>CM040239.1:10244252-10858220 GCA_022545495.1 Chrysanthemum lavandulifolium | reverse complement strand
CCGATGGAATTGAACCAAATAAGCCGGTCGAATACGAACCAAAAGGCGACCAAGACAGGTTCCATCATCGACATACTAGCTCGACGACATCCGTAACAAACTACGGTGAAAAGCAGATGTGACGAGTCTTCCCGAGCTAAGGAACAAATCGACACAATGAATCAAACACGGACTCCACGATGTCGCAAATTGGATCAAGTTGGTAACCGATCCAGAAGACCTTCCAAGCGAAAAATAAATTTTATCGAACGTATTTAACCCATCTTGTAGCGGTAGGAGCTTTTGGTAGGAAACATTCGTCAAGGATGGTGCACATCTTTGACCGAAAAACACCTTCCTGCTCAAATCCCAAACCCATCTATCTTCCATATTGGACAACATCGTTGTTTCAATAGTCTTTTGAAAAAGGTCTAAATGAAAAGCTTGACCCTCCTCTAACAAGACGGCTGAAGAGAAGAGGTAACCGAGTACTCGCGGTTTATCGGCCACCGTACAATCTTTATTAATCTCAAGGCATAGACACGAGGAAACAAAACACGTGAGGAGTATCACCAATCCAAACCTCGTTCTAGAATTGTGTGCATAAACCATTACCCACACAAATATGACAGTGGGAAATCAAATCGACTCAACGATCTTTAAGCAAATAAATTTCCCGAATGATGGAATTCCAAGACGAGAAACGAAACGGAAAAAATTTAGATAATGTGGAGCTATGCATCGACTTGATGAAACGGCACCACAAGGAATTGTCACTCGAGATGAATCTCCACACCCACTTGAAATGAAGCGCCCTATTCAAAGCATAAAAACTTGAGACCCCTAAACCTCCATACTTCTTGGACGCAAGAACCTTAGTCCATTTTAATATAATTAGTACGATAGCTTATTATGGCTTTCTTATCAGTATGGTAGGATATAAAAACACCATAAAGTATGTACCGATTATCAAAGATTTTGTCTTTTATATTAAAACGATGCATTCAGAACCCGTGCTACGCACAAACTTGGTATCTAAGTGTTTTCGCGTAATGTTTGTATGTTTGTTGATCATTGAAAGGAATTCGTTTATGTTTGGTTAGACCGGTTTTATCCGGTTAGAAACGTTATATCCGGTTACGTTCGGTTAGAACCGGTTACCTCCGGTAGTATCCGGTTATGTCCGGCTTGGCTAGAACCGGTTATACCCAGTTATGTCCGGTAAAACCGGTTTTATCCGGTTAGAAACGTTATATCCGGTTAGGTTCCGGTTAGAACCGGTTATGTCCGGTTATAAACGGTTATGTCTGGTTAGAACCGGTTATGTCCGGCTAGAACCGGCTATACCCGGTTATTTCCGTTTAGAACCGGTTATGTCCGGCTAGAACTGGCTATACCCTGTTATTTCCGTTTAGAACGGTTATGTCCGGTTATAAACGGTTATGTCTGGTTAGAACCGGTTATGTCCGGTTAGAACCGGTTACATCCGGCCAAGACCCGGCTATATCCGGTTATATCCGCCCACGACCGGATAGACCCGTATAAAAATGTGTAGGGATATAGGGTAATAACGAACACCCGTGGATATACTTAATCTCGAAGGCGTGTAATCACTTTCGATCAAATCAATTTGGCGGTTCTACCAAATTATTCAATCGGATACAATTCGAGAATGAGAATTTTTCAGATGTGTGTCTCGAGATATCGTAACCGCTTAAAATCAAATAACGACCAAATAACCATATATAATGAAGATATATAGATAATCGCCAAAGGCGCTTTTAGGGTTTCAAGTTGTCAAGTTATGTCCCTCAATTTCCGAAAATTAATCACGAGAAACATAACTTCAAAGAAACAAACATAACTTCAAAGAAACATAATGCTTCACAGAATCACACCATCGCAGCAGAAATGAAAATTCAAAGATGAATTCTTTACATAACAACTTAGTGGAAATAAAATTTCCAAGTCGACCGGCAACTGACTCTGCCTGTGGGCTCCCTGACTCAGCAGTGGCCGCCGCCTGACTCATGACGGGGGCGCCGCCCCGACCTCTGTCTCCTTAGGGGCTTCCCTAAGATCATAATAAATTCAAGTAGGTGTGCACCGCACCTCCAAACCTAAATGATGTATTATTATGATGAAATTGGTCAAAACAAGTTAATCCAATTACACTAAAATATCCAACATTCCTCCCTATTTTAGTGCAATCCTTGATTAACTAAAACAAGTAATCTCAAACAATCAAACTTTTGCATAAATGAAATGTCGTGACGATTGAATTTCACATTAGTACATTACACATTCCAAATATTCGAATACTGTGGTGTCGCTAAGGATTGAACCCGAATTCAATATGAATACACGAAGATAATGTACACAAAAGTTTACATACATAGTAGTTCTATCTTGACATATGTTTTACTAGCCTATGTCCTTATCCTTCATAAGCATGTCAAAGCCAAGTCCCGCTTCTTGAAGCGGCTAAACTTCATGCTCATATAGGTAGCTCTTTAGTCTTGCACCTACAATGCAATTTGTCAAAAAGCTATTAAGAATATATTCATTCAACCTCCCTAACTTGTAGGTCCGAACACATACCTTGGGATGAATCTTCTAATGTGTTCCAATCTCTAAATATTAAGCCTTCCACATTGAATTCAAAGACCTAGCATCATACTAGATGGAATTGGGTATCTTAATATCGTAGATTTCGATGGACTTTAATCCCATCCCTATAGCCGAATTTTTCACGAGATCTCTATTCAACCCTTTGGTTAAATGATCGGCTAAATTGTGTTGTGTTTTCACAAACACCACAGATATCACACCATTCGTGATAAGATCACGTAATATGCTATGTCTAACACCCATGTGTCTAGACTTCCCATTATACACTTGATCGTATGCCTTAGCCAAAGTAGCTTGACTATCACATCCGATAGAAATGGATGATATCGGTTTAGGCCACAATGGAATTTCATAAATTAAGTTCCTTAGCCATTCAAACTTCTTTACCACCGCTAATGCCACAAACTCGATTCCATTGTTGAATCGCTTATGCAAGTTTGCTTTTAGATGCCCAAAGAATGGCACCACCTCCAAGTAGGTATACCCAACCGCTTGTGGAAGAATGATCTTCCGATTGGAAATCCAACTTGCATCCGAATAACCTTCAAGAATGTAAGGAATCCACTATAAGTCAAACCATAATCCATTGTTCCTTTCAAGTACATAAATACTCGATTAATTGCTCGCCAATGGATTAAACTCGATTGTGAGTATATCTACTCAACTTTCCAACAAAGAAAGGCTATATCGTGTCTAGTACTAATCATGGCATACATTAAAGATCCAATAGCCCTTGAATATTCAAGTTGATTCACAAAGAACACCTTTATTAGGCACAAGTTTTGTTGTGGGATCCATAGAGTACCTATTGGAGAACAATCTTCGATTAAATTTATCCAACATCTTCTCAATATAATGTGATTGAGAGATAGTAATGCCATGTTCTCCACGTATGATCTTAATGCCAAGAATCACATCGCCTCCCCATGTCCTTCATCTCAAATTTAGAGGACAAGAATTCTTTGTTGCATCAACTTGATCTTGGTCACACTAAAGATCAACATGTCATCAACATACAAGCAAATGATTACTCCTTTACCGTAAGCATCAAACTTGTCAGATACACACTTGTCCGCTTGGTTTAATGCAAAACCATTAGACAAGATAACATCATCAAATTTCGATGCCATCGCTGGGAGCTTGCTTCAAGCCATAAAGAGACTTAACCAATTTACAAACCTTATTTTCGTTACTGTGCATGACAAAACCTTCGTGTTGTCTTATGTAAATCTCTTCATCCAATTCACCATTCGTAAAGGTCGTTTTAACATCCATTTGGTGAATTACAAGATTATGTATAGCCGCAAGTGCTAACAATAATCTAATGGTGGTAATCCTAGCAACAGAGCATAGGTATCAAAGAAATCAATACCTTCCTTTTGTCTAAAGCCTGGATGACCAATCTGGCTTTATACTTGTCTATGCTTCCATCCACCTTCATCTTCCTTTTGAAGATCCATTTACTATTCAATGGTTTAAAACCGTGGTAAATCGACGGTTTCCAAGTATTATTGTGCATAATAGAGTCAATCTCATCTTGGATTGCCTCTTTCCAAAATGCAAGATCCCTGAAGCCATAGCTTCACCGTAGGTCCTAGGATCTTCATCAACATTGAAACAATATTGATATTGAAATTGAATTTCATTCCTTGATCCTTCTACCAGATATAGTTGGAAATCGCCACCAAAAGATTTGGTTTTCCTTGCTCTTACACCTCCTAGGCTCAAGGCTCGTGAGGAGAAACAACACTGGTCGATGCACCAAAGTTACTAGAACTTGCAATCATGTCTCGCAGTTTAGGTAAAGATGTAAACCTATCCTCATTGCCAAAATCAAGATCTCGTGACTCAATAACAGAGTGCACGGATACATAATCATTAGGTTCTATGACATAGAATCTATAGCACTTAGAATTCTCGTGATAGCCGGTGAATACACAATCTATACCTCTTTGACCTATATTATTTATTTTAGGATCACCAATCTTACTATTAGTTTACAAACCCCAAACTCGAGATAACTCGCTTTGGTGCCTTTTATACCAAAGTTCATAAGGGTTATCTTGTTCCTTTTATTAGAACTCTATTTAATAGATAACAGTCGTCAACATAGCCTCACCCCAAAATCCATCACTTAGGCCGAATAGCATATCATGGAATTAACCATTTCTT
This sequence comes from Chrysanthemum lavandulifolium, assembly GCA_022545495.1. Classification (NCBI taxonomy): domain Eukaryota; kingdom Viridiplantae; phylum Streptophyta; class Magnoliopsida; order Asterales; family Asteraceae; genus Chrysanthemum; species Chrysanthemum lavandulifolium. Next base: position 10,853,438 of record CM040239.1, on the reverse strand, counting down.
TTAATGTCCTATTCTTTCTTTCGATATACCATTTTGTTGTGGGGTATATGGAGCGTTGGTCGATGTATTATACCAAGAGATTGAAAATATACCGGATCATAATATTCACCTCCCTATCGCTAAGTGTTTTAATCTTCACACCATGATAAAGCTCTACTTCCTCTTTATAAATTTTAAACTTATCAAGAGCTTCATCTTTGTATGACACAAGTAAACATAGCAATATCTAGTAGCATCATCAATAAAAGTAACTACATACTTTTTATTACCAAGTGAAGGTGTTGAATGAAAATCACACAAATCATCGTGTACAAGTTCTAATACCTTAGTATCTCTAATGACATGTTTGGCTAAAGGTTGTCTAGTTATCTTAGTCAACACACAAGTTTTACACTTTTCACCATTCAATTCAAAAGGTGTATTAGACTCATTTTGACATGTCTTTCATTCTCTTGTAATGTACGTGTCCTAGTCTAGCATGCCATAATTCGATTTACCACAATTATTGCTAGAACTAGTAGAAGCCATGCAAATGTAATTATTAACAAACGACACATCCAAATTTAATTTAAACATGCCATTCAAATATCCAAAGCCAATAAAGGTACCATGTCTAGACAATATGTACTTGTCGCTTCCAAGACTTGCTTGTAGCCACAATTATTTAATACAATACCAGATACTAAGTTCTTACGAATACCAGGTACATACACAACATTGTTTAAAAGTAAAGAGTTTCCAGAAGTAAAGACTAGATTAACAGATCCTAGTCCTTTAATCGGTTCAGTTGCAACATTGCCCATCTTTAATAAAGATCCATCTTCAATTGGCTTAAAGTCCTTGAACCATTGAAGATTTTTGCATACATGACATGTTGCTCCTGAATCCACCCACCATGATAAATCATCATCCTGTACATAGAATGTTTCAGAAATTATTGATACATAATAATTTTCAATGAATGATCAAGAGGTACCAAAACAAACCCGATTGCTTTCCGTGATCCTTGGATCCACTAGCACCACCTCGCTTTTTCCTTTACCTCCACCCTTAGACCGCAATCTTTCTTAAAGTGTCCGGTTTCCCACACTTCCAACAGTCACCTTTGGTTTCTTATCGAACCTTTGTTGTTATTGCCTTGCCACTTTCGCTTCCCTTTACCAAATTTTAGAGGATTCACCTCCTCCACCATGTTCACGTAAGAACCACCATGGTTTTAGTACCACCAATGTAACCCCTTTCCATATCACGTATGGATTGTTCAATTTGGAAATGACTTCCAAGTTCAACCGATTCAATTCCTCTTCTTATGTTTAAGATTGTTTTAAAATCCTTCCAAGAGGGGCGCTTTATCTATGATACTAGAGATGTAAATTGATTCATCCATTTTCATATCATATTGTGCAAACCGTCCTAAAATCCTTTGCAATTGTGGTACTGCTCCATGACAGCCTAGTGTCTACCATTTTATAGTTATTAAAATTACCAACTAGGAATTTCTTACTAGACGATCTTCCGCCATGTATTGGCTTCTGTGGTATCCCATAATTCTTTTGCAGACTCTACGCTTTGATAAATATCAAATAATGAATCGACATACCGTTAAGAATATGACCACGACATATGTAGTCCGTTTTCCCACTTAGAACGATTACGAGTCCTGTTCCAATGCTTCATTCTCAACAAACCTCGTGGCATGGGGTACTCGTAACATACACCACTTTCAAATTCACGATAAAATGCATCTTCTTTGCCATCTACGAAAATCCCGCCTTAAAACTTCTCCAACTTTGCAAACGCCTTGTTCGGATCTTTCACGTAATCGTGGTTCGCCATCTTAAATTGATTTGATCTTTGTAGGGATATAGGTAATAACGAACACCGGTGGATATACTTAATCTCGAAAGGCGTGTAATCACTTTCGATCAAATCAATTTGGCGGTTCTACCAAATTATTCAATCGGATACAATTCGTAGAATGAGAATTTTTCAGATGTGTGTCTCGAGATATCGTAACCGCTTAAATCAAATAACGACCAAATAACCATATATAATGAAGATACGAGATAATCGCCAAAGGCGCTTTAGGGTTTCAAGTTGTCAAGTTATGTCCCTCAATTTCCGAAAATTAATCACGAGAAACATAACTTCAAGAAACAAACATAACTTCAAGAGAAACATAATGCTTCAAAGAGAATCACACCATCGCAGCAGAAATGAAAATTCAAAGATGAATTCTTTACATAACAACTTAGTGGAAATAAAATTTCCAAGTCGACCGGCACTGACCCTGCTGTGGCTCGCCTGACCTCTCAGGGCCGCCGCCCTGACTCATGACAGGGGCGCCGCCCGACTGTCTCTTGGGCTTCGCCCCTAAGATCATAATAAATTCAAGTAGGTGTGCACCGCACCTCCAAACCTAAATGATGTATTATTATGATGAAATTGGTCAAAACAAGTTAATCCAATTACACTAAAATATCCAACACTTTCCGAAAGACTGGTACTATAAATGTCAGAAGGTTCGCGTAGTTTTGGTGACCGAGCGCCTAATGCTATTCCAAAGGTAGTTTACTTTTATTGATCACGGTTTTCATTTATTGTATTCTATTTGGTCACTTTTAGACGTATTGCATCTTACATTATATGATTACCGAATTAGTGTTCCCATGTTGATAGTTTTGACTGTTAAAAAGATTACAATCCGTAGCCTTACTGTGTACTATGTCATGTGATTGGTTATTATTCTGATACTTTTATTCGGCATCTACTCTCTTGAATACCCGTAACATGTTTTAGCCTACTATATGTTTCTAGACTGTGCAGGGTGTGATTGGTCAACATTTTTTTACCCATAACATTTTTTAAGCCTACTTTATGTTTCTATTGTTGTCGTTAAACAGGTTAACAATGTGAAGTTAGCAAATTACATTGGCTTAAAAAGTACATTAACTCTTGATGACGCTTTATCAGTTCTCGAACTTTGGAGAAAATCTGAGAATTTCAAGGCCAGGTATCACTAATGTGTTCATCTTAGGAGATGAATAATTTTTAGAGCAAAAAATATAAAAATATATATATATAAAAAACTTTTATGATTGTTAGACAACATATTTTTTGGTTTGTATCTAATGAACATATATGATAGAACCTCGGTTTCGAGATCATTGTTGAAAATTGGCAACGATTCGAGTCCAAGTCAACACCACGAGAGTCTAAGTTGATTCTAGTTGGACAGAGGGGCGGAACTACATGGAGGTTAGGGGGCGGTGTCATCCATGGTTCGCTAAAAAGTATCAATTTTTAGTGTAAAAAGTTTTTTTAGGACCATTTTATTAAAGCGCACCCCATTACAAAATTAAATTGCCCCCCACATTAAGATCAAACAATGTAAAAACCTTATATCTCTATCTTAATCTAATAAAAATACCAGTTTTTTGTGTAAAAAAAAAATTTATGACATTTTTATTAAAGTTCATCACAAATTTTATCAAAAAATTTTTTTTTGCCTCTCTAAAATCCCTATCCATGGGTTGGACACCTAAGGTATTATCATTGCATTGACTTTTAGTGTTTCTATTCTTTCTCCTTTGTATCTTAGCGATGCAATTTATATAAACTATTCTTATTATCTTCCAGCGATTGCTCACAATATCGAAATAACGCTAAGAGTGACCGGGTGCACAACTTACTACCAAGACCTTAGTTTAAGTTTGAAATTACTTTTTACTTATTAGTGAAGTAATTAAACGAAGACTAGAAATATAATTTAGTGTGAACCGGGTGCAATTAGATTGAGCGACTTCAAGAGACTGAAAATCCCTCTAACACGTCTTTCGGTTCAGATAGATAAACATGAACAATAATCATCAAGCCACTCCACTACGCAAAACGATGATCCAAGCTCATGAATCATCTTATGATCCTCGTTACTTATACATTCACTCACAATTATGAGATGAGCATCCTTGATGATTGAATGAAATGCAGAAATCAACAAGTCTGCAGCAAAACTATGATGAATGTGTTGGACTAATCTTGAGTCATGGCTCAAAGTTAGACGTTCATTATAGTTTAAGTGAAAGAACGAGGGGCTACGTGTATACTTTAGAAGATACAAGGACCAAATAGGTTTAACACAAACCTATTAACTGCTGTAAACGGTTCCTTTTTTGGTGAAACGACATAAAGGCAGAAACATCACAACGGTTAGATGAGGGCTGCAGGAACTTTGAAGAGTCACGATGGTTCACAACATGTCGCTTCAACTAGTATATATAGGGCATGATTGTTTCATTCTTTAGCAACCAGAATTGTACGAAAACATAGTATAAAAACCATTACTTTGATTCTTAATAACAAATCGTTTTAGAATCATATTGTTACTTTCGTTTTACTTAATTTATTCGTGTATCAAAAACCCCGCTGGGACAACAGAATGTAGAATACAATATAAAAATGTCTATTATTTTACGTTATGAAATTATGATGCAGTTTTCTTATATAAGAACTCTTCCTTTCTTATATAGTTGCAATTTTGTTTTATAATAGTAATAAGGTGATCTACAAAGCATTTGACTACGGCTACAAAGGTGTTATGTCATTAGAACAAATTATTTGTACCTCTCATTTTCTTAAACTTGTTTCAAGTAGTCCCACATGGATCAAAGGAAGAAAATTTTTCTTATTAATATACTCCGACACATATTTCTTATACGAGTTAGGATTGGTATTATATTGTTAGTTGGTAAATGTTGTTTATTGAAAACATAACATCATCCATGACTAACGAATCATATAATTCTTAACTTCATTTTTTGTTCTTCGATTATGAAAGAGTTTGTCTTTTAACCTAATTAGTACGATACTTATTCTCACTTTTTTATTAGCATGGAAGCATTGCCGGTTTGTCACAACCAATGTTAAAGTTATTAAAGATACAAAAACACCAAAAAAATAATAAGTTGGTAATGTTTGATGTCTCGAACAGGGACAGAGCCCTAGGATGGCATGTGACCCATGTGGACCCCCTTTGTCTCCACCTATGGTCTCGAACAAAAACATGACCACGTCTTTCACATACTTATCGTTCTTATCTTGAGGTGAGGTGAGTGACTGAACCATGGGGATATCAACCAACTCGGAGTGCATTGTCAATATACAACCATGCTTGAGTTTGGCATTGAATTTTCATAGCTTGAAAATAATAAAACAACGTGTAAAAGAAACTACGACTACAAGGTCTTATTTGTTAGCATGATTTTATATTAAGAAAGTTTGTTTATATTGGGCTTAGCCCTTTATCATGTATTTATACCGTCACTTTTATGAGAAATAATTCAGTCGTACATCAAGGGCTATTAGTGGGTTATTATACGGTTTATATTGAGCTTAGCTTGTTTAGTATTTGTCATGTATTTATACTGTCACTTGAAATATTATTAGATTTAATTTTGAGAAATAATTTAGTCTTCCATTATGTCTTAAGAAAAAAAATTATATGGACCATTGTTTTTAAAACAGCTTGTTTCAATTACAAGTAGTCCCACATAGGTCAAGGAATGAAAAGATTTCTTATTAATATATTGTGATGTGTATTTTGTATCAAAGTTGAGATTTGTATTATATTGTTGGTTTGTAGTGTTTGATGTTGTTTATTGAAAAATAAGATCAACCGCTGGAAACCTACTATAAAAGTTCTAAACTTAACTTTTTGGCCTTTTAATTATCAAAGAGTTTGTTTTCAAGTATGTTATCTTATTCTCAATTTCTTATCAGTAAAATGGTTGCATTATTGGATCGATCGTTTAACATGTCTCAAAAACCGGATGATGTCATTGGCTACATATGTGTTGGTTAAAGAAATCGAAGAAAGGAAAAATAAAATAGAGAGTACTCGTATTACTCTGTTTTAAATCCAACAGTTAACAGTTAGATACTACACTTTCAAAAAATGTCTCAAGTTCATCGGTATTATCCTAGATTTGTTAAATGATAGTTATGGATTTGTCATTTACTTGTTATATGGTTTCAAAATGATATGTAAATAATATAAAAAGAAAAAGTAACACATGGTGATGGTTGGATTTTCAGGTTATCATCTTTAGTTCTCATTCAGGACTTCTAGTGATCAAATCTTGCACCTGAAAAATGCTAATAACCAGACTTGCAAACTTTCACCCTTTTATAAAGGATTTTTTTTTTTTTTTTTTTTTTTTTTAACTTACTTCAGCTACACTTAAATACTTTTTAAATTTTACTTTTGTTAGAACATAGAACAGGGGTGATAGTTATTGTCTTTCTCTATGTTTGACTTGCGATCTAAAGTCCGTTGTGCTGTCCATTGAACCTTTTGCATTTATCTTTGTAACATGACCTACAAGAAGGTCGACATGTGTTTTGGTAAGTTTAACACACATTCACAAAAGGTCTGCCAAATATGACATCTTTACTGAATTGTTTTATAACTAATTAAGTCGATTTTGCTCATCCCACATCGGTAATAAATAGGAAGGTGATGGTCTCATGCAACATAGGCTTAGTTAAAATTGTCCGAATCACAAAGAACAAGTACTTTTGCTTATAGAGTAACATTTTAAGTTCTTAAACTAAAATTCTTGTGGCATGTTGGTTTATCAAATCTCTACACACTGCTTAGTTATATAAAAAAAAAACTGTTGCATTACCTCGTTAGCTTACAATGAATTAACTCACAAGTGACCAGGCTTTCTTGTTGTGTTTTTATTAGCTTTTGATCAAAAGGTAAAATGTTTTGGCTAGCTTATGTTTCGATCATGACTATCATGATCTTAGTAGAATAAATGTGGCAATTAAAAACAAAAAAATAACAAAGATTCACATGTCAAGTTGATGACTTTTGTTTCGTTTTTGGTTTAAACACTTATATTTAATCTTGGCAACAACGATCGTGGTTCGACTTATGAGTATGTTAATCTTCACATACTCTATAGCCTTGGTTAATGATCAACAAGTCCTGATATTTATATGGCCACTATGTTCGGAGTTTACACATGCTTGTCTTAGTTGCGATTTAAATTCACGAACACTTGATAATTAAAGGAATCACTTACACTCAAACAAATAAAACATAACCACTATAAACGTAACAATGAGATTATGGTTTGAAACTAACTTCAATATGTTATCTAATGGTATTAGTAAACATTAAAATCCAACAATCGTCAAAACTCAAAGAAAAAGCGATTCGATTCGCCAATGTTAGGCAAACCTAACAGCTTTACAACAAGATTAGATGTTCAAAAGATTTTTGGTTTCAACAATGAAGTCGATGATGTACGTCGTTGTTTTGTCGACGTGCACCATAGCATGTTTTTCATCTGGCGATCGGCTTCTAGCCAAAATTATTGAGCTAGTTTCTTGCCCTCGAAATATGATATATTTTTAATCAAATTTTTCTTAGCATTTTATCTTGTGGATGAGAATGAAAAAAAAAAGAGTTGAGAACTCATAGTTATGTTGTTAATGCACAAAAGGTGACAATATCTAGGTTTGTTACGACACAAAGAAAATCAAACTATATTTTATTAGTTTAAATATAGTCGATCGTAGCAACATGAGAATGAAAAAAAAAAAAAAGTTGAGAACTCATAGTTATGTTGTTAATGCAATCATTGCAGAAGTGTTCATTCACTTCAACATATGTTGTACTAACAACAATATACTTATTTCAACTTATATGAACCATATACTCCAAGGTATATATGCTAGCAAGAATTTGCATCTTTGATCCATGTGGGATTGAAAACTTAGTTTTTCAAAAAAGGCGATTTAGGCAAAAAACAAATGTACCAAATATGCATTTCAAGTAATCCTACATAGATTAAAGGATGTAAAATTTGCTTATTTATATATTTTGATATATGCTTTATATGCATGTTGGGTTTGTTATCATAATGTTCTGTTGTGGTAATTGTTGTTGTTCATAAAAAAAAAAAAAAAAAAAAAAAACAAAACCATGATCTGCCATATATATAAGTTCTCAACTTAACTTTTTATCTCTTTAACGATCGAAATATCTTTCTTTGTAAGTAGTGTTATTTTATTTTTATTTTTTTGATGAATTATACAAGCCATGGTCTCTCACTTGAAATGTTATTAGATTTTGAGAATTAATTTATTCTTCCAATTATGTCTTAAGAAAAAAAATTATATGTGCCATTTTTTTTAAAACAACTTGTTTCAATTAGACAAGCAGTCCCACATAGGTCAAGGAGTGAAAATTTTGCCTATTAATATATTGTGATGTGTATTTTGTATATAAGTTGATATTTGTATTATATTGTTGGTTTGCAGTGTTTGATGTTGTTTATTGAAAAATAACATGAATCACTGAAACCGACTATATAAATTATAAATTAAACTTTTGTTTTTAGTTATCAAAGAGTAGGATTTCAATGTAGTACGATACATTATTCTCAATTTCTTATTAGTAACATGGTTGCATTATTGGCTCGATTGTTTAACATGTCTCAAGAACCGGATAATGTCATTGGCTACATATGTGTTGGTTAAAGAAATTGAAGAAAGGGGAAATAAAATAGAGGTACTCGTATGACTCCCTTTTTAATCCAACTTGATACAATAAAATTGCCCAAGAATGGTTTGTTTATGAAAGATATCAGTCGGGTGGGCAAAAAAATGATAGTTAAGTTATAGTTATGGATTTGTCATTTACTTGTTAGTTGTTATATGGTTTCAAAATGATAGTTAAATAATATAAAAAGAAATAGTAACACATGGTGATGGTTGGGATCTCTGGTTATCATCTTTAGTTTTCATTCAAGAGGTCTAGTGATCCAATCTTGCACCTGAAAATGCTAACCAGACTTGCTAACTTTTACCTTTTTTTTTTTTTTTTTTTTTTAAACTTACTTCAGCTACACTTAAATACTTTTTAAAATTGACTGTTGTTTATCCTCATTCCAACTATGGCTGACAACATTAAAGATAGTTTGTACACTTTATGCAAGAATGTTCAGAAGTAGGAAGCCAAATACCCTTTTAAGACATACACCAAAAAGAGGACATAAACTAACGGGAGTGATGTTGTCCATCTTTCATTACTCACTAGACTTGGTACGAGATAATTCACACAAAAGGCTTCATCCGTAGTGTTAGACATTACTCACAAGACTTGGTACAAAAAGCAAGATAATTCATATTAGCCCGATTTTTCCGAACAAAAATGGTTCAACCGGCCGGGTCGAACCAAATTTCAAAACGCTAGTATTTGTAGTCTTTCTCTATAGAGTTTAAGCAAAATTATTCGAAAACAAAATATTATTTTTACAAGCTGCGTTTATACGCGGGTTTATAACTAATAATTTTGTTAGACCATAAAACAAGGGTGATAGTTAGAAGTTCAAACTTGCAACAAGTGATGCTCTATGTTTGACTTGCAAACTAAAGTTTGTTGTGCTGTCCATCGAACCTTTTGCATTTATCTTTGTAACATGAACTACAAGAAGGTCGAATATGTCGACGTGTGTTTTGATGAGTTTAACACACATGTGCACCCTAAACAAATAAGGAGGGCCGTCTCATTGTTATCGGTGGCCTTTGACGATAACAACAAAGGGGCCATATTATAATTATAAACTAAAAAGAAATTCCATATAAACATGAAATATATAACTCATATATGTTTAATATCATACGTGTTTATATGCAAAACTAATAAAAATGTGACCCATTTTAATTGGAGGCCCATCTGATGACAACTTATCAGACACCTTCCAAAACCCTTCGCAAAGGTTTGTTGAATATGACACCCTTATATAAATCGTAATCATTTGCCTACTAATCAATGTTCACAAAAGGTTTGCGGAATATGACATCTTTACAAATTGTTTTATAACTAATTAAACCGATTTTGCTCATCCCACATTGAATTACGAAGAAAAGTAACTAGATGAAGTTGGTATTGAATATCTCATGCAATTGTTTTTGGCTTTTGCTTATAACTTTTTATGTTCTTAAACCAAAAATACTTGTGGCACATTGGTTTACCAAAAATACTTGTGGCACATTGGTTTGCCAAAAATAATTTTTAAGTTCTTAAGTAACACAGTGACCAGTCTTGTATTAGCTTTTGATAAAAAGGTAAAACGTTTTTTCTAGCTTATGTCTTATCTTGAGGATGAACAGTCACACGACTGAACAATGGTGAATATCCAACTCCAAGTGCATTGTCACCGAGTGAGTTTTGGCATCGATTTTCATAGCTTGAAAAGAATAAAACAATGTGTAAAAAGAGGAAGCATTTGATTACGACAACAAAGGTGTTATGTTTGTATTTAGCATAACTTAAATAGGACGAAAACGTAAAAAACGGACGAAAACGTAAAAATACATACGAAAACGTAAAAAACGGACGAAAACGTAAAAATACATACGAAAATGTAAAAAACCGGACGAAAACATAAAAATAGAGACGAAAACGTAAACAATCAGACGAAAACGTAAGAAAACCAAGTTTTAAGTTATTTACTAACGGCCGTTAGTATAAAAGGACTAACGATACAAATATAAGAGATGAAGATGTGAAGAACCCATTATTGCACATATTTGATCTTTGGTTTAGCATATTGATACATAAATTACTATGTTTATCATATTGATACATTTGAGAAAGCATGTTTATCATTTTTGACTTTTACCCTTTTTCTTAAATGCATCTTAAATGCACCCGGTCCATCGAAATGTGTTTTTATATTACGGTTCCAAAAACTTTGTGCACGTGGTTCCGTCCCTGTACACTATGTGTTCCTTCACCATGCTTCTCGTACTACATGGCTGTATAATAAAATTAAAATCATATAGTACAACAAAAATCATAAGTCTAACAGATCAAAAAGCATGAAAACTGTATTATATCTTCTCCATCACAAGTATTTTTACTGTAAAAAAGCTCAAATTGAGAATGACCAACAGTTTGTGAACCTTCAATAAAAGAAAAACACGATTTATGTTACTTAGAGATGAACAACAGTTGACTAACAGTAAGAGGCAAAATCTATTTATTCCTGCAGATGAGACATAAAACATGAAAAACCAAACACAACCATACTTAGAGTCCCAATATTCACATAATGAACGTCAAAACACACATCCAAACACCCCCCACTTAAATGTGTATTCAACAAACAGCGAATATCAAACTTATATTAGTTCCTACAAAACTTCTCGAGAAAACGATAACATACAACTCAATAACTACTAAGGGTTAATACATACGACATGAGGGTTACTAGACTTTGCATTTTTGTTCACTTACGTTACATAACTATTATATTGTTCACCTGCGCTAATGTCCCCGTTTGTTATGCCTTCTTTTCACCGGAAGGAAATATGAATGATAGTGTGTGTTTTGGTTTTAACTTTTAAGTCAAAGTAAAGTGTTGTAAAAAATGGTTTTAAAAGTATCCCACATCTGAGTGTGAAGAAAAGTAACTAGAGTAAGGGCCCGTTTCTTTTTTGAAGAATTAAGAGCCTCATAAAGTGGGTGGGTCCCAATCCTTAGAGCCTCTATTTGGGGAGGACTATGCTTCTCTTACTCTTTGAGATACAGAGGTTGTAACAAAAAATAGTGACCCCAATCAATAAAAACCATTAATATATATGATTGGACCCACCTCTATTACCATTCAGATGATGCAAGGAAAAAAGAAACATGCCCTTAAGTTGGTTATAAATAGGAAGGGGAGGTTGTAGCACAAGATAGACTTAGTTTAAATCTTTTAAACAAGCTGCTGAAGAGTGGGTTAAAACTTTTTTTAGTTTTTTAGCCTCACCATTTTTTAGCTTATTTAAAAACTTTTTACGAAGTTTCTCAATTATAGTATAAAGCAACATTTTACATCCTTACATCCTTGGCTCATTGTGAGAGCATTGGGTATCGTTGTGTCATAGAGTTGGTGTCATAGCCAAAAAGTGTTGTCACAATATCAAAACTCTTAATGGCATCGCCGTTACCGTTAGCACCAAAAAATGTGGTGTCGAAAATTGTTTTCTTTTTTCTTTTAAATAAATAAAACGTACAAAATTTTAACTAAAATAAACTTCATTAATTTAAAATAAGACACATTACATAGAAATTAAAATATATATATATATGAGGCTACAAAAACCCGTGCGTTGCACCGATTGGTTAAGGGTTGAATATATACGTGTTTTTTACGTAATATTGTATGCAAGTAGTTACATGTAAGGTATTGCAATTGATATTATCATAAGTTTTGTATTTAAAGTAGTTTATGTAATATTTTAATATGAATTATGTATATATTCGTTCTTTTCCATATTTATTTGTCACTTTTGTTATGTTTTTGACTCTTATAAATTGCACGATTATGCGTTTATGGTTTGTCTGATAAACGCGTGAAGATGATGTATTCTCAAAATTGCTTTTTTTTTTTTTTTTTTTTTTTTGTGTTGTTTTCATGGTATTTTATACAACACGTGTGATACACGTGTTAGTCGTCGAATAATTAACTAATTTTCATAACTAAATGTTTGGTCATTAGGTTCTTATTATTTTAGTTACATAAATTATTTTTTCCTATTTACATAAACTATTTAAGATAGTTATTTTAACACCAAATAACACCACTTTTTGGGACTCACTTTTTTTATAATTATAATTTACAAATTTTGCCCTCAACAGTTACATTAATTAAACAATCTAATACTTCATTAATAAAATTAAACATTAAAAAAAATTACAAAATGAAAAATACAAAATTAAATAAAATAAGTAAATAAATTAAACTATTCGGCCGGCGGTGATGGCAAATTATATAAATTTCAATTTCAACATATTCAAGAACTCTTTACTAACTTTAAATACATTCTTGTAAATATCTTGACAACTTAACGTGACGTGGGATGAAAAGAATATGCATGACCGACATTGTGGTCGAAAGCACCGAAGGTTCAAACCGAACCGGACCGACGAAACCGACCGAACCGACAAAATCGAACCGGACCGACAACCCGTCGGTTCGGTTTCGATTCAAGGTTTACATGTTTCGGTTCGATTCGGTTCGGTCCGGTTCGCCCAAAACCGACAAAAACATGCCAAAATACACTTAGACCGACAAAACCGAACCGGTTGCTTATTAATATACTCCATTGTGTATTTTGTATACAAGTTACGATTGATATTATATTGTTAGTTTGCGATTTCATGTTGCCGTATTTCATATAATTCTTAGCTTAATTTTTGTTCTTCGATTACGAAAGAGTTTGTCTTTTAATTGCTTATTCTCACTTTTTTATTAGCATGGTAGCATTGTCGGTTTGTCATAACTGAAGTTAAAGTTATTAAAGATATAAAAACACCATAAGATAATAAGTTGGTAACGCTTGGTGGTTTGAACAAAAACATGACAAAGTGTTTCACATACTTCTCGTCTTATCCTGGGGTGAGTTGTGTGAGTGAACCATGGTGATATCGGCCACTCGGAGTGCATTGTCACTATATAACCGTGTTTGAGTTTGGCATCGAATTTTCATAGGTTGAAAATAATAAAACAATATCCGAAAAGAAGCAATTGACTACGACTACAAAAGACTTATGTGTCGGTGGGATTTTATGTTAAGAAAGTTTATTTGTATTGGGCTTAGCCCGCTTTGTTTTATCATGTATAATTCTTAGCTTAATTTTTGTTCTTCATTTACGAAGAGTTTGTCTTTTAATTGCTTATTCTCACTTTCTTATTAGCATGGTAGCATTGCGGTTTGTCATAGCGAAGTTAAAGTTATTAAAGATATAAAAACACCATAAGATAATAAGTTGGTAACGTTTGGTGTCTCGAATAAAAACATGACAAAGTGTTTCACATACTTCTCGTCTTATCATTGGGTGAGTTGTGTGAGTGAACCATGGTGATATCGGCCAACTTAGAGTGCATTGTTACTACATGACCGTGTTTGGGTATGGCATCGGATTTTTCATACCTTCAAAATACTAAAACAATGTGTTTGAAGCATTTGATTATGACTACAGAGGTCATATGTGTTAGCAGGATTTTATATTAAGAATCTTTGTTTGCATTGGGCTTAGACCGTTTAGTACGTATTTATCTTGTATTTATACCATCATTTGAACTATTATTTAGTTATGAGAAATAATTCAGTTTTACATCAAAGGTTGTTAGCGGGTTATTATAGTGATAGAAGTATTTGTCATGTATTTATATTGTCCCATGAAATATTATCAAATTTTGATAAATAATTCAGTCGTTGTTATGTCTTTAGAACAAATTTTTTTTTATATAGGCCATATTTTTCTGAAACATCTCGTTTCACGTAGACAAGTAGTCCCACATAGTTCAGAGGATGGAAACTTTGCTTATTAATATATTGGATGTGTATTTTCTTTTCAGAAATTTGTATTATATTGTTGGTTTATATTGTTTGATCTTGTTTATTGAAAAATAAGTTCATCTGATGTAGCCTACTACTATATAAGTTCTAAACTTAACTTTTTGTCTTTTTAATTATCAAAGAGTTATTTTTGAATGTAATAAGTACTTTCTAATTATCAAAGAGTTGTTTTTGAATGTAATAAGTACGATACATAATTCTCAATTTCTTATTAGTAACATGGTTGCATTATTGGCTCAATCGTTCAACATGTCTCAAGAACCAGATGATGTCATAACTATCAAAAAGATAATCATCAAAACTCGAAATTTAAGAAAAAAAAATCCATGAATAACACTGTAACATTCGCTGCAAATGATCATAAGTTGTGTGTCACTACTATATCTTGCAGTCAAAACATACTTTCATACATGCTTCTAGTCATAACCAACAAGAGTACAAGACAATGAAACAAACTACTACTAGTAATATTTTGAAAGAACAAACAAACAAACAAAAAAACCATAGTCATGAAATCAGTTTATCACTTATCTTAATGTATGTAGTATGTGTTAGTTAAAGAAGTTGAAGAAAGGGGAAAAAAAGACTAAAATACACCGTTGGTCCCTAAACTTGTACAGAAGCATCGCGATGGGATAAACCTGGCATTTATCATCGTGGGGAGTCCAAAACTTGGGTTTTTAATGCCAAACTAGTCCCATGACCACTAATGCCAAAGTCAATGTCTGATTTTTGTAATGTAGTCGAGGGTATTTTAGTCCATACACATTTATACTTTTGTTTCTTTACATTTGATTTTGTCAGTACCTTGTTTCTTCTCTTCTTGTTTCTGGTCTCTTCATCACCACATGGATCAAGCTGGTAAATCACCATCTCCACATGGATCATCTCCGACCCACGCATACACCACTCTCCATCCAAGAGATGCTTTAATTTCGTTGAGAGCTTTCACTACAGTCAAACACAAACTTTATTTAATGTTTATTCACTCCAGAAATATAAATGATTTTCGCAAAGTCAAATTAAGTTTCTTAGGAGTATCGGTGACCGGATCACGCCACCCAAAGAGTCTTTAGATATCCGGGATCGATGATTCACAAATCGGGGAGGATAGGCGAGGCGTAACCCACCGGATCGAGCTGGTTTGGCGAAATGGAGGCGGCATCGGAGTGCTCTGACAGAACGTCCCTTTAAGCTAAAGGGAAATTCTATCGTTAGGCAGTCTCCCTTCTCCGGGTTTTCCACAGGGAAGGGTAGATCTGTCTACATTTACCTCCCATACCTCGCCCTCGTGGGATTGGGTATGTTGTTGTTGTTGTTGTTGTTGTTGTAAATTAAGTTTCTTACGAGTACTAAAATACATCAAAAAGGAACTAAAACCAAATAAGTAAGCACGCACATGTTCTATCGTGAGGTGTGTCACTAGAAGAGTGCTAATTATCAGGCCCTTAAATTTACGCTGAGGTTGGGATTGCGTATAAAAAGCGCTAATGCTTTATGAAATAAGCGAAGCGGACAATGATGTGCAACAAAATGCAATAACGGATACACGTTTGTTTAAAAGTGCAATGTTGTCTTGAACAACAACATCAACAAGTCTTTCACATACTTATCGCGCATTCTTATCCTGTGGATGAGCTGTTGTGTGGTGAACCATGGTGAAAATCCAAAGTGCATTGTCACCAAACAAACATGTTTGAGCTGAGCTCGATATCGATTTTCATAGCTTGAAATGAAAAGCAAAAACAATGTGTAAAAAGAAGAAGCATGATTACTGGCTACAAATGTAGTATGTCTTTAGAATAAATATTTGTATCGGAAAAGAAGAAGCATTTGATTCTGACTACAAAGGCGGCATGTCTTTAGAACAAATTTTGTATCGGTCATTTTTTCCTAAACTTGTTTTAAATAGTCCACATGGATCAAATGATGAAATCTTTGCTTATTAATATACCGCCCTATATTCCTTATGCAAGTTGAGATTGGTATTATATTGTTATTTAGTAGTGTTTCATGTTGTTTATTAAAAATACAACTTGAGTCATTACAAGGTTCGATATAATTCTTAACTCCATTTTTGTTCTTCGATTATCAAAGAGTTTGCCGTTTAGTTGCTTATTCTCACTTTCTTATTAGCATGCATGGTAGCATTACCAATTTGTCATAACTAAAGTTAAAGTTATTAAAGATATAAAACACCATAAGATAATAAGTTGGTAACGTTTGATGTCTCGAACAAAAACATGACCAAGTGTTTCACATACTTCTCGTCTTATCCTGAGGTGAGTTGTGTGAGTGAACCATGGAGATATCGGCCAACTCGGAGTGCATTGTCACTAACCGTGTTTGAGTTCGCATCGAATTTTTCATAGCTTGAAAATAATATAACCATGTCAAATAGAAGCATTTGACTACGACTATTTATGAGTCAGTGTATGTTAAGAAAGTTTCTATGTATTGGGCTTAGCCCGTTTAGGATTTGTCATGTATTTATACCGTCACTTGAAACATTATTAAATTTTGGGAAATAATTCTGTCTTACATGTCTTTTGAACAAAAAAATTTATGGATCATTTATTCTAAAACAACTTGTTTCAAGTATACAAGTAGTCCCACATAGTTCAAATGATGTCAAATTTACTTATTAATATATTGTGATGTGTATTCTCTATCTAAGTTGAGGTTGTCTTATATTGTTGGTTTGCAGTGTTTGATGTTGTTTATTGAAAAATAAAATCATCCACTGCATCCAACTATATAAGTTCTAAACTTAACCTTTTGTCTATTTTAATTATCAAAGAGTTTGTTTTTCAATGTAATGAGTATCATATCTTATTCTCAATTTCTTATTAGTAGAATGGTTGCATTACTGGTTCGATCGTTTAACATGTCTCAAGAACCGGCTAATGTCGTTGGCTACATATGTGTTGATTAAAGAAATTGAAGAAAGGGGAAAGAAAATAGAGAATACTCGTATTACTCTTTTAAATCCAACTTGAGACACTAAATTTGGCCAATATATAAAAGAAAAGGGCCAGCAGTTATTAGTTACTCCGCTTTTGGAAAATGGCTCAAGTTCGTCGGTATTATCCGGTTTTTCTTGGCTCGGTTTAATCTGGTGCGGTTCAACATGCCCAGTTTTGACCCGTTAGTCACTATGCGGTTCATCTGACCTAGAATAACACGACATGATGTAGAAATTTATAACTGTATGGTTTGTTGCTGAATCAATTATGTCAAGTTTTAAACACGATTAGCTCAATTAATTTGATGCAATTATTACCTATCAAGTTTTCATGAAGAAACACACTGGTGGATACACAAAGTTATAGAAGTGAAAAAGCATTTGATTTACATAAATATATCTTTGTTTATAGTATGCTTCATTCTCATTACTAAATCTAAAAATAATCACTTCCATTCAATTCCACCCAACGCGAGTCTCGTTCGTTGCTAACTTTACACTTTATGCAGAAAGGGTCAGAAGTAGGAAGCCAAATACCCTTTAAGATTGACCTAAGAAAGAGGGCATAAACAGAAGAAATGGCATTGTTTTGCCACTAAGTGAACCAACACGCCCATTGATAATTCGCACAGAAAGTCTTCATCCATCGTTTAGAAATCTATCCTTAATAATCCATCCAAACATCCCTTCGATTCTTTACACCAATACAGAAAACCCATTGTAGGCCAACATCTGTTAAGACCATGTCAGCCTATTTTCCACGGTTTCTATAACAAAATAATCCGAGACAAAGCTCCATAGTAACACGCACTTCAAGCTCACAGTCCATAACCACTTTAAGACAAACCATCTCTGCACATCTGTTAAGCGTGCAGATTACATTAATATATGTAAACATGTACATTATTAAGCACCAAAGACTGACTGTAGTCATACAAAATTAACACAAGAGATTAGGCACCAAAAAGTAATATAGACCTCACTTTAGAAATTCCAAATCCAACTACAACGAAAGTGATTAGACATGATAATAGACACATTTGATAAATAACAACCTACTAAAATCAAATACTGCATTTACTAATTCATCAAAAAAATAAGACATCAAGCAAAAGAACCAAGAGCGCTGCACTTAATCGACTTCCTCCATCTTGCTCTCTGCATCAACGTCAGCTTCCTCAAGAGCAGGCATGTCGACATCGCCATCACCAGCATCTTCATCAATGCTCAAACCAAGCTTCAACATTCTGTGAATCCTGTTTCCAAATGTATTCGGGTCATCCAAACTGAATCCAGATGTAAGCAACGCAGTCTCAAACAGCAGCATCACCAAGTCTTTCACGGACTTGTCATTCTTATCTGCATCAGCTCTCTTCCTCAGTTCCTCCATAATCGAGTTCTCAGGGTTGATCTCCATAGTCTTCTTGCTAGACATGTAGCCAGCCATGCTCGAGTCTCTTAAAGCTTGCGCCTTCATAATTCTTTCCATGTTTGCAGTCCAACCATACTCCCCAGTGACTAAACAGCAAGGCGAATCCACCACACGGTCCGAAACAATCACCTTTTCCACCTTGTCGCCAAGAACATCCTTGATCACCTTGCAAAGACCCTCAAATTTTTCTTTCAATTCCTCCTTCTTTTTCTTCTCGTCTTCGGTCTCATCGAGTTTTAGACCTTCCTTGGTAGCAGATACGAGCTTCTTGCCCTCAAATTCTTTCAACTGCCCGACAGCATACTCATCAATGGCATCAACCATGTACAAGACTTCGTATCCTCTCTTCTTTAGCTTCTCGAGGAAGGGTGAATTCTCAACAGCTTTCTTGCTTTCACCAGTGATGTAGTAAATGTCCTGTTGACCCTCCTTCATTCTGGTGACATAGTCCTTCAAGCTGGTCATCTCGACACCACTCTTGGTTGAATGGTATCGAAGCAACTCTGCGAGCTTGGTCTTGTTTTGGGAATCTTCATGGATGCCGAGCTTGAGGTTCTTGGAAAAGGCCTCATAGAACTTGTTGTAATCTTCCTTGTTCTCAGCAATTTCTTGGAACATCTCAATGCACTTCTTGACCAAATTCTTGCGGATCACTTTGAGGATTTTGTTTTGTTGCAGCATCTCACGAGAGATGTTAAGAGGAAGATCCTCAGAATCAACGATACCCTTTACAAAACTCAAGTATTCAGGAATGAGTTCTTCACAGTTATCCATGATAAACACACGACGGACGTAAAGCTTGATGTTGTTGGGCTTCTTCTTTGTGTCAAAGAGGTCAAATGGTGCCCTCTTGGGAACGAAAAGAACAGCCTTGAATTCAAGCTGACCCTCGACTGAAAAATGCTTCACACTCAAATGATCCTCCCAATCGTTGGTCAAACTCTTGTAAAAAGCAGCATACTCTTCTTTAGTAATTTCTTCGGGTTTCCTCATCCAAATGGGCTTCTGTTTGTTGACCAATTCCCACTCGTGTGAGACTTCCTTGATCTTCTTCTTTTTCTTCTCCTTCTCTTCCTTCTCTTCGTCAACATCCTCAACCTTACCCTCTTCATCTTTCTTGTCTTCCTCATCCTCGTCATCAGAGATCTCCTTCTCAGTGGTCTTCTCAACCCATAGAGAGATTGGGTAGCTGATAAACTCAGAATGCTTCTTGATCAAATCCTTAAGCCTTCGCTCCTCGAGGTATTCAAGCTGGTCCTCCTTTAGGTAAAGAGTCATCTTAGTACCTCTACCAAGGGACTCGCCAGAAGTGTCCCTGGTGACGGTGAACGACCCTCCGGCTTGTGACTCCCAGACATACTGCTCGTCATCGTTGTGCTTGGTGGTGACCACAACTTTGTCGGCAACCAAATAAGCAGAGTAGAACCCGACACAAACTGTCCAATCATGCTGACATCAGCACCGGCTGCTATAGCTTCCATGAACTCTTTGGTTCCGGATCTTGCAATGGTACCCAAATTGTTCACCAAATCTGTAAAGTGGAAACAACATATAAAGTTACATCGTGTTTTAATGTACTACATACAGCATTATACAAGTACAGTAGTAAAATTAGTACTCACCAGCCTTGGTCATTCCAACTCCACTGTCGATGATGGTCAACGTGTTGTTGGTCTTGTCGGGAACAATGTGGATGAAAAGCTCTGGTTGTCCATCGAGCTTGCTCTTGTCAGTCAAGCTCTCAAAGCGAATTTTGTCCAAAGCCTAAAAGGGTATACAGAGTATTATGTTAGTGAGGCGATCACTATATCAAGACTATATCAACTCTTTATCATTAGGATTCCGTAAAGTTACAACCTATTTATATGACAGTTGAAAGGCACAATACTGCAATTGGCTTATACTAACAGTATGACTGACATTTGACGATATGCAAAACAGATTATCACTTAGTATTATATAAATCAGCTAAGTATTGATTAAGTTAATTATCCAACTTGCTAATGTCATGATCAAAACTCTTTTATCAGATATAACATCTTGCTGTTAAAGATCACATATGCTATATTTACACCTTGTATACACATAATAATTGGAAAATCGCCACGCAAACAAGAAAGCTTAAATTTGTCAATATGGGGTTCAAGTAATTCTGTTGCTAACAAGTAAAAGATTCGACCTTTATCAATCTATCAGTTAAAAGATTATTAGCCTTCCCTCGTTACTTCATCAAAAATAAAAACTCTTAACTCAAAAGTATTAGCCTTCCCTCGTTACTTATAGTTAAACAATGAACATTCACTATCAGTAAAAAGTGAACCTGATGCAACTAAGTGGGTGTTTGTTTCGGCTTATATAGGCAGCTAATAAGCTTATATTATCAAAAAAATATTGCAAAATAAGTCACAAAACGTGAGCTTACGAAACATAAGCCTAAAACCAAATAAGCCATAAGCCGGCTATATAAGGCGAAACAAACACCCCCTCAGAAAATTCGAAGCAAAATTTCATTGGGTCACTCACACCTAAATACATCCATATACTAACAAACACAACAATGTATCATAATCACAAAACTACTAAACATTAATAGACCCATTAAATATAAAAAAATGACAACAAGAACAAACAGTAAAAATAGTGATCACATAAACAAACGGTAAAAAAGTAAAAAAGAAGGCATACATCAGAAAAGTTACTGATAATTTAACAGTTATAAAAGTAAATTTACAGCAAAAAAAACTAATTTAACAGACTTATAAAGTGATCAATATTAAACCTTTTAACATATCATATAAACAACAGATCAAACAGTAAAAAAAAGAAAAACAGTAAAAAAGTGCAAAACAGTAAAAAGGTAAAAAGTAAGTAAAATCTAACAAACAACTATTACAACAAGTAACTGCATAGCTAATGAATAAACCTAACAAAGCATATAATCAATCAAGCATATTAAAACGGTAACAAACAGTAAAAAAGTGAGTTACATCATAACTATTAAATTTACAGCATAAACTACTTTAACAGACTTGTAAACTGATAAATAAACCTAACATATCATATAAACAACAGATCATACAGTAAAAACAGTGAAGACAGATCAACTGGTGTAAAACAGTAAAAAAATAAGACTAACATCAGAAGAGTTACTGATAATTTAACAGTTATCATATAAACAACAGGTCAACAGTAAAAAAGTATAAACCAGTAAAAAACTAATTTACAGAGACTTATAAACTAATCAATAAACCTAACATATCATATAAACAACAGATCAAAGGTAAAAAAAGAAAAAAAAGAAAAACAGTAAAAAAGTAAAAAAGAAGAGGAGGCTTACATCGGAAGAGTTACTGATAAGCTCACGGAGAAAAATCTCCTTGTTACTGTAGAAAGTGTTTATGATCAAACTCAGCAACTGGTTGATCTCTGCTTGGAATGCAAACGTTTCAACATCGGCCATCGTGGTTGAATTATGTTCTTAATCGCAACTTGAACAAAGAAGATTGAATTAGAATTAGAGAATGTAGGATGATTGTGGATGAATGGGTGATTATGGGACGATGGGTTTATATAATGTGGATTATTGTATGGGTTCTAGAGGGTTCTGTCTCTAGATTCTTCTTCCTTCGCTTGTGTTATTATGGGTTTATTGGAGTTGACTTGTAAATAATTGTGTTTAGGAATGTTTTTTGTGACGTTTAATATTTTTTTTGCCAAAAATATGAAATACGGAGTATAAGGATGGAAGAAGAATCTAGAAGGTGATTTTATTTTCACACGGATTATGGTTTGGTTGGTTAGGTCTATAATCAAATATTCATGGTCAATTTTGTACAAGGTGTTTCTTTTACTCTTACCCGATGTTTTAAAACCCGGGTTTCTGATCGGCCGGTCAGTCGTGGGTCATGGGATTCGATCAGTCGGTCAACCGGTTTCATTAAAATATATATATATATATAAAATCTTAAGGTCAACCGGTTCAACCAGCCAAGTCAATCCGGTCAACCGGTTTTATAAAAGAATTTGAAAAACCAAGGTAGGAGTTTGAGAACCAGGTTAACAAGGTCACTCAACCCGTGGTCTAAGCTGGTTACTTGGGTTTAGAGTCTTACCTAAGAGAGGTGTGGGAGCTATGTGAGACCTATGGTTGTTAGTATGTGTGGATGGGGAGGACCATGCTTTCTTTGCCTTGTGAATATAGAGGAGGACTTATAGGCATATCGATTCCCAACTTTTCAACTTCATTCGCTAAGTTACCAAACTTTTTTTTGCAAAGCGGTGTTGGACTACGGAGTTGACATTCGAGTTCTTGAATTTGTAAAATGAGACATTTAGGTTCTTAACTTACCTAAAAATGCATTTGGGTTCTTAACTTACCTAAAAAATGCATTTGGGTTACTTTGATTACCTTCGAAAATGAAGGTTGAATCTTAACTAAAGTTTGGTAACACAAGTGAACAAAATAAAAGTTTGGTAACTTGGCGAACAAAGTGGGAAAGTTGGGTGTCATTCGATATAAAACTCTATAGAGGAAGTAGTGAAAATAAGTAGGTCCTACTCCAAAGAAATACTATTAAATTTGTGTATGAATTCACATCCTTAGCTAAGAGTAAAAAGAAACATGGCCTTATAGAAAGTAAACCTTATGAAAATGTAACAAAGCTTATTCAAATGAGTAACATACTCTATAAATTTAGCTTTGATGATAAAGAAAATTGTGTTACACCTCCTAAAGAATTGGCTTAGTTAACATATTCAAACGAAAAGATGTGAAAAATAAGCATCCAGTGAAAAGAACGAAAAAAAAAAATGATCGAATGATAAAGTGAAGTGTCAGATAATGGGACGTGACGATTGAGTTTTAGGAAATGATTAGGATCCTCTCATGTTCATAGTGAAAATGTTGTTTTGTTTTCTCTGTGAGGCGCTCAAATTTCGGACGACTCTTGTAATGTTAGCATTTAGCATCAAAAGCTTATATTTCACATAATGACTTGTTTAAGAGACATATACTTCAACTATATTTTTTTACCGCATATCATTTTCTTAAGAAAGCGGCATGTCCAATTGTCTACATACATATTAGAAAACGATATGAGGTAAATTTAAGGTCCCTCAAAGCGGAGGGCTGGTGGTTCTTGTCTTGCGCCCGCCAATCTGGCGTTTTCGCCACGTCACCATTGTTACGGGTTAATTCGGTTGCAAAACTAGCTACAGAACACATCTACAAGTGAGCAAGTTTGTAGTTACCACTGAGAAAAATTATTACCACTAAGTTGATATAGCCATAACTTAATTGCCACTTGAAAGATCACAAGTTTGTAGTTAACTCTAATTTAATAGCCCAAAACTAGATAGCCCAACTAAAATTGACTGCCGAAAATACAAGTTGTTACCACTTACTTAATAGCCCAAATAAAATTGATAGCCCAAATGTGAGTAGCTCAATTTAACATTAATAGCCCAAACCACAAACCCAATTTTTACATGTACAGAACAAATAAAAAGATCAACAATCGATTTAGAAAGGAGATGATTTATCAGCGTTTGGATTTGATTTGCACTCCAAACGTACAATTTCATAAAACAGAATTTATAAACTGTCTGTTGTTGATCGCGGGATAAAGTGTGTCGATCAAAAGTGAAGTGTCTGAAATCATTTCACACTTAAAAATTAAAACTGTTGAGCTGCTTCTTGGCTGCTTGCAAAAATATGTGATTAGACATTTTAGACTTATCTTTCATGATCTTTAAGTATAGTCTATCACCTTATCCACTAGGCTAATCCATAACGGATTATTACAAATCACATATCAAACCTATCTTGTATTAAGAAAAGACAAACAAATCCTATTAAAAGTCTTTGTGAGGACGACAAACCGATATTCATCACTTGTTAACAAACTCACACATGTCACATAACCATAACAGTATCACTTTTTGTTTTTAACGAGATTTGAACGACAACACTTTGATCGAGTGCTCACTATCTCACAAATATTGGGTAGAGCTCAACTTGTTTCAAGCCTTATTTGTAAAGCTCGTGCTTGGCTTCACGAGTACACATGTAAAATTATTTATTTAAGAGTTGGGACAGCTTACTACCAAATAAAATGGTTGTCTTAAGGTAAGGGTATGTTTAGTGCGATTGGTGTAAAAGCTTTTTGGAGAGGTGAAGCGATAGGCGTTTTGACCGATATTAGTCGCTGGCAAGAAAAGAAGCGACGAGTTTCTTTATTTTTTAAAAATCTTATTTTTAATCTTCTTTAAAATTTGTGATGATGACGATGAGATGTGGTTATTCTTGCATTCTTCTGGCTGACGGTACATTCTTCTTCTTCACTCCTACTTTTAACAAACACACCTGGGTGTGCAAATAGCCTTGACCACGAATGGTCTTAATTTATTAGGAAAATTATCAAAATAGACTTCTCGGCGTTCGATTTATCATTTTTTAGATTTAAAATTATCAAAAATCTAAAATTGACCGAGGGCGACTCATTTTTTGAGCAACTCATATTTTCGTTTGCCACGTGTCTTTAAAACATTGAAAAAGATTAATTCATATATCGCAAGTGAACACTAGTCGACTAATGGTTGAGTTGTACAAGTTGTCTGATCATCCAGTTTATTTTGTACTTTAAAAAATTTTAGCAGGTTTAAAAAGTGATAAGTCAGAAAATGACCGGTCTATTTTGTTTATTTTATCTTTTCATGCGTGATCTTTCGGTACAGGGAGTTAAAGTTGACGCATGGTCAACCTAAAAAGAAGGCAACAAATGGTGGTGATGACCATTTAAATTTATGTTTTTGCGTTGTATTTGTATGTAAGCATACGTGTAGGTGTATGAAAATGATAGTTTTCCCTACTATTTATTCATATTTATCCTTTTATTTCTATGATTTTGACAAGTGAACAAATAAATGAGCCAAATAAAAAGCGAGAATTATGTGGTGTTTGTTTTCGTAAAGAGGCTCTTATGATGCTTTTAATGCGAGCAGTTAAGGCGCGGTCAGACGTTTTAGTCGCCTTGAATGGTTTTTTTTTAGATTCGAGCGTTCGAGCAGTAAGATCTTAATGGTGGGGCTTGAGAGGGTGTCGAACGCTCTGGCGACACAAAAAAAATAATACGAAGCAAGCGAAATGTGGTTCAACGTGAGTTTTTCGCCTCATTCGATGCGGCGAGATTGAGACGTTTACGCCCAGTTGATTCGGATGTGCGGTTGATTGATTGAGGCTCTTAAAAAGCAAATCTGCTTAGAGTATGTGTGACACATGTTTATACAATTGAGTCTGTAGTAAGATGAATGATAATTTTTGTTGTGTGAAAAACTTTTGAATCAATTGATTGTACTTAAAACATACTCAGTATAAGATAACTTGTGATGTATATATATTATTAGATAATTAGTTGTCGTTAAAAGAGAAGAGAAAAAAAAGTTCGTAAGTGCATGATAAGAATACGATACTCCCTGTTACGAGAGTTTACAATATTTTAAAATGTTTCATGGAGTTTTTTTTAGAGAAAATTCTAAAAGATGTGCAAAAAAAAAATTTGGGTCCGCAATGCGGTCATCTTTAAGACCCTCTTTTAATTTTGGTTATATGCGACTGCGCAACTTCAGTCAACGAGTGATACATGTTGAGTATTGGTTGAAGTCATGTAGTCGCACGCCGTACTTGATATGTAACACATGTCGAGTATTGGTGAAATCTTGTATTAACGATCGCGTATGATCAAAATTGAAAGAAGGCTTTAAAAATGAATTGATTTATCTGACTCCATTATTTGATTTCTTGACACTTAAAATGTTTGTCTTTATAGCGTTTATATCTTCATCGACTTAGTGGGTGTCAAATCAAACACAAATATTAAAAGTATAAATATCATTACACAATATTTTAAGTGTGCAAATAAATTAATAGTGTGCAAATCATCTCCCTTAAAAAATAAACGTGGATTACAAAAAAGATTTTGTAACTTTTTAAGATTTTTTTTTTAAAGTTATTGCAACCTTGAAAAATAAAATGATGATTGGTAACGAATAAATCGGCTAATAAAAAGAAAATCATGATTGGTTAATATATTTATTCACACCTCGAGAAAAGAAAAACAAGAAAGAAGGGCCCACGGTATTTGACTGTTACACCGACTAATTGATTGAAGCACTCGCTAGATTCAAAAAGCATAAAATACTCATTTTTTAATACATATCTTCATTTTTAAATCGTGCCCTAAAATCATATTTCGTCCATCCTAAATTTATTGTTCACACATATTTTTTTTTGGAGTTAATTCAAATTCATTATTTATTTTTAAAAATACATGAACATTTAATTCGAGTTTATTATAGTCTTAAACTTTATCTGGCGTGGAATCACGGGTTTTGAAATATTTAACATTAAAGAGTTACGTGTGAATAAGTTAATAATGACAACGAGCGTAAATAAGTCCCATTATTTTTAAAATAAAATAATAAGTAATGAGTTAAGGATACGTAAACAATTTAGTTTATAGCTTGTTAAGAAAATAAATGCATATGTATTGTCTTCTCAAATGGTAATAATATTAGAGAACAAAGCTACTGTAATCGGCGTTAAACACGAGTCTTCATATTCATTCCGTGAACACCTATGTATGAAGAAAAAACAAAAGTCAAGGAAGTTGTTAAGAGTATATTGTCAATGCAATCTAATGGAACCTACATATAAGGAGTAAAGTTAATAATAAAAAACGCCTAGGTATAAACATATATGTATAATGCAATGCAATATATATGATTGTTAATAGTTAATAATCTTTACTAAGCGTTCTTTGGTTTAACTCATTTGTCAGGTCAAAATGAAGATGAGAAATGAGAATGCAATTTCATGATACTTAAATTTAGTTGCTCGAGTGTATGTTATCACATGGAGAAGGACTTCATTGTGTTTGTTTTGGCATGGCATGTTCTCCACTTAGATGTTATCATTTTACATCAATATCGTGTCTGCTTGTTGTCCATGTAGATTGCGTGAACACCTTAAAATGTAAATAACAAAAGTTGGCGTCTATGTTGTTGTTGATAACGATAAATACATATCCGATGTGAATAAAGCATATAAAACATGTCTTGTAAAATGTCTTGTAAATATGTCTTGTAAATAGTTGTTTGAAAAAGTTCGGTATACATAAGTATCATTTCTTAATATGATTATCAATAAGTATCTTAAGATCTTGTTGAGCAGATGGATACACGCATGTTAGCCTCTTAAAAGCAGAACTTAGCGATCGTAACTAAAGAGCAATTGAGCGGATGGTCTTAAGTGGCGGAAGAATCTTACTTAAGAGCTACATGTTTAAGCGGATGTGAATGCTAATGGTGGGTTGTCTTTAGCTCGAACCATGAGTAAACTTCTTTATTTTAGTTGATGGAGGTGTGAGAAGCTTTACAGCGGAACCAGCGGGATCTTACTGTATGGTAACAAACCATTAGCGATGAAACGATACTTTTGTTTCAAGCACTATAGAAAACCAATTAGAACTATAGCCAATCGGTGAAGCCTTTCGTAATCACTTTATTCAAATTATAAACAAATTCTTAGTTTAAACTATATGAAAAAGTATGCACCGAATGATGCTATAGACAAAATCAAGACTTTATGGTTGATGAAGAAGTGGGAGTGATTTTTGTAGCAAGGCGATAACTAACTTCTTCGCACATGAAATAAAAGGCATTAAACAAACATTATAATGGAGCAAAATGACACATGAATACTCAAAAGAGTGCTGCTACATTTTCTAAACTTGTAAATTGATGGAAATGCCTCAATGTTATTATTTAAAACATCAAAATGCAATTTGAGCAAGCTTTACCACCTTCACAAGGAAACCGTCAACGTCCATCGAAAACCAATACAATATCCCCTTAATTACCCTTTAGAAACTCATATTTTGAGTTAACTTATATATGGTACTGTTCAAATGAGTATGTTTATGTAACACCCCCGAAAATCTTAATGACAGCGGAAGACTAATTCGGGTGTTACTTGAATGGAGATCATAGTCAACAATTATAGAAAACGACTCAAAAGAGACGTTTTATTAAAATAGTTATCATTCATCGAAAACTCATCGTTTGTTACAAAATATTGTAAATAGATCAAGTGTTTTCCCAAAAGAAAGATCATGAGTTTGAAAGAAATGATAACTTTTATGTATTACACCACGGATAAGCCTTGCCATGCCCGTTCCGCACCTTGGTCATAATCTTCACCGATTACGAGATAACATGCTTAAAAGGTCAACAAAATGTTGAGTGAAATCCATAGGTTTAAAATAAGTTGAACACAAGAATAAGATCATGATCATTGTAAACTAACAATATCATAAGAAAATATCCTGATTATTATCGCTAAGCTCATGAAACCAAGACTGTTGCATACACGAATTACCGATTATGCGTAAATATGCCCCAAAGGAGGTAATAGCCAATTACCTAAAGATATTCGATATGGTGCGCCCGGTTATTTCTCTATAACGAAGCGGGTTCGTTATTCCCGTAGTACTATTCACGATATCTCGTTCACTCGCGGTGACTAATGGTTCATGATCGGGGACTTGTGGCTAACAACTTAGGCAATACCAATAATCGAAGATCAAGCATTTATGAAAAACCTTGTGTTCTAGTTTAGAGCATGTATCTCCTCATGGGGTTTATAAAAATAAAGTAAGCGAGGCTATGAACTCACCTTGATGATAATGCACACGCAAAAATAGATCAAGCACAATGTAGCGGAGGTTCAACGCGAAACCTAAAATGATGAGATGGCGAGTCTCGATAAATGAGCATTTTGGTTCGCGACCAAAATAATAGAGCATTGAATATTCTTATTCAATAGATCATTGGATTGTCCAATCCAATAGTGTGCGATCGTGATTAACGTTTTAAGTTAATTTACATGCTACATTGTCTTAACTAGTGATCGTCACTTATGCATAAGTGAAATGTTTTTCCCTCGTTGTGATCGAAATAAATTGTTGATCATTTTAACGTATTTAGATTCCCCGAGTATTTTAACGAAATATGTATCCTTTTACATATACTTTATTACTTTCTAAAAATATATATATTTACATATACATATATATATTTTTACATATATATATATAAATTAAATTCATCGTTATTGAAAATATTACGCTTATGAGGTCAAAATACTTGTTTTTACGAGGTTATAATGAAATCATAAGTTTTGCTAAACTTTTCTCAAATTTACACTTTTTATCCTCGAGTTACAAAAAGTACACGTTTAGTCCCTATACTTTTAGAAAATGACACTTTGTACCCAAAATGTATTTTACCTCAAGACTTTCGAAATGACATTTTAGTCCCTTGGTAAAATTGATTTTTTCTAAAACGACCTACAGGTTCCTTTGATACGCTTTCGACCTTTACTTTTCCAAACTTGTCATTTCTAACCCAAAGTTTAAAATCTCTAGTTTAGGTAATTTACATACTCGGCCCTTGGAGTTTTTCACGTGCACATGCATACGTGCATGATGCCCATGTACTTTCGAAATGAGCATTTTCAATCCTTAGACTTTTATAAAACATTTGTTTCACTCATAAGTGACCCCTTTAACTTTTAAATATGTTCCCTTTTGACCCGAAGTTCATTTATTTTGCAAATTTGATCCGAACTCCCTTTGAAATAACGAAAACTTTACAAAACTAGTACAAGCTTATCTCTAGCTTATTTCTTTAGCTTATTAGCTTATTTTGATCACATTGGTAGGGTTGGACTCGACTTGGACCTATCGAGGCTTATTGGGCTTGGCATTTGGGCTTTAGGCCGTTTAGTTTAAGCGTAGGAAATGCGGTGTCGTGTGTTCTAATAAGTTTGCAATGTGTTCTCGACATTTTAGACTAGTTTTAACGTGTGTGACTATGTGTCGTGATCAGCGTACCATATCGTGTTGCTTTGAAATGGTGCTTGCAACATATTTAACGTGTGAGAACTAATGTAAGCGAAGAAATGAAATGAAAACTAGTTGGGAGGACTTACTTCACTCAAAATGAGTGGTGATGATACTGAGTGAGATGTGAGCGAAAGGAATGACCAGCGAGAACCCTGTTCTCCTTATAATGTTACCCGATTACTAGTACTCTTATGACTTCCACAAAATTCCTTACTTAGCTCCTATTTTACTTGATGATCTCCACGTTGGGCGAATTTTTGAGTGAGAGTTGTGTTTAAGTTTTAGAAGTTCATGTGAAAGAGTGTGTGCATGTCGTGTGTTTTTAAAGAGAGCTCAGCATGGTCTTTGAAATATTTTACTCACAGCTTCCAAATTCTAGGTTTTAATAGTCATGTGCTACAATGTATTTAGCCATTGTTTGGGTTGAAGTTCTAGGCGTGTATACTTGTTGCACCACTTAGGAGCATGTTCTTGATTAGTCATTTCATTCTAAGCATATTATCTAATGGTTAATGAAGTCAAAGTTGGTCAAATGGTCCTAGAGTTAGTTTAATATTGATTTAGGTTAGCTAAGTGGGAGGTTTTTGTCTCCTCTTTTTGCTTCCATACGCAAGATGTGAGACCAATATGTTTCAAGTTCTAGTTTGGTTGTATCATGGCTAGTTTGGTTTGGTTATGTCATGGTTAGTTTGGTTTGGTTTGCTCGCTCGGTTCCAATGGAAGAAACACCAAAAAAATATTTTACTAACTCTTATAAATGTAACTTGGGCTTGGTTGTGGTCTTGCTAGGCGAGGCCCAAAAGGAAAGAATGAGAAAAATGGTGTTGGGCTAGAGATGAAATCCGGCAAGGCCCAACAAAGATATAAGCGTGGGCTTGGCGGTTACAAGGCCCATTTACGTGTCGAGTTCGGTGGTGAAAAGTCGATGAGTTAGAGGCCCAATCTGAATTTTATATATTTTATTATAATTTAATTCGAAATTTTACAAATTTTACGTATTAGTTCGTATTTTAAGGTTATCAAGATCGTGGGAAATTTATTTAGATCACAACGGTATATTTATGAGCAGCTCAATGCGTTGATCATGCATATGCCAATTGATATGCAAAAGTGATGTTTAGAAAATTTCATGACGAAATAGATCGTGATCAATTCTTGATTAAAATGTTAAGTACATTGAAATTTTCAGGAGCTTACAGGTTTAAGTAAGGGACCTAATTATAAAATCTTAAATAACAATAAACCAAGTATGGCATTGTCTGGCGGGTGTGTTCAAATGAGGACTCAACAACCTATGAATGGGTCAATTTCAATTGAGTGTTCATCTCTATTAGCGCCATTTAAGTAAAATCTGATAAGATTGAATGAACAGAAAATAGCCGAAAGACAGATGTCCAGACGTCCATATTATACTATGCTATTTGATGTATGAAACAAATATATGAATAGAACAAAAGGCTCACCCATGAAAGTACTACCATTAGTACATCTCACAAAAGCCTGTACCATCCAAAAAATAGTTATCACAATAGGAAAATTGCTTCCGCTTTCACTTCTAGTTTTGCTTATTTAGATTAAATTTGTACTCAAGTAGTTCGCAAACTTTGGGAGTTATCACAATATGTAAAAAACCTTATTATCATTATTACTCTAATGCAATAAGGCGCAAATTGCAAAAATCGTCCACATGGTTTGCCCAGTTGCAAAAATCATCCCTAGGGTTCGCTAATTGCGGTGGCCTCCCATGGGAAACTTTTCATCATTTTGGTCCACGGCTTTAAGGCGTTAACTAGATTCCGTTAAGTGTTACACTTTAGCCCCTTTTGGCTAACGACCGTTGCAACATTAATCCTTTAAACCACGGGGACGATTTTGCAATTACACGTTAGTCCTCAATACAAAAACAATTGCACCGTTAGTCCTTAATACACAATTTCGGTTAAAAAGTCAAAAAATTTTGTAAAAAATCTTCAAAATCTTTAATATTTTGAAATAATTTCTTTTCAAAAGAAAAAATCGAAATATTTTTATTCCAAATTTTTATTTTGAAATTATTTTCCAAAATTCTAAAAATTATTTTGGAAAAGAATTTAGAAAAAAAAATTCTGGAAAAAGTATCGGACAAAAAATATCCGACATATTGCAATTTTTGAAAAAAAAAATCATCGTTTTAAGACATAGGGAGTTAACGCTAAAAGAGACTCGACGAAGTATAATATTAGAAGCAAATTTCATATTTACGTATTATGTGAGTAATTTTAAATACACGTAAATCTAACATTATCCCAAGTGGGATGCCGAAGATCCTATTCACATTACATAAAATTATCGCGCGCGTCATACGAATGATTGAATGAAGATAGGTAAATCTAACAAAATGACTTGATCAACACTAATAATGTGTTGCTTGACCGCATCTAGGGTGTTCATCGATTCGGTTATCGAATTGGTTGATTTATTTAGTTCGATTAGTTCGGTTAAATTGTTTTCCGTAAAATCGAGACGAATTTAAACTTGATTCGGTTTCGATTTAACCCCGAACTACATAACTTTTATTTTTTAATTTAATTTTATATACATTTAGCAAAAATATATTTCACACTTAAAAAGTGTTTTAATTTCTCGTATGAAAATGTTTAATGGTCTTTTTAGGTATATAAATATATACGTACATATATATTTATATACATAAAAATTCGTTCGGTTTGAATTTTGCTAAATATCCATGAAAACCGTATATTTAATTCGGTTCGGTTCTAAAAATTCGGTTGGATTTTTTTGTTCGGTTCGATTTGGTTCACGGTTCTTGTGGATATTACCGAATTGTAAACACCCTCTCGCATGCTAGCAATAATGCGACCTAAAAAATTCAAAAAAATGATTTTTTCAAAATTGCAATATGTCGCATTTTGTTTGAAAATAAAAATTTCAAAAATAATTTTTCAAAAATAATTTTTAAAAATTTGGAAAAATAATTTCGAAAATAAAATATTTGGAATAAAAATATTTCGATTTTTTCTTTTGAAAATAAATTATTTGAAAATATTAAAGATTTTGAAGATTTTTTACAAATTTTTTGACTTTTTAAGCGAAATTGTGTATTAAGGACTAACGGTGCAATTGTTTTGTATTGAGGACTAACGGTGTAATTGCAAAATCGTCCACATGGTTTAAAGGATTAACGTTACAGCGATCGTTAGCCAAAAGGGCTAAAGTGTAACACTTAACGGAATCTAGTTAACGCGGTTAAAGCGGGGACCAAAATGATGAAAAGTTTCCCCGGGGAGGCCGCTGCAATTAGCGAACCCAAGGGACGATTTTTGCAATCTGGGCAAATCACGAGGACGATTTTGCAATTTACTCGCACATTTTATATATACTCTTACAACTAAACAAAAGTATTTGAGCAAATATATCTAAAAGGGAAAAATAGAAACTAAATAGAGGAAACATAAAACGTCAAGAGATGAATACATAAGAAGAATACATAAATAAGCGATCCACTTTACCTTTGAAAGCTTTTTTGTCTAAGTTTGTCTAACTCGGGCTAACATCTTTTAGAGCATTTGACGTTTTACCATGGAAACTACTTGAAAAACATCGACTTCTCACTAAAATGATACATCTTATAGGTTTTAGTGATCCTTGACACAAAATGATATGTGTTCCTCTTATGATCAAAATGGTTATATGGTCAAAGTGATATGAGTTCGCATTATAGCTTATAAAACACATATAAGTTTAAACAAACACCCCGGATAATCACATTATGAATTTGAAGTAATGAGGCTACACGAAAGCGGATACATGGCATAGGTATATGGCTTCGCATCCTCCATTGGCCAAGAATTCGGATCTCGTTCTCATCAATGGGTTGCTTTGCTCTTCTTCTCCACCGGCCATCTTTCAAAACAAAAAAAAATAAAATAAACTTCTTCCTACACAATAACACAAATTGAGAACATCCTAATTTCATATACAAAACCTATCTATTAACCGCCATAACATCTTCTAATCACAATATCTTAAAAACTAACACGCATAAAATCGCTAATCTGGTGACTAATTACTAACATAATGAAAGCAATTCACATGTAAATATCGGACTACCACGATGAAGATAAAACTCGGTCCCATTACGCTAATAATATGCACTATTAGTATCAACAAAATCACAAATCACGGTTGTTCACTCAAGCGATAAAGAAGGGTATTATATTTTGAATTGATCAAGGTGGCTTCCCCAAAATAGAAAATTAGGGTTCTCATAAAACACAAATAAATTTAATCATAATCATTGGAATTATATCATATATTTGAATAGAAACAAAATAATTGTATTAAAAAATAAAATCAGAAAACAAAAAAAGAAATAGATAATTGTATTTACCTTATCAATCGTTCCACATAATTCCTCTAATAATTAAAAATCGAATTCTAGAATCAAACTTTTCTTGTAGTATAAATCAATTGAAACACAATAAAATGTATCAATTTGATTTTCCCCGAATTCCAAAAGTACAAATCACATAAATTTTGCTTATAGATGTTTTTGAATTGGGGTTTTTGAATCGGAGGAGTATGAGAGAAGATTTGAATCGACCATTAATTACGTATGAAGAGGTGTATGCAAGAAGTTTTTAGTTTGTGTTTTATTTACTGCGGCAAAGATGTGTTGTACGCAATAAATCATTGACCAATAGAAGAAGAGACACATCAGCGCATTGATTGCATGGGCTGCTTGAAAGAGTTGTAACATGTAGCTGTTTATTATATAGTATAGATCTTCATTTGATGCTATTATCATAAACATTAAAGAAATCTTAAATTAATTGTTAAAGTGTAAAACTGTCATTTTGAAAAGAAAAAAAAACTTTAGTGATATTGTTTTTTAAACAGTGTGTTTTCTTGTCGTGAACAATTCTTTTGAAGCGAAATGAGTAAATCGTTAGCCATTTAATTAAACTAAATGGGTTTATTTCGACATATCCTTCAAAATATTTAAATATTCATGTGATTTATAAGATTATTTGTTGAAAGATTATTACATCTTAAAGGATCGGTCTCATCCTCCATTTTATTTGATCTAATGGATAAGATTAATCCCAACAATTTAAAAACCCATTTCATCCTTTTTCAAATATTAATATCTTTCAAACCGTTAATCGTTGAGCCAAAAAAATATAACATTATGACGAGCGTTTAATTATCTTTCATAGATAAGTGACTTTGATATACTTTCGACAATTTTTTCCGCATTTTCTAGTTTTTCGTTTTTTACGTTACTGAAATTTGCATTAAAAAAATTATATATGATAAAACACTAATTTTAATTTTCATGTGATATTATTGTTAAATCATATATGATATGTAATATCACATGTTGTATTATTGTAAAATCACATATGATATCACATGTGATATTACATATTATATATTATTTAACACTAATATCACATGTGATATTCAATTTAGTGTTTTATCATATATGATTTTTTTTCATGCAAATTTCAGTAACGTAAAATAAACGAAAAAACAACGTGAAAAAGCGATTTTTCTTTTTCGAAATATATCAAAGTGCGTCTTTGAAAGATAATTAAATCTTCGTCATGACAATGCAAAATTTTCGCAACGATTAACGGTTTAAAATATTTAAATTATAAAAATAGGTGAAATAATAAAATGTTTTAATCTCAAATATTGATTTTTTTTAGATGGATGGTGGAGATGAGTCAGCTAATATCTAAGAAAAGTTTGGTATGTAAAATAACTCTACTCATTTATTTAAAGTTGTAAACTTAGTATGTTTAATTTTAATCCAAGACAAACTATTTGTTAATGTCAAAAAGCGGTAAGAATGTTTTTGACCCAGGTCGACAAAACTAGTATGACATGTAGTCATAGAGTTTAGATCAATGTATAACTAAAATTATTTAAAAATCGAATGAATCAATCTTAATTACTTATTTTTCATCAAAAAATAATAAATAAAAAGAACAAAAATAACCTACTTTTCATATCTTTTTAAAAATAAAATAACTTTCAAGCAGTGAAATCGTCAAGTGAAAAAAATACCGTTATGACGAGTGTTTTTTTATCATTCGATGAGCGACCTTGAATATACTTTTGACGAGCTCTTTTTTAGTTACGTCAGAAAAATTACGTGTGATTTGTATCATGAAATCACGTGTGATTCATCGTCACATGTGTGATTTCATAAATCACATGTTATTTGTGATACAAATCACATCATGTTGGTCATATATTTTCCGCTAATCGGCCTTATTAATCATTTTGGTCAAATTCTCGGTCAACATACCGATTAATCGGATAAAAATCGGTCAGTCGGATAAAAATCGGATAAATCGGCCAACTCGGTTACATATGAAAATCGGTCAAATTAGGAAAAAAGTTGCCCAATTAGGAAAAAGGGCTAAATCGGGTATATATTTTCAAAATTTTATGATTTTATATATAAAATATTTAATCCAATTAATTCTCGATTAATCCCCTACTATGATTCTTTCATCGCTAGTCACATGTACTCGGGCGTAACTTGCGTCGGTGATTTTGCAATCTTGCTTAAAATCATTATATGTCATCTTTTATATAATAAAACAAAACTCTTAATGGGAATTTTTTATTTCAAAAAATCAATTAATAGGTAATATTTTATTTATTTATTAATATTTTATTTTTAAATATTTACTAAAAAAACTCGAATATTCGAATTTGGCAATAGTTAAAAAGCGTTTTTATATATAGTCAAGAAAAGAAAAATAAACATAAAAGTTTAATTGTCAAAAGTATAAAGAAAAAACTTAGTAAAAAGCGTGAGTGATTTTAAAAATATTTGTATACAATGTAAAGAAATAAATTAGTAATCGATTATTAAAAAACACGATATATAAAAGCCGCGCGTCTGGGTATTATAAATAGTTATATGTTACAATAATTTTCGATTACATTTTGATATTTCTGTTGTATAAATAAATATTATAGGAAACAACTAATCAAAGCAGTGGAAGGCCCGCGATCGTGGGATTCTTTAATAGGCGATGAATTTGGGTAGGGACTATTTTGCCAAACTATAAAGGACTTCTTTGCGACACACTTATCGTAGGGACTATTTTTGCCAACTTGAACTGCTGCAATGACAACCGTCTCGGGGATTATTTTTGCTAGAAACTGCGAAAGTTAGCGATTAATCTTGACACGTGGCGTGTGAAGAGGCCAGTATCTTGCACAATAGTATATATGATAATATCACAATTATAAAATTATGTGCCGTGATAAAATTCCGTTATTATGCATAATTACTCGTCTAATATATTCTAAAAGTAAACAATCAATTAAAGACAAACCAAAATATAAATGCAGACAATAATATTAAGTAAGTTCCTATCTGTTATCATTTTGATGGCTGCAGATAAGAACTTATTTATTTTAGAACACATCAGAATAATATAAAGTAATTTTAGGTATAAGTTTAGGCCTAATTTTATGTCAAAGTATTATTTCTTTAAACGTAAAAAATGGTTTTATATTTATAAAAAAAGAAGAGATACAGTTACCTTTAAAAAGAGGATGTCGACGATATTTTATTGAAAAGTGAATAAAACAGTAAAAAAAGTTCACAACTGTTTTGTGGAAAAAGATGCAGAGGGTGGGGTCCACAACCGATAAGCGCCACGTCAGCATTGTGTGCAGTATTAATTTTGACGTAAAATTGACGTGTCTACCAAATCGTAGTTAGGTTCATCTTCGTAATTATACCCAACTTCACGCCCAAATAGTTTTATTCACGCCCAACTATTTTCTATTTATTTATACCGTATATAAACAGAAAATATATTTTTAACAATTAAAAATTAAAAGATTAAAGAACTTTGCGTATATGTCATACGAATCTGAAATTGCGTATATATCCAAAATAAAAGCAATTGTATTAATGCGTAAAAACTTCAAAAAGATATATATCGCGATTATTCACTGAGAGGGATATATATCGTTTTTTGAATGAGGATTAGATGAACAATGTTACGTATCATTTATTAAGAAACTTTTTTTTATTTTTCACATTTTTAAAAATTAGACATAAACTTCTAGTTTTTCTCATTTTTCAACGCGAAAGTTGTTTATTTGTTTGCAGATATGTTTGGCAGTTAAAAATATAAAACCTTAAAAAAAAGTCTATTAAGTATTTAATTACAATTTAAATAAGTAACTTAAAACCTTTAAAAACGTCTATAAAATAATTAATTGTAATTTAAATCAGTAACTTTCTTTCCTTAAATTTATCTCATAAATATATAAATATATATGCATTAATTAATATTCTTATATCTGACCAAAAAATATACATTACGCACATTAATTAACGCTACTATATACGGCCATATAAAAAAACATATAACACGCACATTAATTAACGCTACTATATACGGCCGAGATACAATCCACCATAATCTTGAGTTTTTATATAGTAGATACTTCTTGTTGTGTCTTGAGTTTGAGTGTGTGTGTCCGTATCAAGCAGTGTACGAACAGGATCTCATTTCATTTTTTTTGATTGATTTAATTCAAATCGTCCAAATAAAAACACAGACAACAAAACAATTTAATCAATTCAATTCTGGGAACAAGAATTACTACTACAACAATCTATCACTAAACAACACAAAGGTATATTCACATTATCATGTTTTTTTTATTAAGGTTTTATTGCTGCTGATGTAATTGTTGATTAATTATGATTGTTATATTTTTATTATTTAAAAGTGTTTGCTGAAATTGTTACTACTTGATTTAAGATCTCATAGTGTTTTTGTTTATGACAACTTTTAACAAATTGTAGTCCTTCTGATCTGCAGTTTTCTTAGTTTTTCCTAGAATGATGTTAGGCTTTATTACTTAGTTATTATGGTTGAACTGCATTGAGATCTCAATGAGATCGTTTATCGAAGATTCTTGAATGATATCTGAATTGCAAAGTAATTCTTGGTCGAACGATAACTGAATATTCAAATGCCCATGTATACCAATTGCCTTTAAAACTGTGTTTTCAGCAACAACAAAGTCGGGCGGCATTAGCAGGGTGGGCATGTGCCCCCTTAGCGGAATTTTTTTAGGGTGAATATATTAAAATATCTGTCTAACGAACCGATTTGTAGTGTAGTTTCTGAAAATTATCAAAGTTTGCCCCCTCGACCATAACTTTCTGGCTCCGCCCTGATTATAAGTTGATGATTTTGTTACAATATGGAAACTGAAACCTGTAAGTAAATTCGATGAACGTTAGACGAACACTATAATTCATGGAAGGTTTGGAGTAAGTGAAATGGTGTAAGAAACACCCTTTATATAATATTAGCGTGAATTGAACTGACAAACAATACAATCTTGCTGCTTATATATTGAACTGAGTAACATGGATATTTGATTGCTCAAGTGCTCAACTTTGCAGGTTATAATTGCAGCAAATGGGGTCTAAACCAGTAGAGTATCTGATAGAGGCTTCATCCGGGGCACATTTTTCTGGATTTCACATGAATGGGGGGATTCACCCAACAACAACTTCCGTGCCTGAAAACAACATGCAGAAGCAGCCTTTTATCATTGGTATGCATTGCAGCAACAACAGATTCTAATGCACTCAATAATTCGTAGTCCTTTTAGTCTCTTTAGAACCAAACATGTCACACTATTAGATTGTTCTTTCTGATGTACTCGCCTAAAATTTAGCTGTAAGTAGCGTTTGGGGATGTCATTTGCATCTCTACCAGCCTTCTCATGAGAGTCGGCTAAATTTGTTCAAACATTGTAAATGTAGATTGCTTCTGAATTAGTTCATGAAGCCAAATATATGTTCACAAACTTTCATTTAGGCTTATCTTTTTTCGTTATGATGTAAAACGCTATAACCAGGCTAAAAAAGATTTTTTATCCGTGTATTGGGTCTATTGCTCTTAAAATTTATCCAATTGCTTCAAAACGTATCAACTAGAAGCTGTTACTAATAAGCATATTTCCATTTTCTTTGTTACGAGAAGTTAGTTATTCCTACAGTCATGTAAAATGCAATTGTGTGTACTTTCCTCTTTGTTATTTGAAGGGCTTTAGATTTTTATATGCATTTTGTTTATTATGACGTGCTTCATTAATTAACATTTCGATCAACAACCAGGGGTTGCTGGAGGCGCAGCTTCTGGGAAGACAACAGTTTGTGATATGATTATTGAGCAGCTTCATGATCAGCGTGTCGTACTTGTCAACATGGTATCTTACATTCTTACTCGTTACTACATATTAAAAGTTAATTTATGCACACTTTATGTTTAAGGTCTTGTTCCAATGATATCATCTCGTTTCTCCTTGCATACTATTGGTAATTGCTAATTTTGTTAGTCCACTTGTTGGTCTAAAATATGACTATCCTTTCATCTATATCTGATCACACAAAGGCTGGTTTTCTAAATGATTATATGTATGCGTGGCTTTGCAGGACTCATTCTATCATAGTTTAACTCCCGCAGAACTTACAAGGGTTCATGAATACAACTTCGATCATCCTGGCGAGTTTTTTTGTTACTCAAATTTGCTATGTTCTTAATAATTTATGAAGTAAAATCACCTGTTTAACAGAAGACATCATTTGCTATCTCAAATGTTTTAAGAGGATCCCCTTAGTCTCTGTTTCATCGTAAAATTAGACCTTTGGCATTCTGACATACGCTAAAACATGTTTTTTTCGATCTTTCGTAACAAGTTTTTCTAGTTTTACATATTTCTTATGGTTCGTACCAATTTGCTTTTCCAGATGCCTTTGATAACGAGAAGTTATTGTCAACTGTGGAAATGTTGAGGAATGGCAAAGCAGTAGATATTCCAAAATATGACTTCAGAAGCTATAAAAACAGCGTCTCTCGAAGGGTTAGTTCTTGAAACATAGCTTTTGAAAGGTTTAAAAGTTTGTCCCTCATGTAAAAAACTCGTATTTGGAGCATTATAAATTAAGTGTATCGGGTGCAGTTGTTTTTTTCTCTTGATGTGTTTTTTTCAAACTGTTATCTTAGTTTTCCATTGTTGCCTCTGTTTATAAAGAAAGTAAAGAAACTAGTTCCACTCATATGAATGATTCATGTACAATAGAATATGATATTCTTTTGATAGTCACATTATAATATGTACTACTAATGATATAATCTACATGCTTGAACTATCTGTACTAAAGTTTAGGTTCAGCCGTTCAGGAATCACGTGAGTATTTAATCCCTTTGACAGATAGCACATAGGGATAAAGTCAACCTTGTAAATCTGATATTCTAGAAAGTGATTTTTTTTTGTGTTGAAAAATACTTTTGTCATCCCATTAGTCATATAATAGTATCTTCATACACCCCCACAAGTTTTTCTTCTGTTGAAAGGCTTTGAATTACTCTTATCTACTATAGATTATAACATCAACCAATTGGTATGAAACCTATTGCAGGTGAATCCTTCAGATGTCATAATACTGGAAGGCATACTCATTTTTCATGATCCTCGTATACGCGATCTGATGAACATGAAGATATTTGTTGACACAGGTTATATACACTCCTTAATAAGATTTGATTAATGTTTAGTATATTTATCTCTTCTGCTCAGCCAATTATCTCTGACTCTAAGCCTTTTTTAGTGTCCAAGGGAATATATTCTATTCTCAGCAACCACTTTACGATTTTGGTATTAGTTGTTTAGGATAATCTGTGAAACAATTTGGCCCACACAAGGATGGATAGTCATTGTATATGTTATTCGGTTATTCCTCAAAATAGCCGTTAAATTGGTAGAAAAAAGTAAAGCGTCTGAACTTTGAAGGAATCTTGTGCTCTTTTGGCTTTGTATTTTAATATGGTTGAATCAGAATATGGTTTTTTTTTTTGTGTAACATTAAGTCATAACTAGTAACTAATATACAGATTTGCATTTAAGTCGAATAATAGTATGCTGACACTAGCTGATAGGAATATAGGATGTTACATGAGATACAGAAACAAAAACGAGCTTCATATTCTACTCAAATTCAAGGATTGTGCATCTGAGTTCTTTTACCCCTCACGTTCTTCAGTTACCAGTCCAGGCTTCTGTCTGATTCAATATTATAGAATAATACTTGGGTCTTATGTATGATGCAAATTCGTAAACTTGCTAGATAAACCCTGATAATTTTTTTTACATAGCTAATATAGTAATTTAATTGTACTTGTTAGCTCATCTATCAGTATTTACAACTGTATTTTCAGTGCAGATGCTGACGTTCGCCTGGCAAGGAGAATAAGGCGTGATACAGGCGAAAAAGGACGAGATATCGGTATGGTACTTGATCAGGTTAGTTTGAAGATATCTCCTATAGGAGATCAAAACTAGAGTCTACATGTTGCTTTCAAGAACCAAAATTCCTAGAATTAATGTCTAAACATCAGTTTTGGGGTCAACAAATCTATGCAACATCTTATGATTCTTTATCTGTAGAATTGTATTCTTTTGTTCATTTGGCCTATTTAGTTACGGAGTTATTCTATTGCAGTACTCAAAGTTCGTGAAGCCTGCTTTTGATGACTTTATACTTCCAACAAAAAAGTATGCTGACATCATTATACCTCGTGGAGGAGACAATCATGTAGCTATTGATTTAATTGTCCAACATATTCGGACAAAACTTGGTCAACATGATCTTTGTAAAATATATCCTAATTTATATGTCATCCACTCAACTTTTCAGGTACCACTTTTAAGTTCTATGTTTCTTTATTATCGGAATCATATTCTTTGGATAGAATCATATTCTTAGGATATGTTTAATATTCCTTGTGTTGTATAAGATCCTCATTGTTGGTTGTTTTATTTGCAGATACGTGGAATGCATACACTTATACGTGATGCTCAAACAACAAAACATGATTTTGTTTTTTATGCGGATCGATTGATTCGTCTGGTTAGTTTTTATTTCTGAGGCGTGTAATGTTGTTTCTTTTATGTTACTGTGTGCATAAGCATCATCTGTTTAATCAGGTCGTCGAGCATGGTTTGGGACATCTACCATTTACAGAAAAGCAGGTGGTAACTCCAACCGGTAAGCCTCTGAACCCATTAATCCTTGAATTCCGTCTCATTGCGGTTTGAGTTGGAGGTGCTTAGATAGTTCAGTAATCTGCTGTCATTTCTCTTACTTGCGTCGTTGAGTTAATTATTTGCGACTAAAGTGATGTTGTTTAATGCATTTACTGTATATTTACTTGTTTACCATCATGCCATATCCACACCTTAGTCTTTCTTAGTGTCGGCAACCTAAATGTAGGACAAGTGGCGTTATCAAAGTTACACTAAAACA
This sequence comes from Chrysanthemum lavandulifolium, assembly GCA_022545495.1. Taxonomy (NCBI): domain Eukaryota; kingdom Viridiplantae; phylum Streptophyta; class Magnoliopsida; order Asterales; family Asteraceae; genus Chrysanthemum; species Chrysanthemum lavandulifolium. The sequence goes on along the minus strand of CM040239.1, from coordinate 10,809,273 downwards.
TTAGCACAGCTGCACAGTAGTGCAGTATTGGTTTTCATGGTGATGGTAAGTGATGGATGCACTACATCTAGATGTATTTGAATGGAATATCCAGATTTTGTAGAGCAAGTTTTTAGCGCTATTATAGTAATGTTGTTGATACTCACTGGTTTTGGCCAAAGTGTCTTATCCTTTTTGATGTTCTGGTTTGTGTGAATGCAGGGTCAGTATACACAGGCGTTGATTTTTGTAAGAGATTATGTGGTGTTTCAGTTATTCGAAGGTAATTGAATATGGATCAGCTTCTTATGCTAATTCTTATTTTATGATTTACAATATAATGTTATGGTGTGTTGTTTCATTTGTTTGGTTGAAATCGTGACTTGTCAATTTGTTTGCAGTGGTGAGAGTATGGAAAATGCTTTGCGAGCATGTTGTAAGGGTATCAAGATCGGAAAGATTCTAATTCATAGAGAGGGCGACAACGGCCAACAGGTTTGTTCCTTTAACTTCTATTTACAAAAATCTTGTCTGAACTCAGCTCAAATTATGCACTCTAAAACAAGACCACATTATCGATATGCTTGAACTTATTGTGCAGTTGATATATGAAAAGCTGCCACAAGACATATCCGATAGGCACGTCTTGTTGTTGGATCCTATACTCGGAACTGGTTAGTTTAATAAATTTCTCATAAGGCAGTAAGGCACTGGTCGGGATACGTATTTGCTGACAAATGCAAGTAATTTATGCAGGCAATTCAGCTGTTCAGGCTATTCGGTTACTTTTGAGGAAAGGCGTACCAGAGGCCAATATCATATTCCTGAATCTGATCTCTGTAAGTCGAGAATCCGTTTATAGCGTCAACCTTTTTTGACCAAAAAATGATACTAATTTTGAATAAATTATCGCCATTAACAGGCACCACAAGGAGTGCATGCAGTCTGCAAACATTTTCCGAGGATAAAGATAGTAACATCAGAGATAGAAACAGGGTTGAATGAAGAGTATCGTGTGGTTCCAGGAATGGGAGAGTTTGGAGACAGGTATTTTGGGACAGACGACGAATGAATATGTCCAAAACCAACCCTGTCATTCCGGGATCATAGAAAAGATGGAATCGAGTGGTCGTTCATGAAATTATTTTCAGTTTTGGCTTCCGTTGAGACTTGTTACATGTATTTCTTTGTGGACTTGGTTGAGTCCTGAGTCATGGATGGGTTGGACTGATATACACATGATATGGTATTCTAACTGGCTATATGATATGTTATATGGTCGAGATTTTTTGTCGTGCCAAATCATTAATGAGTTGATTCCGGTTATATATTAAAACCTTATGTGTCAAATCCGGAAAAGAATATCAAACAGAAAACATGTAACGTCGTCTTAAGCTTATTTCTAATCAATATAGCCTGCTACATTTCTGTATATTTTGAGTAGTTGTGTAAACAAGTCGTGTTTTTGTCGAGTAACTTGAGCTCAAACTTTACTCGTTCTAGCCGAGCTTTATCAATTCTTGAGTTTGAGCCGAGCTTTATCAATTCTCGAGCTCGAGTATAGTAAATAAGCTCAAAATGCTAGACGAGTCGAGCTCTAGCTTATTTAGGTTCTGTTTGAGTTATTGTCGAGGCGTGCCAACGTTCGACTTGTTTATACACTATTTTGAGGTCTTGTTTGTTAAAAAATAGCGTGTCTAATCTTATTCATTATAATATTTCACAAATAACATAGAAAGAACCAAACGTTTTTTTTTAAAGTTATCAAGACATGTATGGCATGTCAAGGTATATGCACTCTGCTGCTTAAAAAGACCATACATCAACTTTTAGTCTTGTGTACATATGTATCGGTGTTATCGTGAAAAACTAAAAACTTGTTTCGTATGAAACAAGATATCGTTGAACCTGTAAAAGCCGTTTTGATCCTTTCATAGCTTGCAAGGCAATTTCCAGCTAAGCTGTGTTTTAGCTCTTGCTGGTTTGGTATGTGATATGATTATTACATGAGATTTATTCGTCTCTTTTAGTGCCTTTTTAATAATTCTGTTTGGAGCTATATGTTGCTATAACTGTTATCTATCTTGCTTTAGTTTGAACAAAAAGTTGCTCCCTGCTGGTTTCAGCTGGAATCTAAACATGCTTTACAGTCTTACTCTCTGTTATCCTCATGTGCGCTGCGGCTTGTGCATACTTCTAGTCACATATATTTTCTAACAGGGCTATGACAGGCCTAGCCAGGCTTTATCTGGGACCGGGATAGGCTCATACTGGGCTAAGCTTTGAACTGGAATTTTGCCTGAAATAGTACTAATCTGGCTGGGTAAGACCACCTGACCAAGACTGGGTTTCATCGGCTGAACTTATTAGAGCCGGTCTCAGGCTGAGCCGAGGACCGGGCTTATCCATTACGGATTTGCCCAGAGGACTAACGTTTAACTAAGAAATGGAGCGAGTTTTTGTAAGTTTGTCAGTGGTAGATATGATCAAAAAAGGCCAAAGATACATCTTCTGCAGCATGCCAATGGAGATATATCTGTCTTTAAACTTTAATGCTCCTTTAATCCTCAAGTATCTAATATCTTGCTGTTGGTGAGTTCAGATACTCGATATCTTATCTTTATATCGTTTTCTTTTAGTTTAGCTTAAATGTTAAGCCCACAGAGAATAAGGATTTTTTGCAATATTATGCAACATTCCAAAGTAAAACTTGTCGTTGCAAAGATCATTGTTTCTTTGAGGGGGTTTAATCATTTAAATTTATACGCAACTTATTCCTATATCACTAGGCAGAAGTGATTATTGATGCATCTGTGGTAAGAAGTGGAAGGAACTCGATAATCGTCACCATAGAGTTCAAGCTAAAGGATTCAAAACGATTAGCATACTTTTGCCGTGCTACCTTTATAAGAGGCATTTTGCCAGCTTGTGAGGAGGAAACCTGCAAGCTTCATATAAAATGTTACCAAAGCCATTCTCTGTTTACTATTTAGCAAAATAAGTGTGGTTAGTTTTTGTTATGCAAAGTCATATCAATTTAATGAGGGCATCTTGTTTCTATAGGTTTATTAAATTTTAAATCAAAAGATAAGCAAAAGGCACCAGTGGTCTAGTGGTAGAATAGTACCCTGCCACGGTACAGACCCGGGTTCGATTCCCGGCTGGTGCACTTTGGCAAACAGCGTAAACTCTTTATTACAAATACATGGTTTACGTTATTTGCCAAGTTTTTTTTTCAGCCTATCTTCTTTTTTCAGTTTTTCATGAAAAACCCATGAATTATGATGTACGAACTTTCATTTTTCAGCCCATATGAGCACAATTCCTTCAACAGTATTTCATGAAACTTATGCAAAATATTCTAATGCATGGGTCTTTTCTTGTCTCGTTGGAAGCAGTCTCTCTACTCCCGGGTTTATCCTGGGGTAGGGGTATAATCTGTCTACATTCTACCTCCCCCATATCCCGCCGAGGCGGGATTGGGTTTGTTGTTGTTGTTGTTGTTGTTGTTGTTGTTGTTGTATGGGTCTTTTCTTCAAAACAGGTAATCTATTTTACTTTCAAGCTCATGTCAGTTCACACGGTGATAATGAATGCAAAGGTGCAATCATACGATTATATTAGCATAATCCCACATCGGCCAAGTATGGAATTTGTTGGTGGTATAAGCATGGACGGAGATAGGGAGGGGTCCCAGGGGTCACGTACCACCTAGCAAAAAATATTGTAGTGTAAATTTTATAAAATATTTGGATTTTTTTGTAATTTGCCCCCTTAATAACCATTTTGTAATGTGGTTTCTAAAAATTATCAAAATGTGCCCCCTCGAACAAAAATGAAAGTTCGTACATCAATATTCTAATGCATGGGTCTTTTCTTGTCTCGATACAAGCCATTTTTCGAGAAAAGCTACCTACACAAACGACATAAAATGCATTTTCACCGCCATTTAGCAGTGAGATGTATTCGTGAGGGTTGAAGGAAATGTTATTGGTTATAATTATACTTGGTCACTGCCAATTTGATTACCATTCTTTAGTATATATGTTGAACTTGCAGAGATCGAGGGCAAGTGGCTCATGTACAACCATTTCTCGAAAAATGATGACAGCAGGGGAGCTCACAAAGTTCGGTTCCGTCGTCATATGAGCAAAGGAAAATGGTCACGAAAACTCATCAAGATGGTCAGCCACAGATGATGGGAAAAAAAAAAGATGCCAGACTTATGCAACAACATTTCGTCAATGTTGCACTCTACCATTGACTAATTAAGGTAGGCTGACAAAGTAGGCAGCTATAGGTGGCAAAATGGATGTGGGTCAAAATCGGTAATTTATATCAAGTGTCATGGCCGGATTTGAGCAAGTGCAAGGTGCTCGACCGCTCAGGGCCTCCATTTGCCCAAAAACCTTTTGCCATATTCATAAACTTCTTTTCGTATATACAACACCGACACACACCGACGCACACACCGATAAAAAACACAACGACGATCGAGATTACAAAGAGGGCAGGTTTAGCGCAAGTTTCGGATGCTTTCTTATCAGCCATAGATAACGGAGGAGGAGCTAGGTCGATTGATATACAAGCTTAATTTCATGCAGAAAAAAAGTGTTGTATCATATAAAAACACATATGACATATCTCTGCTCTTACACTCATATGCAGTCAAAGAGCACGAACCAGGGGTGAAACTGCAAGTCAATATGATTGTTACATAAATCATATCATACAGAGGTAAGTTACTAAACATTGTTACATCATTTTACTTAGAGAAGTATGTTCCAATCAGACTATATGATCATATTTAGCATACTAGCTGTTATTAGAAAAGTAAAATGTAAAAACGCAGGTCATAAAGTATCAAAATGTCTTATAAAAACCCAAATTGACCCATTACCCAGACCATATCCAAACTAGTTTTTGACTTTCAATATTAAAATGTTTGAAACATTTGAATATACATAGAGACTATTTTCACCGGAGGAATTGCGTTATGCAATAGTAACGGTTGATCATCTGATTTTGGGATTATCTAAAATAATGTCATAACATATAAAATTTGTATCTAATTAAACACCGTGTAAGTAATTTTTCCATGTTTGCAGATTGTGGTAAAGAGGCTCAGTTTAGCTGAAATGGAATTTGCAGTTGAGGTTGGGATACCTGGGCGAGTTTCCGTTAGTGTTGTGGAAAAGGACAAACACGCTTAGTTGCATGCCTAATCGTAATGTGTTGGCTCATGTATGCATCGTACACCTTCTGTTGAATTCTAAAATTATACTATATCGACTAGAAAGTAGAAACAATCTCAAGTCCATCATGATGTTTGGAAGATGAGGTTGTGTTTGTAAGAAAAAATAACTTATGGCTTTAAGAAGATGTCTTGGTATTGTCGACAGTGTGCACATGATTGGTTCCAAGGGGAAAACCTCGTTTGTTGAAGGGCATCAGAGAAATTACAACATAAAATCAAAAAACTTGAAAGTGCGTCTAAGGAACAAGATAATGAACTAAATGTGTTCAAACTCAAACCATGGCAAGGACTATGAAATCGACCATTGATCACCACCATCAAGTGCGTAAGCTGCATGGAATTGAAAACAACAATGATGCTACTCAAAAGTCAACTTTGGCAGGTGAACAAAGTCACAAAACGAGTGAATTAGGCGAATCAAGCTTTGCTCCAAGTTGAGAGATTCAAGCCGAAGACATATCAGCAAAGAATCCGACAAAAAACAACTAGTTGGCTAATTAACGCATTTTGATTTAAAGCTTTATGTTTAATGACAATATGGAGATCTTTCAGTTTGGTTTATGTGTGTTTTATTGTAAAAACTACAATATATCGAACTAATGAGTACTATTAATATGAACGTTTACTTATGTAACTTGTTTGATTGTGTTCTTGCAACATCGAAATGTCACAAATAGGTAGTTGCACGCGACTACGCGCCTAATCGCAATGTGTTTGCTCATCTTCATGGACAAACAATCAACTGAATTGTATCTTGGTTACATAAGTTCTGATGACTTCTATAATTAAATATTGACTAGAAACAACATCATCAACAGATGTTTAAACAAAGATATGTTGGTGTTGTGCACATTTATACGGGTGTAAATTTATAATTAGTTAGCATAGTAGCTTTAATGATATACAATTTGACACAGAAAACATAAATGGCAAAAATTAGAAATTAGGATTTAGGATACTAAAAATGCATGAATTTTCATAAATACTGTTTTGAACAACAACCATTTCAACCTTGTTCCACATAGGTTTATGAATGAAATGGTGGTAATTTATATACACGAGTGCAGATGTGATTGACGAGTTGAAGTGAGTATTATGTTATTCAGTATGAGAATACACACGAGTTATTGAATACACAGTTGAGTAGAGTAACGTGTGAGTATGTTCATACGTGATAATTAATACAAGTGTTAAACTTTTTTAGAATTGGTGGCTAGTACACTTTCATCCTGTCTAAATTTTTGAAACGGTGGCAAACAAAACCCGATAACCGAATCACCTTTAGAAACAACCGTTTAGTTTGGTTTTTTCAAAACTAAAAAAAGTTTTGGCGCAATTTTCACTTTTAGTTCTATATGAAACCAAAAAAAAAAAAAAAAAAAAGCCATCAACCTTATAAAAAACATATATGTGAATCATAAGGGTCGTTTTTATTGGATGTGACACATCACCATCACCCCACATCATGCGTCACCTAAAAAAGCGTCATTCACTACATCACGCACCACTTTCATAAAAAGCCTCCCCCAAAGAAATAAAGAAAAAAAAACACCCATGTCACCTTTAAATATTGCACATGGTGGCCACCATCATCACCCTTATCTTTTTATCTTTTTTTTTATTTTATTTTTTGAGTCGTGTGCGTGGTATTTTTTTAGGCATGTTGTATAAATTGTTTATTTTTAATGGTCGTGACTATAGGCAAAAAGGTGATGATAGTGATTATTTGTTGAATGGTGACGTAGCGCTAACATGAAGTTGATGATAATATTCATCATAAAAACTAGTCAAAGACATGTCACTTTAAATAACATTATGGTAAAAGTATAAGGTTTATTTTTCTTTATAGACATTTTAAATAAAAAGTGCGGCTAACATTTTTTATATTATTTTTATAATATAATATAATTTGTTATTATATTCATGTATACATCTGTTTTTTTATATATTTTACATACGAACTTTTTAATAATGTATATTTTGTGTAACTATGAACATACTATGACGTGTCGCAACTTAATCACCTTTAATTCGATATTAATAATCATAGTATGTCCTTAATTATACACACGAGATATTATTAAAAGTTCATATGTAAAATAAAAGAAAAATACAAGTTGAGTACAACCTAAACGAGACACACATACTACTGCAACCCAAACCACACACAAAGACACACACACTACTGCAACCCAAACCAGACGCGCCCTCTCACCCTTTTGGGTTCGGTCGCAAAAGCGACCGAATGGTGTGCATGGTTTTCTTTTTTTCTTTTTTTTTAACCGGTAGAGGTGAGCATGGTGCGGGTTGGTGTAGGTTTTGGTAAACACCGAACCACATCCGCAATTGCCGTTTTAAAATAGAATCCACAACCGCCTATGAGGTTTGCGGGTTTTTTTTTTTTTTTTTTTTTTTCAATTCTATTTTTGGTATATATTTGTTATAGAATAAATATATCATAACGTTACATAATGAGTAGAAACATATATATATAAAATGTTGGATAGTAGTATGAAATTTTAAATCTTTACAATAATAAAAGTCAAATGAGATGAGAAATTTTTAAAATTTCGATGATAAATTGATAGTAAGTATATAATAATTAATCAATAAAATACGTTTGAAATAACTAATTATGAAAATATAAACAAAAGTATTTAATCATACAAAAATTATGAAATTTATTTGGTTTATTTAAAAATAAAAATATATTTGAATATGACTTTGCGGTTCGGTGCGGTTTTTCGGTGGAAACTAAAACCGCACCGTAAAATGCGATTTTTTTATTTTCAGGAACCGAACCGCGGTTTTTGTTGCTGTTTTGGTTTTTGCGGTTTTGGTTTTTTGTTGCATGGTATTTGATATGATTATTACATGAGATTTATTCGTCTCTCGATCTCTTCTAGTGCCTTTTTTATACCTGCGCGTTTCATCGGCCGGACTTATTAAAGGACCGGGCTAGCTTGTCCTTTACGATTTGCCCAAAGAGGGCTAATATTCAACTTAAAATGGGTGAAATTAGGTATAAACTTTCTTGACAAGTTTATTGACTAATTAATTGATTGAACCCATAACGATCATGGAACTTTAGTATCATCCGAAGCATGCATTCCGTTAGATTTGTACCCAATTCGTCAACGAATATTTAACCACTTGGTCTAGATCAAGTGGCCACTGGGGTAACCTTGGGGTTGTTTCTCTTGGAGGTCTTAGGTTCGAGTAGAGGTGGCCCAAAAGAACCGGTTTCAAAACCGAAGAAAAGAAAAAATCGAATCGAAACCGGTCAAAACCGGTTTTTTAAAGAACCGGTTCGGTTCTTCCACAAACCGCCGGTTTCACATTTTAGCCTTTAGAACCGGTTTCTAACTGGTTTTTCCAAACCGGTTTGAAAAACCGCTCCAAACTGGTTCCAACGGTAACCTGCATATTTCGAGACAGTGGCTAAAAATAGAGACGTTGGAGCGTTTTTGATCTCTAATCATAGACCTCACAATGATACAGAGAATCAAGTAGTTCTAACAGTTGCACTCTTCATCCAAACACCACTTTAGTCTCACTTATTGGCATTTTTATGTTGAGACAAGCAATTGCTGATTTAAAACATGCAAGTTTAGTTAAAAGAGTAATTTGATTGTAATGCTACATAAGCTCAGTTAAAACAATCACAAATTCTCAGTCACTAGCTGAATTGATTTAGGCGGAAAAAAAAAAGAAAAAAAAGAAAAAACCCGGAATCAAGCGAATTTACATGCCCACTGTTAAGAAAACTACACATGTTCTTAGGAACCGGTTTCTGAGTGGAACCGGTTTTGAAACCGAACCGGAACCGGTTATACCAGTCCCGGTTTATTAGACCCTGGATTCTAAAAAAACTGAACCGGTTCGTTGACTTTGATCAGGAACTAGAACCGGTCTTTGCAAAAACCGAGTTTTGGCCACCTCTAGGTTTGAGTCCTACCAATGGGGTTTTTCCTCCTACGCGAAGCGGAAAATTGAGTGGGGTTTATTCCGAAGGTTCGAGGAAGGCATACTACTATACCCGCTTGGATGTTACTGCACGACTCGAATCACTAACTACTAACTAGCCGTTTTAAAAATTAAAAAAAAATCGTCCACGAATATTTCATAACTTTTTCACTAGTAGATTTGAGCACAAAAGGCCTAATTAAGATACATCTTCTGCAGCATGCCAATGGATATCTATCTGTCTTTACACTTTAATAGTGTTCCTTTAATCCTCAATATCTTGCTTTTGACAATGAGTAAAGATACTCTATATCTTATCTTTATATCGTTTTCTTTAACGTGTACATCATATATTGTTATCTAACATGTTAAAACTGTACCTTTTATCTGAAGTAGATTTTGTTGTCCACACTTCTTTACAGGTACGGAACCAGGGTGGGTCCCGGGGTCCCGAGACACCTATAAATTTTTGCCTCATGCTGTTAATTTTGTTAAAAACCTCAATTTTTTTTTATAAATGCACCCCGTCCCAAAACGTTGTGCATGTTGACTTGTTTGATTTTTTGTACATGCACATGGTGACTTTGTGGTTTGGTTCCATCCTTGCTTCTTTACGCCCGTTATAACTCCATCAACGAGTTAGGTCACATTTCAAATTTCAACTTGGTAGCACGCGCGGTTTCCTCTTATTTAAAGGGTCGAGATTCAAGATCATCAAAGTTCTCTTTGTCTCCAAATCCTCGTGTCGTATGTTTCAAGCTAGCAACTTTAACTGTCATCCGGAACTGTTGACCACAGATACTGCAATTTTCGCTACAACATGACTAAAACGTGAAACAAATCGATCTTTTAATGGCTTAGATGCACAAAAAATAAGCTCAATGACTAACACATGAAGTGAGAATTGTAAATGTACATTGGTACTTTTAGCAAAAACGAAACCAATATACATGCTGAAATGGTGAAAACTTGAGCAAATAGTGCGCTTTATACAGATTTTTTCCGGGATTTTGTATAGGTACATATAGTGCCATGTCGTCAACTATACACACGATATATAGCTGAATTGAGTCAATTTAGATCTCAATTCAAGCTACTGAAGAAAACGAAAAGTTGCAAATGAGATGAGTATTAATAAAAATAGGTGTTTTCATCTCTTGGTGATGCAGCGTCTTGCCATAAGCACACTCGTTGGTGGACTACTCATTTGCAGCTCACATCGACCATGCAACCAATAAGTGAAATGAATCAAACCAAAGCTCACTCGCACTCTAAACGTTCCTCTAACACTATACATAACTTTGTTGCTCAAAACCTGTCTTTTTAGCTCCATAACATGGCTTAATGGCAAGTAAACAACGCGTGATATGAAGTGAATCCTAACCACCCCCATCTCCTTTTCCCTTTGGCTAAACGGTCTTATCGTTTGGTTTGCTATCATGTTGTTATCAAAGAAGAGTTCAAGAAGAGCATACTCGAATTTCACGTTAAGTTTCCTGTTGGGGTTGGAGAAATTCGCAATAAAAGTGAAATCGCCATTGTAGTTGCCAGGTGAGTCAAAGTAAATGACGTTAAGGCTCGCATGATTAGTGTCGAAAACAGGATTTCTTGGCTTGACAACAAGGAAAATGATCAAAGTTGTGATGCCAAATAAGATGAGAACTATGCTAAAGAACAAACATATAATCGCGCAACACCAAATGGCAGGGTCAGTTCTATGATGGTTCCTCAACAATAGCCTATCGCGTGTATTTGGGTAGTTTTGGTGGAAAAAATTTGGTGTTTGTGTTGGTGTATCTTGTGCATGTGCATGTGTTGGTGTCATCTGCATGGCTTGTTTTGATGATGATTTTATAGGTGTGGCAGCTCTAGCGTGAGCCGGGGTACAATATAGTGATGGTGATTCGGGTGGCTCATGCGGGTTTGAGTTCATCTTTATGGCTAGAAAAACCATTACATGAAGGAATGAAGGAGACTATGAACATCAAGTCCGATAAAATACCACTTTTTTTCTTATTTCCTGTGTTTTAAAACCCGGGTTGACCTGGGCGGTCGCACCGGGTTGACCCGGAACCGGTGTCTTGGCCGGGCCGATCCAACCGGGTTTTTGAAAGGCTAAAGTGGTCGGATTTTACCATAAAATGGTTGGATTTTACCCTAAAGTGGACCGAATTTGATCGGGTTGACTCGGTCGAACCAGCCGGTCCGGGGACAATGCCGGGTCAATTAAAATTATGGGTTTTAAGACATTGCTTATTTCACATGTAAACAAAAATAATTTTCTTTCTATAGTCATTCAAACTCACGTTTTATCATTTTGAAGTTTCTACATTTGATTTTACATAAATTCCATGAATAATCCGTGATATCTACTCCTTTATTGATATTTATCAATATCAATTTATCAACTTTAAAGGGTATAATTGCTTTTTAATCTATACTACGTATACTTATTATGAAGAATATTATAAAAACCTATAGGATCAATTTTCCATTAAAGCTTAATTAGGTATACAATTCATATATACGCCTCCTTTGCGGTCTATACATATACACATGGACGCCGTACCTATGCTTCGCCGATCACATTCCACAGCCACAATATGCCCAATCTGCATGGAAAAACTTGTCCCATGCAAAAACAATGTTCAACAACTGCCATGCAATCACAACTTCCATGCTACATGTATTCGCGCATGGTTTCGTGTCAAACATAACTGCCCCATGTGCCGCCGTCGTCTAAAAACTGTAGTAACACCAAGAGCAACACCGGCACAAGCCCAGAGAGCAACACCGGTACCGGCTCAGAGAGCAACACCGGCACAAACCCGCAAAGAGCAACACCGGCACAAACCCAGAGAGCAACACCGGTACGGGCTCAGAGAGCAACACCAGCAACCCAGAGAGCAACACCGGTACGGGCTCAGAGAGCAACACCAGCACAAACCCAGAGAGCAACACCGGCACAAACCCAGAGAGCAACACCGGTACCGGCCCAGAGACTACGGGCACCAGCACAGAGAGCGACACCCAGTTGTCGATCAACGTTATGTAGGCATTTTAAAAATATTAGACTGCGGATGAGCATATTTTTTGAGCAGTTGAATGAGCTTATTGATGCATTGTTTCCGGAGATTTTTTATATGATTGGTGATAGAATTAGAGAGAAATTTAGAGGTACAACAACAACGATGACGACGATACAACAACAACAACAATACCCATACCCGCAAACGGATGGGTATTGGCGGGGAACGGATGGGTATTGGGGAGGGTGAGAGATCGATGATGTAAACTGTTATACGTTTACCAGAGAGTAGAAAGACTGATTTCAAATTTAGAGGTATTAATTAGATCCTTAAACTAGTTAAGGTGTGTTTTTTTTTTTGCTTAATTAAGGCTTTATTAACTTTTAAATTAGTACTAGTATTGTTTTATAATTAGGGTATTGCTTTTGCTTGCCCATTCTTCAACATGCATATATATATGTATGGGCATATGACTAACTATGTTAGTATATCAAATGCTTTTTATATCTGTGTTATTCATATATTGTGATCAAGAGTGTATACCATATATCATCCAATTTACCATATATTTGTGTCATTCCAGCATTAGCGAGGTGGTAGAGGCTATTGCCTCTCCTTGACAAGGGTAGTGGGGTAGTTTAGGAGTAGAATTAGAACTGATAGCCATTCCAAAATAAAAAAGTTTACCATATGTTTGTGAAGATGATGATATCAAACTGTATCACATATTTACATAGCTAGTTAGTTCCTTAACAGCAAAAGCCTTACGTGATGAAACGACACTAATGTTGTTTTCTACGTACCTAGATTGATGTTCGTATGACATTTAACGAATATGGGTAATGTTCTAAACATCAAATGGTCATGTTTTAGATGTATATATTCATCATATTTTGAAATTAACAAGTAACAGATCATGTCAGTGTAACTATGCCACATACCATCCTGTCTGCGGCCTTTAACCTTTGAAGGCCTCTCTTCATTGCAATGTATCTGCAATGTCGATTTTTCTTTTTTTTTTTGTAAGAATCTGCTACTCTTTTTGTGGATTGTAAAAAAAAGTGCATAACCGACAATTCTATGCATTTATACGCTATGAAAATCAAATAACAGTACAAATAGTTTTATTTTATTTGTTAAATCCGTATACAGCATTTGCACGAATTCATGAATCTGGCTACGTAAATCAAGTAACACAAAGAGCTTTGTACGTTGTCGATCTGTTTAGGTGACCAGATTTATGGTTTAAACCAATATATCTGAAGTGCAGTCACCACCTGGATATCGCATTTCATGAGCCAAGCAAGGACCATCTAGTTCAGCTCCAAAGTCAATATAGAAGTTAGGATTTATATCATAGAAAATGTATTAGATAAATGTGACAATTTATGCTCACTTATTTCTGAACAAGTTGCTTTTGGTTTGTTTTATCTTGAACGGGTCAAACTGGTAACAAAAAAATCATCGAAAGTCCCTCGAAGTGCGTCTTTGATGCATAAACCCTACTAACCCCTCTTTAATAATCGAAAGCACAATTTGAAACTCGGCATTATCAGTCGAATTCGGGTCAGGCAATGTCCCCGATTTCGCATAATCCTCTTCTGCTTTCATTCCTTCATGAATCAACAATGTTGCATCACCACCATCATCAACAATCAAATCGGGCCCACCTCCTGGACCCCAATCAAGTGCCCGTTCCGTACACCACCAATACTCCTGTAACGTTTCTCCTTTCCATGCAAATACGGCCGCTGAATCGCGCGCGATTGCAGCGGCTGCGTGATCCTGCGTTGAGAAAATGTTGCAGGAGCACCACCAGACTTCCGCGCCTAGCGCGGTTAAAGTCTCGATTAAAACTCCGGTTTGGATAGTCATGTGGAGGGAGCCGGTTATCCGTGCTCCCTTAAAAGGCTGTTAAATCAGTAATTATTATATAATAATGTTTGCAATGTTTTAAATATGTAATATTTTAACATATATTCATTTAACATGTAATATGACTCATCTAATTCATATGAAGTTTATAACAAAATATCAATATTTATAATGATTTTAAATTGTATTATTTTGTATCTGCCCGTATGTATACATATATAAAATCTAGTAATGTATTATTATAAAATTATAGATAGTGATGCAATTAGCCTGTAAGCTAAAATAATTTAGAAATGACTTGTGTCCAAATCATCGGGTCTATGATTGGCAAAATGATTTATCATCATCATTGGGCCAACAAAAGCAAAAGAAGAAGAAGAAGAACGTTGGAATTTTGGGAGATGATGAACAGCAAAGAAAACAACATATATCCGATCATCTGCATCAACCAGATTTCATCATCGTCGGTCTCCCTTAACTCATCGGAATCACAAAATCTCAATAATAATTGGTCCGTATATCTAATCCTGTAAACCAATCCCCCAATCAAACTTACGTTGGCAAACAATTTTTCTCGCCGGTATTCCCCCTCCCTCTCTTTATTATTATTATTATTTCTACTGTTTCTATGTATATATATATATGTATATAAAATTTATAATTATTTACAAGTTTTTATGGACAATTTTGCATCAAGCACAAAAAGTTACCTGTTTTTGACATGTTACTAGGTGCCTGCATGTTTTGACAGCTTCATATCTAATTAACATTAGCCATTAGCTTTGGTTACAATTATTTGGTTTTCCCCATTGGCTTCCCTCATTTAAAATGCCACCCAAGTTGCAACCATTGGTGCTTCAACACTTTGGCCCGACCCAATCTATTAGTAAACCGAGTGATGTTGCTGTTATCAACAGTTATGCATTTTATGAGGAGACTATTACCGTTGATTAGGGTTTTTCCGGGGTTGAGCTGTGTAGTGCCAGTATGTAAGGAATTTCTAGTTATATTTGTACATGTAAAATCTTCTTTACGATTTTTGTTATGAACATAGGATTGGTAACTTACTAACTTTTGGAGTTATTGAGAAAACTGCCTGGAAGAAAAAACAACGTTAAACTTCATTCCCAAGTAGAGGGAGTATTCTTTATTTCATTTGTTTAACGTTAGAATTGTACTCGCCCAATGCGTGGTATTGCATGGTTTCTGAAAAAAATCAATAAACTTCAGCTGGTACATGCGAGAATGGGTGATGGTTGCCGGTGGCCAGCTTCGCCAACCGTCGGTTTTCAATTGTCTAACACGATTATATATATACAAAAATTCATTTGTTGATCTAATATTGAAATTATTAGGTAAATTAGATATGGATATAAAATAAATATAGAAATGGTAAGTTAGAGGGGTAATATTTTCAATTCATAGTAGTAAGGGTAATTCAATCAAGTTCATTCTTAAGGAAACTAATTAAATGTAGTGAAAGGGTATTAAAGTAAATTCCTTGTTCTTAAAAATTTAAAAATTAGGACTCATATCCATTCTTTTTGTAATATAGTATAGATATAGATGAACAAAAAGCTTAATATAAAGCTAGAATAAGGGATAAAGACATGAAATGTTAACGTACTTTTCTATGTACACAGTTGCTCTACAAGTTTTTTTTATTGTCCTATGTAACTCAAACTTATAAAATTTATACACACTTGGTACTTTTGTAATTTGTTGATCTGAATAACCGGTTAAAACCATTTTTCTTTTAATTTAATCGTTGATGTGGATATTAAAGTTAAAACCATTCTCTCCCGCCATCGAATGAGTGGCCAGGAGCGTTTTCTTCTTAGTGGGAGGTCTCGGGTACGAGTCTCTCCTTAGGAGTTTCACTTATGTGAAGCGGTGAAGATTTCCCCACGGAGCATGAAGCGTGGCTCGGTCTGCATACTGCCCAATGTGGAACCATTCTCTCCCCCTTCATTTTATTTCTTTGACCCTTATCATTTTTCTCTTGCTTCATCTTTTTCCTTCAAGAAACATACACATATCTCTCTTTCTTCTTTGCTTTAAATTGATTTTTCCAGATTTGAAAAAAAAACAATATCGACAAACTAGAAAGAAGAATATATGGGAACAAAAAGGAAATCCGACAGTCATTTGCGGCGACGGCCACCACTACGGTGACCACTACCACTACGGCGGCAACATCACCATCGGTGCCACCAGATCTGCCACAAGAAGCACTACAAGAAAAATGGTCATTGGTGACCAAAAAATAACATTATTTGGTCTCTAATAAAATTTGTGACGGACTGAAAAGTAACCACTCAAAATTTCGTCTCTAACAACATTAGTGACCAAATTTAGTCTATTAGTGACGAAAGTTTGGTCACTAAACAAAATTAGTGACCAAATGTCTTTCGTCATTAATCAACATTTTTCATGTACTGAAGGCATGGGAACTAGAAGATCTGTATATAGTTTTTGTAATTATTTTGCAGAGACACGGGTAGTAACAAAAACTTTGGTCAATCTCCAATGGCTTTTGGTGCTCCAATTACGTACGCACAAGTTCAGATGCCAACATGTTGTATGTTGGGTGTCACTTTTGTTATGATGACATAGTTTCAAAGTTGTTTGTTATGTTTATTTTGTAAATGAAATGTGGGCATTTTGGGGTTCCATTTTGAGTCAAGTCACTGTTACATAGTTTCAAACGTATAACCTTTGAAGGACGTACCAAGTACTAACCCCTCACTTTCTGTAATTGTGACCAAATATTGGTGTCGTGCAGGAATTATCAAGGTTGCGTTGCACTTTTGCTCTAAGGTGGCCGGTGGACTACATTGTGAATTTGCTATTACTTTTGAGGTTAGTTTTCTGCTATGCTTGTATAAATTCTTTATAAAATAACTGAGAATTCTCGAATTAAAAGTGATAGTTGTTTTTTGAATTTTTCATGAAGGAAGCTGAATAAATATATTAAAAACATTCTAATTTATTTGAGAAGAAAGTTCTGAAAATATGCTATTATTGCATAGTTAAAGAGTGAATTGAAGTTCACATTAGTTATTTCATTGTTCAAAAGTTAATTAAGATTATACAACTATTCTAATATATGACAAAAATAATTGCAACTTGACTTTTGTATTAGAAAATATTAACGAATCATAAGTGGGGTGTCACAGGATGGATATGCATACGATCCATTTTTCTTAAAATTATGCTTTAAGTTGACTTATCAAATGTGCTTAAAAATCCCGAAGCTTTGATGTTAATGCTAGAATGTGTTTAGTCGAAAGACATTAAACATTCTAGAGGTATCATCATCATCATCTTCATGAAGAAGTACTTCAGGAAGGCTCTTATGGTGCTGGTGGCTATAAGTTTTTTCTTCCGAGGGTTTCCATTTTTCTACAAGATGACACAACACGCTAACCACATAACCCATGTCAGGTCTCTGAAACGGTTGAGACGCAGTGCAATGACGTGCTAACTCTGCCACCTTCAACATACTTTCAAGGGTTTCACAGTCATCGGTATCAAGAACTTGGTCTCTAAATCTTATCATGTTTTCCTTGCAGACTGGGACCTTTCTGAACCATGTAACCAACGAATATCTCTCATCTGACTTAGATCCATCTAGTGCTTTTCGGCCAGTAATCAACTGCATTAGCACAACCCCAAAGGCAAAAACATCCACCTTCGTTGTCACCCTCCCAGTAGCTGTTATTACAGTAAGAAAAGGCTTTAAGTTTAACAGACTAACCTTTGATTCTGATAATATCCGAGAAGTAACAATAACCTTTGAATTCATAGTTGCACTGTTTTTATGGCTTTTTGGTGACCAAGCAAGTCTCTTAAGACATTTAAAGCTGATGAAATAATGTAATGTGTTGATTCAGTGTTGACCTTACCCGACCCATTTATTCAGGGACGGATCCAACGCTGCCCCCTCCCCAATTTTGGTACAATGTAAAAAAAATTATTTTAAGGGTATTTTTAAAGGTATTTTAAGGGTATGTTTGGAATTTTGCCCCCATAAAAAGGGGGAAAAAAAAAAATACAGTGAATATTTTAAATTTGCCCCCTCGAGATAAATCTTCTGGCTCCGTCCCTGCATTTATTCAACCCATCCGGCATGTCATCAACTACACTAAATTGGACACACGTTAATTTGAATCCTAGATCCGTCACTGGTTAAACATAGATGAAAGAATATAGATGAAACTTAATTCATAATCTGGTGATTAGAAACGTTGTCAATTTGGGCATCTGGTTTTAGTTTTTCAATACTTGGGAGGTCTGCACATACATTTATACCAAAACTTAAACACCTTCATTAGTTGCAAAGTTTAAAACTTGCTCGGTATAATATCCCCTCTATTGTGTCTCCTAAAATCAAGGTAGTCAAAGGCGAAGGCGCACCCGAGGCGACGTGCCTCTAAATAGCGCCTAAGGCGAGAGGCGCAAAAAGGCTCGCGCCCGAATATATTAAGCGATTAAGTTACACCAGTGATGTTTCACACAATTTAACATGGAAACAAACATTTTAAGCATAAAAAAGGACACAAATTAAAGCATCCATACCTTAAATACTAGGTGTCTAATAAGTAATACACTTAAATAACCCAAAAAACTAGTTGACACACTAAATACTAGTTGTCTAATAAGTAATCCACTTAAATAACCAAAAATAAAAAATAAAAATAAAAAAAAAAACCCAAAAAGGCGCGCATTTTCCTCCATCGCCTTTTGCGCCTTAGGCCCAAAGGCGTGCGCCCTGCCATCGCCCTCGCCTTAGGATGTCACCAGGTGACAAACCTCTTATCGCCTCGCCTCTCGCCTTAGGCGCGCGCCTTTGACAACATTGCCTAAAATTGATGTAACCTTTTGGTTTCTTAACACAGTTTGGTACTTCCAATCCCAAATTACCTTTAATTATGATTATACTGAAAAATAAGGGTCTAGGTTAAAAAGCTAGCTGTTGAGAAGTAGTCTAGATATTTAAGTAAGGGAGGTGATATATTTACCATAATTGTTGATACATTTACCACTATGTATAATTTATACAGCAGACTGTAAAAGTCAGTAATGCATAGTAGTGGTAAATGTACCAAAATAACTGGTAGCTATATCATTTCCCTTTAAGTAATGGTGCGTCATGAACTTTGTTGATGTGTCTATCAAGTGTTTGTGTCGCACTAATGTCAGAACTAAATTACACATGCCTCTCTTTTTGTGGTTAAATATGAAATGATAAAAAATGTAATGCGAAAAAAGTAGAAAACGAAAAGTGAAAGGAGTAGTTCTCACCAGCATATTCTGGTGCCAGATAACCAAAAGTCCCTGCCAATCTTGTCTCAACAGAGTACTTACCATTAGGTGCATTCTTAACCAAACCGAAATCTGCAACCTTTGCTCTCATATCATCATCAAGAAGGATGTTAGCCGGCTTTAAGTCTCGATGAATGAAAGTTTGTTGTGCCAAACGATGCAGATACTCAACTCCTCTTCCCACATCTAAAGCAATTGAAACCCTTTGTTTCCAACTTAAGGGCGGGCTTTTATACTCTCTCCATTTAAACAAATGCTGGCTTAAAGTACCTTGTGGCATATACTCGTACACCAAAAGCCTCTCGTTACCACTGATGCAAAAACCATGAAGAGCAACTAGATGTTTGTGCCTAACTTTTGTTAGTACTTCAATTTCCGCATGGAACTCTTTTATCCCTTGCGTTCCCTTTACATCAGATTGCATCCTCTTGACTGCAATCTTAGTTCCATCATGCATCTCGCCTTTGTAAACGATTCCAAATCCACCTCTCCCCAACACATTTTTCTCACTGAAACAATCAGTGACTTTCTCAAGCAGTTGGATGGAAATCGTTAAACTACGATTTTCAGATATAGGTATTTCACCACGATTTTTGGTAGTTTGAATATGTAACTTACTGGGAACTCTATAACACTTGTAGGACACAAACACCACAATAATCCCAACAGAAATAAGAGCACTAATAACAACACCAATAACCATACCAACTGAAGCAGACTGCCTGTTTGAGTGTTTACCTAAAAAAGGATTGTTGCTGTGTAAAAACGTCACATTATCTTGGAATTCAGGTATAAGCCCAGAAAGATTATTGTTCGACACATCAAGAAACTGAAGATGCGGCAAAGATTTCAAGACCTCCGGAATAGAACCCGTGAGATTATTCTCATTCAGTGATAAATTCCTCAACGAAGTGAGATTCGCAAATGATGGCGAAATAGTACCTGAGAAGTTCTGTTTTCCAAAGTTGACAGAGGTGACATTCTTCCCAGAAGAATCACAAGTAACAAAACTCCATCCTCCTCCACAAGCATCATTGCCTTGCCAAGAGTTTGCCAATGACATCGGGTACCCAAGACTTGCGGCGACCTCAAGAAGTGCCGTCACTTGTGGATCACATTTTCCCGGAGTAGGTAAACAGAAACTATTATTATCTAACGAATATTCTACATCTCTAGCAAATACAGGTAATGGCCCCTGCAACCTATTATTTTGTAACGTAATTTTGGATAAACTAGACAGAGAGATCCAAGACTCGGGTTCAACCAAACCTGTCAGCTGATTATCCCCAAGTTGCAAATCAATTAAATTGGCAAATTTTGAAAGATCGGGAATCACACCGGTGAAAGCATTAGCTTTTAGCCAAAGGTAATTCAGCTGCGTCATTTCAGAGATGACATCAAGATTTCCAGATAGGCCTTGAAGTTGATTGTCAAGGAACAGATGTGTAATCTTGGATGTAGCAATAGACGCAGGCAGTTTTCCAGTGAGGTTATTGAAAGCCAATCTAAGATTCCAGAAACTGGAGGAAATGTTGAAAATATCTGGAATGGAACCGATTAGGTTGGCCTTAACAGCTTCAAATGACTGTAACTTTGTGCATTTCTTGAGGTGGTCAGAAGGGAGAATCCATTGGTCCAGATCCGAGTTGACAGAGATTTTAAAAGCCCTGAGATTAGTGAGACCAAGAAAGAAATCCGAGGGGATTGAAGTGAAGTTGTTGACGTCGAGAGTCACCTGTTCGAGGAGAGAGAGGTTAGCTAAAGTAGGCAAGGGGCCGGAGAGTGAGTTTTGTGAAAGGTCGAGGAATTTGAGCTGCGAAAGGCTGTTTAAGTCGGATGGCAGGGTCCCTTGGAGCGATTTGTTAGAAAGACTAATGTTGGTAACACGGTTGAAGTTGTCACAGGAAATTCCTTCCCAATTACACAAGTTGTTGTTGTTGGTTTTCCAGGAGGGTGGTGTAGGGGCGATGGAAGCGGAAAGCTTTAACATGATGGCACTGTCATTATTATTATTAGCGTTGGAAGAAAGTGAGAAGAGGAAACAGGTGAGAAGCAGCAGGTAGCACCAGTACTGGTGACCAATGCCCATTATTATTGTTACTAAATTTCCGGCCAGGATGATATGGAATTAGAGACACGCTGTAAGTAAAAGGTTATGATCGGCAAATTTATTACTCTTTAAGCCACAAATTCTTTGCGCTTTTATCCTTTACTATGGAAGATTTTCCGACAAAAGTCGCCATTTTTTATTTCTTTTGGTTTTTCTAACCAAACTTGCAAGACCCGGTGGTCAAGACCAAAACATAACTAGCTATTCTCTCTCATGCTATAACTGAATAGTTAGGATCAATGTTTTAAAACCAGGTTTTTATCGACCGGTTAAGTCGCCGGTTCACCGGCCACGGATTCAACCGGTTGACCATCACGGTCGAACCTATTCTATACATATATATCTTTTTCACATATTTAATAAGTAGTATTGCGTAATCTAATAATTTATCCGCTTTTATTCATACATTCGATTAAACCGTGAAGAAGATTGAGGTATATCAAAAGTTTCTTTTTAAGTCTACATCTATAAAAATATAAGCCAAAATTTTCAGTGATTCTAAATTATAAAATGGTTTATAGTAAACTATATTAATTGTTGATTCTAAGATTATATATAACTATAATTTACTATTTTACAAAATTTTAACAAACATTAGTTATCATCATTTTAACTTTTCAATTAAACTTAGAAAAGTTAATGGGAAAAAATCATTTTGTTAATTTTTGAAAAAAAAAAAAAAAAAAATTGATAAAAGTACGGCCGGCTGGTTATCAAACCAAGGTCAACCCGGTCAACGAAAAACCATGGTTCAATCCGGTTCTCAACCATACAAAACCGGTCTATCCGGCCGGTCTCCGAACCGGTTCCGGTTCAACCGGTTGAACCGTGGGTTTAAAACATTGGTTAGGATGACTTTTAGAAAGACTTTATTTTATTTTTGTTAGTTTACAATATTGATTTGTGAATTGTCAAATGAATCATTTGATTATATATATAAAAAAAAAAACTGTCGGTCCATAATGCTTTATGCAATCATTCATTTGATTTTAAGTCTGAAAAGGATATTCGACAATATACTCAGTCGGTGCTGCTTTTAGACCATTAGCAATGCCCATTCTCACCATTCTTACCACATATCCACCTCAGCGCCACATCAGAAAGATTCCTCTTCACCACCAACCCTACAAATTACTCACAACCCACCACAAACTCACCACTAATGTAAGACTCACCCCAACATTTAATTAATTTTACCATTTAAACATTAAAACTAAAAATAACTTATACATTAAACTAAAATATTATACCAACCTTTTAAAAAAATATATTTCATTAATATTATTATTAAAAAAATATTAAAAATTTTAAAAATAAAAAACAAAATAATATTTTAGTTAAAAAAAAAGATATTCTATTAAAAAATTGCTAAATTTTATTAACGGCTATTAAAAAACGGCTATTTTTGAAAATAACGGCTATAATTTTTTGAAAAAAACTAGCCGTTTTTCACAAGTAACGGCTATAATTTTTTTGTTTTTTCCTAGCTTAAACCTCTATAAATACTGCATCATTTCAACCATTTTAAACTACAAAAAATCAAACTTACTTACATATCCAATTCAACATTTCACACACACGTATGGCAGACCTCCCATTTGAAATCATCTTGTTCGGTATTCTCACTCTGTTGCCACCAAAGTTTATTGGTCGCTGTAGGACCGTCTGTAAGGCATGGAATTGGGCACTTACAGCAGAGACATTTGTTAACACACATTGTGCACTTTCAACAACTCGAGCCGACCAGAAAGTTTATGTGATTGATGATCACATAAATGTTTGTTATCCAATCGAGTATCATGAGTATGTGCCACGTATCAATGTCAACATTCCCTTCGATCATCTCTCATATGATCATACGTCTAACGACGTCGACATTCTGTCACATTTGAATGGATTGTTGTTTGTTCGTCATGATTTGACTAGCCAGTTGTACCTTTGGAACCCACTCACCAACGCATTCAAACACTTTATACCACCAACTCATAACGGTTTCTATGACCGTATGCGTAATCTGATTGGTGTTGGTTTTATGGATATAAATTAGTAGGCGTGAGTTAGGATCGAACTCGAGACTATGGGATTGCACACTTTACGTATGAGAATTTAAAGTTAATAATTAAATATAAGCGTTATATTTATTTATTTATTAAACAAAATAACTAACGACGTTAAGTAATTAATGTAATGGACTAACAGGCGTTAAAGGTATTTGGAAAAGGACTTAATTGCAAAGATTGGGAAGGTTCCGGAATCCTAAGGGATACCATGAACCGATCGGCCAAGGAAAACAAGGAAACAAAGCCAACTTGTTCACCAAGTTTAGTTGGGTATATATATACAAGGCTTAGGGTCTTGATTTTCCATCTCTTGTGCTCATTAAGCTAAACCCAAAAATTGTTTTGTGTGTTTTCTTGTCCAAACCGATCGTACAACCCTTGTGGGTGTCGATCCACTCTTTTCCACAAACCAAGTTATTTGTTTGATAAAACTAGCATTACTTTAATTCGGTTTAATGCGTGTGTACAAGAACATAGTAATAACATACTTTTGTTATTATCTTGGATTGAATTACAAAGCGGTGAGGGTAATTCACATAATCCTATAAACCCTAATTAGGGTTCATCCTAATTGCTAGTTTGTGGATTTGATTCTTGTTCGGCTAGAATCAAGAAAAATGCATATTCTTTTATGTTAATTAATTGTTCATTAATAAATCCTATCGCTTCGCTTGAATACTTTGATGTTTTGTAGTTATTTATTTGAATGTCATGTTATATAATTCCAACAGTGGCATCACGAGTCATTGGTTTTAATGAGTAATTAATTACATAAACGCGTAATAAAACATATAATTGTATGTTGTTTAATATGTTTTTTCTAGGGTTTATGTTTATTTATGTTTTGGTCGATTTTTTTTTGTAAATTGGGGCGTACCCTATTTTTTTTTATGTCGACATACACATAAAATTTTTTAGGGTTTTGAAAATTGTTTGCTAACCTTATTAAAACCTAGAATTAATATATTAGTTACGTGATTAATTCATGAATAATTTGTTATGTGTCATGGAATTTTTATATGCGATCTTGTGACTTATTTGTATAAATTGTTATGATATCCATGATTATACATGCATGTTAGTCATGGATAAGTTGCTTTGATATTGTTTAATTGTTAAGACATATTTTTTTCGATAAATCTTGAATTGGGAAGACTCAATTATATATATTAATGAATCAATTATGTGCAATTTGGTATATCATTAATTATGGGTTTACATAATCGATTCATCGATGTATGTGGCTCACTTTCTATTGTTGGGTGAAAACCCTAAATTAATATATACATTAATTTAACCTAGATATTGATTATTAATAGGGTTTTATCGAATAAGTTGCATGTGGCTACTTGTTTACACGTATAAATTGTTTATTATATGCGCATTGTTTTTAGTAGTTTATTTTTATTTGTTACTTGTTTGTTTATTATGTTAGGCGGTTTTAAGCAAAGGGTAATTTTGAATAGAAAAATAATCGGACTAAACAATGGCGAAATTTGATTTGTTTTGGAAGAGTTAAGTTTTCAATAGTTTAATTGATTGGTGACTTTGGTACAATGGTGAGCAGCTCACCCATTAGAATGAACTATAAAGGGGTTATTTAAGAAGTGCTTTGGTACAGTCGCTTTGAAAGGATGTCTAAGGTTATGCGTTTGCGCTTACGGTCCTCACGCCCTCTGTAAGTTCGAATGGAGCTACTTAGTAAGCCATAAAATGTACAAGCTCATCTTAAGGCGAATTAGTTTTAATTCCATGCGCCACTTGGTGGTAATTATCCGAAACACTAAGTGTTTACACTTATGCAAAAGTGCGGTATAATGGATGATAATTAACACTAAATTCCTTGATTGGTGAACCCAATACCTCAATCAAAACTTTGATAATTTGATCTTTATGAATTGGTAATAAAAGTTTTTATTAAAATTATGCTACAAGATGAATGCATGACATCTTTGTACATATTTGATTTGACCACATAAAATCAAAACTAGTACCCTTTTAAATTAAGAATATGCCATCTAATTAAAAGGAACACTTGAAGTTGCAATTTACGTCATGAGAGTACTTGGCTAGATTGTGATGGAGAGGTAAATCTCTATGTAAAGTGAGACCTTACATGGACATATTTGCGAGTTCTTTAAGTTAGACACTTAAGTTGAGTAGGAAGTGAGACTTGGACTCAATGGCATAAGATGGGATGAAACATGTTTATATTTGCAATAGCGTTGGAAAATATAAATCCCATAATGATCTAGGAGTTGGAAATTGTTTGCCAATTAATGTTCGATGATTACCTTATTATGTGCTTTCGTTACTAGCGGATCAAGCGATGTAATGGAACTACGATAATTTGGATCCTAGTTTTCGAGAAAATTCTATGGTTATATGAATATTACCTTGGGTATTTTATTTTCTTGAAAAGTTTAATTATCGAAAATACTAAAATTGAATTTTGCTAATTCTTTAAATGTATTAATGCAACATTAAACCGTAGCGTAGGTTATTCTGTATTGGTAAATTGATCTACACTGTAAGGGTTTTAGTAGAGTCAACTTTACTAAAAGAATAAACCTAGTCCTCTTTTCATAAGAAAGAGTGAGATTCAATCCTATTCCTTTTCATGAATGAAGAAAGGTATGATAGGACAATTAGAATTGTCTAAATTCTAAATACATAACTCGTAAGCAAATTTTAATAGTTAAGAAAATTGCATATTTACGAGTTATTAAATTAGAAGCTAGACTAATTCTTGTATAATTGGTAAAAGACAAACTAGCATATTTTATCTAGTTGTTGTGCTTTGACCATTTAAAAGTACTACTTACAATTGTTGGAATAGTAGAACTATTAAGAAAGAAATTGCATGCCCAATTTTTCAAGTTAATAGCATTGATGGATAAATTCATCATCTACATAGTAGAATACATTCTTTTAAGTACATAAGTAATTGTTATGTATGGACTTTCTCAAAGGTGTAGGAAGTAAATAATACACTATTTTCTTTCTTTGGTTAATGAAACACTTACAATGTTGTCAAATCCGATTGGGAGTGTTGTGTTCTTATTCTTGAATAAGGAATTAATGTAATGATCTCTTATTCGATGGGAGTTACAAGCTTTGTCATCTTGGTAGTAACCCATATTATCTCTAGAATGTCTTAAGATAATTACTTTCCACTTGTAGACACTTATGTTTTCAAGGATAGTCATGTACGTTTCCTTATTAGACAATGAAGTGGTTCTACATCTACTAGTTATGCTAATATCAATGACACAATCATATTAGTCACATAAACAAACATATGTCGTGTTGTTTATACGCTACATGATGTTGTTCCATGCACAAGTGGGAGAAATCTATATTGTGTGCAAGGTACAACATATAAGTATATGATTTAAAGGATTCTCTTGTTGCAAGGTAAGAGACTAACGTTCTAATATAACTTGAACATATCTAATTCAAGAAACACTTGGTGTTGCAATTTCGTCATGTGAGAACTTGGCGAGATTGCAACAACAAAGTAAATCTCTATGTGAAGTCAGACCTTGCATGGACATATTTGCAGTTTCTAAATTAGACAAGTATTTAGAACATGTGTCAAAATGATATATAAGACTACTTCAAATTAAATATTTATGTATTATTAGAATGACATAAAATTAAATGAAGTAATCTAATCCTACTTCAATTTGTTTATTTATGTATTTTGGAATGACATAAATGAAAAATAATGTAGTCCTACATTATTGTGAAGTAAAATAAATTAACTTGAAATTACTATTGAAACCAAGAGTTGTGTTCATAATTACTTTAGTTAAACATGTTTATGATTCATTGTAAAGACATAAACATAAAGTCTTTTAAGACTTATAATAAAGTAAGGCGTTAACTTGTTATGTTTTTAATTAAGACATATACAAGAAGTCATTGAGTTGATCAATGATTTATAACGTATAATGGGATTATAACAGTTTATGTTTCTTGTTGAGACATGGATATGAAGTGACTTGGTTAAAAGGTACTTGTGTTATAAAGCATGTAATTGGCTTGGAAAGTCTATTATACCATTAAGTTGACTTAGTTGGTAAATAGGTAAGCCAAAAGGAATATGTTTATCTTATATATTGTTAGATTGTCTTACAATATTAATTCTAATGAATACCACAAGTTGATGGTATGTTCGGTTAGGAGAATCAAACTCTATTTGATTTGTTTGATTCATGATAACCATAACTTCTTTCTTAAAAGTAACAAGGTTAGAAAATTGAGTATGGATTGAATATACTCAATATGACTCCAACCTAGAAGATTAATAAAACACCATTTCATTATGGAATGTGATGAATCACATTAAGTTTTAAAATTGAAGATTACGAATTTGTTAAACTACTTATGAATAGGTTATTAACAAACTAAAGTCGGGAATTATCAATGTGTATTTGTAATGTCCCAAAAGAGAACAATGTAGTTTTGCTCTAAATTGCTAAAGTATATATAGATAGTCTATATATTACAAAAGGCAAGTGGGAGTTTTTTTTTATCTTGAAAGATAAAATTACAAGATACATAATCTTCTAAAACACACTAGTAAATATCATGATGAGGTTAGACATGTAATTGATAGACCTCATGATGATGGAATTTTCATTCATAGATCGCAAGGATATCTCGGATATTTGACTTATATCTTTGAGAAATATGAGTTCTGAGGATTATAGTAAACACGATAATCATTATGATGGATTACCAAATATTGAATTGGGAAAATTACTCATACTATGAATGTTAAAGATGTTGTCCATAAAGATAATCAATTTTGGAAATTTGGTTTATCTTAATAGTTAGACTAGAGAATGGAAATGAGTTTCTTCAAAGAGATGAAAAACCCTAGTGGTTTGAATTTCTATGTAGAAATCATATGGACA
The DNA here is from genome assembly GCA_022545495.1 of Chrysanthemum lavandulifolium. Taxonomy (NCBI): domain Eukaryota; kingdom Viridiplantae; phylum Streptophyta; class Magnoliopsida; order Asterales; family Asteraceae; genus Chrysanthemum; species Chrysanthemum lavandulifolium. Next base: position 10,780,744 of record CM040239.1, on the reverse strand, counting down.
ATATTGTACACATATTTAATGCATGTTTTATGACAAGATTATTAATCATACTTAAGCAATTAATTATGATTGAATATTCTTTTCTAGACACATTAAATATATAAAGATGATAATTGTCATACTTGTTTTCATTAATATGAAATATGACAATGGAATATCAAAACTCTTTCTTGAGAAATTACTTGGCGAGGACGGTAAGTAATTGAAAGGTTTTAATTCATATAATCTTTGAAAGTGTCTGAAGTGCAAATAATTCATGAATGGATAAATGCATGCATCTATGAAATTATTCTTATGTTTAATTATTAAATCCATTTTCGATTTATAATTAAAATAAGATAAATTTTAAGTATTCACGAAAGCTAGTGGGAGTATTATGTTAAGTTTCTTAAATCTTATATGTTGTATAACATATAGTAAGTAACATTCCTTGTAAGCTAAATGTTAAGTCTTAGATTGGAATGAAACTTCACTTGTAAGATTTAAAATTAAAACATACAACCTTGAAATATATGTTTATTGTTAATAAACATGTGCGATAAAATAAATGATTCTAATAAAACATGATATATCATTTGGGAAATTGATAAATATCTTTTGACAAGATAGAACGTGAATGAATTCTAAGGTTGACTGTAGATTCATCATGTACATCATGTTGTGTATTAAAATTGTTGTATCATTCTTGAATAAGAAGTGATTTGACAACATTGATATCTAACTAAAAGTTATTAGATAACTTGTGTAATGAATATTCTAAAAGAATTACATCCTCGACTGGAATTGCTCCTAGATTCTATGGATGAACAATATGTCAAATGTTGTGCAAATTGTCATCGACTTTAAACTTGAAAGTTAGGAAAGCATCAAACATTACACAATAAGATATTAAAGTTTACGGAGTTTTAATGAGCACATTGTTGTTTGTATACAATGATCTTTGGTTTAATTGAGATGACACTCAATACTAGTCATGGTAGGATTTCATCCTTGTTAATGGCCATGTGAACTAGTTGTGCTACTAAAAGCACGGTTGCATTATACATTAAAGAATAAGAATACTTTAAACTTTAAAATGTTTGAAAGTTTAAATTGTCATAAATTGGTGATAGAGGATGTCACACACTTTATGAATTATTATGTGGATTGGTGAATGCACATACAAGGACTTCATTAATTGAATTCTTGAAATAAGTATTCTCAAAATTACGATAGATCAAGTTGGTTGATTTATGCCTTGTCAACAAGTATGATTGTCATTACTTGAGGCATAATTCATCAATGGAATTTTCATGCATTGATCTATTTGGTATTTGGATAAGGGATGTTAAACAATTGTTATAATAAATCAAATACTTGGTATGTTTGATTTTATAATATATTGTATCCTATATTTGCATGTTTAATCCGTGAATAAATTTATTTATTCTAAATCGTCCGTTGTCAATTAATGATATGGGAGTATCATTAAACTAAGACAAATCGAGAGATATGGTAGAATATACTTGAAAGTATATTGATGAGAATGCATACCAATTTGGATGATATTCAATGAATTGAATATAGGACTTATCCAACTACATAATTTACTTTGTGGATATTGTTATAAGTAAATTATGAATAGTTATCCTCGGACTTGAGATACGGATAAGTGTCATGAATGTAGTGCATACGTGGAACAACTTAACGCTATCGTGGCTGGTAGTCATAAGGGTTGTTTCTGAAGTGTTGCAAAGTTCATGGGTTATTCTCGTAGTCAAGATAGAATTTGTTCCTTCAAATTTATTTTGGAGTTTAATCTTCTTTGGGCCCTCGTAGGGTTGACAAGATGTTTGCGTGGGCGCCCAAAGTTCTCCACGAATATGTTCGGAAGATTTGGTAATCTTGCTCGATCACTAATAACGAGAAGCAGAATGGTTGAATAAAGAATGACTTAATTCCATATCTTTATTTAACATGGTATTAGAAACAAAGGATAATAATAATGAGAAATCATTAAAGGTTTTCAGGAGCCTTGCTCGAGTTGTACTAGAGGCATCGAAGTGTTGCTAGCGCTAACCGAATGTGATCACTCTATTAAGATATATCCAGTGGGGCTGTTGGTTTTATGGATATAAATTAGTAGGCGTGAGTTAGGATCGAACTTCGAGACTATGGGATTGCACACTTTACGTATGAGAATTTAAAGTTAATAATTAAATATAAGCGTTATATTTATTTATTTATTAAACAAAATAACTAACGACGTTAAGTAATTAATGTAATGGACTAACAGGCGTTAAAGGTATTGGAAAAGGACTTAATTGCAAAAGTTGGGAAGGTTCGGAATCCTTGGGATACCTGAACCGATCGGCCAAAAACAAGGAAACAAAGCCAACTTGTTCACCAAGTTTAGTTGGGTATATATACAAGGCTAGGGTCTTGATTTTCCATCTCTTGTGCTCATTAAGCTAAACCCTAAAAATTGTTTTGTGTGTTTTCTTGTCCAAACCGATCGTATAACCCTTTGGGTGTCGATCCACTCTTTCCACATAACCAAGTTATTTGTTTGATAAAACTAGCATTACTTTAATTCGGTTTAATGCGTGTGTACAAGAACATAGTAATAACATACTTTTGTTATTATCTTGGATTGAATTACAAAGCGGTGAGGGTAATTCACATAATCCTATAAACCCTAATTAGGGTTCATCCTAATTGCTAGTTTGTGGATTTGATTCTTGTTCGGCTAGAATCAAGAAAAGTCGCATATTCTTTTATGTTAATTAATTATTAGTTAATAAATCCTATCGCTTCCGCTTGAATACTTTGATGTTTTGTAGTTATTTATTTGAATGTCATGTTATATAATTCCAACAATCTTTATTTTGTTGTCTCCGAGTCACAAGCTTGGGGGATCAACTTTCTATTGACCTTTAATATAAATTCGGAGGAATTTGGTATTATCTACCTTCCCGATGATCTAGATAACGGCTTAAATGAGTTATTCGGAGGAATACTTTTTGTGCATTTAGTGGACCAAGCAGGTGAGTTATTTATGTTTACCGCCACCGGCCTAAATGATGCCAGCCGAAACATGTGGATTCAGATGTGGCACCGTACGCCGGATACTTGGCATCGGTTGCACAGATTCCCTCCGATACATGTCGATGTGTGGTGCAGCATTTCACATTATGTGAGCACGGGAGATAAGTGGTTTGTCATGGCGAAGGATCAAGTAATTTTCGACGTCGCAACGTCTTTTTCAAGTCTTGGGCGTTTTTATTCAGTTACAAATTGGACGACAAACAACGGTGCTTTGATTACGGAGAGCCTCCTTTCACCTAGTATCGAGCATATGTAGTTTCAAATTTTTTAGTATTTAGAATGTTTATTAAGTTTATGTATTTTATTTTATGTCTTTCTTTTAATTTTATGTCTTTTTTTAATCTAGTTCTTGTATTTTTTATTTTATGTCTTTTTTTAAGATATGTAAAATATTTATGCTTTAGTTTTTATGTTAAATGTTATAATTTTATGTATATGTAATGTTTAAATGTTTAAATGTTTAAATGTTTATAATAAAAAGAGGATTGTTTTATAATGTTTAAATGTTTAAAGAAAAAAATAATAATAATAATAATAAAACCAAAAACGCACGTCACCACCACTCGACCGGCTCACCACGGACCACCACGGAACCACCGCAGTGGTGAGAACGGAGGGGCGACCACGGATAAAAAAAAGGGCGCTGCGAATGCTCTTACAAAACACTAAAATAAAATAAAAGGAAAGAAAAAAACGACAGTTATACGATATGACGATTATAAGCTTTAAATACGAATTAATTGCATGTAATGGGTGGAGACATACTATAATTAAAGATGAGATTTGTTAACCATAAGAAAAATCATTTGAATTAATTATATCCAAACTTTCCTTTTATATACACGTTATTTAAAAAGAAAGTTTGAATGTATTAAATGTACAAGTTAATTGAAATCTTTAAAAAAAAAATGAAAGTATGATTATTCTTGTCATTAGCAAATCCCATTAAAGATATCCCCAAATTTAATAATTGTAATGGCCAGTATGGATGGGGACATACTATATAATTAAAGAAGTAATCAAGTATTTTATATTTAATAAAGGAAGGAAGTTCTCTGGGCACGCGGGAAGACAAAGGTCACCATCTTTGAATTCTTTCTTTTGGAAGAAAAGAAAGGGTGTTTTTCCAACCAGACTGGTCAAGAGCAAAACGGTAATTCTGGGTTATTTCCAACAGTTGTATAATATTGATTTGTGCATTGTCATGATTATATAGCTTTTGATTATTATATTATATGCTTAATGCAATGAGTCATTTGATTAGGAGTGTTAATCGGTCGGGTTAATCGGGTTTGGGTTTTCCAGGTCGGGGTATTCGAGATTTAAGAAATATAATCTAACCCGTAACCCAAACCAAATAACAATTTGGGTTATATGCATCTAAGTAGTACATATAGTTATATTTATACTTCCCAAAACTCTAGTGGGTTACAAAGGACAACGTCTTGGTTATGGATCTTCTTGGTGTACAAAGAGACCGGTTAGGCGTACAAAAATAAACTTATACCTCCAAAAAACCTAGTGGGTTACTGTTGGGATGAGAATCCCTCTAAGTAAAAGTAATCAAAGTTGTTGACCTTCTGATTCACCTAAGGAAAAGATTCAAGTAATTCGAAGAAGAACTTGAAGACATGAAGTACCTCGCTGATGCGGGATCAGCGGATACTTCACTGAATCAGCACAAGGCAGCAAGCAGGTCAGCGAGTGTTGACAAATCACTCGCTGGCCTATGGTCACTGCCAAACAATATGAGCGGCAAATGTCAAAGTCAAATATGAGCGGGAAAAGACTCTCACATCTGCACAAGGAATACTGTACCAAGTACAACCCAAAGAAGAATGTACAGTTGTCTTGAGCCTCGTGCAAGACATCCCTTTTGGTGATAGTTGGTGAAAGTACATGGGACGCATTGAATGTTCCTGTACGAATCCACTTGATGAGAGACACGTGGATTCCACTCACAACTACCAAGAGAATGTTTGCCTATAAATAGTGTTGTTTGTCCAACGTTGTATATGTCGAATTTGTTAGCAAATTGTCTGTACGTACACAAGCAAAATACTTAGACTTGTAATCAGCATTACAACTGTTAGTCAGCGAGTGTCTAGTATTTTGTATTTGTCGTTTCGATTAAGGTGTTGTTAAGTTTAGTGTGTCTAACTTATTTCCGCACAACACCTTGTAATTCTTTGATTCAATCAATAAAGAATTATACATTGAAAAGTACCTTGGTTGTTTATCTTGTTTTAGTTTTTACTTAAACTAATATCTTGTTTTATAAACTAAAGTCAAAACAAGGGACCAACAAGTGGTATCAGAGCAGACAGGCTAAATTAATAGCTTGAGATCCTCTAATGGCTACCCAAGGTATTCCTGAATTAACAAACACAAGAGATGGTGGGTATTATGCTAGTGGACCCATGTTGAATGACGATGAACAATTTACATCGTGGAAAAAACGTTTTCTAACCCACATAGCTGGCATAGAACCATATCTCAAAACAATTTTAACAAATGGACCCTATGTTCCTAAGGCCCCTGGTGCTACTGCTGGTTCAGAAATTGATAAACCAGAAGCTCAGTGGACCTTGGATGAAAGAAGGCTAGTAAACCTTGATGCCAGATTAAAAGGCATGATTATAAATTGTTTACAAGAGGATGTGATGAACTCAGTGATAGACAATGAGTCAGCCAAGGAAAGCTAACAAGTATACTGTTAGCTGGAATGGAGGTGAGTTATACCAGGTAAGTGGTCCATGGAATGACCATTGTGTGGTAAATGTTGTTGCTAGAACTCGCACTTGTAGAAGATGGGAATTGTGGGCATCCTTGCAAACATCTTTGTTGCAACAAATTGGAACATGTCACTTAATCATCAAGAGGTTGCATTACGGAGGGTGGGTACATCCATGCTATAGGTTAGAGACTTGGAAGAAAGTATATTCTTTTCATATAAAACCAATCGAGGTCATCCATTGGCCCAGTGCTTTGTTCCAACTAGTGCATTGCCACCAAAACATAATCCCAAGTTGGAAGACCAAGGAAAGAAAGAAAAGGTCAAAGGCGAAAGGGATTTTAAGATAGTTAATGATGGTAAGCTTTCGAGAGGGCACAAGGCGTAACTTGTGACAAATGTGGGTCGAGAGGTCACAATCAAAGAACATGTCTTGGACCAAGAATGCCAAAGTCAAAAAGAGAAAAATGCAAGCAAAGGGTGGATTTGGATTCGATACTCCTGCGGGTTCACAATCAAAGACAAGAGAGATGGTCAAGATAAGGGAAGGCACCAAGGAAGATGGTCCATCAAAGAATAGAGCACCAAGGAAGAAGGTGGTTGTGTTAGGTTGAAGTATCTGTCATGTACGTGTTTGATAGTATGTCTTATGCACAATGTTATGATTATATACATTATATACGTGTTTCTAGTATGTCTTATGCACAATGTCAATTAAGTTGTTTTGGATGTTTATGGCATTATATGCCTTGAAACTTGATTGATTAATGGTATGGTTGCTTTAGACTTTAATTTGTTTGACTTTAATTTGGTATGTAATATTGTTTGACTTTAATTTGGTATGTACAAATTCTTTTGGTAATTTGGTAACTGTAAACATGAAAGACCAAGAGCATTGCACTAACTTATCTAAAATAGGTTCAAGTGAACATGAAAGACCATAAAAAACATACATAAAGTAAACTGAAACATTAAAACACCATAAAATAGGTTCAAGTACACATGAAATACCATAAAAGCATGAAACACCACTGAAAGACATGAAAGACCGATACACATGAAAACCATGAAACACCAACGCTTCTAACCCATCCTTTTCTTTCCCTTCCCTTCCTTTTCTTTGCAATTTCGGTTGGTGCAACATAAGGTTTCACACAAATTCTTCAAGACGGCGGCCTGCGAGCAATCCTAGCACTTTAGTCCTTGCATCAAATAGAAGCTTTTGAATCTGTTTTGGGTTAGTGGCTTATCATCATCCTTTGCATTTGAACTTGAGCCCACCTTTGGTCCATAAAACTCTATCTCATCGGTGGTACCACATACGCAATGGAAAATACACATCCATGTGTTACACGAACTTTTGTCATCGATGACTTTCGGATGTGTCACTTGAAATGCGAGATAACCCGAAAACAAAATAATGCAAAAAAAACAATAAAACATAAGTATGTTTAACATATAAGAGATGGAAAAGGAACATGAAGATGTATATAACCTTTCCTCTTGTTGGAACCCTTGTTTCTGAACTCATCTTTGCGACAATTATGAATAGGTTAGGAAGATGTTTGATATGGTTTTGTATTATCCATATGTGCCTTATATAGAGGTGTGGTAATGTAGAAATTGCAATAATGCAAGTAAAGCGTATACCATTGAATTGCAAGAATGCGACAAAGTGCCATTGATTCATTGAGCGCATCAATCTAGAAATAGTGTTGCATTGATAAAAGTGATCGCATATGCATAAAAGTGACAAAATGAAATAGTAAAATTCATAAAAGTGATCGCAATATGTAGAACGATTACATTGCAATAATGCTACAAAGCTTGTTTTCATTACAATGGTGCTACATAACATACACAAAATACATCTAACATTAAACACCCAAAATACATCTATCTCTTAACACCCAAATACTACTTTGCTAGGTCAATATGTTATACATTACTGAGACAAACAACAAAATACATGAAACCATAACATACTTCTTCAATGTTGCTCTTTCTTGCTCCATATTTTGTAGGATTTCTTGATGGTTGTTCAAAGACCTTAATAACCCGGTATAACTACCATTGAGCGATGGCACATTTCGGGTCCACCTAATCAACAAATCTGTTACAATCACAGAAACAAAATTAAACAACAAATCAGTAAAACAAAATTAAACAACAAATCTTGTTATTGTTCAATTACAAACTAAAACCATTAACACATACAATTTGGGAGCAGCATAAAACCTTGACACAGGTTTCTATTTGTCCATGATGTTTCATAACTGCAAGTGTTTGCAACGAGGACATCTAACCATGATTTTGATTTGATTTGAGAAAACCCTTTGTTTTGAAAATGGTGGTGGAAGGAATGTGATTTAGGTTTATGTGGGTGGGTGGGAAAAGGGAAGACAACGAGGATATAGGGTTATAATTTGGGCGGGAAAAGGGAGACAAGAAATAGCGGATATGCCCTTAGGGGTTAAGTGACTTAAGCGGCGTTATCTTGAGTTGGTGGGCCCGGATGGACGGAGGGACGAATGGTGCATAACGTTTCACATAGGCGTATGGTGCAATTTTTGGTCGAGGACTAAACCACTGGTCAGCGCAAACCACGAGGACGACGGTGTAATTTACTCTTATAAAAACTACAATATATCGAACTAATGAGTACTATTAATATGAATGTTTACTTATGTAACTTGTTTGATTACATTCTTGCAACATCGAAATGTCACAAATAGGTAGTTGCACGCGACTCACGCCCTAATCATAATGTGTTTGCTCATCTTCATGGACAAACAATCAAGCTGAATTGTATCTTGGTTACATAAGTTCGATGACTTCTATAATTAAATATTGACTAGAAACAACATCATCAACGGATGTTTAAACAAAGATATGTTGGTATTGTGCATATTTATACGGTGTAAATTTATAATTAGTTAGCATAGTAGCTTTCTTGATATACAATTTGACACGAGAAAACATAAATGGCAAAAATTAGGATTTAGGATACTAAAAATGCATGAATTTTCATAAATCTTGTTTTGAACAACAACCATTTCAACCTTGTCCCATGGGTTTATGAATGAAATGGTGGTAATTTATATACACAGTGCGAGATGTGACTAACGAGTTGAAGTGAGTATTATGTTATTCAAGATGAGAATACACACGAGTTATTGAATACACAGTTGAGTAGAGTAACTCGCGGGTAAGCTCATACGTGATGATTAATACAAGTGTTAAACTTTTTTAGAATTGGTGGCTAGTACACTTTCATCCTGTCTAAATTTTTGAAACGGTGGCAAACAAAACCCGATAACCGAATTACCTTTAGAAACAACCGTTTAGTTTGGTACAATTTTCACTTTTAGTTCTATATGAAACAAAAAAAAAAGAAAAAAGGTTAAACTTATACGTGAATCATAAGGCTTGTTTCTATTGGGGTGACACATCACCATCACCCACATCACGTCACCTCTAAAAAAAAGCCCTCCTCTCCCCTCTCATATCACCTTTAAAGATTGCATTGGGCGTAACACATCATCATTATCACCCTTATCATTCTTTTTTTTTTTTTTTTTTGGTGAGTCGTGTGTGGTATTTTTTAAGCATGTTGTATAAAGTGTTTATTTTTAATGGTCTTGACTATAAGCATAGCGATTATTTGTTGAATGGTGACGTAACGCTAATATGGAGTTGATAATAATATTCATCGTAAAACTAGTCAAAGACATGTCACTTTAAATAACACGAGATTTTGTAACCGCGCGTTGCGGTGGGTTTTTTGCATTTGATTTTTTATGCTATATGAGTTTTGTTATACGTGTGGTGTGTAAATCGGGATATGAACGTTGATCTTGAGTTTGTTTAACGGGTGTGTTTTAAAGTTTTTTTTTAAAGAAAAATTTAACGAATAAAGTTTAGCATTGAGTTTAAGAACTGTCATATCGTTAGGGCTTATTTTTTGCCATTTTTACAAACTTTGTAAAAATATAATAGACTCTAGGATTGGTTTTGCAAAAAGTCGCATAGCTTGGGGGTGTTTTTTTGCCCTTTTTTCGCATACTTTGGGTGTAATTTTTGTCATTTTTCAAATTTTGTGAAAATATAAGACTTTAGGATCGGTTTATTTCTTATGACACATTTGTATGGTGATAGTTGGGTTGGGATATGAACGTTGACCTTAAGTTTGTTTAACGGGTGTGTTTTAAAGTTTTTTTAAAAAAAATTTAACAAATAAAGTTTAGCATATTTTTGCCATTTTTACAAACTTTGTGAACATATAATAGAGTCTAAGATTGGTTTTGCAAAAAGTCGCATAGGTTGGGGGTGTTTTTTTGAGTAACGAATAAAGTTCACGGTTGAATTTGAAAAGTGTCGCATACTTTGGGGGTAATTTTTGCCATTTTTCAAATTTTGTGAAAATATAAGGCTTTTGGATTGGTTTTGCAAAATCTGATACACTTGGGGGGGGGGGGGGTATTTGTAGGCATTTTTCAGACCTTTTTTTAAAATGCCAAAACGGAAATAGGATTGTTTTGCAAAATGTGACACACTTCGGGGGTACTTTTAGCCATTTTTCAGAATTAAGGACTCCTTTTGCAAAGCATTGTTGACTTTAGGATTGGTTTTGCAAAATCGGCGAACTTCGGGGCACTTTTAGCCATTTTCAAAATTAAGGACCACTTTTGCAAAGCGTTGTTGTCTGGAGGGTAGTTTTGCCGCTTTTCCAAGCGTCAAACGAAGGGTCCTTTGCAAAGCATTGTTGATCGGAGGGTACTTTTGCCATTTTCGAAACTATCAAAGCAGCGTCGTTTTGAAGGATGTCGTTTACTCTTTAATTTGGCAAAAATTGTCGTTTCGTCTTTTTTTCCCAAACGCCAAAACGACGTCGTTTATACGCGGATTAATATATATATTAATGTATAAGGTTTATTTTTCTTTATAGAGATTTTAAATAAACAGTGCGGCTAACATTTTTTATATTATTTTTTATAGTATAATATAATTTATTCTTTATTATATTCATGTATACATCTTTTTTTTTATATATATATTTTACATAGAAACTTTTTAATAATGTATATTGTGTAACTACGAACCTACTATGACGTGTCACAACATAATCACCATTAATTCGATATTAATAATCATGATATGTCCTTAATTATACACATAGTTTATTGCATTTTTGGTCACTGTAATATGACAAAATTGCATATTTGATCCTTAAAATTTTGAAAGTGCATTGGACGTTCTCATTTTGAAGTTTCCATTGCATTTTTGGTCCCCTAGTCCCAGACGACGTTAAAGTTTCAGGGACCAATTATGCAATTTGGCCATACCACAGGGACCAAGTCTGCAATTGCCATACTACAGGGATCAAAAAAGCAATGAAAACTTCAAAATGAGGATGTCCAGTGCACTTTCAAAGTTTTAAGAACTAAATATGCAATTTGGCCATATCACAAGGACCAAATATGCAATTAACTCTTATACACATGATAGATATTAGAGTAAACTACACCGTTCGTCCTTATGGTATACGTTGACCATCAAGTTTCGTCCCTTGACCAAAAAAATTGCATCGTTGGTCCTTAACTCCGAATCGTTAGTCATCGTTGGTCCTCGCACTAACTCGGATGGACTAACAGGCGTTAAGCCTTGTTAAGTGGAGGGTATTTATGTCTTTTCCACCCACTATTAATTGTTTCATCTCCCTTTCATTTCAATCACATACCCGAAACAAAAAACACACCAACACACACCAACACACACCAACCGCAACCTTGAATGTGACAAAATGGTGCTACCCATGGGGTATGTGTACGAGAATCACAAGTTGAGTTTGATCTAAATGTAGCTTATGGTAAGTTTTCTTATTTTATGCAATTTTTTGTTTATCCAAAGTTCTTGTAACTGATACTCTGTTTTTGTTGGGTTAATTTGATCCAACATTGAATAAACCCTAATAAACCCTAATCATAATTTTTTTTCAGCTGGCCTACGTACTACGTTTTCAATAAGGGTGCATTATGGAGGCTCTTTCACTGTAGCCCCTGATAGGAGGTACATTGATGGCTTTTCAAAGATTGTAGATGAGTTAGACTCGATGAGTTTTACATGCATGAGATGGATGCCATTGTAGAAGAGTTAGGTAATGATGGCCACAAAGTAATGTTTTATCATTTTCTTAAACACGGTGGTGATTTAGATAGTGGCCTACAACCTTTAGCGATGACCAAGATGTTCTTTTTTGGCAAAATATGTTGAAGAAGGTCACAAATTCATTGAAATATATGTTGAGCATGAAAGAACAATGGTGACCTTTATTTTACTCCAAGAAGTGAAAAACAAAGGGTTTTGATAGAAGAGTTAGATGAACCAAGTTTGTCCAAGCGGTATTACACGGTTATTAGGAAATGCATTAGAGATGAGAATGCATGCAATGTAGGTACACAAAGTAGTGTTAATGTAGGTCAAGGTAGTGGTGTCACTAAAGATGTAGGTGAAGGTAGTGCTGCTAAGGTTGTACCTAGTCAGGGAGATAGTGAATTTGTGAATGATTTTTATTCTTCTTATGACCCTTATGTTGCTTCAGTAGACCTAAACCTTGATCCTTTTGCTGATTTAGATGATATGTTAGAACATGGACCTGAAAATGTTGATTTAGATCTAAATAGTATGGAAAATGTTACATTAGATGTTGATAATATGGATGATGTAGAGAATGAAACCTGTGAGTCTAGTGAGGATAGTGAAGGGAATCAGGACTCAGATTCTAGTGATGATGATAGCCAGGATAGTGATTACATTATGGATGAAGAAAACTATGTTCCTGAGGTTGAGGTTGACATGGAAGACTTCCGTTGCAACATTGATGAAACTGTTGAGTTCATGGGATGTAGGAATAGAGATGAAATATCGATAATGAAGAAGCACAAGAGGATATACAAGTTATGGATAATGATTATTTTGAGAGTGCTTGGATGAAGAAAATGAACTTGATAGGTTGAGAAAAGGAAGTTAAAACAGATTAGGAAACAGGCACATGCTTCAACCCAGGTGTACAAGACATACTTTTATGTGGGACAGAACTTTGGAAACATGGAACAAGTAAAAGACCTAGTTAAGGAGCATTCAATTGAAACAAGGAGGGAACTTAGGATGGAAAAAAATGATAAGGAAAGAGTGAGGATTGTCTGCAGGGGTATTATACCAACTTTGCCCACATGTGAAGTTGGGTCTGTTAATGGGCTTGATAATGGGCCACATAATGGGTCTGAGTCAGTTAATGCTAGTCCATCAAAAAAGACAAAAGAGAGAATAATAAATGGTGGAAGACCTAAAAGTAGGAAAGAGGATGATGCCAATAAATGTCCCTGGGTGTTGCTAGTATCCAAATTAAAAAGCAGTGATACATGGCAGGTCAAAACTCATAGATCTATTCATAAGTGCTTACAATCCAGAAATAATTTGTATGCCACATCAAAATGGTTTGCTAAAGAACTTGTTGAGCAACTCCAATCAAACCCTAACATACCTGTCAGAGCTGTGCAAGAGCAATTACAAAGGAAGCATGAGTTAGCTGTTTCAGAACAAAAAGCATTCAGAGCAAAGTCAGAGGCTGAAAAGAAAGTTAGAGGTGATTATACTCATCAATATAAGATGCTTAGAAGTTATGCATTAGAGTTGATGGAAGCCAATCCAAACACAATTGTGAAGATTCAGGTGCAAGCTGAGGCAGATCATACATGTCCAACAAGGGTTTTTAAAAGAATATATGTGTGCTTAGGGCCTTTAAAAGAAGGATTCAAGGCTGGATTGAGAGAAATACTTGGACTAGATGGGACATTCATGAAGGGTCCTTTCTCGGTCAATTACTTTCACGTAAGTGTTGACTCAAATAATGGGATTTACCTTTGGCATATGGGATTGTGGACCGAAAACATGATTCTTGGACATGGTTTCTTTCACAATTGGGAGATGACTTGGACCTTTATAGAAATTCCAATTTCACATTTATTAGTGATAGACAGAAGGTATGATTCTCTTTTCACATTTAATGCTTTTTATATGATGTAAATTATCTGTTTGTAACATAAGTATGATTATTTGTGGTAGGGTCTTATTCCTGCACTTGCAAAGTTGTTTCCCTGTGCTGAGCACAGATTTTGTGTCAAGCACATTCATGAAAATATGAAGCTGCAATGGAGTGGTGCATCTTACAAAAACATGTTATGGAAATGTGCCACAGCAACAACAGTGCCAGAGTTTCAGGTTGCAATGGATGAGTTCAAAGCATTTAGCAAGCCTGCTTATGAGTGGTTATTGAAGATTCCACCTCAGCACTGGACACGAAGCCATTTCTCAGGTATGCACTAACTAATTTAAGATAGGTGATACAAAACACAATATTTTAGAGCCATAAAAGGCATACATTAAGATAGGTGATACAAAAGACTTTATTTTAGAGCCATAAAAAGGCATACATTAAGATAGGTGATACAAAACCATGAAAGACCATTGCTAGGTACTAGGTGCTTCTAACCAACGCTTTTTTCCCTTCCCTTCCCTTTGGTGCTTTGCAACATAAGGTTTGACACCAAATTCTTCAAGAGTGGCCTTTGCAGGCAATCCTAGAACTTTAGGCCTTGCATCAAATAGAATCTTTTGAATCTGTTTTTGGGTTAGTGGCTTATCATCATCATTTGCAACATAATGTGAGCTTGAGCCCACCTTTGGTTGATAAAACTGAGGTGGAAAATACCCTGTTCATGTGTTACCTGAACTTGTGTCATCTGTATCACTGGAAATGCAAATTACTTCTGAAAAACAAAAAAAAACAATAAAATATAAGTATGTTTAGCAGATTACTTCTGAAAAAAAAAAAAACCAATAAAACCTTTTCTCTTGTTGGAACCCTTGTTTCGAACTCATGTTTGCAAGAAGTATGATTAGATGAGGAAGATGTTTGATATGCTTTTGTATTAACCATATGTGCCTTATATAGAGGTGTGGTAATACATTCATACTTTATTGCACAAATGTAGAAAGTGTTGCATTGATTCATTGACCGCCACTAAACTTAAAATTTATTGCATTGATTCATTGACTGCCACAATGTAGAAAAAGTGAGAAAATGCAATAGTGCCGCAAAGTCCAAATGTAGAACAGTGAATTGCAATAATGCTGCGAAGTCCAAATGTAGAACAGTAAATTGCATATAGGTAAAAGTGTTTCGCATTATGATCATACATATTTGAAATTCATTTACAATCTTTAACTTAAATTTGAATTTTTAATAGGAGAGCTAAGACAGATGTCTTGGTGAACAATATGTGTGAGGGTTTTAATGGAAAGCTTGTTGGTGGTAGAGATAAGGCAATCATTTCAACATTGGGTTTGCAAGGTCTTATCTAATGAAAAGAATAGTTAATGTGAATAAAATTATTGAAAGATGTGATGGTCCACTCACACCTCCGCTACAAACATTTTGAAGTTGAACTGATGAAGCAAGTAAGTATCTGATTACTTGGGAGGAGGTATTTATTATGAGGTAAGTGGTCCATGGAATGATCGATGTGTGGTGAATGTGGAACAAAGGACATGTACCGTAGAAAGTGGGAGTTAATCGATACCTTGTAAACATGCCATAGCAACCAAGCTGGAATATGGCACTTAACAATCAAGCAGTGAGGATTACCAGAGGAATGGGTACATCCATGTTATAGGTATGTAATAACTTGTTTTGATTGTGCAATTACTTCATTTACATTTCACGAATTCGATGAGGATTATTAATGCATTTCCATTTAATAGGTTGGATACATGGAAGAAGGTTTACTCATACAAGATCAACCCAATCGGAGGTCCGGTTCATTGGCCTAAGTGTAATGTACCAACAACTCGCTACCACCAAAACATCAACCACAGGTTGGAAGACCAAGAAAGCAAAGGAGGAAGTCTAGGCGAGGTTGATGTGGTGCATATGTCCAAGCATGGCAAGTCGACAAGGAAACTCAAAAGCGTGACATGTGACAAGTGTGGAAGCAGAGGTCACAACTCAAGGTGTTGCTTTGGACCAAGAAATTCAAAGTCAAGGAGGTGGTAAGAAGAGGAAAACTAGAGGTGCTTGGGAAGATGACAACTCGCAACAAGACACAGTGATGGTGATAAAGGTAAAGGAGTTGCGGTTGATGATGGAAAGAAGAAGAAAGGCCCACCAAGGAAGAAAGTTGTTGTTCTTGGTTGATATTTCATTTATGTATACTTATTTCGTTTCTTGTTTATGGATTATGACTACTTATCAAGATTTGGACATGGTTTGATAGGATTAGACTTGTGTCCGTAATGGTTCTATTTTGTATGATGCGGTTGGTAATGGTTCTATTAGACTTGTATCCGGTAATGGTAATGGTTCTATTAGACTTCTTTTGTATTTGGTTGTATCGGTAATGGTAATGGTGTTATTGCACTTAAATATGCGATTGACTTCTTGTACTAGTAGTTAATGTGTCAAGAATATGTGTTTTCAAGAATATGTAATTTCACTTTCTTGTTATGGTTCCATTTGACTTAACAAGTAATGGGTCTATTCAGTTTACGGTAATAGGTCACTTTTTGTAATTCGATGTCTCAAAGAACACAAGTCTTTGACTTTAAATTGATTGACTTAACAAGTAATGGGTCTATTCCGGTTTACGGTAATGGGTCACTTTTTCATATGGTTTGGTTCAATACATTCAACACAAAAAGAATACTAACAACTTCATTTGATTCATTCATAGAAACCACAAAACATCCATTAAACACCACAAAATAACCTTAACTTACACTAGACACCCATTAAAGAACCTAACTTAAAATCTTATTTAAGTCAAGAGATTGTACACAAGACATCAACAAAGAGCCCAAGAAACATATAGACACTTCTTCATCCTTGCTCTTTGTTCCCGCAACTCTTGGATTTGTCCTTGATGGTTGTTCGGTGATCTCGATAGTCCGGTATTATGTTAACGGATCGAGCACACATTGGGGATCCACCCGATCAAGAAAAGGACAATCGATCCCTGTTAAAAGATTAAACAACAATAGTTGATAACATCATAAAAGCATTGAAAACCATGTTCTTACTCACTAAATAACATGATCGCACCATATCGGGCAACCAAAAACCTTTGTCCCGGGTTGATGTTGGTCCATGATGTTCTCACCATCGCCGTCTTCCACAAGTGACAATTCACCATTTACGTGTTTTCAATTATTGTGAATACATTTGTAAATGGAAGAAAGCAAGAAAATACAAAATTAGGTGTGATGGGATGGTTATATATGGTGGGAAATGAGAAAGAAAGAAGCGGGAAAATCTTTAGGGTTGGAAAACTGGTGTGGGTGGGAAAAGACATAAATACCCTCCACTTAACAAGGCTTAACGCCCGTTAGTCCATCCAGTTAGTGTGAGGGACCAACGATGACTAACGATTCGGAGTTAAGGACCAACGATGCAATTTTTTTGGTCAAGGGACGAAACTTGATGGTCAACGTATACCATAAGGACGAACGGTGTAGTTTACTCTAGATATTATTAAAAGTTCATATGTAAAATAAAAGAAAAATACAAGTTGAGTACAACCCAAACCAGACACACACATTACTGCAACCCAAACCACACACACAGACACACACACTACTGCAACCCAAACTAGACGCGCCCTCTCACCCCTTTGGGTTCGGTTGCAAAAGCGGCGAATAGTGTGCACGCTTTTTTTTTTTTTTTTTGATAACCGATAGGGGTGAGCATGGTGTGGGTTGGTGTAGTTTTGGTAAAAACCGAACCACATCCGCAATTGCGGTTTAATAAAATGAGAATCCACAACCTTGCGGGTTTGCGGGTTCGCGGTTTTCTTGTTTGGTTTTGCTGGGTTTTGCGTTTTTTTTTTTTTTTTTTTTTTTTTTTTTAATTCTATTTTTGGTATATATTAGTTATAGAATAAATATATCATAAGGTTACATAATGAGTAGAAACATATATATACAAAATGTTGGGTACTAGCATGAAATTTTAAATATCTACAATAATAAAAGTCAAATGAGATGAGAAAATTCTAAAATTTCGATGATAAATTGATAGAAAGTATATACGGAATAATAATTAACCAATAAAATACGTTTGAAATAACAAATTATGAAAATATAAACAAAAGTATTTAATCACATTGGTTTATTTAAAAATAAAAATATATTTGAATATGACTTTGCGGTTCGGTGCGGTTATTGCGGTGCGGTTTTCGGTGGAAACTAAAACCGCACCGCAAAATGCGGTTTTTATATTTTCAGGAGCCGCACCGCTGTTTTTGTTGCGGTGTTGGTTTTTGCGGTGTGGGTGTTGCGGTTTTGGTTTTTTGTTGGTTGCATGGTATTTGATAATTATTACACGAGATTTATTCATCTCTCGATCTCTTTTAGTGCCTTTTTTATACCTGCGCGTTTCATCGGCCGGACTTATTAAAGGACCGGGCTAGCTTGTCCTTTACCTGATTTGCCCAAAAGAGGGCTAATATTCAACTTAAAAATGGAGTGAAATTAGGTATAAACTTTCTTGACAAGTTTATTGACTAATTAATTGATTGAACCCATAACGATCATGGAACTTTAGTATCATCTGAAGCATGCATTCCGTTAGATTTGTACCCAATTCGTCCACGAATATTTAACCACTTGGTCTAGATCAAGTGGCCACCGGGGTAACCTTAGGGTTGTTTCTCTTGGAGGTCTCAGGTTCGAGTAGAGGTGGCCGAAAAGAACCGGTTCCAAAACCGAAACTGAAACCGAAAAAAATCCGAAATCGAAACCGGTTTTTTAAAGAACCGGTTCGGTTCTTCCACAAACCGCCGGTTTCACATTTTAGCCGTTAGAACCGGTTTAAGCGGTTTTCAAACCAGTTTGAAAAACCGGCTCCAAATTGGTTCCAACGGTAACACGCATATTTCGAGAAGTGGCTAAAAATAGAGGCGTTGGGCGTTTTTATCTCGAATCATAGACCTCACGATGATCAGAGAATCAAGTAGTTCTAACAGTTGCACTCTTCATCCAAACACCACTTTAGTCTCACTTATTGGCATTTTGATGTTGAGACAAGCAATTGCTGATTTAAAACATGCAAGTTTAGTTAAAGAGTAATTTGATTGTAATGCTACATAAGCTCGGTTAAAACAATCACAAATTCTCGGGCACTTCTTTGAATTCATTTAAGAAAAAAAAAAAAAAAAAAAAAAAAACCGGAATCGAGCGAATTTACATGCCCACTGTTAAGAAAACTACACAGGTTCTTAGGAACCGGTTTCTGAGTGGAACCGGTTTTGAAACCGAACCGGAACCGGTTATACCAGTCCCTGTTTTTTAGACCCCAGATTCTAAAAAAACCGAACCGGTTTTAACCAAAACCGGTTCATTGACTTTGATCAGGAACCGGAACCTGTCTTTGCAAAAACCGAGTTTTGGCCACCTCTAGGTTCGTGTCCTACCAATGGGGTTTTTCCCCCTACGCGAAGCGGAAAATTAAGGCGAAGGTTCGAGGAAGGCATACTACCCACTTGGATACATCTTTCAAATATTTCATAACTTTGTCACTAGTAGATTTGAGCACAAAAGGCCTAATTAAGATACATCTTCTGCAGCATGCCAATGGATATCTATCTGTCTTTACACTTTAATATTGTTCCTTTAATCCTCAATATCTTGCTTTTGACAATGAGTAAAGATACTCAATATCTTATCTTTATATCGTTTTCTTTAATGTGTACATCATATATTGTTATCTAACATGTTAAAACTGTACCTTTTATCTGAAGTAGATTTTGTTGTCCACACTTCTTTACAGGGACGGAACCAGGGTGGGTCCCGGGGTCCCGAGACACCTATAAATTTTTGCCTCATACCGTTAATTTTGTTAAAAACCCCAATTTTTTTTTTAATAAATGCACCCCGTCCCAAAACATTGTGTGCATGTTGACTTGTTTGATTTTCCGTACATGTACATGGTGACTTTGCGTTTTGGTTCCGTCCTTGCTTCTTTACGTCCGTTATAACTCCATCAACGAGTTAGATCACATTTCAAATTTCAACTTGGTAGCACGCGGGTGCCTCTTATATTAAACCGCCGAGATTCAAAATCATCAAAGTTCTCTCTGTCTCCAAATCCTCATGTCGTATCTTTCAAGATAATTTTGTAGCCAAAATTATCCCTGATGACCTCCGTGCCATCAGAGGATAATTTTGGCTACAAAATGACTGAAACGTGATACAAAGCGATCTTTTAATAGCTTAGATGCACAAAAAATAAGCTCAATGACTACTAACACATGAAGTGAGAATTGTAAATGTACATTGGTACTTTTAGCAAAAACGAAACCAATATACATACTGAAATGGTGAAAACTTGAGCAAATACTGCGCTTTATACAGATTTTTTCCGGGATTTTGTATAGGTACATATAGTGCCATATTGTCAACTATACACACGATATATAGCTGAATTGAGTCAGTTTAGATCTCAATTCACGCTATTGAAGAAAACGAAAAGTTGCAAATGAGATGAGTGTAGTAAAAATAAGTGTTTTCATCTCTTGGTGATGCAGCGTCTTGCCATAAGTACGCTCGTTGGTGGACTACTCATTTGCAGCTCACATCGACCATGCAACCAATAAGTGAAATGAATCAAACCAAAGCTCACTCGCACTCTAAACGTTCCTCTAACACTATACATAACTTTGTTGCTCAAAACCTGTCT
Organism: Chrysanthemum lavandulifolium; assembly: GCA_022545495.1. Classification (NCBI taxonomy): domain Eukaryota; kingdom Viridiplantae; phylum Streptophyta; class Magnoliopsida; order Asterales; family Asteraceae; genus Chrysanthemum; species Chrysanthemum lavandulifolium. Next base: position 10,760,132 of record CM040239.1, on the reverse strand, counting down.
TTTTAGCTCCATAACATGGCTTAATGGCAAGTAAACAACGCGTGATATGAAGTGAATCCTAACCACACCCATCTCCTTTTCCCTTTGGCTAAACGGTCTTATCATTTGGTTTGCTATCATGTTGTTATCAAAGAAGAGTTCAAGAAGAGCATACTCGAATTTCACGTTAAGTTTCCTGTTAGGGTTGGAGAAATTCGCAATAAAAGTGAAATCGCCATTGTAGTTGCCAGGCGAGTCAAAGTATATGACATTGAGGCTCGCATGATTAGTGTCGAAAACAGGATTTCTTGGCTTGACAACAAGGAAAATGATCAAAGTTGTGATGCCAAATAAGATGAGAACTATGCTAAACATCAAACATATAATCGCGCAACACCAAATGGCAGGGTCAGTTCTATGATGGTTCCTCAACAATAGCCTATCGCGCGTATTTGGGTAGTTTTGGTGGAAAAAATTTGGTGTTTGTGTATGTGTTGGTGTATCTTGTGCATGTGCATGTGTTGGTGTCATCTGCATGGCTTGTTTTGATGATGATTTTATAGGTTTAAAAACACGCGCTAGAGGGGACGGAGTGGCAGCTCTAGAGTGCGCCGGGGTACAATATAATGATGGTGATTCGGGTGGCTCATGCGGCGGAGTGAGGGGGTTTGAGTTCATCTTTATGGCTAGAAAAACCACTACATGAAGGAATGAAGGAGGCTAAGAACATTGAACACCAAGAAGGATTATTCAAAAAAGGTCTTAAGAAGGTGGTATTAAAGTTAAAGTGAGAACCAAAAGGTGAAAGTAGGACATGTTGGTTTTAAAGTTGATCATTTAACAAATTTATTGGATTAAATGGTGATGCTTGGTGACTAAGAAACTTGCATGGAGCCAAGGGCTAAAGGCAAAAAATTATTGGGAACTATAATTATTGTTTGAATGTTGTACATAAAGTAGATAAAGTGGTTGCCTTTGATTAAGGTGAAAATGTGACCAATATAGCATTGTTTGAGCTCAAACGGTACCAAAAAAAAGTGTGACTCGAATGTTAGATGTGTTGTAGCTCGCAACATGTCTCTACCGTGGTACGAAAAAGGGAGGTACCAGTCGGGTCGAGTCGACATAATATGGGTGTTAAGATGGAACGTATTTAGATATGGTGCTCACAAAATGGTGTTCGTGATCTTTGATAAAACTTTTTGCTACTAACTCTTTATTACTTAACTTATGAACCTTTCCAACATGATTTGTGCTCTCTAAGCTGAAATTGCACAAATATCAGCTTATAAAGAAAGTTTCATTAAAAAAAAAAAGATAAAAAAACTTTGTATAACTAAACAATAAATAATTAAGGTGAAATAACAAATAAAATTAAAATTAAATAAAATTAAACTACAAAGATTAAAGACCCAATTATGTCATTGTCAACTGTCAAGGAATCTGTTGGGCTTGCTAGATCTGAATTAGTCCACGTTTAGAACTGGGCCAAGAGTAGTTTATGGGCCGTTAGAAAATGGGCCCCTGCTTTATAAATCTGATAATGGCGATGGCCTATCATTTTAGCATTTTAACATGATGATGTTGAATACCATTTCGTACGAGTGTCACACTGGCACTATTAAAGATGTAAATTTAACGTACCATGATCTGAGGCGGAGCCAGAAAATTATTATTGATCAAATTTTGATAATTTTTAGAAGCTACATTATAATCGGTTCGTTAGGGGGTGCAAATTACAAAAATAGTAAGATATTATAAAAAAATTACACTACAATTTTTTTCGATAGGAGGGCACTTGCCCACCCTGACCTCCTCCTGTCTCCGCCTCTAACCATGACGTAAAATAACTTGAATTGTACCTATCAAGCTAGTTCACGTAAACTATTGTAAAAGAAAGACCAAGTGACCAAATTTAATCTTATGATATCACATTCAAAACAGAAAATTCAAGTTAAATAATTATCTCGAGTTAATAAATAGCTTTAAAATGTATAATATTTAGCTTTCATTATCCTTAAAATATCGAAGGGTCAATATCAAGTTTATTTCATGTTAATTGTTACCTATGCTTAAAGGAAATGAAAATCTCTTTACACATGTCACAAAATATCTTCTAGTTTCGTGTTTGCAAAGGACCATGAGTCACCATAATTTGGTAAATGTCGTACGAATCATGTTGCTTTCGACACCCTACGACATCGATAACATGTGTTTGTGCTATCGACACTTGGTCTAAAACTCGATTAATGTGTGATTGTTGGCCCGGCAAATACACCTTAAATCGGTTGGGAAATATATTTGATGTATAGCGATTTTTCGTCAAGCGCAATTAATGTTAAAAGTACTAGTTTGTAATCGATACAACAACGGTTAAGCAACACAAACTCATTACTCATCCGATAGGTAAACATCAATCTATTGAAATATACAAGTGACCTATAATGTACTACAACGTGATAGTTGAAGTTTTAACCTTTTTTCCATACTTATACAGTAAGTATATTCAAATTAACTTTCGAAACGTGATTTACTTATATAGTATATTGTATGAATCGATACCCAATACATGTTTTCATTGCAACTTTACAGCTCTTTTTAGTTTATATGAAGGGAAATGATTCAGTAAAATGATAAAACAAGAAGGATTTTTATCAAAATATTTTAAATAAGGTGAAAATTTTCAAAGGATTCTGCATATTTTTTTGTAGGTGCATCTGAAATGTGTGATTATAGTTTTTCACAGTTTCATTTTGATTTTTCTTCACTTTTGATCATTATGAACGTAACTTGTAAAAAAAATTTAGTGAACGATCATTCTTTCGTGTTTTTTTTTTTTTTTTTTTTCAAAAGATATTACTTGGAATGTGAAATATACTTTTGTAGTTTGTGTAGAATGAAATGGGCCAACTGTGCAGCTAGCCCATAACTGGTTTGGGCATGGGCCAGCAATAAGATAGAGTCCATGAGTGTGTGAAAATCTAGATTCAATCATTCAAAACACTTTTTTAAGCAACTGACAAAAAATAAAAATATAAAGTAGATGGTCTTAAAGAAGTTGATTTTTCTTTAACATACACTTTTCCTTTGGGATTGAATTTGAGTTTACTATCACAACAATTGTGTAGTTTTTTTTCTTTTCTGTCTACATAGGTAGAAGAGGTTGCTTGTGGTATTGTTAAAGGTTAGATAGATAGAGGGATGATGACCCACACAAATGGATTCTTTTCTTGTCCATTTGCATAATATTCATCCTAAACCAACTTGCAAATTTTTAATACACTCAAGATTCCATCACATGCCCCCACACTCATATTTTTTCTTGTATAATATATTTCAACAAGTAGCTTATACATTCATTAGCCAAAGGACTACCAAATAATACCCTCACCATCTCAATCATTCATTGTATTATAAATATTTTTATCTTCATGTGGGTATGGTTATGTGCACGTATGTATAAAGAGAGGGGGTGCGCAAGTGAGGTCATAATACCGGCCTTCACTTAAAAGAGCCATATTATTTTTAGTCTGTATATAAATACATTATATATTGTATCTATATACTAAAAAGCGTCTGATTTTAGAAGAAACCAAGATTAATCGCAAACTTTCAACTCTAAGAAAACGATCTGCGAGGTTCAGTCTTGGCTGAAATAAGTCGCGAACATTAAATCGAAGATTCACAACTTGCAAAAACGGTCCCGGGGTTTAAGCGGCGTTGCAGGTAAGTCTGTAGAATTAATTGCTAACTATAGCAATCTGGCAAAATTAGTCACCTGGTTTAAAAGTCATTCTAAGTAAGTCGCTCAATCCGTCCATTGCGTCGCGGGCTTCCACTCTCATTATATATATATATAGCAAGACACAATACTTGCACATTAATTGCTAACTGCAAGTTGGCAAAATAATTTTCAGGTTTAGGTGTCGTTCAGAAGTAAGTCTCTTCAGCATTAATTGCTATCTATAGCAATTTGGCACAAATAGTCCCTAAGGTTTAAGTGTCATTGCAAGTAAGTCCTTTAATTAATTCTTTCAGAGGTGCAATTTGTCTTCAAAATCAAAAGAATTCGCTAAATGGGCAAACTTTAAAAGATTTAGGCATTTGGTCCTCCTTTTTGAAATGGGATGTATTGCCCATTTAAGTTAAATGGGCATAAATAGCGCATGTTTTTCTCGAACATTAGATTATTTTTAAAGAAAAACTTACATTTTATTTTTAAATATAAATGAGGTTACTTTTGATGAATTTATTTCGTCGTTTGGGTCTTTTAAAAGCGATTTGTAACACGTGGTAGTTTACTACGTCTTGCTTAGCTTGGTGCCGTCAGTCCATAGCCCGTTTGGCCAGAGTCTGCTTAACCTGTGAGACCGTGCCCGCCTGGGCCCGCCTGCTTTGCCACCTCTATTGCTATCTATATGATTTGGCAAAAAATAGTCCTATCCAAATTCACGTCTATAAAAGAATCCCATTGCGTCGTGAGTTTTCACTCATTATATACTATAGAGCGAGAAAGTGTTTGCAACATTAATTACTAACTTTCAAGTTGGCAAAAATAGTCCCTGGGTTTAAGTGTCGTTGCAAAGTAAGTTCGTGAAGATTAATTTCTATCTATAGCAATTTGGCAAAAATAGTCCCAAGGTTTAAGTGTCGTTCAAAGTAAGTCACAGAGAATTAATTGCTATCTATAGCAATTTGGCAAAATAGTCCCTAAGGTTTAAGTGTCGTTCAAAGTAAGTCCTTAGTAGCTAAGAAAATAGTCCCTGGGTTTGAATTGTATTTGCAAAGTAGGTCCTTCAGGACTAACCAAATAAAGTTTGTAGCATTAATTGCATGTATAGCAATTTGGCAAAAATAGTCCCTAAGATTTAAGTGTCCTTCGCAGCAGTTCTTCAGAATTAGCGAAAAATAGTCCCTGGGTTTGAATTGCTTCGCAACGTAGGTCCTTCAATAGCCAAATAAATGACAAACAAATTTTCCTGGCCATTCATCGGGCCCAAATTACGCCTAAAAGCAATCCCATTGCGCGTGATTTCCACACTCGTTAGTTACTAAACATAAATGAGACATATAATTCAAGTTTATATGTTATTTCTTTTTAATTTAAAAGTGTAATGGCCTCGTTGTTTTTATTGCCTTCACTTAAATACTTTAACAATTCACAACTTAAATATTTTAAACACATGGATGGTAAAATAACATTTTCTAATAAAAATCACCACATATAGTACTAATATTTTAAAAATAACTATTGCTGAATGTAATCATTGATTGATTATATAAAGAGACAACAATCACAATTTTTTTATGAACACTGAAAACGATCAAAAGATATTTATGATTATAAAATCATATAATTTTTGTTTTTGTTTTTTGTTTTTTTTTGTTTTATTTTTTTTTTTTCTAGAAATCTATAAACCAAGTATTGCTATGGAAAAAAAAGATCCAAATGCCTCTCATTATTATTTTTATTTTATATATTTATTATTATTATTATTATTATTATTATTATTATTATTATTATTTTGACAAAACTCCCACCAACCCACTTAACCTTTGTCTAAGGTGGATTGAATTTTGGAGATACTTTGCTTCCAAGAATCAAAGCAATATTTCTTTTCAATAAGGATACTTAATATAACATCTTAACGTACTTGGAGTTGGAAACTTTAACAAGTTAGCTAGTTGCCATCCGTTCTGTCCCATTCTCCGATCTATGTCATATTAACAAAACCCGCACACTTGGGTCGTGTTTGGCAACGAGTATTTGGGATCTTTAGCTTTTGATTATGAGAAAATAAGCTATCAAGTCAAAATTAGTTAAAGTTTTACGGTTTTGAAAAAACTCGGAGATTATATAATATAATCATTTTAAGGGTACAACTACAAATATTATGGGAGAAAAATGTAATCTATAAATAAATCTCATGTAAAAACTTTACAGCTAGACAATTTTTTTAAATCTTTTTTTATATAGGGTATGTTAGTTAGTTTGACAAAATTAAGTAAAATTTAACTCAAGATGAAGCTCGAGAGGGATATATATAGAAATTCAAGTGGAAACTTATTATTATAAATTACTAGATGCAACTATTGATTTTTAAATTTTACTTTATTAAAAAATTTCATAAGATTTATTAATTTTATAAGATAAAACAAGTAAATCGATGTAATTTTCATTAGTCAGGTTACTTAAGAACGATAAGTATCTCAAATTACATGTTTTAACCAGATTATTTATGTGACAGTTTCTGACTTTTTCTTCGGCCACTTTTAAACTTCGCGAGAAAATATATCAAGTACCTTATTACTAAGCCATTTCATGATAGTTTTTATTAAGGATTTTTAACTGCGCCCTGCAAAGCTTAAGATTCATTAGCGTTATTGCGCCCATGAAAAATACATTGAGATCTGCGTAAAAGTGCAGATAGTATCTTTATGCGGTCTCTGTTCATGCCCTCAGATCTTAGCTTGTGCTTCCAAGCATGTTAGAAACCTCAGATTAACGCTATATTGCTATAATTATTACTCATCTTTATAAAAATTTTTTTTTTGACAAAATTGGAATTTTCATCACTTTAAAAATAGTACTAGTAGAATAAGTGAAAGGTTGTCGACACCAACCAACATTTAACCATCCATATTAGTCTTTCTTTCTTTTCATCCCATTGGCTTCTTCCTACTAACATATCATAAAAGATTCTTGCGTGCTCAAAACCATCTCTAAATAATATTTAAAAAAAAAAAACTTAGATTCTAATATTATTATGGGAAGCAAGATATGATGATGCATACATAGCTAGCTAGCAAGTGTGTACATGTTTTTATATGAAGTACAAGAACAAGGACAAGAACACGAACCTTAGACGACAACCTGGGAAAACACGGGGAGTTGTTGTTGGAAGGGATCTTTGATTGTTTCCATGAGATTACGTCGGCTCTTGCTTTTACTAGGATGACTGATAACGCGTACCGTGTTGAGACTACGTCACGTTTAGCTCAATGGCGTATCGAGAATTTGGCTTCGTGCACTTATCGAAAATCTGATCCTTTTAAGATCGGTATATGGAACTGGTTAGTTGACATGTTTTTTTATTGTTTTTTGCAGCTTTCTAAATATAGTATACTGTGTAACTACTGTACTTTTAAGGTTCACTGACAGAATCTATGTTTTTCTTGGAAGTAACAAAGTTGTTTTTGGGCCTGTGTACATCATTTTTTTTTTTTTTTTTTACCATAATATTTTTGTAATACTAAAATCATGTAAAAAAATGGTTTGAGCATATTGGTAAAAAAAATTTAATTTTTTGATGATGTATATTGTTGTTAAGATGTGGTGAAAATAATTAATCAAACGCCGAATAAGTGATGTACATGCTAAAGATTTTCCCATAGATTGTCTTGTTTATTTTGAGCTTTTGACATAATCGTTTTAGGCGCAATGCCAAAAACCTCCCAGAACAAGACCCTGAGTTGTTTGGTGATTTTTCTTAAAGCAAAAAAAAAAAAAAAAAAAAGAAAAAAGAAAAAAGGTGTTTGTGTTGTATGAATCATCTTCCAATATCTTTGAAGCAAAGTTAATGACTTGAGTTCTTGTATTTTTGTGATGTATTAAGGCGGCTGGTTATCGAGAAGAATCGTACATTACAGATTAAACTGTATCCTGAGATATCGGGTTTGACTAAGGACAACCCTCCAATTGCCTCATTCATCATTCGGGTGGTGTCATCTTTAGGAGGCCGTAAGGCCTTGACTCATCCAGGTACTCTAGAGTGAGTTTGGCTTTTGAGCTAAAATGGGTCATTTTTGTGACCCAGTAGCATTTATGTGTTGCGGGGTGTTTGGGAATGCTTGTTAAAAGATTGTACGCTTATAAGTATACGCAGAATAGCAGCTTCTAAGCAGATAAGCTATTAAGCTGTTAAATAAGCAATCTCAAACATCCCGTACATAGTAATAACATCAGCATAATTTTGATAGATTCTTTTTCACTTGAACTGGTGCGGTTTTGTATAGAAATTTTTATACCAACACGAGCGTGATAACCATATTTGCAACATTCTTTAAGTTGTGTATACTACGTGATTGCAGAAATTAGAGATAAACAGCTTAAGAGCAGTGAGGATTTCGTTTGGGCACTTGAGGTTCCATTGACAGGGAAATTCATTATCGATCTTGAGTTTCTTGATCTTAAAAGCGCATCTACAAACGTAATTCAACCATTTACCACTTCGGTAATTTAAGCTTTTAACGTGATGTTTGCTGTTTTTTTTTAAAGAAGTGTTTGGGATTGCTAATTTCAAACTGCTTATCTGCGTAAAAGTAGTACCAATCTGCTTATATACTCTAAAAGAAGTATATACGCATTTTACTCCAAACACTAAAAAAGGGTTACAAACATTTAAAAAAGCAATCCGAAACACCTTAATTACATCATTAACTTATGGTTGGTGAGCTGAAAGTAATGACTTCAGCATCTATAGATATAATGGTGTCGGTTGAGAAGCTAACAGTTTTAGTCTGGTGATTGAATGTAGGTAATGGGTCGATATCATGTACAGTACTTGATGATAATTTTTTCATGTTTGTATAAACTATGAATATTTTATGTAACAGGGTGGTGAGTCGTGTTCGGTGTGGACTGAAAGGTTTACACAAAAGGATCTACGAGCAACAGCGCTTTCATCCCTTGGAAGAATGTTATCAGAAAGTATTCACACGGATATCAGCATAAATGCTTCTGACGGAAGCATTGGGGCCCACCGAGCTGTCCTTGCAGCTCGATCACCCGTCTTTAGAAGCATGTTCCTACACGACCTTAAAGAAAAAGAAATGTCTGTCATAGACATATCCGACATGTCTATTGAAGCATGTCAATCTTTTTTAAACTACATTTATGGAAACATCGATGAACAAGACTTTCTTACTCACAGACTCGATCTTCTTAGAGCAGCTGATAAATATGATGTGACCGACTTAAAAGAAGCGTGTCATGAAAGCTTATTAGAAGATATTGACACCACTAATGTGCTCGAGAGGCTACAAAACGCTTCTTTATATCATCTACCGAAGCTGAAGATATGCTGTATGCAGTATCTTGTGAAGTTTGGTAAGATTTACGACATAATAGACCAATTCGATGTGTTTATACAGTCAGCAGACAGGGAACTTATTGGTGAAGTATTTAATGAAGTTCTTTCGGTGTGGAAAGGTTTTTGAGTAACTTGCTCAAAATGGTAATATATTCATATATGTAACATTATTGTTAAGTTGATTATTTGTTGAATTTGTTGATTTATGAAACTGGCTGTGCCCCGATCAAGATTTGTTTTGTACATAAATTGAAATTGTTTAATTACGATCCGATTATGTAACATGTAAAAATAGTTTGTTAAATGAAAAGAATATACTTAAATTGTAGTTATGCTTGTTGATTAACATGGTTGACCATGCCTGCAAATATCATCCTGTTTTTGAATCAGATTAACCAACCAATTTCATCATATTTACGATAGTCAACCTTCTTTTTAGTTCTGTTGTGGCAGAAAATATTGCTTAAAATGACCCAAAAAAGTTAGACAGACCACTGTAAAAACTTTTTTGAGAGTTAAAGTGCCAAGAAGTCGAAATATTACTAACCCAAAGATACATGGCCCGTTTGCGTATCATGCTGTGTTTCATGATAATTTGAACAAGTAGAAGGCTGAATTTGCTCACCTTATTGGTATCCGTGGCCGACTCATGGGTCTAAACCCTTTTTTCCTTTGCTCCTTTGTTTTGCTTTGCATCTGTCATGAACCTTCAAATGAGAAAGATAAAGAGCTGTTTTTCGGTTTAAGGCATATTTAAGCACTTAATAATATAAAAAAGAGAATATTATGGAGCACCTTTTTCTTAAAGGGAGCATATTCTTTGAAGAGTTTGAACTAAGATAAATTCTTAGTATGCAGCAGAAAATGAACCTTGATCGAACCAAATCATCATTTTCCTGTAGCAGCGTATGAACTGAAAGATAATTTCCGTGTTAATTTTTCTGAAAGTAGTTGATGTTTCTTTCTTTTGACTAAATTTATTACTGTAATTTTACCATCACAAGTGTAATAAACATTTCAGGTTACAAAACAGATTGCAGAAAAACATAGTATCAGTTAGACTGAGAATTTCTAGTCAACGCATAATTTACCCGAGCTAGGTTGGTATTTTGATTTCAGTTTCCGACACACGCGTGCTTCAGTTCCTTCTGATCACAAAGTAACTGTAAGAGTTGACTTTTGTTGGTTTTTAACAGCTTAATTAGCACAGAAACTGACCAATATGGGTGGATTTTTAAGGAGAATATGGTTACATTCTTGACTTGTCTAAGTTGAATTCTGTTTAATCTAACGGGTAGCCTTTCTATAACTACGGTTTCAGCTGTTTATAAAATGCTAATGCACGAACATTGAGACCACATGGAGTTCTCCAAATGTGTAACATTCGGGACATTTGATGTTTGAAATTGGTTTTGGTAAATGTTTCACCTCTATGTCTACAAGTATGTCTGCAAGCACGTGACCGTGAGTTATGACATCTCATATCTCAGTTGACTTTGCTTGCGGAACAATGCATTGATTATTTATGGGCTCAAACTGTTAAACGATACAGAAGCTTCATGGGAGCTCATATCTTCCCATCTCAATTTAGATCTATGATATGTTCTCATAAAGTTCTCGCAGATGCAAATTTGACAGCACATCGAGATGTGCTACAACAACTGAAAGGACAATCAATAAAGATTGAAGGCTCGGTTTCAATATATGCTTACAGTTGTAGGGTGTTTGGCTCAACTTATTTAAAACATCTTGCACTTATTATTATATAAGCTTATGAGCTTCACAGCTTCACAACTGCTTGTGAAAACAGCTTATTTGCATCAAATAAGTTGCTATAGTGTATTGTGATATAACGCAATAAGCTCAAATAAAAGTCGTGTAAAAAAGCCTGCCCAAACACCCTTAAACTCAAAAGGTCATACACTTTACTAATACAAAAGTTAGCATAACTTTATGTCACGCATCTTCTGTGTCCCTTTTTTTCATAAACAAACATGTTAACAATTACACGGCAACTAAACGGGTGTTTGTTTAAGCTTATATAGACGGCTTATGGCTTACATGGTTTTCGGCTTATGTTCCGTAAGCTCACTTTGTGTGGCTTATTTTGAAACTTTTCGTCTTATATAAGAGCTTATCATGTCATGATGATAAACATAAAGTTTCAAAACAAGCAACAAAAAGTGAGCTTACGAAACATGTCGAAACCAAATAAGTTCATAAGCGCCTATATATAAGCAAACAAACACCCTCATGATAATTCATATAAAACATAAAGCCGGTGCGAAAACAATCTTTCGGACTCGGATAAAGAGATAAAAGTATGACTGCCTACATTATATCTCTCGTACCTCGCGAATTACAAGAATTATGATGTAAAAAAATCCATTAATATCTCAAAATCATTGAAACATCATCATAACAAACACATCACATGAAACAAAACAAAAAAACAACTACATTAAACAACAAAGATTCTTAAAAAGGCGCAGGAGCAATAAACGGCCTCCCCGATCCGTAATCCGAAACCTTGGAAACCTCATTATGCACTTTATGAAACACTTTGCCGAAAACACCGAAACCAAACAGCATTCCAATGGCAATCACAACTGCCACCAAACATATGCACATCATGCATATCTTACCACAACACATTGTGTTTTGTTTTCTTAAAAGAAGTTGTGTTAAAGATATGTGTATGGAATATATATATAATGAGAATGAGATGCGTAGGGTTAACGAGTGATGTGATGGTGGTTGTAATGGTTATGTTATATGCTGAGTGGAGCGGTTACTGCACGCTTTGTTTTCTTATTAGTTAATTACATTTTTGGTCCTTGTGGTTTGGCCAACTTGCATGTTTGGTCCTTAACACTTTGAAAGTGCAGCGATAGTACCAATTTTGATGTTTGGATTGGATTTTTGGTCCTCGATAAAGTTAAATGACTAAAATACCCTTTGTCTTTTTCAGAAAAAGACAAGGGTAATATGATTATTTTATGCTAAAAAGGACAAAAAATGCAACCTGAATTTTAAAATGAAGACTATTGTTGCACTTTTGAAGTTTTAAGGACTAAACCTGTAATTTGGCCAAACCACAAGGACCAAAAATGTAATTAACTCTAAGAAAAAATAAAAGGTTTGGATATACTTATAGATGAGATATAATGGTTCTATTATTGATGTTGATATTTGATTCCTTCACGTTTTGTGATATGTCTATTAAAGTTTTTGAGTCCGTTTGGGATTTGATTACCTTTCTAACATTACTTAAACTAGCAGGGTATTAGCCCGATGCCGCAGCGGGTATCTTAGACTGCTGAATTTCAGAGTGATAATTGTGCTACATGTCTGTGTAGGAATTGAGCATCGGGTCAAACCCGACTCGAACAGACAAAACCGACCCGAACCGAAAATCGAAAAAAGGAAAAACTTAAACCGAAAACCGAACCAAAAAATATATATCAAAACCGAACCGAATAACTCAGTTTGGGTCGATTTTCGGGTTTCGAGCCGAATAAAACCAACAAAAACCGAATCGACCCGAAACCGACAAAAACCGAAATAAATATACAAAACCGAACCGAAAAAAGTCGTTTCGGTTCGGTTCGGTTCGTTTCGGTCGGTTTGGTTTGGTTTTCGGGTGGATTTGCTCAGCCCTACGTCTGTGTACATTGTGCTTAGAGAATTGTATTTATTGGTGAAGTGGTGTATTAATTGTATGTAAAAAATAATGTTTTAAGATGAAAATGATTTGTGTTTTACATACTTGTAAATTATGTTTGATAACTTGTATTTGCTTACGATTCTATTTATGATGGTCTTAAGACAATTAATAAAAGAGGGTCTCTTAAACCCGTTTAGATTATGTACGCTTTATTTTCTAAGATATATAAAATCATTGCACGTTATATTACCCATTTGGAAATTGAGGTAACAAGGATTGCCCCGAAACCGCCGCGTTGCGGCAGGGCATTTTATATTTATTGGTATACTTGATTCGCGTGAAACTGTGAAGAAACCTGTTGATGTATTGACCTCAGATAAAGCGGACTGGTATACCTCTTCTACTTCGATCCACACTCTGAAATATATCATCCCTTGTGCTTTACCATATATTTCTGTATAAGAACAGATAATTCAGATTTTTTTCTAGTTATGTGCTGTTGTAGTGTAGGCTACTAATCAATTTATAGGAAAGTCACATAAGTTGTTACTAAAAACTTGGTCCTGAAAATACTTAAAAGTCTACATGTGGAGACCAAGTTTATTAAAAATTTCACTTTCAAAGAGGTCCTGGCTCATATTATTGCTAATACATTCCAAGGCAGTTTGCTTTCTACAGTGAGAGTTATTAAAAATCAAGTAGCTGCGTTGACTTTATCATTTTAGTGCAAAACGTTATATGGAAGACATAACTGCAAAAAACTTTATATTTAGTATGATTCGAAAGGAAGACAATGGTCTTTCCTCACAAATCTCATAAAAGAGCCGGTCGATACCATAAACAATTCTCATAAAACGGTGTGCATATCTGAACCAATAGAAAATGCAGCAAGATGATAAAACTAATAAGCTGCTACTATATTGACATAAATATGCTTTTAAGCAACTGGAAATTTTTATAGAAATAGGTGATCCGCACCGTTTATCTAACTCAGATATCTATTAGAAACTATCATATTGCCACGGCTATAAAAGATGTCCAACCTACTTTGATTTTGTCTTACCACCTAAGTCCTCTACAAAAAAACCATATCAACAATTTTATCCCACATATTAGAACAATATCAGGTGCTTTTCGTGTTATATACTTGCAAACAAAAACCATACCTGCGAAAAGTATTATCACACAGAAAATATTAGGACCGCTTTCATAAACCGCAACCACTGATTGATGCCCGCCTTTTATCATAACCATAACAGCATCCAACATGTTTGAATGGTGCTGGAAATAACTGAACCAAGATAACAGGGCACATATCAGTACAATATCAGGTTCTTTTGGCGTTAAATAGCTGCAAACGAAAACCATACCTGCCAAAAGTATTCTTGCACAGTAAATATTGGGACCACTTTCATAAACCACAACCACTGATCGATACCCGCTTTTCATCATAGTCATAAAAGCAACAAACTTGTTCGAATGGCCCTGGCCGAGCACGTTGTACCTGAACCAATATAACAGAAATACTGGTAAGTACGCCTCTTAAATTAGTAAGAAATGATACCGAATAAATTTCACGTTGAATAAAAACATGAAGAAAAATAAATGTTATGATCACGTCTGCAATTATCCAAAATACCTAGTGTTGTGATGAATGTGAATGCGAGCATATATTGAGGAAACATGTTTAGGAATCTTGAATAGCATGAAAAATGGAAAGCCCAAAAAAGCTTCAAAACACATACCGTTGTTGACGGTAGAATTGGAAGGCTGTTCCACTGGGGCGACATCTGATCGAATACCTATTCCGATTCCAGCTCACAGGCCGTAACATTTTGACGGTCTGCACAGTTATACGGATGACAGCGTGATATCTGTTGGTAAGTCGTCTTTTCTCTGTACGCAAGCTTACCATATATTGACCTCCATAACTCGAAATCATATTTCAAAACAAAATTAAGAAAATATAGTAATAAAATACCTTACAAATCCGAGCAACAGCAGCCTCTTACATGAGCAAGATACCAAATGTCACTAACAGGCGTTGCTTTGCCAGCTGGCGGCAGAGGAGACGAAGAGGAGCTATCTAAAGAGAATGTAAAGAACGTTGAGTTTACTTCAAGCAAACCTGATTGGTGTGTTTGAGGGTATTCAGCCTTCTGAGACTGATCTCGGTGCTAAGGTTCCTAAGGATGTGAATAGAGCATCCCAAAGACCCAAAATCCTAAATGAGTATTTTTAACTTTTGCTCTCTTTTTTTCGAATATCGATTAAAAAGTAAAATTATGAAGAACAGTCTACTATTTTTGTTTCACAACTAAACATTAGCTTATTTGTTGATTGCGACATCGGATCTAAAATGAAAAGCTATGCTAACATTTGTAATTAATATTATTAGAGCTACTTTTTACTTGTTAGAACATTTGATAGCCAACATTTTTATTTTTTACTTGTTCGACCTTTGGCGATTAACATATACCAACCTTTTTGTACAACGTGTTTATGCTAGTATTGGTTTTAGAGGTTAAAACTTACTTGAGCTTCTTTCTGATGGTGGTATCCACAACCCAGTCACCAACATAATTGAAATATGTTCTTTTTGGAAGAAAATCAACCTTGATTAACAACGTGAACATAATAAGACATTAGCAACAAAAAAAAACTCGATTTTGACCACTGAAGGAAAAACATAAAATGGTACCTTATTCACAACTAATATAATTGGATTAGCAGCTGCAAGATCGCGTACATGAGCCAAGAAGCTTCCATTGAAATCCACTATATCAACCTACAGGCAATTAAGCATACAACCTTGAACTATTAGAGCTAAAAACAAAATTTCATGATTCTACAATAGAATTCGTTAGGGGCTTGGTTTTTGGATGTGTATCCTTAAAATTGTTATTGATTTTGCCAGAATTATAAAGCAAAATTTTAAAGTTAGCGCAAGCTATGTAATTTTAGAATTATCTCCTTAAACCGTCTTCTTATTTTTTACTTGAACTATTACGCAGCGTTACGAACAGGAAAACCATACCTGCAGCTGCGCCCCACTATACTTGCATTCCTTGTCAATCATTTGGACGCCATTGGTATTACCTGCATAGAAAAAGGAGCGGCATTCAGTAACGACACAAATTTGAACAAAGATGACAAATGGTAAAAACATTACTGACCATTATATGCGCTGTCCAAATGCGGTGCCTGTCTAGTCCTTTTCTGTTCAGACGCCGTTGGAGAGTAATGTGATTGAACCGACCATCTCTTTGAAGCATTTTGCATGACCTGAATTCCCCTGGTATTACCAACAACCAAAGACTGTTGTCCGAGACCAAGTGTGACATCCTCAATTGTGGCAGCAGCCATACGCTCTAGCTCGCCCTGTTCACTGTTTCACACAAAGGCGGTGGGATTATAGTTCAGCCATCTATGTACAACGAAAGCCTGTATCTGCACAGAATCAAACAATCTTGAATTAAAAAAAAAAAAAAAAAAAAAAAAAAAAAGCCACAAATTTACCCAAAACTAACACACAATTAGTATCTTGTTTCAATTTTCATTATGAGCATTCAGGGGAGATAACAAATAAAAGCTATAACACCTTATTTTCATCGCCTCATAAGTTAGCCCCTTACTTATATTCTCGTACAGGATTGATTAGCATTCTGCACAAAATAAAGAGTTAACCTTACTGGGTTATTTGTTTGCAAGAAAGCCACTACTTTCGAATGAGTTTTTTTAGCAGTATTACACAATTTCTTTACCTTAAGCTTTACACATTCCCGACCCTCCATACACGGTATTCATCAAAGTAAGACGCACTGATGTAACATGCATATTACAGATCTCATCACCGAAAATCCATACCGTTAAGCCCGTGGTTTCCGTCCGCGTTTCCGGTACGCAGCAACAGAAGCATAACAATTAGTCAAGTAACATCCGCAACCTGCAAATCCATACCGCTATTAATAAACTAAAAAAATAAACCTTTTTTAATCACGCAGTTTTACAACTACAGTTAAATGATACAAACAACCATCTTATTAAGCCTGCGTTACCAGAATGCAAAGGATGGACAGGATTATGATGAAGACGATGAAAGCCAGTAGAAGTATGTATGGGGTCGGTTAGAGAAACCACACATATATCTTACTCATGATGGGCCAAATGTTGCGAAACAGACACGCCAGCAAGGCTACTAAAACATCATCCTTTATCCACTAAAACATTAAACTTATTCATAAACTTATTCACTCGCTATCATAAACTTATTCACAAAAACATTAAACTTATTCATAAACCTTTATCCACCCCAAACACCTAAAACATCATCCTTTGAACGTTCAAGGCTACGAAAAACACCATTTCATATACTTATTCATAAACCTTTATCCACCCCTAATACCTAAAACATTAAAATCCAAATTAAGGAAATGTACTTAAAAAATCATCCTTTATCCACTAAAACATTAAACTTATTCATAAACTTATTCACTCGCTATCATAAACTTATTAACTAAAACATTAAACTTATTGATAAACCTTTATCCACCCCTAACACCTAAAACATCATCCTTTCAACGTTCTAAGGCTACTAAAATCACCATTCCATCAACTTATTCATAAACCTTTATCCACCCCTAAGATCTAAAACATCATCCTTTCAACGTTGAAGGCTAATAAAATCACGTTGATAACACAGCCTATTTGTTAGTTGTCGACCATATTAAGCCATCAAAATCAAATAAGCCAATAAGCTGTGATAATAATCAAAATCCCAAACCTAAAAACCCAATTAACATCAACAGATTCAAATAGTAACTCCAAAAGATATCTATTAAAAAAAATCCACGGCAGATTCATAAATAAACCCATAGTTTCATCTTTTTTTCACAAATAATCAAAAACCCACAAATCAGATGAATAATCAAACACAAACAATAATTAAGATTCATACCTTTTTTATCCTTGTAGTTGTCTTCCAGTACCCCGACCATCTGACGACCTACTTTTAGTCTTCATCTCCTATGACACAGCCTAGAATCATAAAACACCAATTTCCTAATAGTCTTACACCAATCAAAGAGGACTGGAAAAGATAGCAACCAACAAAAACAAAAAAACTAACAGAAACACATACCACAAATACGCAACAACAAACACCTAAGACTGAAGAAATGATTACCAAACGTTAAAGCAGCAGATAACTGAGAAACACGGCACGATTGTTTGAAAGAGATATGAATCACCAGTCGTTGAGAGTCGACAGAGGGTATGGCGCCACGTATAGCTGTAGAAGACACGTATATGAAAGAAGTCGGCAAGAGGGCTGAAGAAGAAACATGGATCTTGCATTTGGGCTGACGAAAATATGGGGAGCCCCAAACGACATGTTTTGCAGCCGTTTCATATCCTCCCATTATATATATATATATAATATGTCATTATAAAGTTTATATTAGGTAAATGCGTAAGTTTCCCATTTATCAAATATAGAATCAATTATTTTTATTGACAAATATCATTTTAGAGGCACATATATCGTTTTATATCTATTGTTGATATTGATTCTTTTAAAAAAAAGTCGTTATATATCTTGCAAAATCATCCTTAAAATAATTACTTGTGTTAGTAGGAGTGAGCGGCTGGACCGAGTATCGAACTAGAAACAAGAAGTGAACCGAAAGTGACCCAATCCGAATAGCATTTTAGAACCGTGGTCTGGTTCTTGATTCTTAAAAATTGCAACTTTCAGTTCTCGGATCGATTCGTTCCAAAACCGCAGGTATCGGTTTTGGAACTGAAGAACCGTCCAACTTTCAAATATGTAAGATATTTAAGGACGTTTAATTTTCTAAGTTCACGTTTACATCTTTATGCCTCCATGCTAGTTGAAACTTAATTGCTCAAGCGCCAAAGTCATAAATAATAATCAAGTAAGGTAAATGAACAAATTTAAATTTTTTGATGATCTATTTTAAAAGAAAGGGGTATGATAACGCCTCCCTTGCGCCATTTCAGACGTGTCAGCCTCAATGGCGTCACAAGATAAAGGGATATGTATATATTAAGATTTTGCTTTGCTCTTGTACAGATGCATAATATACTCTCATGTTTCTTCAACTCCATAATAATGAAACAAACAGCAAACAAGACACCAATATAGAAATTTCTCAGAAATTACACAAGAGTGAATAAAATACGTACACTTAAATGTTTGGCATTTATGTTTCTATGGGGTAGTTGGGTTAAGTCCATTCCATTACTATCTAGAAAAAAGATTCCAAAATCTATAAAAGAGTTACAAACATTAATGTCTTAGAAAGCGCGATGGCCTTTATTTAACACGCCAAGACAAATTTTTCGACAAATAATACGCCAACTACCATACTCATGCAATAAGCCATCTACACGTCAAATGGTTTTGAGTTATTAGAGCTACCAAGCCTAAACGAAACTCGTGTGTGTTTTTGTCTTTTGTTTTTTTGTTTTGTGATCGTGGTGGGATTTTTAGTGCAGATTTTGTGGGACCCAATAACACGTCAGCGGTGCTACATGGGATGGTGTTTGAGTGATTGGTGTGTTATTCGGAGTGTATGACGCGACGAGGTGGATACCAATAACGCGTTATTAGGCCTGTATACCTTGGCTCTTCACGTAGTGTTTCAGATGTCAGAATCAAAGTCGAATGAAAAAATTATTAAATGTAATGAATAAATGTTGTTTATTTACATTTATAAATGTAATGATTCATTACAAATAATGACCCATTACACCAAAATCATTCCTTAGGGTCCCATACTTTTTTCCATTACATCTTGTAATGGAATCAAAATTACATAAAACTTCATCATTAAGTAACCACATTAAATAAATTTTCTATCATTAATGGGTATTTTAGTCTTTTTATTATCGATTTCATTACGTCTTATCATACAAACCAAACATGATTAATAACTATAATGAATCATTACATTACACTCTTCATTCCATTACATCGTTTATTTCATTCAGTTGACATTTCATTCCGTCTTACCAAACAAAACCCAGTGTTTTCCTAGGAATTGATTACATACTTTTTTAAAGTTTATGCATGGTTAGTGTGTACTAGTATTAATGTTAAAAAAAACAATGTTGTATTTATTTTGACCTTAAAGGTTAACAAGAGTACTTGTTAACATGTTACATCTAGGGTGGAACGAGCCGGCCGCCGTGAAAAGTTTCTGGATCGGATCGGTAAAAGCTTCGAACGAGCCGAGCCTAAACGAGCTCGAGCCCGAGCTCTGCCTCCAAGTTGGGCTCATTTAATAATCGAGCTCGAGCCCGAGCCTCATAAAAAAGGTTCGCCAGCTCATGAGCCCAAACGAGCCCTAAATATATACGATATATTTTCTATCATGATAACCTGTGTTAACGAGCTCGAGCCTCGTGTTAACGAGTCGAGCTTGAAAGTTAACGAGCCGAGCTCGAGCTTGTGAAAATTTCACGAGCCGAGCTCGAGCTCAAAATGAGGCTCGAACGAGCTCGAGCTCGAGCTCGAGCTTTTATATATAAACGAGCCTGGCGAGCCTAAACGAGCTCGAGCTCGGCTCGGCTCGTTTTCACCCCTAGTTACATCTAACATACAATTGCATTCACAACACATCAGAAGTTCAAAACTTTCACAGTTTATTACATCCATAGTTCACACTATGACTTACTATAAAATAAAAATCACAAAAAATAAAATAAACCCTTACCCAAAAAATAAAATAAAAATCACAATGCATTAAACCCAGAAAAAAATATTAACCAAACTAACTTAACAAAATAAACCGAACAACCCGATAACTGAACCAATGAACACCCTACATCACAAGATAAAGGGATATATATGCATTAAGTTTTGCTTAGCTTTTGTGCAGATGCATAATATACTCTCATGTTTCTTCAACTGCATAATGATGAAACAAACCGCAAACAAGAGACCCATATAGAAAAGAAGTATTATACAAGAGTGAATAAAAGGTGTACACTTAAGTGTTTGGTATTTATGTTTTAGATTGAGTCAGTAGAATCGATGTATTTTTAAAATTAAGTTTTATTGCGTGTCTTTTTTTTAAGATGTGGAATAACAATGTCTTTTATAGCTGTTCGATTCTAAGACGTGCATTTTTTTAGTTGTAGAATATGATGTCTTTCCATGTTGTTCCAATTTGGCACGTCCTATTTTATATGTTGTTCCACCCTATGACGCCATCCCACTTACTAAATTAGAACACTTATGGAAACTTACTAAATTGAACAACATGGAAAGACATCGCTATTCTACGACTTAAAAAGACGCAGCGTCTAGAATCTTAGGATTTATAGAAAGACATCATATTCTACAATTTTAAAAAAGACACGCACTCTGAATTTTTATACTTGGAAAAGACGTTCTATTCTACGACTCAATCCCTTATGTTTTTATGGGGTAGTTGGGTTAAGTCCATTCCTGTACTAGCTAGAAAAAGGATTTCAAAATCTATAAAAGAGTTAGGAGCATTAATGTCTTGGTGTTTTCCTAGAAATTATTTACATACACCCCTTTAAATTTCAATTAAACTAACCACACCGAAGAGCTTATCGAGTGCTCGTAATGAGCATTCACTGTGGAAACTTTAGCTTATTTTGTGCCGGAATAAGCAATTATTTAGAAGGGCTTATGAAGGTACTTATCTTGCAAGTGCTTTAGCAAAATTATAAAATATAAATAGAGTGATAATAAAATTATTGAGAGTGCTTGTATAAATCAATATTTTTTTTTTAGTATTTAACGTTCCTTGGCTATATACATCTTAGAAGTCGAAATTAACAACGAGCTGTTTCTCTATTCTTTTTTATATATGTGTACATTGTGTTCTTGAGTTGTAAACGAAAAAGTTTACACGAGTCGTACTAAATATCAAAAATAACATACACACCACCTAATCATCAATCTGATCTCGTGTTATGTCGAAAAAAGAACTTAATTAGCTCGTCAAAACGTTAATCATTCGCATTATCAAAATACGATAATGAATTATTAAGCATTCATCAAATAGATGGATAGACAAACTAAACCATAATCAAAACCCTAAAAAAAACACATCTCAATAATCCATAATCAAATTTAACAAAATAACTAAGATAAAATGTTCGACATCAACAAACGATAACACAAAACATAAACTTGATACTTGAATCACTAGAAAAATATAAATCTTCAAACATCATGAAGAACAAACTAAATCACTTGATAAACGGAGCTTAAAACGATCATAATCCAACCCGAATGAACTAGCTCAAATCGGCATGATTCAACCATAAAAGGAAAGCAGTAACTCCTAAGATCATACCGACGACGATCAAAGTGATGATGATGCACCACCACTTCGTGCATTTACAACACAAATTGTCCATGGTGAATAGTGTGTTTCTGTGTCGTGCGAAAAACAACGAACAATACGATCTCCTTAGAACACAAAATTAGTGATAATAGACGCAAATTAGTGAATAGGGTTTTTAAGGAGTGAAAGTTACCTTATTACGTGGTTTGTTTATCACGTTGAATATATAGAAGAAAAAAAAGTTATATATGGTATTGATATGATAAAATACGTAACATTAAAGTTTGGGTAAAGTTTCATAAAATAAATACGCGCTATGAAGAGTAAAATTGGAAAGACAGAGAAACCATTGTGTAATCTTGCTTGTCTTGCTCGACAACATCTATACTATATATGAATATAAATAAGCAGGAATATATTTTTTTTCCCCTAAAACTTAAAAATGTAAAGTGTGTTATACAAGTAACCTTGATTAAAAATTGTAACCATATCCATCACTAAATTGAACCCGTAAAAGTTTGTTCAATCAAGTGTCGCACAAGAACCACAAGTTCGCGAGTATAATTTTTTGTCGCTATACACAGTTATTTTGTGCATGTATTCGTCTAGTATGATATAATTTATTAATAGTGGCAAGAATTAAAGATGTCGTTTTAGAATTCTTAGGTAGCTAAGACATTATTGTGATGTTGTCATCTAAGAGTTTTTGGGCTAAGGTCTTGTAAATAGAAGGAGATTGATACTTGAAAAATCTATAACGTCGGTTTGATGCCGAGAGGTAATAATTTGAACACGAAAATACAAATATAATAATAGCAATTCGTATAAGCAGAATGAATGTATAAATCAAATAGTGGGATATCCGCGCTATGTACGAAAGCTACAAGAATAAGGTACTTGCGATTGACATGATATGTAATAACACTGAAAATGGAGGAGGTGATAGCCGATGCTAGTCGATGGTGATCGGTGGTCTCATTATTGTTCATTTAGTCTCATCGGGTTTCATAGTTTATTTGGATGTTGTAAGAATACTTATGTAGTGTCATTAAGTAATTCCTAGTTAGAATCGCCGGCAAGCACCTAGTTGAGTTTCAGTAAGCACCTAGCTATTGAGCTAGTTTTGACTCCTAATAAGCTCTTAGGCTAGCTAAGCTCCTTAAGCATAACACTAAAACTGGCAAACTTCAAAGTGCGTTTGGTTTTTGTCTTACTGAGTTTTATTTTGTAAATTATGAACAATAAATATTTTATAAATGAAGAGGTCTTGGCTTAATTTTCGAATCATTTAAAATAATATTTAAGTTTGATATGAAAGTAGAACTTGAAGATTTATAACTCCATTGCATCGCAAAGCGCGGTCATTGCACACTTGTCATCCACAACATGTGGAGTGAAAAAAGTCAGTCTTATAAAAATAATGCTACACTTAATTTTTACCTTTTTAAGGAAAAAAAAAAAAAAAAAAAAAAAACAAAAACAAAAACAAAAAGAACAAAAAAAACCTCACACACACGTGTATCACTTACTTATTGAGAATGATTAAAGAATTTTTATCATTTTATTGATACAACTCATTTCACACATCTAAATTGATTATGTTTTATAAAAGTTATGTAAGACTGTTATATTTTTCATCTTTTATATAAGGGCAAAATGGCATAAAATGCATTAAATTTAGGGTTTGTTTCCAATTAGAGCACTCTTTTATTTTTTCTTAAATGAAAAGGCGCCTAACAAAAATTTTCAGCTGATTTAGGTTTTACTAATTTTCGTTAATCCACTTCGTTATTAAATTAAATGTTTGGTTCTTGAATACGTATAATCCTTTCATGCCGCCGCCATCACCACCAACCGCCACCATCACTAACCGCCGCCACCACCACCACCACCATCCACTACCACCACCACTACCACCGCCGCCAACCGCTGCCACTATCACCCACCTATCTAAAAAAAGAATCCAAAATATATTTTTTGGAAACTTTTTTAACAGAAAATAATTTAAAATTTTTTTCCTAAATTTTTTTCTAAGATCTTTTTTCGAAAAAATATTTTCGAAAAAAATTAGAATAAAATGTTCTTGAAAATAATTTTCAAAAAAAAAATTGAAAGAAATTTTCGAAAAGAAGTTTTTTTAAAATATTTTAAGAAAGAAAATATCGATAATTATTTTAATTTCTTTTTTTTTATTAAGTTTTTTTTTTCACATTTGACGAAAATTGTTTCACAACTGTTGGTGGTGGTGGCGACGGCGGCCGGTGGTGGTGGATGTTCCATGAAATGATTATAAAAACTCAAGAACCAAACACGTAATTTACTAACGATTAAGAAAAACTTAAATCGGCTGAAAATATTTGTTGAGCGTTTTTTATACAAAAAAATACCCTGATTAAAAAATAACCGGTGTCTTTTTATGCGATTTGAGCTTTATATAACCATTAAAACAAATCAAACACTTAGTCAACAATGTTATGCTACTTGCTAGAAAATCTTGATGCTCAAAATCTGTCACAGTGAGCGTTTCTTTCTTCATAAACCATTTATGTTCTTATTCAATTGTTATTTATGATATTTAAATTTCATTTATGCCTCATTTTCCGTTTCAAACCGAATACACCAACGACTCCGTCAATTTAGCGCCATCAGCTTTTCACTCTATTACAAACATCATCATCAAAAAAGTGTAACAAGGCCAAAATATCACAACTCACACATACTCACTACAAAAACCAGCATCACACACACACACCTCTCTCTAAAAGTCGCTCTTGCACGACGACCAACTTCAGGCTCAAAATCGACTCACGTTAAGGCCGTTTGGGAGGCTTTTAAAAGGGACGATCGCTTAGGGGTGAAGACGTGGCTTTGCATTCCTATTACATCCGCCCAATGATTTATGCATCATTGTAAAAACACAATCAAGAGAAAGTGTCATCAGCGTACCTACAAGGGATTTCACTAGTCACCTCGCAAAATAAGAAGCCGAAATAAATTCTAACGGGAGTTCACTCAAATCCCTTCAAAAATATTATTTCTTGGGTCATACTTGTTTTATATACTAATAATATATCACTTTTCATGTTACAAATTATGTATCATAATCTGGTTACGTGTTATATTAAAGATGAGGTGGGTTCTTGTGATCCTGAAATGGTTCGCGAAAACAAATTTGAAACAAGTGAACAACTTCACATGATATTGTAGCTTATTTCGATGACAAAAAAAAACTTAACGAAGAAAAGATGATTGAACTTGATTCCGGACCTAAAAATAAAGGTTGTATCTTCAAACGCTTCTTATTTTGAAATTTTAAACTTGTTGTGAAGAAGATCCAACCTTTATTTTTAGCTTCAGAGTCAGGCTCAATCATTTTCTCTTTGTTATGTTTTTTTATCACCGGAAGAATCGTTTTTGACTTGTTTCAAACTTATTTTCATGATTGTAAACAACCATTTCATGATCACAAACACCCACCTCGTTTTTAGATTCATAGTCACATAACCATATTGTGATACATATTTCATAAGTAGGAAAAGTACGTATTATCAATATATATAACTACTAACTCTGACATAACGAATAACCTCTTTTAAGTGTTTTGAGTCTTTCGTCTTTCCTATTATGCAGAAGCAACATGAACAATCCCATAATAACACAATGGAAAGACAAATAACCTCTTCACAACATGTATAAGGTTCAAGTTTCACTAGGCACTCATTTGATGGGTGGCAAAATAATGATGGCGGTTATTAAGATGCAGCGGCAATGCATTGCAGCACCATTCATGGAGGCCCGATTTAAGATATATCAATTAGATGTATATCTAACCCGAGTTTATATAGTCTCTTTTAAATATTTTGTGAAGGGCATTCGATTTAGTATATGTTAATTAGTATTTATACATGTTTAAGTATATTATGTTTTTAAACTTTCCATAATAGTTAGCTTTTCATGATTTACGGGACCTCATTCATAGTATCGTGCAGCCATTCAAATCAATGAGTTAACCTCGCAAAATAATGATCGAAAAGTTACATCAAATACCTTAGTTAAACCGCGTAAATCTGATTTGAAAACTCGTTTTTTTACCTAACCTGAACACGAAAAACTCACCCGTCTTATCTTTCTTCAACCCTTAACATGACATCAAATAGTTTTCATAAACACACAAAAACACTTGATTGTCACCATTTTACGCATCTATGATGTTAACATGATAAATAGACGCATATGTCTTTAAATGAGGTCACGTGCCCAAGTAGACCATGAATGATGGATGCCCAAGTAATCACATGCACCACTAACCTATTTGTTTTTGGCTTTAGGATTGGAGACCATGAATAATGATATCATTGTTTTTGCCATCATATTATGTTAGACATTATCTTAGTATCACATGAGTTTGTAGTTATATTAATTTTTTACCTTACAAATCCAAGTATATCTACGTTAATTATTAGATTATTCTTTATTATTTTCTTGTTTAGAGTTATCTTTACTATTTATAAAATAAAATTTGCTTAATTTTAAAAACTAAAAATCTTTTTAAAATGTGTAAAATTGATTACCTAAAATACTCTTTAAAATAATTAACTTATACCTATACTATATTTAGAGCAAAAATAAAAAATGGTAACAAAAATCTACAACTAATTTAATAGTTTAAATATGATTTAATCCTTAAACTTTTATATTTTTGTTTTAACACATAAACTTTCTTTCTTTGACTACAAATTGAACCTTCAATGTCATACAAAACCAAGTTTATAAGATAATTAGTGTATCTTGAGAAGCCTATATAATTATTATTGTCGCTTTTTATATCAACATTGATCGTGTTTTGCATTTAAAACCAATATTCATATATTTTGCATCTATAAACACTTGTTTACTTAACTATAATTTATGGTGAGATTTTGGTTTCACACACCTCATTCATTTTAGGAATGACATGTATGTTGTTCAATTTTTTAAAGGTAAATAAGAATTTCATCGATATACATAACAAATCAGTCTCATAATGAAACCCAAAACTATTTGGTTGAAAAACATGTTCACACATGACATGGGTACCATTGAAACACAAACCCTTTGACATGTACGTCGTTCATTTATATTATCCAAGGTGCAACAAAATCTGCAGCCAATATTCTTTTAGTAATACTTGTGTTAAGTCTATTCAAAACCTTAATTCTAGGATGTTTAGACATGTCTCATCAACCTATCGACATGTTAAATCAACAAAAATTATTTTAGCGTGCATCTGTATATACACGTATGCTTCAACGTCATGATAGACCGTGCATGTTTAAATCACTTTCCTTTTCACGTTATATTTATATAGGTTTCATCGTTCATCACCACGCATCAAAACCCATTTTCGTATCGCGGACAAATAATCACAACTCACAAAATTCCAACATCACCGTCAAAACCACATTTTCTCATCATGGACTAATAATCACAACTTGTAAAAATTCCAACTATACAAGAATGACCACATACAAATCTTATGTTTGAGATGGTATGAGTCGAGCATTTTCGAGTAACCCGAGGTTAGACAAGAATCGATATCCTTGAGTCACGAGAGCCTCGAGCTCGAACCACAATGAGTTCAAATGTATGTTTGATTAGGTGTGTAACTCGAGTTATTGTTGAGCTTTTTTCAAAGTGGGCATTAATGATGGTTGTAGTACTAGTCTTATTGTTGTTTTTGGTTGTGGTCGATGACTCCCAATATACTTTCAACATCATTAAGAACTTTCTCTTCAAGACAACTTTACTAACTTATCGTAATAAGATGTTGTGATGTCAAAATACCCAGTGTAAATTAAACTATCACACGAATGTATTAAGATTTTGAGCCGACTTTTCATGGGTTTCTCCATAAAAGCTTCGACTAGTTATCAAATTGATGGCCGCCAGCATAACCATTAGTATTTTAAAAAAGGTTGTATGGAAACCACAGTTTTTATACTTTCACGAATGTATCGAGCTTTTCAAGCCGATTTTCTATATAACTCCATTAAATGATGTCAAGTTATCAAATAAGCTCAATCATAATCTAATATTTTAAAACCGAGTCAAACCCTTCTAAAATTCGAATCGATTCGGCTCGTTCGCAAACTAGGTTTGAGTATATATATTCCAAAACTTCCAAACAACCAAGTAAGAAAAAGCAAAGGACTAAAAAGTACAATTCCTAATACTTCCAATCTAAGAAACACATTAAAAAAAAAACATAAACAAAACACATCGTCTTCTTCATAGGCTTCTGGTCTCCTAAAAGTCACACTCTCACACACACCAAAACACACACTCACTGTGTGTTTTCATCTTTTCATCAAATCCATCAAATCAACCAAATCTAATCAATACCCATTTCGATTCACATCTCCCTCATCAAAACCCCTTTTTCAATTTCAATTTTCATCAACTGTGTGTTTTTTCACCTTTTACTGTGTGTTTTTGTGTTTTTATTAATTTTATAGAATTGATCAGTAATGGAACAACAACAGCAAGGACCCTTTGATGCTCAGCGTTTTTTCAACCCTAATAACCCTAATTTACCATCAAACCCTAACCCTAATAACCCTAATTTACCATATCCACCGCCGTCAACCGCCGCTTCCTACCCGCCACCCACCGTCACCGGCGCCGGAGTCCCCTACTCATACCCGCAACCGCCGTTGTTCCACCATCAGTATCCACCTCAGTATCAGAACGAAAACCCTAACCCTAACCCTAGTAACCCTAATTTGCAGCATCAGCGATCTGTGCCTTATCCTACGCCTTCGTTGCAACCGCCGAGCCCGCATAACGCGAACCACGGCGCGCGATTGATGGCGTTGTTGAGCGCGCCGATGGCGACGAGTGTCGAGAATGCGAATATGGTGCCGAGTATGATGACTTCGGCATTGGTGAGTGGGGGTGGGGCAGGGGGATCCGGGCCGATGAGGATGGCGAGTAGTAAGATGCCGAAGGGGCGGCATTTGGTAGGGGAGAAAGTGGTGTATGATATTGATGTTAGGTTGGGTGGGGAAGTGCAGCCGCAGCTTGAGGTTACGCCGATTACTAAATACGGGTCGGATCCGGAGCTGCTTGTTGGGAGACAGATTGCGGTGAATAAGAGTTATATATGTTATGGGTTGAGACTTGGGGCGATTCGGACGCTTAATAGTAGTACGGCAACAAGAGCGTTGCTTAAAGGTTTACATCAGGTATGATATATGTAGAATGATCTTAATTTAATGATATGGCGATGAGCTTTTTGGAGCGTTTAGGAGCTTGGCTTTTAGCGTGTAGAATATAATGCTTGTTTGGAAGAGCGTTTAGCTTTTAGAAAATGAAACTCTAATAAAAGAGGCGCTTAGCTTTTGCCATGTTACGTAAACAGCTTCTGCTAACAACTACGAATACTAATTGTAGCTGCTTGCTAGCTTTGCGAAACATAACCTAAATGTGGCACGAGATTACTAGTTATTGGACATAGAATTATTGGTAGGGCTCTGCTGCTGATAAGTGGCATAGAAAGTCTTATAATGCATATGTTTATGAATACTGCTACAATTTTATGATACCGAAGAGATTACTAAGTGGGTGTTTGGGATTGCTTATCTTTTCTGCTTCTGCTTGTGCTTGTGCTTCTGCGTCTGCTTAAGTACTTAAAAAAAAGTACTTTTGGAATCAGTGTTAGGATTTGATTATTTTATAAAAATCGCAATATATTTGTAAAAATAATACTGTTAATTTTTTAATCAAGTTCATTTATAAAAGGTTTTAGGTAAAATATGAGCATAAAAAGTCACTTTATGAAAAACTGCTTATTTGCTCAGGCAGTGTTTAGATGAAAAAAAGTGATTTTTACTTAAATAAAAGCAGAAAAGCAGAAAAAATAAGCAATCCCAAACACCCTCCAAGGGTGTTTGGCTGAGTGATAAGAATGTGATGAGTAATAAAAATTTGTTTACTAGATGTAATAAAACATGGTGCTAGATATAGCGTTTGGGTGTGCTTGGGCTCCCTGAAGATTTAATTTTTTCTGGTGTTAGACGTGTGGGTATTTTAAGAATTGAAGTTGATGTTAGGGTGCACACTTAACTTAATTCTATCCTTGTTAGTTAGTATTGCTCCAGCAAGTACTTAACGGATTGTGTAACCCCTAAGTAATGAAATAGTTGGAAAGAGAAGCATGCTTTTTGAATCTGCTTTGCTGTCTGTTAAATTTACTGCTATTTTAGATAATTTTGCTTGTTGATTCATTTGATTGTATGTGATTTTCAGAGGGTTACAGATATGGCTTTCTTTGCCGAGGATGTTGATCTTCTAGCAGGGTAAGACTGTGGCTGCTTTTTTTTCACTTTTATTTGCAAGTTTTGGGTTCTAAAGGATAGTTATTATGCAGTGCGAGCATAGATGGACGGGTCTTTGTTTGGAGGATTACTGAAGGCACAGATGAGGATGACAAGCCACAGATAACAGGGAAGATAGTTATTGCTCTTCAGATTGAAGTAGAATCTGAATCTGTTCGTCCCGAGTTTGTTGGCACTGTCATAAACAAGTAAACTTTCTTCCCTGGATTAAGTTTTAATTTTACGATGCATGAAACAAAACTTCTTATAGGCTGTTTTTATGTGTTTTAGGAAGTCCTTGTTGTTGGAATTGGAAAACATGTGTTGAGAATTGATACGACAAAGGTTGGGAGAGGTGAAGTGTACTCTGCAGAGGAACCTCTCAAATTTCCTATTGATAAGTTAATCAATGGAGTTCAGTTTGTTGGTAGTCATGAAGGGGAAGTGACTGATCTATCAATGTGCCAATGGATGACTACTCGTTTGGTTTCTGCATCAGTTGATGGAACGGTTAGTTAACTACTTGACATTTAATTATAATCATGTGATAAATGCTAGTTACGTGGTTTTGGGTTTGTTTGGATGCATACACGTTTCCTAGCTTGGCTGACAGTTTTATGTATGTTTGAATGGTTAAAACTAATATCTAGAACTTATAGGTGACATATATAAATTACATAAATTGGTTTTTCGGTTTGCATATATTTTTTGTTTTTTATCCATACTTTTAGCTAAGAGGTTGCTTTCAGGCCATTGCTTAGTAATCGTATCAGATCTATTTTGTAAATAAGATACCTTGAATAGTATTCTTGGCTGGTGACTTGCTAATTACACGAGTAGTAAAATGAAAAAATACGCAATGATCTCTTAATAAGCTTATTTGCCTACATCACATATAAGTTGATAATTAGAGGCTACATGTTCAGATGTTCGAAAGTGTCAAAATTTTCTTAATACCTTCAGGCGATTTATTGATCATTATGGTAATGGTGAATGATCACAATTGGTTTGAACTGTTAAATCACAATTGTATGCATACATGAGTGCTTTGAACTGTTAAAATCACAGTTGGTTTCAGTGTAAGTAGAGAGACTACTTCAGGAACCTGTTTTGTTTCTATCGCTCATAAGAACAGAGTTTTGATGTTTAGAACACGTAAAGCATGGACTTATGGAAATAAATTAAAAATTGCTTTTTGATATTTAATATTGTGACAAGTTTAATTTTCTACTAGCCATACTATATTAATTTCATGTCACAATAGTATTTGACCTGCTCTCTTTCTCTCACATGGTCAGAAAAATTACTGATAACAAACAAGTTCTGAGTCCCAACACTTTTTTTATAAATTGATTTGACCTATTATTTCTTTGTCAGAAAGTTTCATGTGCTACGTGTCCAACTGAATGATATATATATTTTTTCTTGTCGTGAATTGGGTTGCGATTGAACATGGTCTATATGTGTGATTTGCATACTGATGGGGAATGGTTTCATATTTAAATGATATTTTTGGTTTGATGAAAAAAATTATTTACCAGGGTTCAACAATTTTGTTAAAATAAGAAGTTGAGAGATACCAAGTATCATGTTTATTCTTCTATCAAAGAGTAGTATTATCGCCAAGTTGACTACTTATAATGGTGGGTTTTTTTGGTCATATTTTCTTTTTCATTTAGTCTCAAAATATCCGAGACTTGGTGTGCATTTTGTTTTAGTTATTCAGCCGCATATATTTTTTTTCTCGTTTGTATTCAATAATTTAATGAGCCCCTAAAATTTAACATGCGCAACATTGAGATTGAGGCTGAAGCCTGGAAATACACATTTTGAAGTCGACGTCTCTTTTAGCTGTTTCTTACCTGTAGAGTTATGATTACAGCTCAAAATTGCTGGCAGTTTTATTATGTAAATGACTTCTGCTTCTGTGACTTCTTATAACAGATTAAGATTTGGGAAGATCGAAAGTCTTCACCAATTGCGGTGTTGAAGCCGCACAATGGTCTGCCTGTCAACTCTGTTACCTTCTTGACTGCTCCTCAGCGCCCTGATCACATCATACTTATCACCGGGGTATGTGTTGAATATTTATTTTAAAAGGATTTTACTAAAATACAATTTCTTTGTATTTAGCTTATCAAAGTTTATATTAGTGATCTTCTGTGTTATTTGACATGTGCATATGTATTTTTATCCATTCTGACATGTTTAAGATGATCATAGGGTCCATTGAATCGCGAAATGAAAATTTGGGCCTCAGATAGTGAAGAAGGATGGTTGCTTCCAAGTGATGCTGATTCATGGCGCTGTTTACAGACATTAGAGTTAAAGAGTTCCTCAGAGCCTAGAGTCGAGGAGGCCTTTTTTAATCAAGTTGTTGCATTACCTCAAACTGGTCTTCTTTTATTAGCAAATGCAAAGAAAAATGCCATATATGTTGTACACCTAGAATACGGTCCCAATCCGGAAGCCACACGCATGGATTACATTGCGGAGTTTACGGTGACTATGCCCATACTAAGTTTTGTGGGTCAAAGTGATATATTGTCACATGGGGATCAGATTGTTCAGGTTTACTGTGTCCAGACACAGGCTATTCAGCAATATGCTTTGGACATGTCCCAGTGCTTACCACCTCCATTTGATGCTGTTGCTTATGAGAGACAAGATTCAACTCTTTCACGTGAGCCACCAAGTACTGAAGGTTTGAACGGTTTGGAACCCGCTAGAAGTAATGCAGAGATATCTTTGGCTGTCTCTGTACCTAGCTCTGATCCCGGCTCTTTCTCGAGACAACCCTCAAGTTCTTCTTTGGCTGAAGGGTCAATGTTGAAGGAATCTCCTGCACCGGTAACGGAATCACCTCCAGTTGTGGCAAGTCCTACGTTGTCCCGAAAACATTCCGATCTGCAAAGTCCAATCAGCGTCCCTGAATCTGGTGAGCCAAAGATTGTTCCAGTTGATAGGCAGGTGGAAACTGCTGACTTAGTAACTGATTCAAACAAAGTTTTGAAAGAAGATGGTACTATGTTTAAGCATCCAACTCATTTGGTAACTCCTGCCGAATTGATGGCCACATCATCGACTGAAATTAATCATGTTACTGAACAGAAGAGTGAAGTAGATTCAAATGTACAAGATGTGATAATGAACCCCGATCAGCAGAATGTTGAGGTGGAAGTTAAAGAGGTTGGTGAAATCGGAAAGAGTCAAAATGTTGGTGGATACATTTCAGAGCAAAAGGAGAAATCCTTTTCTTCACAAGCATCAGGTTTCGGATTTGAAATGGGAAAAGATCGTCATCTTGACGTGTCCAATTTGGGTGGGCAGGATGAAGTTCAAGATGCGAACGTTGATCTTCCTTCCGAGTCAGCAATACCTGCAACAATTGACTCATCGGCGTCTGTGTCAGCAACTAAAGGGAAAAAACAAAAGGGAACGAATGGTCAAGAATCAACTCCATCGTCTCCTCCTCCTCAAAGTGTATACAATTCAACTGATTCTCATAACGAAGCAGGAGTTGGCTCAAGTGTTCCCTCTGGTGATGCGATGATACTTTCACAACTTCATTCTGTGCAAGAAATTATTGCTCAGGTAATTATTTATATAATATTAAATCTTTTTCTTTCCAACTATGATACCTTTCTTGCCGCTCGCTTTTTTTTTTTTTTTTTTTTTTTGGGTTTTTTTTTTCATGTTTTTCTTGCCAGTCGCGTTTCTCTTCATGTTTTTCTAACAATTGTAAGTTTTGCATATTTTTTTCTAGGTTCTAAGCAATCAAAAGGAAATCCAAAAGCAGATGCCAACAATGGTTACGAATTCAGTTACCAAAGAAGGCCGAAAAATAGAGGCAGCCATAGGAAAAAGCATGGAGAAAACATACAAAGCTAATTTTGATGCTGTTTGGGCTCGGACTCAAGAAGAATTTGCAAAGCAGGAAAAGTCAAACCGAGATCGCAATCAACAACTGTCCGCTTTGGTTACAAATGGTAACAAGGACTTGCTTGCAACATTTGATAAAATGTTGAAGAAGGAAACATCATCACTCGTTGCATCTGTGGTGCGCTCAATTACTCCGGTTATTGAGAAAACAGTGTCTACATCAATTACAGAGGCTTTCCAGGTGAC
This sequence comes from Chrysanthemum lavandulifolium, assembly GCA_022545495.1. Lineage (NCBI taxonomy): Eukaryota > Viridiplantae > Streptophyta > Magnoliopsida > Asterales > Asteraceae > Chrysanthemum > Chrysanthemum lavandulifolium. The sequence continues at coordinate 10,725,562 of CM040239.1, read as the reverse complement.
ATAATCTGAACATTATAGTTCGTTCTAAGCATTTTATTTAATTCAGGTCTGACTCTAATTTGTGTGCAGAGAGGTGTTGCTGATAAGTCTGTAAATCAATTGGAGAAATCGGTAAATTCTAAGCTCGAGGGTAGTATTGCTAGGCAAATTCAAACTCAGTTTCAAACTTCTGGCAAACAAGCTTTACAGGTATTTATCATATCAGAATTGACGTCATCTTTGTGAGTTAGTCACATCTGTAAATTATTTTATTTATTACTGATAAAGTGATAATCATCTATAGCAAATTAAAGATGCCTGATACTGCACATATTTTCGCCTGAACCTTCATTCTATCTTACAGGAAGCACTTAAATCGAGTATGGAGGCTTCTGTTGTTCCTGCCTTTGAAATGTCTTGTAAAGCCATGTTTGATCAAGTAAATGCTACGTTTCAAAAGGGAATGATCGAACACACAAGTGCAGCTCATCAGCAAGTCGAGTCTGCGCATTCTCCTTTAGCAATTGCTTTGAGGGTAAGAGCTTGAAACTTCTTTTTTTCTCCTGAAAAGCTAATTTGATTTTTCAGTGACACTGAGGCACTGTATTTGTTTCTAGGATGCCATTAATTCAGCATCATCTATGACTCGAAGCTTGAGCGGTGAATTAGCTGATGGCCAAAGGAAGTTGGTAGCTCTTGCACTTGCTGGGGCAAATTCTGAATCGGTGAACCCATTGGTAACCCAAATTAGCAATGGACCTATAGGCAGTTTTCACGATAAGGTTTGTTTATCTCTGTATTATGTTGCATTTAATCATCGTGATGTATCTCGATAACATTCTTATGTATATGTACTCATTTTCTGTAACAGATGGAGGCGCCATTGGATCCAACAAAAGAGCTTTCTAGGTTGGTGTATGAGCACAAATATGATGAGGCTTTTACTGCTGCCCTGCAAAGAAGTGATGTCTGGATTGTTTCCTGGTTATGCTCTCAGGTATGTTGTCTGCAACGTTATTTGTTTCGGTAATACTTTTGAGTTGCATTAGTGCTAGTTAAAACCCTATCAACCACATGTAGAGTTAGATAGGGACACTTGCATGCCTAGTAAGTTGTGAGGACTGTATATAATATCAGGAAACAGACGGGTTTGGTTGTGGCTAACATTTATAATACATAATGAGTGGATAACTTGTACGTTTGTAGTGTACGAGTCTCAGTTTAGGCAGTGCTCTTTAGGGGAGTCAAATCTGTCACCACGAACATCTTACAAGTGTGTCTCCCCTCAAGTCTATTGCTTACTGTATTTCTAAATGTCACCTCCAGCATTGCCTTGGTTAGTTTCGTCTCATTGTCAAATCACTCAAATGTAAGAAGTTGCTTAAAATATTTTATTGTTTTCTATGACCTACTTTCTAAAAGATATGGAATTTGAGTTAAGACATAACCCAATAAGTTGTCATTTGATTAAATGCTTTAAAGTTGATATGAACAAAATGGATTAACCCCTCTAACAAAACGGGAGTTGGAAATTTGAAGTAATGGTAAGCAAGAAATAATTTAGGATTGACATCTCGAGAAAGAAACTGTACCAATATGGAAAGGTTACGGACTTGGAGGAGTAACAATCTGTTAGATACTTGATAACACGTTGAATCATTTTAGTAGTAGATATATATGTTACCAATACACTTCGTGCAGAACATTAACAAACACTACTTTATTTTGATTGTTGTCAACTAGGTTGACCTACAGGGGTTATTATCAAACAATCCTTTGCCCTTGAGTCAAGGAGTACTACTATCGTTGCTTCAACAGTTGGCTTGTGACATTGGCAATGACACATCAAAGAAACTTGCATGGATGATGGACGTTGTAGTAGCCATAAAGCCATCAGACAGTATGATAGCAATGCATGTACGACCCATATTTGATCAAGTCAAGTCTATACTAAACCATCAAGTAAGCATTCCCACAACCTCAGTGGCCGAGCGTTCAAGCATAAAAATCGTCATGAAACTCATCAGCTCTACACTCGGGACCCTGTAAAGTAGTTGATGGTCGGTCCACCGGATGGATGGTGATTAATATATATATTTACGGAGGGACTGTTTGTACAAAGCTTTAGAATTTTGTAACGGCGATAAGTCTTGCGCCTAATTAAACTGAGTCTTGGGGTTTTTGTTTTCTTGCTTTGTTATTTTATAATGAATGTTTTAGGTCTGTTTATCCTAAATTTGTACATTTATTCTTATGTATTAAGTTTTTGTTTTTTTGATCTTGTAGAGGTTGATTTTATGTGATAGGGTTGTATACTTTTTATTTAATCCAAAGTTTTGAGATTTTATTTTTGTTTTTTAATTCTTTTTCAGTTTGTCCATTTATCTATTGAGTGACAAAATTTGAATGAATTGTTTTTATGGTGTTACTTTAAACTTTCAATATGTTGCACTATACTAGTATGTTGTAGTGTAGCTAAATGGCCCAAATGAACATGACTTCATATTCACCTCTCCGTAAACTTCTGGTACTGTTTTCTGTCTTTACTTTATCAATTGTTTTTACATCACACATGGTTATGGACTTATGCTAAGGGACGAAGCCAGGAACAAATTTGATCATATATACAAATTTTTTTAACTGTAATATAATAGAGTTTAGGATGCTAACTAAATAAGACTAAGACCACATTTCGATAGACCGGGGTCATTTACGATGAATTTGAGAAAAGTCTGCGTTTTTCTTAAAATTAACACTACACCGAAAAATCAATAGACGTCCCGGGTACCTATGGGACCCCCTAACTCCGTCCCTGGTTATAGTTATGGTTATTATTTGTGCACGTTTCATACCTTCATATTTTGGAACATGGGTTAAATTGGAAGATTGTGTAATGGTCATGATGACTAATTTTATCTTTTTATTATTTATTTTCAACGTTTTCAGAAGTATGATTGATGAAGCACTTAGGGGGTGTTTAAAGTGGCTTATATAAAAGGCTTTTTTTTTTTTTATCAAAACACACTTCTTTACAAGTTCAAATAGTGTTTGGATTAGCTTATGTAGTTTCAAATTACTCCGTACAATATTAGCAAAATGACTAAAGATGACAGCCCTAGAAACAATTACATTATTAGCGGATCCTCTCCCCATAGTTTTGACACCGGTTTGGTCCTTTGACTGATATTTCTGTTAGTTTGACCGTAAAATGCTATCACCTGACTAACACGGGATGGGTATTATAGTCATTTTGGTTTTGACGCTCTTTTATACCTCGAAAGTCAATGAAAACCTCTCATTTCACAATTAATCCCTAGAGTTACACACCACAACTAATCTCTGTAAACACAATCAAAGCACCACACCTACTTTATCTAATCTTAATCAATATCAAGATTGAAAGAAAACGATTTCCCAAACAATAACGTTGTGTAAGTGGAGGGTGCGTAAGAAGGGTGCAAAGTCAAACCCGTACCATGATTATCGTAAGTGTTTATACAAACCTTTTAGGTTGTTGATATGTGACAATCTTTTTTTTTTGGTGTTATCTAACACTAAATCTTCTTTTTTAATGAACATGTAAGTTCCCAGTAGTTTTTTTTTCTGAAGATAAAATATGGAGGTGCATTCACAAGTCCTCCTAAGATTCGTTATAAGAGTGGTACGGTAAACTCGATAGACACCATTGATTCAGATGAGTTTTCTGTTAATGAGGTGCATTCAATGATGAAAGAGTTAGGTTATGAAAATGTTTCTATGGACGATTATTATAAGGAACCTTAAACTTAATTAGATAATGGTCTTAGAAAATTAGCCACTGATAAAGATGTGTTGGAAATGATAAAACATGTTGCTAAGCACAAGGTCATTGATTTGTATGTTGACCACTCTGTTCCACAAGTCCTTATGATCATAGATAGTACTTTGGTAGTTGGATTGAATAATAAATAATGATGTAGTGGACAATGATGTTGATGATGTAAGTGAGGATGAGTGGTTGAAGGATTGCTTAAGTAAGGTGGGTAGAATAAATAAGGATGTAGGGTAGTCAAGTAGGAATGTAGACAATGTAGGTCATTCTAGTGATTATGGTAAGGGTGTGAATGATATGATTCAATCCAGTAGGAGTAAGAGGATGTATCTTGATGACGTATAGTCTATATCCGGTCACGGACCGACTAAAGTCCAATACTAACTTGGCGATGCACGAACCGGGCTAAGCCGATCAGACGTTTGGGCTCATGAAGGCCCAAACCCGAATCTATTGATGGAATAGATATCCGATGTCTTCAAATAGAAGATAATCATTCCCAACCGACTAAGGCGGGATACGCCGAAGTCGAGGAACACGGAACCAACAAGGATTCCGTGCAGATATAAAGGAATCACATCCCTCGTTTAAGGTACGATCTCGTAACCTTAACACCCTTAAACCCTAAACCGATTACTTACTCTCACGCCGGAGGATAATCGTGGGAGACAATCCCACAGAAGCCTAACGGTGTTTCTATCTCTTAGTGCGCAGGTCTCAAGTAACAATCGCAATTGGTACAAGAACCGGAGCTCAAACAAGGAACGCCCGACTTTGTATCAACAAGTGGCGCCATCCGTGGGACCATTCACTAAGAACCAAGACTAGAATGACGGCATGGAAATCACGATCGCAATCGGACCTTATGGGAAAGAAGTCGCAAAGTGGATCGACTTCTAAACAGACATTGGGACAACCGGTACGCTAAAACAAGGGATCGTGCCAAGACTCGATCTTCCCACCGGTGGAACCGCCGGGACAACCCAAGCCATCGCAACCACCGCCAGCGAAGAGATCCATCACAAGACCGCCCTTACCACTCCCTTTCAATCGGTGCTAGAAACTGACCTGACAAAGGCACCAAAGGCACCAAATAGGAATAAGGGCATAGTAGTAGAAACAAACACACTCGCTCTAGAAGGAGTTGCGCCGCAGCTGGCGCCAGAAGATTTCGTATCCCAAAACTACGAAGCCTTAGCTACCCTCATGCAAGAGGAAGAAAAGAAGAGATCGGGTCGGAACTTGCAAGCCCGACTAAATTTTGATTATGAATACGATACTTCCCCACTGCGCCATCAGAAAGAGAAGCGCGGAAGAAACGGTCGCCGACCCCCGGTATTCAACAGATCTAAGGAGAATCGAGGACGATGAGACATCTCACTCTCACTGAAAGCGATAGTGATGAAAACGAGCAGCATCAAAGGTTCTATGCTAGGCGGGTAGCCGCAGCGCATGACGACTTGGCGGAGGTACTCCCAGTGAAAGTCCTTCCACCCGCACTACGGGGATAGCGCGCGCCGGCGAAGGAAAACTCGTCCTCCGATAACTCCTCGGACAACGAGGATAGTGATACAGACATTGGAAGTCCGTAAATGCACACAATGACCAAGCAGGAGGACATGTCTCTCCCATGGCGCCGCCGAAGGTGGATGCGTTCACTAGACGTTAGCGATTTCTCGAGAACAAGAAGAGGCGCATGCCCGCTAATGTCAAGACCTATGACGAACAGTGATCCGCACGATCACCTAAAATCTTCGAATCACCGCAACTATTGAGAATTGGCCACAACCCGGTGTGGTGCCACATGTTTAATTCCACACTAGTGGGAAGCGCATGAACCGGTTCAACAAGCTTCCACGACGGAGTATAAATGGTTTTGAAGAACTAAGAAAGGCGTTCCGCCTAAATTTTACTCAACGGAAAAAGTGCGCTAAAATCTGTTGAACTTGCTGGAGTAAAGCAGCCAGGAGAATCTACGAGCGCATTCATGGAGCGCTTTAAAGATGAATGCATGCAAGTTAAAGCATGCCCGGAAGTGCTAAAAATCTCGGTTTCATTGAATGGAATTAATAACCCGTAACTCATCAAGAGGTTGAATGACAAGATTCCCGAAACTTTGATGAACTCATGAAACGCCTAGGTCCTTCGTCAGGGAGAGCCGCCACGGATAGCAAAAGAAACTCCTCAAACTATCGGTCGCAGAACAACTCGGGAGACAACCCAATGACCGAGTAGCAACCGTAATAGAAGCTATCGCAATGTGGGAGCGGGAGGATAACGACAAATACACCCTCACGACAAAACCCCAAAGGAAATACTCGCGACAGAAGGGGCGAACTTCCCAAGACCACCACAAATGCGCACCCCAGAGGATCGGCGCACCGGGAATGGATATTGTGACTACCACGCACAGAAGGGCCACACCACTAACGAATGTGTCCAACTGCGCCAACTCATTGACAAAATGGTCAAAGAAGGCAGATTGGACCATTTGGTCAAGAATATCAAGGAAGGAAAGGACAAACAGAAGAGTGGCAATAAGAAAGAGACACCTAAAGACAAGGCCGACACCATTTACATGATACAATCATGGCAATGGATCACAGCGCGTAAGGTCGGCCAGATTTTCACGCGAAAGGAGATTTCTTTCCCACCTTAATCATGACAACGCAAAGGGTGGAACCACTCACTATAGAAATAAGCGCGGGTCACGACATCCACCGCATGTACGCTGATGGTGGAGCTCATGACATCATGTATGAGCACCTTTGCTTTCAACGAGTGCGCTCAAATACTGTGATCGGCTAAGCCGGTCGAACGGCTGACCGGTTTCTGGTGAGAAGATATGGCCTATGGGCAAATACGAATACCGTCAAGATTGGAAACGAAGAACACTCCGCAACGGCCCGGATGGAATTCATGGTGATTAAATCTCCTCGCCATACAATGGCATCATTGGGAGACACGGAATATCGACTATCGCGAAAGCAATGCCATCAACAAAGCACGGGATGCTTAAATTCGATGGAAGGTGGTATTGTTACTTACAACGCCACTGTACCACATAGAGAATGCAACACGATTGCATGTGAAACGGCACCAACCCTAGCACACAGACAAACAGATTCCAAATCTGAAAGTAGCAATTCACCCCGAATACCCGGAACAGGAAATATCCATCGGAGGTTCATTGTCGGACAACGGCAAAGCAATTGTATGTGCACTCCTGCAGAAGAATTTGGATATTTTTGCATGGGAAGCTAAACACATGACAGGAGTACCGCGCTCTGTCACAGAGCATAAACTGAGAATCCGACAAGGATACTCACCCATACGCCAGAAGAAGCGCGGCCAAGCCTCGGAGCGCGCGCAAGCAATCTTGTCAGAGGTACACAAACTGGTAGAGGCAGGAATCATGCGGGAAGTTTACTACCATGGTGGCTTTCCAACCAGCCATGGTAAAGAAGAGTGACGCGGTGGCGAATGCGCGAGACTTCACCGACCTTAACAAAGCATGTCCACAAGATCGCTATCCTTACCGTAGATAGATCGAAAATAGAGTCTCGTGTGGATATCCATTAAAGTGCTTCTCGACGCTGCATAAGGATATCATCAAATCCAAATGGCTAGGGAGGATGAGGAAAAACGGTTTTCACACAAGCCAAGGCGCTCATCGCTACACAAAATGCCTTTGGCTTGAAAATGCAGCGCCACCTACCGAGGTTAATAGATAATGCTTTCGAAAACAAAGTGGCCGCAACCTGAGGTCTATGTTGATGACCGGTCATAAAAAGCCATCACAAGATGAGCTAGTGCGTGACATTGAGGAGACGTTCAAAACTCTACGAGATCAATATGAAGCTAAATCCCAAGAAGTGTACCTTCGCGAATCAAGGCATGTTCCTTGGATACCGATAGAACCCGACGGTATAAAACCGTGTCCGTAAAAGACAAAGCGGTCATCGAACTTCCTTCATCACAAGACGTTGAAGGAAGTCCAATCTCTCAACGGAAAGTCACGGCTTAAATGTGTTCTTATCCAATCGCCAGAAAAATCACTACCTCTTTTCAAAACACTCAAGAAGTGTATAAAGAAGGGTGATTTCAGATGGACTACGGAGGCGAAGAGGCCTTCACCGCCTTAAACAACATCCGCAACGCCCCAACACTTGTCGCACCCGACCTGTGGGAAGAGTCGATCATGTATTTGTCCGCAATCAAGGCGCGATCGGTGCGGTGCTACTAATGATAGGACTCAAGACAAACCCCTATCTACGCCGTAAGCAAGGCACTCAAGAAGACGGAGATGAACTATAGCGCCATGGAAAAATTAGTTCGGCATTGGTATTTGTCGCTAAACGGTCGCAGTACTTCCAAGCACACCCAATAGCAGTAATCACGGACCAACCGATCAAGCAGATCATCTCCAAACCCCGACGATCGCAGATCGCTGTAAGTGGAGAGTATTGCTGGGGAGCACAACATCTCTTACGCACCACGCATCGCAATCAAAGCGACGACTCGCGATTTCATCATTGAAAAGCCGCATAACCGACGAGGTACCCACACCAAGTAAGATCGAACCGCAAGATCCATGGATCTTGTTTACGAAGGATCCTCATGCATTGATGGCTCGAGAGCGTGCCTCATTCTCACAAATCCGTAGGAATGGAATTCACTTACGACCGCGCTTGAATTCACACGACAAACAATGAGGCAGAGTACGAAGCCCCATCACCGGACTACGCATTGCGTACCGAATGGGTGTAACGTAACCCAGAGGCAAATGTGGATTCCCGACCAGTGGCCAACCACGTGTTGGGTGAATATGTGGCCAAAGAAGATAATATGATCCAAGACCGACAAAACAAAGACATCGATAAAAAGCTTTGACAAAGTTCACTATCAAGCAAGTTCCTAGAGGGGAAACCGCATGAGGCGGATGCACTAAGCAAGATTGCCTCGACAAGCTTTGCACACCTATCAAAGCAAGTCTTTGGTGGAAACACTAAAAGCAAGTCAATTTTGAGATGGAGATCTCCACGATAATAGAGGAGGAAGGTCCTACATGGATGACACCGATAACGGATTTCCTAAGCAAGGGAGCGTTACCCCAAGAGAAGAAGGAAGCTCGCAGGATAAGGCGCACAACGCAAAGATTCGAGCTGCGAAACAACATATTGTACCGACGCTCCTTCCTGCAACCATGGCTCCGTTGTGTCGGCCCCTTACAAGCAAATTACGTACTGCGAGAAATCCATGAAGGTTCATGCAAGATGCACTCGTGACCACGGTCCGCTGTGGCACGCGCCATGAGATCATGATACTCATCGCCGACCATGCACCGTGACGCGGGACTTGATAAGGAAGTGCAACGATTGCCAAGTTCATAGACCCGCCCCGCCGCCAACCACAAAGACGAGCTAACACCAATAACATCTCCATGGCCATTCTACAAGTGGGGTATTGACATCGCAGCCCTTTTCCCATCGCAATGGTGGACTAAAATTTCATAGTCGCCATAGACTACTTCACCCAGTGGATCGCGAAGGCGGTGGTAACAATCACCGCAACCGTGAAACGCGCCGATGGAAAACATTGTATGCCGCTTGGTCTCCCCTGGGAAATCATGTCGGACAACGGGAAACAATTCTGTGATAACCCTTTCAGGGACTGGTGTGAGAAGCTTAACATCACACAACACTTCGCGTCAGTTAAACATCCACAAACCAATGGCCTAGTGGAACGAGCGAATCGAAGCTTAGGTGAAGGAATTAAGGCACGCCTAGAAAAGCACAAAGGACGATGGGTAGAAGAGCTATCACATGTCTTGTGGGCGCACCGCACCTCCATCAAGACCAAAGACGGGCGACACTCCTTCTCTTTAGTCTACGGGACGTGCCGCCATACCACCGAGATCGGCATGCCAACTATCCGCATCCGAAATCAATGTGGCAACAAATGATGACGAGAGACGATCGACTTAGATCTGCTAGAAGAAAGGCGCGAACGCGCAGCTATACGGGAAGCAAAATCAAAGTCAAGGATGAAAGGATACTATGATGCTAAAGTGCGCAATGTTTCATTCAGACCAGGTGATTTTGTCTACCGCGCTAATGACGCGAGCCACGCAGAAGACACAGGTAAGCTTGGACCAAAGTGGGAAGGACCCTATGAGGTTACCGAAGCACTAGGAACAGGCGCATACAAGCTCCGAGGCTTGGATGGTCGTGAACTGCCACGCACATGGAACATCTGCAACCTCAAGAGATGCTATCTATAGGAATGGCTATGGCCTAGCGCACAGACGCTCTCGCACTTTCAGTGCCCAATAAACATCTATGCATTTACTCTTTCTTTTACTTAGAATAATTGTCTTATTTACTTATTATAAAAACTTGCAAGTATCAATAAACGCCGCGGTTTCTAGCTAACTCATGACATATTTCAATTTGTTATTTCCATATACTCTATGTCTTAATAACTTTTTATTTCTTGCCCACGATGCGTGCATGCACCATAATAAACCCATGGTGGTAAAAGGATAAGTTAACCTACTAAACAACTTGTTGAATAAGAGGTTGCAAACCCATCAACACCGGATCACGTATCCTTGTTAAACACCTTATTCTCAAGACGTTGGAATAAGTTTTGTACACATCCTACGACGGATGCGCAACAACGCACACGTGCAAATTTAACAACTGTGGAACCAAAAAACTTGATTCCTTAATTCGGTATGTACAGTACGTTGCATATCATTAAACATACACGATTATGATAATACTTGGAAGTTACTTTTTAAAGTATCTTAGGATCTTCATACATGATTATGGATTTCCTGTATTCTCGTACTTGCATATACATGTAACAACGAATATGTCTTTTACGCAAAGACAAACAGATAAGTATGCACATCACTAATTGCAAAATATATTCACAAACAGCTAACAAAAGGAGATTTATTTCATAACTACGAGTTATTTCCCAAAGATAGTTACAAAGACAAGAGACAATCTAAAAACTATGACTACGCTTCAGGATGAACTACCCACGCGGCTCGTAGCATTCCCAACCCTATTCAGCTCCCCAACAATCCGGCGTCTCGACGGGCCACAGTGGCAACACTCACGGCACCCCGTCGATCGGAGGAGGTCTTGCGCACACGACACCACACATTACTTGCCTTGCCCTTAATACCTTTCTTTCGAGCAAGCCTCGCCGCATGCGCTTCCAAAACTTGCTTCAAGGGACCTCCTCTCCGTGATAAAAGGATTCAAGATATCCCAGGGCGCGAATATAGGAACGATGCGGTTGGGATGCATCAGTTTAAGATAATAGTCAGGCGTGCAACGGCTTCTCTCCGCGATGACGTGCTAGAGTCGACCGCAAAATAACATCTATCTGATAGTCCCGATCACGCCTAGTTCAAGAATCATGGGAGTTCCAAGTCCTCATCTTCTTCATGGCAATGACCGATTATCATAAGCCTTCGTCATAATTAGGTACACGCTCAACGGGTACCTTTAGAAGCTTAGCCTCATGCGACTTCTCAATGGCTTCGCTTTCCCACGCTCCGGTACAAGACTTAATCGCATCCCTCAAGGAGTCAACGACCTCTTGCGACTCTAGGGTACTTAACGCGAAGAAGACAAAGCCCATGGCTTATGAGCCATCTCAGGCCAAAGAATGGTCGATGAAGTTGAGGATATAACTCCTCGTCATACTTGATAACGCCACACGCGCCGCTCGGGGTCAAGGAAACTTCCTTTTCTTCGAGCAAGTTTTATAACACCCAGGCGATGAACCTAATCGTTGTAGTGTAGTAATTGGTGCCACGGGTATTGATATCGTTCTCTGGGGAATAGGAATGCTAGTAAGGAGTTACTACGCTAAGGTTGGTTGAGGAAGATTATTTTTATCTTTTATGTTTTATGAAAATAGAAAGGTACGAATCTCGGGTATTGGATTTGGGGGTTGGTATTTCACCGATTACTCTACTATTATCTAATTATCTAAACTAAGGTTGGGAGTCTAAGTCTAATTAATGTGTGCTCGTATGATAGTTTAAAGATGTGTTTACTTAGATTGTATTACTCCTTAATTATCTCCTATTGATGGTTGAGTGTCACGCCTTATTCCTAGTTGCGTTGTGAGTCTAAAGTTGTAGGGTATGCTTTTCCCTAACTCTTTGAACTTACCAAAGTGGTCTTGTCTACAAACCCACTGGGATTATAAACTCCTACTCTAAGGCGCTCTTTGGATGGTTTAGCCTACAACTACTCGTGTAATTATATTCTAAGGTTCACAAAGATGAATCAAGCATTATACACAACGAATGACCTATCGCACACTAGATCATTAATCAACTAAGATAAGAAACAACCAATCAATATTCAATAATTAAGTTTCATACTTCCTAAGCAAACACACAAATAAATTAGCCGGACATGGAGAACATGCAAGCATACACACAAATAATCAAAGACATAATTGAATTAATGAAGTAAAGACTTATCTTGATGTAAGATAGGTTTAAAACCACGAAATACCGTACAAGACACCTTAGGTTCGGTTTAGGTTTTACCCAAAGACTCTCCACACAAAGACCGAAAAATTTGATTCTATATATAAGATTACAATTGCGACGGCGGCCACCTTATGTTTAGTGACGCCGCCGTGTCGCCGCCATTAGGGTTTCGCTTGGCCACGTTAACCTTGCGACGGCGTCACCTTATGTCCGTGACGCCGCCTCTTCGACTCGACGTCGTCTCGATTGCATCTAGGCCGCCCGAGTAGCGACGGCCTACTCTTTACCACCGGACGCCGCCGCTTGAAAATACAAGTTTGGGTTCGCGCCCGTCACGAAATCTTGGGACGACGTCTCCAATAGCACCCGACGCCGTCGCTTTCTAACTTCAAAGAATCGTGAGTGTCTCGATTTCGACTTTGGCCATTTTCTTCATATATTCGCGCCTTTTCGTCCAAATAAGTGCCATTCCAAAGATTTTGCCTTCACGAGACCTAAAAGTGAAAAGGAACGATATTAAGCAATAACGGATACAAAGTGATCAAATAAGGACTTAAACGACCCTCAAAATGGTACCTTTTAAAACCTTATCAAATATCCCTACACTTGTTATTTGCTTGTCCTCGCAAATGTGCTTTTAGCCAATTAATTTATAAGTTGTGGTCATGAAGCATTAATTCAAAACGGTCCACAACACATATAAGCCCATAAAAGTCATAACAAGCACGGAAATTACATACTAGCACCTCACATGGGGTATTTGGATACTCACATCTCTCTCGGTGTATATATGAAATATAACAAAATAAGAAATGGAAGATAAACACTCATTAACCGGTCCTAGTACATAGATTACCATAGGCTTGAGAATAGATCAAACCTTCATCGCTTTGGCGAAGCACCTAGGAAAGACTATCAAAGAGGTCTTTAAAGGGTTGTAATGTTAGGCTTACGGTAGGGAAATAAGGGTTTGGTGGGATAGGCTATTTAGTGGTGGTAAGTCAAAATCTTTATGTTAATCGCATATGAAGAATGGCGTTGCTAAGCCAAGACTCGACACTCTAAACTCTAGATAACTCGAAATAAACAAACATAAATTTAAAAGATAGATGTAGGATGGTAGCCTGTATGGTTTTTTTTTTTTTTTTTTTTTTTTTTTTCATACACTTTACTCTACCATCCTCTACGATAACATCAAAATACTAGAGATTTATAGGCACATCCCTACACTTGAGTTTTTATTACTCTAACACTAATTTGACCCGATTTGAAAAGATCAAAACACTTGGGGTACATTATTATGCAAACAAAGGGAATTTGAATTTTAACGCCCTTCCGTCATTTCATAAACTTTAACTTTTCCCATGAATCCCAATCATCCCAAAACGTATACAAAGGATATGACTCGACTTAGCAACTTATGCAAGCAACTAGATAATTGAACTAAGGGTTTAGGGTGATAACAAACATTTGCACTAAAAGTGAGTGCATAAGGGGTAGGCTAAGGCGATTTGGGTGTATATTCGGGGTGGGGGTAAACAATGTTTTCATTGATATTCCGAAAACCGAAACATCACGAGAACCGCGAAAAGGATAGGCTCGAGGGGTTAACTAGGGGTATCGTGTACCAAAGATGAGTACAACGCAAAGGGTGTGTGGGAATTACTCAACCGATGTGGAAGAAGTAATTATATTGTGTATCAAACAAGTGGTTATCCTAATGCCTCTTATCATTTAGTTATTCCTAACTACACAAGTGTAGCCTCACTTGCGATCTCGGAATGCATCACAAAACAAGTTCTAGAATCTAATATACTACCGGTTCACACTCTAAGCATTAAAGATGAATGCTTTAATTCCTACTAATCTAAGGGTGATCCTCACATTTTGGGTGGAATTTAGGTGGTAAAGGGTTTTGTGCTAGTCATGCAACTTCCCATCCGTGAGACGCTTTTGTTAAAACTAATGGCCCACTCCTATATGTCATGAAAATTTTAAATTTGGTGCCAAAATTACCCTAACCGACATTTTCTCATAATTTATTACACAAATACAATCGACAAAGCAAATAATCAAGGATAAGCATAGTTTCAAAGTTCCCGCTTTATTTTCCTCCCACACTTAAACCCAACATTGTCCCCAATGTTCCCTAAAGTATCAAAGTTATGATAAAAGAAGGTAATTAAAACGAAAGAAACTAGTACTCACGATTAGCTCGGCAGATCCGTGTAAAGTGGTGGTTAAATCCTTTCAAGAAGAATTATGCGTGAAAAGCTCCTTCCAATCTTTTGTATCTTCTTCTTGATAAATAAAACATGCACACTTGAAGAAAACAAACGAAACCTTCGCGTAAAATCACGGTAATAATATATATAAGACTCGATTTAAACTAAGATATAATGCTTGTGGAATGGATGTTTACGAATTTCTAAGAAAATTAAGACCGGAAAAAAATCCAAAATTTATAAGTAGCTCGAAAACGAGAAAAAGTAATCGATGTTTTTACTCCTTCCCGACGCGTCAGTTGCAATCTCGACGCCCAAAGTTATCCCGACAAAACCGGTCTGCGATTTTTCGGAAAAATTCGAAAATTTACATCTTTAGAACTGGAAAAATTTCGCAAAACATCCATTATGACTCGATACAAGCATTTGACTCTAACAAACACACATATATATCTTTTAAATAATTGTAATTCGATGTTCACGTTTCTTTTGAAAATGTGTAATCCTCCTACACTTATCCCTTATGTAAAATACCTTTATATGTAATTAAGATGAGGTTAAAGACAAAATAAAGCATTTTTACAAATTTAAACATGAGAATAAACAATCAATAAAAGACACATGACACACAAATGAAAATGAAAACAATACACATGGGTTGCCTCCCAAGAAGCGCTTGTTTTTGTTCGAGTCGCGAGCCGACTCTACCCTTATTTAACTGATAAAGGGAGGTTTTCCCACATTTAAGTTTAAGTGCGGGTGATAGTAGCGATACACACCCTTAGGGTGGAAATTTGCTACGTGAGGAGAGGTGATGGGTGATTTATGTGTTCAAAGGAGTGTGCTCCATTCATTATAACCTTACCTAATTCAATTGGTGTAGCGGGTGAATCAAATCTCTCTCCTAAAATGGATCATCTTCTATCAACTTCAAAAGATTCTTAGTTAAGGATCCATCTTGACCTAATAAACCGGTTTAAACCCATAATGTTTCTTGTTATTAACCATGAATGGGTGATATAAGTGTGTAAGGTCATGGGTTACTCCTATATTAGCTTCCACTCTACATGGCCTAGAATCTACCACCTTTATCAAGCAATTACCCGGACTATCTATTTTGATGGGTGGATTGGGGCCTAATTCAATTCCAAGATTCACATATAAAGATGGAAAGTTGGGTAAGGTTTTGGTCGAGGCTCCGGCTCATCAAAATTAGGAACTTTCTTAGGACCAAGAGAGGTCATGACAAAAGCATCTAAACCTATATTCCCTAGTGGCGTTTGGTCCAAAGGTTCTACATCTTCTACTTCTTCCGGTAAGTTATAGGCGATGTGTGTTCCTCAAGTGATGGTAGGACTTGTGGGTTATCCGATGGGATTGGATTTTCTACTCATCCTCCATCTTATCAAGATCACCTATGTATTCATTTTGTCTTGTGGTAGCGCTAACCATGACATGCACCTTGGTACCTCAACTCTAATCATCTCCTTCCTAAACAACCTTCCGATCGAAGTTTCCAAATTGAAAATAGGTCTAAAGATTCGTTTTTGGGTCCCATGTTCCACTTCTAAATTGGGCGTGAATCTCAAAGGTTTCCCATGCATTTTAACACCACGTCCCCAAATATCCCCATCCGCTACATAGTCAAGTCTCCTTTGGGTTTCAGTGGTATATACGAGTGTAAAAGAATTGTAGTGGAAACAGAGATCAATACCATGATAAAGGACTTTTGTAAAAATATTTAATTCGAGTCCACGCCTCGTGAAAGGATTCATCATGATATTTTGGAACCTCAAGATCTCATTTTGGAGTGGAAAGGGTAGATTATGTAGTGGATTTCGTTGATTGGGCGACAGCTTTGGCGATTCGCGTTCTCCATAACGGCTAACGAATAGTTAATGAAAATGGTTACGAACAAAGGTCACGAAGAAGGGGATGACTAAGAGAAAGCTAAAAATGAGAAAAATTTACTTGATAGGAATCACAAAGAACCTAAACGAAAGGACTACTAACTAGCTATTCTATTCCGGCGCGCGCCAAAACTTGATAACGCCACACGCCGCTCGGGGTCAAGGAAACTTCCTTTTCTTGAGCAAGTTTTATAGCACCCTAAGCGATGAACCTAATCGTTGTAGTGTAGTAATTAGGGTAAGCCACGGGTATTGATATCGTTCTCAGGGAATAGGAATGCTAGTAAGGAGTTACTACGTTAAGGTTAAGGTTGAGGAAGATTATTTTTATCTTTTATGTTTTATGAAAATAGAAAGGTACTAATCTCGGGTATTGATTGGGGGTTGGTATTTCACCGATTACTCTACTATTATCTAATTATCTAAACTAAGGTGTGGGAGTCTAAGTCTAATTAATGTGTGCTCGTATGATAGTTTAAAGATGTGTTTACTTAGATTGTATTACTCCTTAATTATCTCCTATTGATGGTTGAGTGTCACGCCTTATTCCTAGTTGCGTTGTGAGTCTAAAGTTGTAGGGTATGCGTTTCTCCCTAACTCTTGAACTTACCAAAGGGTCTTGTCTACAAACCCACTAGGATTATAAACTCCTACTCTAAGGCGCTCTTTGGATGGTTTAGCCTACAACTACTCTGTAATTATATTCTAAGGTTCACAAAGATGAATCAAGCATTAGTACACAACGAATGACCTATCGCATTACTAGATCATTAATCAACTAAGATAAGAAACAACCAATCAATATTCAATAATTAAGTTTCATACTTCCTAAGCAAACACACAAATAAATTAGCTTGACATGGAGAACATGCAAGCATACACACAAATAATCAAAGACATAATTGAATTAATGAAGTAAAGACTTATCTTGATGTAAGATAGGGTTTAAAACCCTAAAATACTGTACAAGACACCTTAGGTTCGGTTTTAGGTTTTACCCAAAGACTTCCACACAAAGACCGAAAAATTCGGATTCTATATATAAGATTACAATTGCGACGCCACCTTATGTTTAGTGACGCCGCCGTGTCGCCGCCATTGTGGTTTCGTCTTGGCCACGTTAACCCCGGCGACGGCGCCACCTTATGTCCGTGACGCCGTCTCTTGACTTTCCGACGTCGCTCGATTGCATCTAGGTTGCCCGAGTAGCGACGGCTCACTCTTTTACCACCGGACGCCGCCGCTGAAAATACAAGTTTTGGGTTACGCCCGTCACAGAAATCTTGGGACGGCGTCTCCAATAGCACCGACGCCGCCGCTTCTAACTTCAAAGAACGTGAGTGTCTCGATTCGACTTTGGCCATTTTCTTCATATATTCGCGCCTTTTCGTCCAAATAAGTGCCATTCCAAAGATTTTGCCTTCACGAGACCTAAAAGTGAAAAGGAACGATATTAAGCAATAACGGATACAAAGTGATCAAATAAGGACTTAAACGACCCTCAAATGGTACCTTTAAAACCTTATCAATACTCCGCACTTAACTTGCGCAACTTCATATCTCGACTTTCAAGGCGCTTTTCACCGTAGCGCCAAAATTTCAAGTCGGGAGGTCGCGTCTTTACCATTCTCCAAATATTTCATGGCCCAATGACGTGAAGACTTATATCCCATGCCTCTGACGCTCTTGATTTATTTGGCACATCGCCATTTTCTCTTCGGCGAGTTTTTAGCGCACGACCCCATAGTCTCGCTTCACCCCTAGCACTAGCCAATTGCGCCCCAACAAGCAATTTGTTGGTCTTTTTCAGAACTTGGCTAGTCTCTCCCGAATACTTTGCCTTTAGCCGAAGCAAGTAAGACCAGATCATCGACCGGTTGCCCTACGGGCGCATCCCCAAGTCCTGTGCTCGGCGCTTTGGCTCTTCACCCAAATGATTCGTAATCTAATTGTACTTGATTGGGGCGACTCATGATTGTTCAAACCTACAAACATGACGGGAAATTCACAGTTATTCAGTAATATCATGAGGCATTGCGGTACATAATCTTGTAAGGATACTTACGCATGAATAGATGTGTCAGGTGATGGTGGGCGCGACGCAACATCACTAGAGGATGATTCCACACTAAACACAACCGGGCGCTTCTTCCGAGAGGTAGCAGCGCCATCGCCACTGCGCATCCTTTTGCGCTCCAATCCTTGACTTTCTTCTTCCTCTTCCACTTCCTCCACATGCTCCGCCGCTATGGGCGCAGGTTGCACTGGAGATGAAGGGACCAGAGAACTGGCACACTCGTAAAGGTGTTGCTTGTAGCGCAACGAATGAACTTTCCCCCTCGCCTAGGTCCAACACTAGGTACGCCCGCCACAACAAGCACGGCTCTTCTCCTCTTTCAGGGCCGTGTTCCCACCTCTACTTGATAGCTTAGTCGGTGCACAACGCCGAATGTGTCCATCTGCGCAACAACAAAGTAATACAAACAGCTCATGACAAGTACGAAGAACGAAACAAGTAAAAACTTACAAGAATGTAACTCAACGGGCACGAAAGCATGAGCACCCACCGACCATCGGCGCCAAGAAGATAGGAACTTTTCTCGAATCGCCAAAATAGTTGCGGCTCAGGCCAATATGCACCAAGAACTCCTCGGGGTAGGAGTTAATAGGGATGCGGTTCGCATTTATTGTTTCCGCATCCTCCGCGTTATATGATCCAGGGAGGGGGCGCTCATCCTTTGGCAGTGTCCCCTTAGAGTAAAAATCAAAATGAGACGGAAAGCATGCGTCGTCAACCCAGAAAAATGTTTCCCTCCAATTTCTGAGTGCGTCTAACTTTTCCGTATAACATTGGAGCGACCCAGGGCGCTTCGCGAGAGAGACCCACCCGTTTGACCACGTGGTGTGGTAAAATGCGCGGAACAGGTGGATCGTGGGGTTAATGGCCAATAAGTGGCAGTTCACCTCGAAATTAGTCAGTTTTGCCGCACCTATACAGTGCAGCTGGGATAAGTGTATGCGGTAATAATTCAATACATCACTTAAGAATAACGATAGGGGTATACCGATTTGCGAATTCAAAGAATCGCGCAGATACCCCAATCTTCCCATCGGGGAAATTCGCCATCGACGATTCGCAACGGAACTCCGGATGTCTTCTACTGGGAATATAATAATCGATGCAAACCGTCAAGCTCCTCCGCTATGTCCGACGTTAACCGATAATTCCTTAACCATGGTATTGTTTATAATAAAAACAAAGGCGCAGCGCAGCTACCTAGGGATACTTGCATGAAGGCTTGGAAGTGTTTGAAGCTATGATAATGGCGGATAGCGTTTTCATGTGTGTAGAAACGGTGAAAATGAAGTGAAGGGATTATATAACCTTCCTCCTCCACGCGATGATCGACACGCGATCCCACCAACCCTAAATATGTGGTTGGGATTGTTTGATGGGACACGTGCGAGAACCTTTCCCCGATTCTACGAGGTGCCCGTTTTCTTTATTACTACCGGAATGTATCAAGAGGATATTTCTTTAGCTTTTTGCTATGCTTTGTTTATTTTCATGGACTACGATAATTAGTCTAGCATCCGTAGTTACGCATCGCGCATACTAGACCTGGGGACATGATGACGATAGTCTATATCCGGTCACGGACCGACTAAAGTCCAATACTAACTGGCGATGCATTTAACCCGGCTAAGCCGACTAGACGTTTGGGCTCATGAAGGCCCAAACCGAATCTATTGATGGAATAGATATCCGATGTCTTCTAAATAGGAAGATAATCATTCCTAACCGACTAAGGCGGGATACTGCAGAGGTTGAGGAACACGGAACCAACAAGGATTCCGTGTGTATATAAAGGAATCACATCCCTCGCTTAAGGTACGATCTCGTAACCTTAACACTCCTTAAACCCTAAACCGATTACTTACTCTCACGCCGGAGGATAATCGTGCACGGTAAGCCTAACGGTGTTTTCTGTCTCTTAGTGCGCAGGTCTCAAGTAACAATCAGCAATTGGTACAAGAACCGGAGCCCAAACAAGGAACGCCCAGCTTTTGTATCAACATATCTAAATGTTCAGGTTAATGAACATGATAGGGAAGTCTAGTGGTAATGAAGAATCTGCAGTGAAGATGGGTCAGATAGTGAAGTGGGTCAGATAGTGAAGACAATGACTTCATAGTTGATGAAGAGCATATGATACATGATGTTGAGGTGGATATGCAAGAATTTAGGAGCAACATATATGATAATGTAGAATGGGTGGGTTGTAAAAAGAGATAGTTGCAAATGTTAATAAGGACATATATGGTGAGGGTGTGAGAAATGAATGTTTTAGGTCTGTTTATCCAAAATGTTATCCAAAACGAGTCTTTGGGGTTTTTGTTTTCTTGCTTTGTTATTTTATAATGAATGTTTTAGGTCTGTTTATCCAAAATTTGTACATTTATTCTTATGTATTAAGTTTTTGTTTTTGATCTTGTAGAGGTTGATTTTATGTGATAGGGTTGTATACTTCTTATTTAATCCAAAGTTTTGAGATGTTATTTTTGTTTTTTAATTCTTTTTCAGTTTGTCCATTTATCTATTGAGTGACAAAATTTGAATGAATTGTTTTTATGGTGTTACTTTTAACTTTCAATGTGTTGGCTAAATGGTCCAAATCAACATGACTATACATATTCATTTTTTTTAGTATGGCTTTTGACAATTTTTATTTTTTCATAAGACTTTTGTTCACATTTCACCTCTTCATGAACCTATAGTACCGTTTTCTGTCTATACTTTTATCAGTTGTTTTATGTTGCACTATACCAGTATGTTGCAATGTAGCCAAATGGCCCAAATGAACATGACTTCATATTCACCTCTCCGTAAACTTCTAGTACTGTTTTCTGTCTTTACTTTATCAATTGTTTTTACATCACACATGGTTGTGGACTTATGCTCAGGGACGGAGCCAGAAACAAATATGATTAGATATACAATTTTTTTTAACTGTAATATAATAGAGTTTAAGATGCTAGCTAAATAAGACTAAGAACACATTTCGATAGACCGGGGTCATTTACGATGAATTTGAGAAAAGTATGCATTTTTTCTTAAAATTAACACTACATCGAAAAAATCATTAGGTGTCCCGGGCATCTATGGGACCCCTAACTCCGTCCCTGGTTATGGTTATGGTTATTATTAGTGCACGTTTCATACCTTCATATTTTGGAACATGGGTTAAATTGGAAGATTGTGTAATGGTCATGATGACTAATTTTATCTTTTTATTATTTTTTTTCAACGTTTTCAGAAGTATGATTGATGAAGCACTTACGGGGTTTTTAAAGTGGCTTATATAAAAGGCTTAAGTTTTTGTTAAAAAAGAATAAGTTAATGGCTTATGTTTTATCAAAACACACTTCTTTACAAGCTCAAATAGTGTTTGGATTAGCTTATGTAGTTTCAAATTACAATATTAGCAAAATGACTAAAGATGACAGCCCTAGAAACAATTACATTATTAGCGGATCCTCTCCCCATAGTTTTGACCCAGACGGTCCTCGACCGTGTGATTAACATTAGTTTGACCGTAAAATGCTATCACCTGAATAACACGTAATGGGTATTATAGTCATTTTGGTTTTAGAGCTCTTTTATACCTAGAAAGATGAAAACCTCTCATTTCACAATTAATCGCTAGGGTTACACACCACAACTAATCTCTGTAAACACAATCAAAGCACCGCACCTTTCTCCAAAGGGAGGTGATACTCACACCACACATTTTGATTAATACACCACAAACTGTGCATTACAGTATTGTACAGTACAAACCGTAATGCACGCCAGGTGTATTAATCAAAATGTGTGTGAGTATCAATTCCCTTCTCCAAAAGGTGAAGATCGGTGGGATCACCTCGTCCCATGCATCCTAAGGATGCCAACCGACCCCCCAAGGACCCGCCCCGTAACGAAAGCACTGTCTCGCGATCGCATTTATCGAGGTGGGCTTTGAACCTCGCCATTTTCTCCAATAGGCCCTCACGACGGTCAACTGAGCATTTACGGTGGGGATAGTACAAATGATCTTTAGTGTCAAGAGGTTTGAACCCGGTCTATTGAACCCGCACCTACTTTATCTAATCTTAATCAATGTCAAGATTGAAAGAAAACGATTTCCCAAACAATAATGTTGTGTGAGTGGAGGGTGCGTAAGAAGGGTGTAACTCAAACCCGTACCATGATTATCGTAGTGTTTATACAAACCTTTTAGGTTGTTGATATGTGACAATCGTTTTTTTGGTGTTATCTAACACTAAATCTTCTTTTTAATGAACATGTAAGTTCCCAATAGTTTTTTTTTTTTTTTTTTTTTTTTTTTTTTTCTCAAGATAAACTATGGAGGTGCATTCACAAGTCCTCCTAAGATTCGTTATAAGGGCGGTAAGATAAACTGGATAGACACCATTGATTTAGATGAATTTTGTGTCAATGAGGTGCATTCAATGATGAAAGAGTTAGGTTATGAAAATGTTTCTATGGACGATTATTAAAAGGAACCTTAAACTTAATTAGATAATGGTCTTAGAAAATTAGCCACTGATAAAGATGTGGTGGAAATGATAAAACATGTTGCTAAGCACAAGGTTATTGATTTGTTTGTTGACCACTCTGTTCCACAAGTCCTTATGATTTTAGATAATACTTTGGTAGTTGGATTGAATAATAAATAATGATATAGTGGACAATGATGTTGATGATGTATTAGATGATGTAAGTGAGGATGAGTGGTTGAAGGATTGCTTAAGTAAGGTGGGTAGAATAAATAAGGATGTAGGGCAGTCAAGTAGGAATGTAGATAATGTAGGTCATTCTAGTGATTATGGTATGGGTGTGAATGATATGATTCAATCCAGTAGGAGTAAGAGGATGTATGTAGATGTTGAGGTTAATGAACATGATAGGGATAAGTCTAGTGGTAATGAAGAATCTGCACATAGTGAAGATGGGTCAGATAGTGAAGTGGGTCAGATAGTGAAGACAATGACTTCATAGTTGATGAAGAGCATATGATACATGATGTTGAGGTGGATATGCAAGAATTTAGGAGCAACATATATGATAATGTAGAATGGGTGGGTTGTAAAAAGAGATAGTTGCAAATGTTAATAAGGACATATATGGTGAGGGTGTGAGAAATGAGGAAGAAGATATTGTACATGCAGATTTTGATAGGGGTACTGACTCAGATAAGGCATTGAGGACATTAGCCAAGTGAACAAAGAAAATGATGGTACCATTGGGAAAAAGAGCTTTTTCATAAGACAAACATTGTGTTGTTAATACTGGTAGGTTGAATGGAATGAGGGTGGCTTGCATCAAGCTAAGTGTCTTTGGGGAGACCAGTGTGTTGTTAATATGAGGGATATGGTTTGCTCATGTAGGAAGTAGGAGTTGTCAGGAGTACCCTGCAATATGTAGTTGCAGCCATATGGAACATGGCAAGTAATGGTATAAAAACTGGCATACCAGAGTCAAATGTTCATCAATCTTATTGGATCACAACTTGGCAAGATATGTATAGATTCAAAATCGATCCTTGTGATGGACAAGATAAGTGGGCTAAGTCAAATGTCTCAATGATACTGACCCCACCTGGTCATGACAAAAGGAGTGCAATTGAGCAGGGAAGGTAAAAGTGTAACTTGTAGGAAGTGTGGCCAAGTTGGTCACAACCAAAGAAGTTGTACATGTCAAAGGGGTCCAGGAATTCAAACTGGTGGATCTCAGTCTAAAAGTGGTAAGCTTGCAAGGAAACTGGTGGTGCAAGTGGTGGTTCTAAGTCTGCAAAAAGTAAGCCTGGAAGGAAGAATGGACGTGCAAGTGGTGGTATGCCTGCAAGTTAAACAAGTGGATGTATGCGTGGTATGCCTGCAAGTCAAACAGTTGGTTCTCAGCCTGTTGGTGCAAGTAGTGGTGTGCCTGCAAGTGTTGGTTCTCATCCAATAGGTGCAAATGTTGGTTCTCAGCCTGCAAGTCAAACAAGTGCAGCAATTGTTGGTTCTCAAACTGTTGGTGCAAGTGCAACAAATGTTGGTTCACCAACCAAGTTTACCAAGTCAAGTGCAAAGAGGTTTTCACCATCAAAATTAATCTAATTTGCAGTAGTTCATTTGTGTATGTTAAGAACCAGTATGTACTTGTGTTATTTTGTGTTTTGGTTGCATCAGTTGGTCAAAAACATTTTCAGTAGACAATGGTTTGTAGTAGACATTTTGTTTAGGCTATACTTATATTCTGTTGGGTTGCAGTAAAATATGGTGAAGTATTTTGTGTAAATACTCACCAAACATTTGCACCTGTAAATGTCAGTTTACTTAAAACATTTGCAGCTTGTTGAATGCATTTTGCTATTGAATATTTTGATGTAAGTTGAAACTTAATAGCAACATTCAAAATACAACTAACTAGAATTCTAGAACCACCAAAATACAAACTACATTCATTTAAAAACACACAATACAACAAAGATCAACCACCTAAGAACCAACGACTTCTTAACCCTTTTAGCTTCAACACTGTTTTGATGTACTTTTGCTTGCAGCTGATTCATCGAACATAAGAGACCAGGAATGATTTGCATAACTCTTGGACACATTGGTGGATCGTACCAATCAATCAACCCACACTATTTTAAAAAAGATAAGTTAGGTCAAATTAGGGCTCTTAAATTTAAAGGGTTTTCAAAATAAGACAACTTACCATCTTAGAAAAACAATAAAAGCGTCTCCCTGGGTTGATTGGAGTCCATTATGTGCAAATGATTGATGGGGCTCCACATCTCAAGCATCGGTTCATTTTTAGTTTGTGTTTGTGATTTAACCGTTGGGTTTGTGTTTGTGATAGTGTTTGTGTTTGAGTTTGCGTTTGTGTGTGTTTATTAATAAAGGGACAACAAAAAGCGAAATGACTATAATGCCCTTGTATTAATACACTGGATGTTAACTAACGGTCAAACTAATAGAAATATCTGTCAAGGGACCGAACCCGTAATGGGGCAAAACCATGGGGAGAGGATCTGCAAAAAAAAAGTATAGGGACCAAATTCGTAATACCCGACAAACCACATGGACCATTTATGTAATTAACTCTTAGCAAAATGACTAAAAATGACAACACTAGAAACATATAGGCTAACAAAAAGCTACAACAAAAAAAGTGGAACAAAAAGCAAAAAAGTAGTAGTACTCGGTAACAAATAAATTCGGGGATCAAACCAAACCACATCATTTTAAATGAATAAAATTTACTCATTTGCGAAGAAGAAAAGGCTCTGCTTATCTTGTTAACGTAAACCCTAATTCTCCTTTAATTCTGTTAGGAATCAGTTGTTGTTGTAAATACGTATAGATGTTTACATTGTTGTTTTACGTACGGTTGTGTTAAATTCATGTTATGAATATTTGATCGGTTACTGTATGTGTTTTAGACTTTAAGCGCGTTGTTATTGTTTTTGGCGGTTAATTTTAATAAGTTTGAAGGTAGTGATAGGATTATAAAATTCTCTAGTTTTTGTAGTTTTTTTTTTATTGTGTATATGAGTTTTTGATGTTTAATTTTTCGAATGGTCGTCAATGGCTATGGCTTTGTTTAATAAAAGAAGCATTCAATGTTTAACTTTTACGTCATTTTATACTTTATAATTACATATGGTATCTCATCGTTATTTTATAAAAGGTCTTGATCAGTCAATATGTGTGGACTAGATCCGATGAATCTAAATTACAAACTATACTTTGATTTGGTTTTGCTACTTATTATATCTATCTACTAAATATTGAACAAACGGAATCCATTATTTTAACACCGTTAGTGAGGTGTCCAAACGTCATTGGCCCTTATGAGTGTGTTGCTTTAATGCTATTGGGTAACTGTGTTTATGTGAGTGATTTTCTACAGTATACCACACTGTTTGCCTTTTGTGGATCGTTAACTCAGAGTTTCTCTCTCTCATCATATTCTAGATCTGCTTTATCTCTTCAACATCCACTTTATCTCTCCCAATTGATACGCAGAAGAATATCTGCTCATCATCTCTTATTCCTATTCTTACTCAGATCAAACGTTAGGCACCGCCACCAAAAAGGTTTGTCGATCTCTTTCTCTCATTTCTTTTCGAGGTATAATAATTTATTGTGATTATTCTTGTTTTTTTTGTTTTTTTATTTATTTATTTGTTTTCCAGAGGTTTAATTGAAAATAAAATTTGTTTGTGCGATTTGTTTAGGTTTTGTGTATGAATTATAACCCTGTCGGTTATAAAAATGGTGTGCTGATTGGTTGTACGATGATCTCTTCCCTTGATTCCTTTTTGAGGTATGATTAGTTTGGAAAAAACATTCGTCATTTATGTGTGATGTAAACAGTTTAAGTGGTAATTAATTGTGGATTTTTTATTTTATTTATTTATTTATTTTATTTTTTTTTTTGGAATTTTTCGGTTGTTTTAATGAGATCTATCTTTTGGTATTTCTAATTATTTAACTGAAAATGTCAGGAATCTAAATATCATTCCATTTTTTGGGGTTTCAGGCAACCTCTGGGAAACTAGATGTAGTGGCCGGTATTCGGCCAAGAAAAACTAATCCTGCCACTGATGTATCAGGATTGCTTTTTCTTGGTCGAATATTGATCACCACTAATGATTCCGATAATCGATGTGCCAGAACACTTGGTTTTTCATACAAGATACCATTTTGCGTCGCCTGCAGGTATTTATTTTCGCGTTGAATTTTGCATGTTTAATGGAATAACTAGAAGGGTACACGCGCGTTGCGACGACGGGTACCCTATAACTAAATCTTTTGGCGAATAGTATATTTCGATTATATATTTTTCGTGATATTGACTATATGTAGAGGTGTGCACGGTTCGGTTTGGATCGGTTTTACCGAAAAGTCCACACAAACTTTAATCTCATTAAGATAAAGTAAAGAAAAGAAAATCCACAATTGTTACAATACTATAAATAATAACAACATATTTATCTTTCACAACTCTTCAATCCGAATACCCAAAATCCAACTCTTTTGTTTTCATATATATTTTTCATATTCTAAAACACTAAAACAATAAATACTACTATATGACTATTTTCAAATTTCTATTCTACCAGTGTTTTAGAAAAACTCATCTTGCACTAATATGGTCTTCTATAATAGTATCAAAAAAATGGCTTTCTTGACCTACAAACAACCATTCTATAACTAACTTCCGGTGCATCAGCCACTACTCTCGATCCCTCGGCCGCTTCCACCGCCTCCTTAGCATCGCCACTTGTCCCGCTATACCGGGTGTAATCTCCCAGAAATCCTTTTTCCCGTGTTATTATCCACCATAGAGTTTACCCTCCTAATCAAAAACATGATATAAATATTCCCGGGCTCCAAGTCTTCATCCGCGGATAATGGAGAAAATCTTCGGTTTATGTTTAATGATCTTGAGTTGACTATGAAAAAAGATGGACACTCTAGCATGACCTCGGTTGCTTTTACTTGTTCACGATATTGTCGAATTTCTCCTGAAGGAAATATAACTCTTGATGCTTTGTTTACTTTGTTGGTTTTTATTATGAAGAGATTAATGAACGCACATGAAGATGCATAGAAAAAAGTGTGTGTGTATTTTAAGTTTCGAGAGAGAGAGAGAGAGAGAGAGAGAGAGAGAGAGAGAGAGAGAGAGAGAGAGAGAGAGAGAGAGAAAATGAACCGAATGAAATGGTCTTTGTGTGTTTATTTGTTTTGGGGGTTTTATATCCCTTGTCTTAATTATGATGTATAATGGGCTGTTAGAAGTATAGTTTAAATGTCTTAAATGACATGTTACAAGAATTTATATTAAATGGATGTTACAAAATAATGGACTATATATAATAAATAGGCTATTAAAAAACAATGGATCATTAACGTCTATGAAATGAAGGACATTTAATTTTGATGTTTAATGTAATTTATATGTACATATACAATTCCTTCTTATTAAAGAAATGTTTTTGGTCTTATTTTTTTTAAGACTTCTTTATTTAGAAAGTCCCAAATGTTTTATATAGTAGTATAGATATTAGTTATGTGTGTTTCCATTATCTCTTATGTATACATCCGTTAGCGTAGACATTAATACAAACCATTTAGATGACTCAACCTAGATATTAATTAAGATGCCTAAACCTTTGTGCCTATTGGTGATCCATACCAGCGTATGTCTATGTAATAAACTCCTCATTTAAAGATTGCCAGATACTATTGGCTTCACCGTTAGCATGACATTAGTGTTCAATGGCAATATCGTTAGGGGTAATTGATATGCTGCTTTAGTCTATGTTTGCACGTAAGAGTCACTGACATCTGCTGTAAAGGTGTTCTTATGCATTAGAAGAGCAGATATTGCATCACTTATTTGATGGTTTCATGGCAACCAAGAGTTATTTTAGACTTTATTACACTTACATTTACCTGTTAGTCACACCAACTATAGGTTCCCAACTGATGATTCCAGATTTGTTGTTATTGTAGGTGTGTATATGCAGACGGATGCAATCAACAGGTGTCGAGATGAAATCTGTAGCTGAATAGGCTCATTCAAAGAAGATAACCTCCTGATCTATTCTCATTTTTTGTAGTCTAAAGTGATCATATCAAACTTCCTATTTTAGTATGCATTTTACATGTTAAATGATACATATCCGTATTGACCCAATATCCTTAACTTCCTACATTGGCAGGAGATATGTCAGGGATCTTTGTCGGCTGTATGAAAAAAAAAAAGAGCAGAAAACACAGTATCCTTGGGCTGTTAGGTGTTATTTTGTGAAACGCATGTCTAATAAAACATGACGATTTGTGTAGCACAAAATAGCATTTAACTGCCCAAAGATATTGGCGTTTTTTCCTTTTTCCTGCTTCATAAGGTCAACGCCTAAATATCTTATTGGTGCGTGTCATCTACAAATTAAATTACGAGTTGTTGCTAAAAGAAAACTGATATTATTATTGTTGGTCGGATAATTGTTACGGTATTTATTGTATCATCACAAATTACAACAACTTTGGTGTCCAATATAAAAAAGAATAGTATTAGTTCATTTGAAAATTTATATTGACATATATATATATATATATAATATCTTAATCGTGCGATCTACTTGCATTAACAGGGAATCAGCTACACAAAGACAACTGTTTAAACATATTTGGTCTTGAAACAGTTGAGTGAACGTTCTTTCATAATGGATGCTGAAATGCACCCACAATAAAAGGTAAAGACCGTGTAATTATTTAACAGAAAGTCTCCCTTTTATTTAAAGAAATATTTTACGACCATATGGCAAACCCTAGACCCGCATGCCACAGCACCACGGAAACTAAAACTAACCACAAATACATGGGTCACAAGGAAGCCTCAAAATGTGACAGAGTGACGCTTTCTACTATTTAATTCATTACGCTTTTATGTTACAGGCTAAATGCGCCAAAAGAAATGTCAAAAATCCATCCAGCAATAGCTTTAGCCTTCCATGCAAGATTCCATTCCTTCCGAATTTCAGGTATCCCTTTCAAGATGCATCTTACATATTCAATGCAATACTGCTACTTACAGATGTTGGGTAGCATTCGAGTGACAATGGACATGGAACAATATCTGCACTGGAATGTTATACGAAATGTTAAGCTGTCTGACCATCTTATGGTTACTGGTAAGTATTGTGTTCACGATTTTCTGAATTGTAAGGAGCTAGCTATAATTTTGTAAAGGGTAATGATTTATACGACATACGTCGTTTTGAAATTTATCAAATTTTGCCAAGACCGGTATCATACAAGTACATACATTGTGGTTTCGTCCACTTTCTCATAACTAAAAAAATTCCTTTTAAGCTTTAAGAATGCCTACTTTTACCACAGTATGGTTGCAATGGATCCAATTAGTCCACTCTATTGCTTGGCCAAAGGTTACTTATTTCGGAACTGTGCATCCATAACTGCTTATATTGCTATGCCATACCATCTTAGACGTATGAACTGAACTTATAATTTAAAGATTGCGAGGTAATATTGGTTTTCCCGTTGTGATGACGTTATTGCTGTGTCAATGTCGTTGCCTTTAACTGATGTACTGCTTTAGTCTTAGTGGTGCCGTCGTTTGTGTTAACGGTTTTCTACACTTGGGTCCGGTGCTTTTGTCTTAGTGGTACCATTGTTTATGTGGGCGGTTTTCCACACTTGGGGTCCAATTGTCCCAAAACGTTTATACACATCAGCCACTCTCATATACTGTGCACATGAATTTATGCATTAGAGGAACATATTTTGTGATTTTATACTTTGCTACGCTTATATTTCCCTCTTCGTAGTACCAGGTTATAGGTTACAATTTCCTGATTCGATGTTTGTTGTTATTGCAGGCATACATATGCAGCAATATCGATCAAGAATCACAATATGAAATATGTAGTCAGACAGTCCGCTCACGTGCAGATGAGCTCCGGATTTATTTGCTGTTTCTATAACTTAAAGTAACCAAATTAAATTTCCTATTTTCGTATAAACTTTACATATTAAATGCCGCTGTGGTAGGAAGTGTCATTGGGGGATCAGAAAGAACAGGTTGATATCCTTTCATCTTTTATTTTCTTTCCTAATAATATTAGTTGTAAAAGTAACGTGTTAGTAAAAGGTATGTTTTAGTGGAAATAAGGATTAGCAGCAATGACAATGCAATTATATGGTAAAAGTGACCGGACGATAGTTTACAAGGAAGCTCATATGTCGAAAAAATAATTATAATAACAATGTCGGAGCAAGTCTTTAAAGCAATTTCTAAGATGGTTTTAGATAAATTGATGAGTTTATTTTGCGTATTTTGGGAGAAATAGATTAAATTACTTTGAAGAATAAGCAATTTCCAAGAGGATGTATTGGAGACTAAAATACACGGTTGGTCCTTAAACTTGGCAAGCCGCTTCTCGTTGGAACAAACCTGGGCATAATCATCGTCGGAGGTCCAAAACATGGCTTTATATGCCAAACTCGTCCCTTGACCAAATTTCCGTTAGTCAACGTCCCGTTATATGTTGTTAAATCCCGTTATTCTAGTTAAATAACCATTTTGCCCATTTATATATAAAAACCCCAAAACAAATCTTCATTTAATCACCTCTCTAGCCTTCACCTTCACCTTCACCCTAACCATAAATCCCCAAATTAAAAAGCCTAACCTTAAATAAAAAGTATAAGAGGATGATGCCTGGAAGGATTATTGGTGTTAGTGTTGATTCTGAGGGTAAGCCTGCTTTACGTATGGCTATGCAGACGAGAGAGTAGCATATTAGGAGGGATAAAGCTACCAGTAACATTTGTACAGCTCAGGTATCGTTTTTTTCCCTTGAAATACTCAGAGTTATGTTGTAACAAGAAAGGTATGTAAGATTAGAACAATTTAAAGGGCGTTTGACATTACTTATTTTAGTGCACATCTGTTAAATATTCAAGCAGATAAGCAATTTCGGGTATTTGGGTAAAACTGCTTATCTGCTTACTCTTTTAGAATTAACCAATCTTGATTGTTTTGAGTAAAACTGCTTATCTGCTTTATATCAAATAAGCACTAAAAAAGAGGTATGGTACCTGATTATTTTGTAAGCAATCCCAAACACCCTCTTATTTTGTCACCATGGTCTTTGTTTTAGTCATATCGGAATATCTTTGGATATGTAAATAGATACACTCTCAAGCAGAAAAAACTTAAAGTCTATTGTTGATCGCAGGTGACATTCACTGCCGAATCTCTTGCACCAGAGGTTCAAGATGTTATACCTTCCGAGCTTGTAAGGGAGACTCATTTATGACTCATCTAATTTTAACTCGTAGCTTATTTCGACTTATTATACTGGGTAGTGTTACGGTCAGTCAAATAGGTAAATTTTAACCTTATTTGAAATGGTGTTGGAACCAAAGGAGCAATCGACTTATGCATTATGTAGCAACCACGCTTGACCTTCACTGCATATAATACTCATTATATTGGGTAGGTGTTACGGGTCAGGTCAAATAGGTAAAATATAAGCCGAGTCAAATAAGCTAATAAGCCCAAGCTTAAACAAACATGCCCTTTATATCAATAGCTGTACGTATACATATAGTAAATTTGTGCTTTGCATTATTTTTGCAGATGTGACAGTCATATAACTTCCACGTTATCAGCCAACTCAACACCATGACAAGCTAACAATGATTTACAAGCTTGATACATACGGTAGCAATTGACGTTGAATATGTTTTCAAGCGATAAATTACTTGATCTTTAAAATAAACATTATTGTAAAATGTCAAGAGAAGTTGCAGATGACTGCAAAGTGCAAACAGAAACAACCCAACCACAATAATCATTAAGAATTTAAAAATAGGTCATACAGCTCAATATGTACGTGTATGATATGGTAATTAGTAAGCATTTGTACCGACAATACTCTATATACATGGACAGTCACACAAACAAAAATGATCTCGCTTATGTACCGAAAAGGAGTACAGTATGATGGGATTTACATAATTGGAAAATGCTGGAGGAAACATGGAATTCAAGTAGGACATGACACTAGTTTAGATTAATTAATAGGATTCATAAAACACTCGCTGACATTTAGATTCTAAAAAGGATACAAGGTATGTCGGTGGTTCATTCAGATAATGATCCTGCTCCATGGACAATGTTGATTGTATCTTTGATTGGGATTGTCCAATTCAGTAGTATGTTTATATGATTGTAATATGTTTGGTATTAATATATATTCAATTTTCATGTTTTGTTGTAATTTTTTTTTGCAATTGTATACTTGATAATATTGCATACAAGTTCATTCTTTCATTCTATGGTGATGGTTAATTTTGTAGTAAACATAAATTTGTAGAAGGTTATGAAAAAGATAAAGGGAGGTGGTGGTGGTGGTGGTGGTGGTGATGGTATAATTTTATTGATTAAATACACCGTTAGTCCTAAGGTTATACCAACCTTACCACCAAAATAATTAACTAAAACAATGAACGATTATTTCTTCTCATGCAAGTGACATGGGAAAATGATGATCCTCGACTAAAGGAAAATTGGTCGAGGGACCAGCATGTAGTAAAACTGAAATAGGGACCTCGACGATGAAAAGCGCAGGGTTTCTCCCAACGGTGTTTGACGATGTTTTAGTGACCAACCGCAGATTTTAGTCATTTGCTTTCTTTTAGGAAAATTGTAAGAATATGTAATTAACATTACTTTTTCTTTTGTTATGTAGTTATTTTTATTATTTCCTATTGATTACATTATATTTTTGTATTCTGTTTATTATGTGTATGTTATGATCATTTTAACCCATTAGCAGGACTGCAGGAGCCTAATACATGAGAGTAATAAATTTGTCACGAAATACATGCAATAAACATAATTTATTTATTTAATTATTTTTCATTGACCAAAAGAGCAAATCTTATCTTTCTTTCAATGACCAGATGACCAAATGAGTGGCTTTTGTTTCTCAACATAAACTCTTTCAACCATATTATCAAGTTTTTTTTCTCCATTTTATTCACTTTTCCTTGCAATCAGTTTGTAGAAATGTACTCTTTAACTTCACCCGTTCAAAATAGCTATAAGTATGATGTTTTTCTGAGTTTCAGGGGTGAAGACACCAGTAAAAAGTTTGTCGATCATCTTTATCAAGCTCTTAAGCAAAAAGGCATTGAAACATACAAGGCTGATGAGGCAATTAAGCGAGGGAAAAGGATCAGTGATGAGCTTATCGAAGCCATTGAAGACTCCAAATATTACATCATTGTTTTTTCCAAAAACTATGCTTCTTCGTCATGGTGTTTGGAAGAGCTTGTCAAGATTATGGAGTGTCACAAGATGACTGGGGACACTACTTACCCTGTATTCTATGACGTGGAACCCACCGAAGTCCGCAAACAAAGTGGGGCTGTTGGTGAAGCTTTTGCTAAACATGAAAATGAAGAGGCTGCTGGGAAATGGAGAGACGCGTTGAAAAAAGCATCCAATCTGGCCGGGTGGGAGTTGAAGGACACAGCTAGAAGGTATTTCAATTTCTTCATCATATCTCTGTAATATTCTTTCTAATTGATACATATAATTGTTAATCCTTTTGTGTTATAATTCTAATTCATACAGGGACTCTAGAATGATCCAAATAATTGCTGTTGATATTATCAAAGTGTTCTTCCAATTACTCCATCTTTCCAACAAGAGGTTACTTTTCTCCTCCGATCCTCAACTTCAACAAGAGGGTAAAGAGTCAAAAATAAAAAAATCTTCATTGGCGTCCACTTCAACTTCAAACTCATTTGCACCAAAAATAAAAAAATCTTCTGATGAGAAGAGGTTTAAGTATGATGTGTTTTTAAGTTTCAGGGGTGAAGACACCCGTAAAAACTTTGTCGATCATCTTTATCATGCTCTTAAGGACAAAGGCATTTACACGTATAAAGATGATGAGAAAATACAGAAAGGGAAAAGGATCCGGGATGATCTCTTCAAATCCATTGAAGACTCCAAATTTTAGATCATTGTTTTTTCCAAAAACTACGCTTCTTCGTCATGGTGTTTGGAAGAGCTTGTCAAGATTATGGAGTGCCAGAAGATGGATGAGCACACTGCTTACCCTATATTCTATGATGTGGAACCCACCGAAGTCCGCAAACAAAGTGGGGCTGTTGGTGAAGCTTTTGCTAAACATGAAAAGAAAGTGAGAATAAAAAGATGGGCGTTTGGATTAGCCTTTTCCATGAAGAAAAAGAAAGCTATGTTGAAGAAATGGAAAGGGGCTCTAAAAGAAGTAGCCGATCTGGCTCTTGATGGGTAATTTCCTACTTTTGTTTGTTGGTAATATGTGTTGAAAAAGGATAGTCGATAAAAGATTATTATTACACTACTATGTTTTTACTTTATAGATCTAAAACACTCTTCATTTTCTATGGCGTATGCTAAACAGATCTTGTTTTTACATAAAAACAGGCACGAAGCTAAGAAATGGAAAGGGGCTCTAAAAAAAGCAGCCGGTCTGGCTGGATTGGAGTTGAAGAACACTCTTGATGGGTAATTTCCTACTTTTGTTTGTTGCTAATATGTGTTGAAAAAGGATAATGGATAAAAGATTATTATTACTGTACTATTTTTTACTTCATATACACTACCACATTTACCGGTTTCCCATCGCCGCTTTTCCCGTGACAGTTGTCACTGGGAATCATCACTAAACGACAAAAATATATCCCACGTGCACGAAGTCTCGTAGAAAAGTCATTAAATTATGGAGAGTTTTCGTGACGTCACGTGATACTCTTGTTATATTTTGACCGAAAATTTCATCACAGCAACGTGGCGGAACTTTTCCTCATTATTTTCCTCAAATGACATGTCACGGGATTCATTTGATTATTTAAAATATGTAATTAGTGTTAATTTTATTACTTTAAAATTTTATTTTGCACTTTTCTCCAAATGACATGTCGTACGGATTCATTTGATTATTTAAAATATGTAATTAGTGTTAATTTGATTACCCTAAAATTTTATTTTGACTTTTCCCAATGACATGTCGCCGGGGATTCCGCTTTGACTTCGTTTGACTTTATTAATAATAATAGTAATGTAATAATAATAATAATAATAATAATAATAATAATAATAATAATAATAATAATAATAATAATAATAATAATAATAATAATAATAATAATAATACGTATACCATAACATAACGACTCATCCGTTCAAAGTCTAATGTCTAACCATAACATATCGACTCATCCGTTGAACGCCTAATGCAGAACCATAACATATCGACTCATCCGTTGAATGTCTAATGTCCAACCCTAACATATCGACTCATCCGTTGAACGCCTAATGTCCAACCCATAACATATCGACTTATCCGATTGAACGCCTAATGTGTAACCATAACATACCGACTCATCCGCTGAATGTCTAATGTAACCATAACATATCGACTCATCCGTTGAACGCTTAATGTGTAACCATGACATATCGACTCATCCATTAACGCCTAATGTGTAACCATAACATACCGACTCATTCATCAACGCCTAATGTGTAACCATAATATATCGACTCATTCGTTGAACGCCTAATGTGTAACCATAACATACCGACTCATTCATGAACGCCTAATGTGTAACCATAACATATCGACTAATCCGTTAAACGCCTAATGTGTAACCATAACATACCGACTCATCCGTTGAACGCCCAATGTGTAACCATAACATACCGACTCATTCGTTGAACGCTTAATGTGTAACCATAACATATCTACTCATCCGTTGAACGCCTAATGTGTAACCATAACATACCGACTCATTCGCTGAACGCCCTAATGTGTAAGCATAACATATCGACTCATCCGCTGAACATCTAATGTGTAACCATAACATATCGACTCATCCGTTGAACGCCTAATGTCCAACCCAACATATCGACTCATCCGTTGAACGCCTAATGTCCAACCCATAACATATCGACTTATCCGTTGAACGCCTAATGTAACCATAACATACCGACTCATCCGCTGAATGTCTAATGTGTAACCATAACATATCGACTCATCCGCTGAACGTTTAATGTCTAACCATGACATATCGACTCATCCGTTAACGTCTAATGTGTAACCATAACATACCGACTCATTCATTGAACGTCTAATGTGTAACCATAATATATCGACTCATTCGTTGAACGTCTAATGTGTAACCATAACATATCGACTCATTCGTTGAACGTCTAATGTGTAACCATAATATATCTACTCATCCGTTAAACGTCTAATGTGTAACCATAATATACCGACTCATCCGTTGAACGTCTAATGTGTAACCATAACATACCGACTCATTCGTTGAACGTCTAATGTGTAACCATAACATATCTACTCATCCGTTGAACGTCTAATGTCCAACCCTAACATATCGACTCATCCGTTGAACGTCTAATGTCCAACCCATAACATATCGACTTATCCGTTGAATGTCTAATGTGTAACCATAACATACCGACTCATCCGTTGAATGTCTAATGTGTAACCATAACATATCGACTCATCCGTTGAACGTTTAATGTGTAACCATGACATTTCGACTCATCCGTTAACGTCTAATGTGTAACCATAACATACCGACTCATTCATTGAACGTCTAATGTGTAACCATAATATATCGACTCATTCGTTGAACGTCTAATGTGTAACCATAACATATCTACTCATCCGTTGAACGTCTAATGTGTAACCATAATATATCGACTAATCCGTTAAACGTCTAATGTGTAACCATAACATACCGACTCATCCGTTGAACGTCTAATGTGTAACCATAACATACCGACGAGGAGGCTAGACAAGGTATGTAATAATTTTTTTTTTCTCCTTTTGGTATCCCGGGTGACATGTCGCTAGGGAATGTTTATTGTTTAAATTTTGTTAGTTTATAGTTATTATTAGTTCAATTGCCTTGAAATGGTATGTATGTTAAAAAGTGAAATAATATGTATGTTAAAACTCTTAGCAACATACATACCATTTCCCTTTTTTCAACTTTTGAGCCGTTTATAATAATTTTGTTAGTTTATAGTTTATATTTATTATTTGTTGATATGTGCTCGTTTATATTATTTTGTTAGTTTATAGTTATTATTTGTTGATATGAGCCGCTTATAGTTTATAATAATTAGTTGTTTTAGGATTTTAGTGATTAATATGTGGCCAAATCAAGGCAATTGAAATGGTATGTATGTTAAAATAATGGTATGTATGTTAAAAAGTGAAATGATATGTATGTTAAAAAAGTGAAATGGTATGTATGTTAAAAAGTGAAATAGTTGATGATGATGGTGTTGAGAAAGTTTATTCTAGTGAAGAAGAAGATTGATCTTGAGTTGTAACTTGCAAAATACACTTATATATTTGAATGAATGAATGAAATTGTTGTGGATTGTTTAAATGTGTATATTTATTGGATGTGTTATTTGGATGTGTGCATGCTTATATTATTTTGTTCATGAATTTCTATATCTTATGCTAATTGTACTTGTCGGATGTCGGCAGATGTTGCACGGTCCCACTCAAGAATGACGGTGGTGGGAGGATCGTCCCTCCGCATCGCTGCACTCCACCAAGGCCGGGCAAGCTTCATTAACAAAGGTAAGAATTTCGAGATTATTGTAATACAAGCATAAATTTGATACATATTTATGACTTTTATCACTAACTTGATTTTGCGGGCAAAGGTAAACGAAACCCAATTTGGCGGCAGGCGGCAAGGCGGTGAATACCGCGACAAGACCCGAACCTTTCGTCAAGGCAATCGCAGGTTTAAAAGGTCCCGTGTCGATCACTTTTGAGGTGGGTCACAAACAAACCCTAAACCCTCTCTACCTAATGCGCTCACGGGTCTAACTTCATCTGGGAGGTCGTTAGGAAAGTGTTGGTTGTACTACCCTCTCGGGAGAAGGTCCAGAAGGAGAAGAAGGCGGGAATCATTTTATATTGGGGTCGCTTATCCTTTTATGTTTATTTCATTATCGTGTTCATTTATTTACTTGTGTATATTTATCTAAATTCGCTTATTTATTTATATCATATAAATAAATAAACAAATTTAAATAAATATATAAATTATATCTCTAACTCTCTTTTCGTTTTGTTGTATATGATTGCAGACCCTGTTTGACCTTAGGCCGCACATCGACTCCTCCCGCTGGCCCCAGATCTACGAAGGCATAAACTCGCACCTGCAAAAAGCCTACAATACTAACAAGGCTTCTTTCAAGGCCAAACATTGGAAGGTAGACCCCACCAACCGGGATTACGATGTGGAGGCGATTAGGCGGCACGCCCCAGGAGATTACAATGGATGATTGGGATGAGTACATTAAGTTTTGGAATGATCCCAAGAACATTCAACGAGCCGCTACAAATCGGCTTAACCGACAAAAAGAAACAAGGTCATATCTCGGCAGGGATCCCGGTCATTGCCTCTATTTCGAGATGATATGGTAATAAACATTATAATTATTTTACATATATATATATATATATATATATATATATATATATATATATATATATATATATATATATATATATATATATATATATATATATATATATATATATATATATATATACGATTATACGCTTTGGTGTGTTGTGATTTGTCGCTTTTAAAATTATTCATCTTATATGCGTGTGTATGTGCAGATGCGAGCATCGAGACTCATGAATACCGTCACCATCGACACTTTTGGCGAACACATACCGTTGATGGGGTATTCCCTAACGATGAGGACCACCGGATATATGTAAGTTTTGTTTCAAAACACACTTTAATGAATTATCGAGAAATAATGTAGCAACCCGACTAATATATTTACTATCTTGTGTTTTTGTCACTACATAGGACGAGATGAGAAAGCTTGAGGCAACGGGTCAATACACTGAGGATCAAATCAATGCGTTAGCAGAGGGGTAAGCCGTGGGCATATTCCGGTGTCGGTTGCGTATTGCCATCACGGGCCACATCCAGGCCAAGTATGCTCGCCCCCCGAGAAAGTCACCAAAGATGTAAGCTTTATCATGAGTCTCCTCGGGCGACAACGAGACACTGGATATGTTCGGGAGTATGACTCGTGGTGCTAGCGGGAGTGGTGGGTGTGGTGATGACGAGGAGAATGGCGGTGATGAGGATAACAACGACGAGAGGTAGTTGTGTTATATATTATTAGTATGTTACATTGGTACTAGCTTTAGGTAGTTGTGTTATATATTATTAGGTTCATCTTTGCGCCATTTAAACACTTGTTTCCCTATCTATCAATGCACATATTGACTTTTGAGTCATGTTTATGTAAAAGTTGTGATCTATTTGTATTGCGTTGATCCGTTATATGGTATTTGTGTTTTGGCACAAGTTGTGGTAGTCTATCTGTGTTTTAGTATTGAGTTTATTTGGTAGATTTTTAGGAAAATTTCTAAAAATCTCGAAATCGTCCTGCGGCAGTGCATTAAAAAAATGAGACTTTCACGACACGTCACGGATAAAGACACTAAACATTGACAAGTCAACGAGAAACAGTTTCGTGAATGACACGTCACGATAAGAGTTAACTCGTTGACTTGTCAACAATAATATGGTTTCAATGTGACGTCACGTGATACTTAATCTCGATAATTAAGCGCCTTAATCATTTTGCTTAATTCGATTATTCTGAAATGTCACGTCACGTGATAATGTGCCACCGGTACTTCTGCTTTGATCGAAAATCGAGTGGGACCCACGTCGTCGCCGGGATTGTCATTGGGATACAATCTCACGAGGCTTCCCGTGAAGTATTCGTGACGTGACACGTCGCCGGATATCTCTTTCACGTGATACGTCACGTTGAGATCTATATGTCATGGGGTAGCCAAGTGAATGTTGTAGTGATATGATTATGTTAAAAATCTAAAATACTGTTCATTTTCTATAGTGTATGCTAAACAGATCTTGTTTTTACATAAAAACAGGCACGAAGTTAAATTCATCAAAAAAATTGTTCATGAGATTTCACTAGAGTTACGCCCCATCAGTTTCGGCTTTGATGAAAAGTTAGTCGGCATGGAGACTCGAGTAAAGGATATTGTTTCATCTTTAGAAGCTGGTATTGATGAAGTTCGCATGATAGGGATCAAGGGCATGGGAGGGGCTGGGAAGACAACTTTGGCAAGAGCTGTTTTTAATTATCTATCTGTTGATTTTGAAGCTACAAGCTTTGTTGGGAATGTGAGGGAAGTTTCAAACGCCCCTATGTTTGGTTTGAAGAAATTACAAGAACAAGTCTTTATAAATGTGCTAAATGAACAAGTCACTCTAAATAGTGTTGATGACGGGAAAGACATGATGAAAATGGAGGATGTTTGGTAAAAAGGTTCTTCTTGTTCTAGATGATGTGGACGACATAGAACAACTTAAGGCGTTAGCCGGTGACCCTAAATGGTTTAAGGTAGGAAGTATAATTCTCATTACAACAAGAGATGAGCAAGTATTGGCAGCACACAGAGTGAACGTGATTCACAATATTGTTCTCTTATCAGAGCAGGAAGCAATTTCCCTCTTTAGTAGGCATGCATTTGGAAGAGAGAATCCACTTGAAGGATACGAAGAGCTGTCAGGAAAAGTTGTACATTATGCTGC
This sequence comes from Chrysanthemum lavandulifolium, assembly GCA_022545495.1. Taxonomy (NCBI): domain Eukaryota; kingdom Viridiplantae; phylum Streptophyta; class Magnoliopsida; order Asterales; family Asteraceae; genus Chrysanthemum; species Chrysanthemum lavandulifolium. Next base: position 10,683,796 of record CM040239.1, on the reverse strand, counting down.
TGGTCTTCCCTTAACACTCCAAGTATTGGGTTCTTTTCTCTGTGGTAAAGATAAGGATGACTGGGAAGATGCCATAAAAAGACTAAAAGATATTCCCTTGAAGGAGACTCTGGGCCGGCTAGAATTAAGCTATACTGGTCTAGAGGATGATTATAAGGAAATATTTCTAGACATTGCATGCATATTGAAAGAAAAGCGCAAAACAGATGCAATGAGAATGCTTGAAATCTGTGGCTTTCATGCTAGAAATGGTTTAAAAGTTCTTATGCAGAGATCTCTCATAGCTATTTCTTCTAAATATGATATTATTGATAAAAAATATGATCAGGTCTTGGGCATGCATGACCATATAGAAGAAATGGGAAAGAACATTGTTCGTCGATTGCATCCCGAGGAGCCTAACAAACATAGCCGACTGTGGATTAATGAGGAAATTGAAGATATATTGACCAATGACATGGTAAAGATCAGTTTACTTGTAAGGTGGAGAAAACTAATACATTTTCATTTGTTCTGACTTCTGACATGAGGTTTCTGGACATTGTTTTTGGATTGCAGGGTACTGAAGAAACAAGATGTCTAAAACTTGATGAGCCAAGACTAAATTCGAGAATTCTTATGAAAGGTCTTGGAAAAATGAAGAAGCTTCGATATCTTGACGTGAATTTTTATGCTTCTGAAAATGACTGGGAAAGTGATGATGAATGTCTTGACAGTGGTCCGAAACTTGATGATACCACCCAATACTTTCCAAATTCTTTAAAATATCTAAAATTTTCGGATTACCCTTTCTTGTATTTACCCAAAACATTTCAAGCAAACAATCTTGTTGGACTTGAAATGTATTCTAGCAGAAGAATGGTACAACTTTGGGAAAAGGGAGAAATAAAGGTAGAATGATTGTTGATTATGTGCTATTAATTTGTAACAATGCTATTAATTTATTGCTTTATTAATCTTTTTGTCTTACTTTTGCTGGCAGGTTCTTAAAAATCTCAAATTTCTTTCTATCTTTATGTCAAAGTTGACGACCTTTGACTTTAGGATGACTCCGAATCTTGAGACGTTATTTCTTAGAGATACTCGTAATTTAGTAAAACTTTGCATGCTAGTTACTTGTCAAAAGCTCAAGCATCTCGATATCAGTTGGTCAAAGTTAAGAACCTTTGACCTCGGGTTGACTCCGAATCTTGAGAGTTTAGATCTTGCTAATTGTGTTTATTTTGAAGAACTTCACGTGTCTGTTACATATCCAAATCTCAAAATCCTCAACCTTTCTAATTCAAGGTTGAGGAGCCTTGACCTTGAGCTGATTCCAAATCTTGAGAGTTTAGATCTTGCTAATTGTGTTGATTTTGAAGAACTTCACGTGTCTGTTACATATCCAAATCTCAAAATCCTCGACCTTTCTAATTCAAGGTTGAGGAGCCTTGATCTTGAGCTGATTCCAAATCTTGAGAGGTTAGATCTTGAAGGTTGTGATGAGTTGGTAGAAATCAACGCTCCTGTTGGATGTCTGAAAAAAGTTGGCTACTTGAACTTAAGTGGTTGTTTGAGGTTTACCGATTTTAAGGCTCGCGGTAGATTGGAACCAAAGGTTAGTCGTTCTTCAGCTTATTTAGCCCTGTTTGGTGAGTCCCTAGATTTATGCCCGTTGCACCCCAACAGTAATCTCCCAAAGTTGCGGTTTCGTTGTTATTATGAAGAAGATTTACCATCATCAGTTGGAAATAGTGAGAAGCTTATTTCTTTTGGTCTATGTGCTTGCACAGACTTGAAGAAAATTTCAGACATAATTTGTAGTTTACAATGTTTAAAAAAACTTACACTCAGAGGCGATATTCCAGAGTTTCCCTAAGATCTTGGCAAGTTAGAATGTCTAGAAGAGCTCTGTTTGTACTCTGAGAAGATAAAACATCTTCCAGATAGCATTTGTATGCTAAAACATTTGAAGTATCTCTACCTTTGTAGTAGTGCTCTTGAGAAGTTACCTGAAGATCTAGACCGATTAGAATGTTTAGAAAGTCTAGATATAAGATATACAGGCATAAGTCATCTTCCGCAATGCATATTTGGGTTAAAAGGTCTACTTATCGCCGCATCTCGAGAGCTTCTCCAGTTGTATGATTTTCCCTCGGAGATAGAAACAACGACCTCTCCCATTCGGTGAGTATATAACAGGCACTTTCTTTGTTTTCTAAATTCATTCTTCTCATATTTTAATACATCGAATTTGATATTGGCCAACAAAAATTACTGGAACTTGTTACAGATTTGGTTTCTGAATATCAAATTCATTTTTACATGAATTACTGGAATGGTTCCTTACAGTTTATACAAAATTACAGATTTGGTTTCTGAATATCAAATTTTAAATGAATGGTCTTCAATTTGAAACTTGTTACACTTTTGGTCCCTTATTGTGTTAAACATGTAAGAGTTTCAAAAAGGATGATAGACGATACATAGATAAGACAAATATGGATTTTATTAAGTGTGTAACTCTCGTATCTGTTTTCATAAATTCTCCATTTTGTCGATTGCATTATATTTTCATACTAATAGCGCAATTCCATATAAGCTAAAGTAGTTTCTTGGCTCTCAAGGTGGCGCTATTACATACAGTAGGATCAAGCTGAGGTCACACTGCCTACCTTTAATAGAAGATTCATGCAAGAAGATTATGCATGCTGCAAGAACAACAAATGCGAAGACAATGGATCCAGTTCCATTACCCACCAAGAAGAGAATCTACCGTGTGTTGAAATCCTCTCAAGTTCACATAGATGCGAGATTGAGATCAGACACATCAAAGGCTCATTGATGTTTTACACCCAACTGCACAAACCATTGACTCTTTGATGCAGGTAAGCTTGATCTACCTGGTGTCGATGTCGAGGTTAAGCTTTAGAAGTGTATTTCAAGTCCCTTTTTTGGTATTAAATGTTGTTGTTTACATTTTTGGTTAGTAGATTTGTTACTTGTATCATTGTTGATTAAAGGATGGTGTTTAGTAAAATATTTTGGACATGTCCCAGTGCTTACCACCTCCATTTGAGACTGTTGCTTATGAGAGACAAGATTCAACTCTTTCACGTGAGCCACCAACTACTGAAGGTATGGAACTCCCTATAAGTAATGCAGAGATATCTTACCTAGCTCTGATCCTGGCTCTTTCTCGAGACAACCATCAAGTTCTTCTTTGGCTGAAGGGTCCGTGTTGAAGGAATCTCCTGCACCGGTTACGGAATCACCTCCAAACATTCCGATCTGCAAAGTCCAATCAGCGTCCCTAAATCTAGTGAGCCAAAAATTGTTCCAGTTGATAGGCAGGTGGAAACTGCTGGCTTAGTAACTGATTCAAACAAAGTTTTGAAAGAAGATGGTACTATGTTTAAGCATCCAACTCATTTGGTAACTCCTGCCGAATTGATGGCCACATCGTCGACTGAAATAAATCATGTTACTGAACAGAAAAGTGAAGTAGATTCAAATGTAGAAGATGTGATAATGAACCCCGATCAGCAGAATGTTGAGTTGGAAGTTAAAGAGGTTGGTGAAATCGGAAAGAGTCAAAATGTTGGTGGATACATTTCAGAGCAAAAGGAGAAATCCTTTTCTTCACAAGCATCAGGTTTCGGATTTGAAATGGGAAAAGATCGTCATCTTGACGGGTCCAATTTGGGTGGGCAGGATGAAGTTCAAGATGCGAACGTTGATCTTCCTTCCGAGTCAGCAATACCTGCAGCAATTGACTCATCGGCATCTGTGTCATCAACTAAAGGGAAAAAACAAAAGGGAACGAATGGTCAAGAATCAACTCCATCGTCTCCTCCTTCTCAAAGTGTATACAATTCAACTGATTCTCATAACGAAACAGGAGTTGGCTCAAGTGTTCCCTCTGGTGATGCGATGATACTTTCACAACTTCATTCTGTGCAAGAAATTATTGCTCAGGTAATTATTTATATAATATTAAATCTTTTTCTTTCCAACTATGATACCTTTCTTGCCGTTTTTTTTTTTTTTTTTTTTTTTTTTTTTTTCATGTTTTTCTTGCCATTCGCGTTTCTCTTCATGTTTTTCTAACAATTGTCAGTTTTGCATATTTTTTTCTAGGTTCTAAGCAATCAAAAGGAAATCCAAAAGCAGATGCCAACAATGGTTACAAATACAGTTACCAAAGAAGGCCGAAAAATAGAGGCAGCCATAGGAAAAAGCATGGAGAAAACATACAAAGCTAATTTTGATGCTGTTTGGGCTCGGACTCAAGAAGAATTTGCAAAGCAGGAAAAGTCAAACCGAGATCGCAATCAACAAGTGTCCGCTCTGATTACAAATGGACACAAGGACTTGCTTGCAACATTTGACAAAATGTTGAAGAAGGAAACATCATCACTCGTTGCATCTGTGGTGCGCTCAGTTACTCCGATTATTGAGAAAACAGTGTCTACAGCAATCACAGAGGCTTTCCAGGTGACATAATCTGAACATTATAGTTCGTTCTAAGCATTTTATTTAAATCAGTTCTGACATTAATTTGTGTGCAGAGAGGTGTTGCTGATAAGTCTGTAAATCTATTGGAGAAGTCGGTAAATTCTAAGCTCGAGGGTAGTATTGCTAGGCAAATTCAAACTCAGTTTCAAACTTCTGGCAAACAAGCTTTACAGGTATTTATCATATCAGAATTGACGTCATTTTTGTGAGTTAGTCACATCTGTAAATTATTTTATTTATTACTGATAAGTGATAATCATCTGAGCAAATTAAAGATGCCTGATACTCGTACGTATTTTCGTCTGAACCTTCATTCTATCTTACAGGAAGCACTTAAATCGAGTATGGAGGCTTCTGTTGTTCCTGCCTTTGAAATGTCTTGTAAAGCCATGTTTGATCAAGTAAATGCTACGTTTCAAAAGGAATGATCGAACACACAAGTGTAGCTCATCAGCAAGTCGAGTCTGCATTCTCCTTTAGCAATTGCTTTGAGGGTAAGAACTTGAAACTTTTTTTTCTCCTGAAAAGCTAATTTGATTTTTCAGTGACACTGAGGCACTGTATTTGTTTCTAGGATGCCATTAATTCAGCATCATCTATGACTCGAAGCTTGAGCGGTGAATTAGCTGATGGCCAAAGGAAGTTGGTAGCTCTTGCACTTTCTGGGGCAAATTCTGAGTCGGTGAACCCTTTGGTAACCCAAATTAGCAATGGGCCTATAGGCAGTTTTCACGATAAGGTTAGTTTATCTCTGTATTATGTTGTATTCAATCATTCTGATGTATCTCAATAACATTCTTATGTATAAATATGTACTCATTTTTTATAAAAGATGGAGGCACCATTGGATCCAACAAAAGAGCTTTCTAGGTTGGTGTATGAGCACAAATATGATGAGGCTTTTACTGCTGCCCTGCAAAGAAGTGATGTCTGGATTGTTTCCTGGTTATGCTCTCAGGTATGTTGTCTGCAAAGGTTATTTGTTTCGGTAATACTTCCGAGTTGCATTAGTGCTTGTTAAAACCCTATCAACCACATGTAGAGTCAGATAGGGACACTTGCATGCCTAGTAAGCTGTGAGGGCAGTATGTAATATCAGGAAACAGGCGGGTTTGGTTGTGGCTAACATTTATAATACATAATGATTCTAAGGAGTGGATAACTTGTACGTTTGTAGTGTACGAGTCTCAGTTTAGGTAGTGCTCTTTAGGGGAGTCAAATCTGTCACCACGAACATCTTACAAGTGTGTCCCCCCTCGAGTCTATTGCTTACTGTATTTCTAAATGTCACCTCCAGCATTGCATTGGTTAGTTTCGTCTCACTGTCAATATGGAAAGGTAGATTGGAGGAGTAACATTCTGTTGATACTTGAAAACACGTTGGATCATTTCAGTAGTATATATATGTTACCAATACACTTCGTGCAGAACATTAACAAACACTACTTTATTTTGATTGTTGTCAACTAGGTTGACTTACAGGGGTTACTATCAAGCAATCCTTTGCCCTTGAGTCAAGGAGTGCTACTATCGTTGCTTCAACAGTTGGCTTGTGACATTGGCAACGACACATCAAAGAAACTTGCATGGATGATGGACATTGTGGTAGCCATAAAGCCATCAGACAGTATGATAGCAATGCACGTACGACCCATATTTGATCAAGTCAAGTCTATACTAAACCATCAAGTAAGCATTCCCACAACCTCAGTGGCCGAGCGTTCAAGCATAAAAATCGTCATGAAACTCATCAGCTCTACACTCGGGACCCTGTAAAGTAGTTGATGGTCGGTCCACCGGATGGATGGTGGTTAATATATATTTACGGAGGGACTGTTTGTACAAAGCTTTAGAATTTTGTAACGGCGATAAGTCTTGCGCCTAATTAAACGAGTCTTTGGGTATTTTGTTTTCTTGCTTTTTTATTTTATGATGAATGCTTTAGGTCTGTTTATCCAAAATTTTTCTTGCTTTTTTATTTTATGATGAATGCTTTAGGTCTGTTTATCCAAAATTTGTACATTTATTCTTATGTATTAAGTTTTTGTTTTTGATCTTGTAGAGGTTGATTTTATGTGATAGGGTTGTATACTTTTTATTTAATCCAAAGTTTTGAGATGTTATTTTTGTTTTTTAATTCTTTTTCAGTTTGTCCATTTATCTGTTGAGTGACAAAATTTGAATGAATTGTTTTTATGGTGTTACTTTTAACTTTCAATATGTTGCACTATACTAGTATGTTGTCGTGTAGCTAAATGGTCCAAATCAACATGACTACATATTCATTTTTTTGTAGTATGGCTTTTGACAATTTTTATTTTTTCATAAGACTTTTGTTCACATTTCACCTCTTCATGAACCTATAGTACCGTTTTCTAGTATGTTGTAATGTAGCCAAATGGCCCAAATGAACATGACTTCATATTCACCTCTCCGTAAACTCAATTGTTTTTACATCACACATGGTTATGGACTTATGCTCAAGGACGGAGTCAGGAACAAATATGATCAGATATACAAAATTTTTTAACTGTAATATAATAGAGTTTAAGATGTTAACTAAATAAGATTAAGAACACATTTCGATAGACCGGGGTCACTTACGATGAATTTGAGAAAAGTCTGCTTTTTATCCTTAAAATTAACACTACATCGAAAAAATCAATAGGTATCCGGGCACCTATAGGACCCCCTAACTCCGTCCCTGGTTATGGTTATGGTTATTATTAGTGCACATTTCATACCTTCATATTTTGGAACATGGGTTAAATTGTAAGATTGTGTAATGGTCATGAAGACTAATTTTATCTTTTTATTATTTTTTTCAAACGTTTTCGGAAGTATGATTGATGAAGCACTTAGGGGGTGTTTAAAGTGGCTTATATAAAAGGCTTAAGTTTTTGTTAAAAAAGAATAAGTTAATGGCTTATGTTTTATCAAAACACACTTCTTTACAAGTTCAAATAGTGTTTGGATTAGCTTATGTAGTTTCAAATTACAATATTAGCAAAATGACTAAAGATGACAGCCCTAGAAACAATTACATTATTAGCGGATCCTCTCCCCATAGTTTTGACACCGGTTTGGTCCTTTGACCGATATTTCTGTTAGTTTGACCATAAAATGCTATCACCTGACTAACACATGATGGGTATTATAGTCATTTTGGTTTTGACGCTCTTTCATACCTAGAAAGTCAATGAAAACCTCTCATTTCACAATTAATCCCTAGAGTTACACACCAAAACTAATCTCTATAAACACAATCAAAGCACCACACCTACTTTATCTAATCTTAATCAATATCAAGATTGAAAGAAAACGATTTCCCAAACAATAACGTTGTGTGAGTGGAGGGTGCGTAAGAAGGGTGCAAAGTCAAACCCGTACCATGATTATCGTAAGTGTTTATACAAACCATTTAGGTTGTCGATATGTGACAATCGTTTTTTTTGGTGTTATCTAACACTAAATCTTCTTTTTTAATGAACACGTAAGTTCCTAACATTTTTTTTGAAGATAAAGTATGGAGGTGCGTTCACAAGTCCTCCTAAGATTCGTTATAAGAGTGGTAAGGTAAACTCAATAGACACCATTGATTCAGATGAGTTTTCTGTTAATGAGGTGCATTCAATGATGAAAGAGTTAGGTTATAAAAATGTTTCTATGGACGATTATTATAAGGAACCTTAAACTTAATTAGATAACGGTCTTAGAAAATTAGCCACTGATAAAGATGTGTTGGAAATGATAAAACATGTTGCTAAGCACAAGGTTATTGATTTGTATGTTGACCACTCTGTTCCACAAGTCCTTATGATTTTAGATAATACTTTGGTAGTTGGATTGAATAATAAATAATGATATAGTGGACAATGATGTTGATGATGTATTAGATGATGTAAGTGAGGATGAGTGGTTGAAGGATTGCTCAAGTAAGGTGGGTAGAATAAATAAGGATGTATGGCAGTCAAGTAGGAATGTAGACAATGTAGGTCATTCTAGTGATTATGGTAAGGGTATGAATGATAGGATTCAATCCAGTAGGAGTAAGAGGATGTATGTAGATGTTGAGGTTAATGAACATGATAGGGATAAGTCTAGTGGTAATGAATAATCTGCACATAGTGAAGATGGGTCAGATAGTGATGAATCAGATAGTGAAGTGGGTCAGATAGTGAAGATAATGACTTCATAGTTGATGAAGAGCATATGATACATGATGTTGAGGTGGATATGCAAGAATTTAGGAGCAACATATATGATAATGTAGAATGGGTGGGTTGTAAAAAGATATAGTTGCAAATGTTAATAAGGACACATATGGTGAGTGTGTGAGAAATGAGGAAGAAGATATTGTTCATGGATTTTGATAGGGTACCGACTCGATAAGGCATTGAGGACATTAGCCAAAGTGAACAAAGAAAATGATGGTAACATTTGAAAAGAGAACTTTTTCATAGGACAAACATTGTGTTGTTAATACTGGTAGGTTGAATGGAATGAGGGTGACTTGTATCAAGCTAAGTGTCTTTGGGGAGACCAGTGTGTTGTTAATATGAGGGATATGGTTTGCTCATGCAGGAAGTAGGAGTTGTCAGGAGTACCCTGCAATATGCAGTTGCAGCCATATGGAACATGGCAAGTAATGGTATAAAAACTGGCATACCAGAGTCACATGTTCATCAATCTTATTGGCTCACAACTTGGCAAGATATGTATAGGTTCAAAATCGATCCTTGTGATGGACAAGATAAGTGGGCTAAGTCAAATGTCCCAATGATACTGACCCCACCTGTTCATACCCCATAACCTGGTAGGCCAAGGAAAAAAAGAAGGAAGAATGCAGCAGAGTTGGATGATGGTATGACAAAAGGAGTGCAATTGAGCAGGGAAGGTAAAAGTGTAACTTGTAGGAAGTGTGGCCAAGTTGGTCACAACCAAAGAAGTTGTACAGGTCAAAGGGGTCCATGAAGTCAAACTGGTGGATCTCAGTCTAAAAGTGGTAAGCTTGCAAGGAACTGGTGGTGCAAGTGGTGGTTCTAAGTCTGCAAAAAGTAAGTCTGGAAGGAAGAATGGAGGTGCAAGTGGTGGTATGCCTGCAAGTTAAACAAGTGGATGCATGCGTGGTATGCCTGCAAGTCAAACAATTGGTTCTCAGCCTGTTGGTGCAAGTAGTGGTGTCCCTGCAAGTGTTGGTTCTCATCATATAGGTGCAAATGTTGGTTCTCAGCCTGCAAGTCAAACATGTGCAGCAATTGTTGGTTATCAAACTGTCACACCCTCGCCGGAGGCGGAAACACGAGGTGTAACGGAAAGGAACATAAGCACAAGATGATAGAACATACCAAAGTTAAGATTAAAAAGAAATAGTATACCATTACACTACCAGTTTAGCTGACATCGGTTAATATATTACAAAGTTTAGATTCCAAAATATTCCGTTCTATTACATAACGATTTGTAGTGACAAGTGAAAACTTCATTATGCAAGACCTGGTAGAAAAACTTACTAACGATCACCTGAAATGCATGAGAGAAAAACGGGTCAACTATGAAAATAGTTGGTGAGCAAACATGTTTAGTAAAAAATAAGAAAACTCGCAAGAACGAGTCAAAGGTTTCGGTCATCGAAATAGTCCGCAGCAAAGGCATTGTATATCCACTCGGCCCAAGTTCCGCCCATACAAAACTTGCAACTGCGTGTGCACACAACCCATTGCGCAAAATATAGCGTATCAAGTAGTCAAGTATATGTGGTCATAATAGTTCACAATATAGTACCAAGTATATAATAAATCGTGGATGCTCCTGATGAAACCAAATTATGTCAGTGCCACTACCCAAAGTTATGTTGGGTGCCTCTTCCCAAAGATATACTGGGTGCCTCTTCCCAAAGATATACTCCGAACATAGGAGACTTTATAGTGATGCTCCGAACATAGGAGACTTTAGGCCAAGGTCATAACATGTACGGTTAAATAAATTCAAATAAGTAATAAATTCGTAATTAAGTTCAAGGATTTGATTCGAGTTCACAAGTTCTAGTCAAAAGAGTTCACAAAAGTAAGAATCAATTTAATTCAAGTATGGTTCATGCATTCAGCCCCAAAATATAGTAAAACGGTAAAAAGGGGATGTGATTACTCACCTGGTATGATTGATATGCTAACAAAATGAAGTGCACGTAAATGAGGCTCGGAAACTATCCGCGACCTAAAATGAATGTTATGACTTGAGTTATGATATGTTGTCGTGAATGCATGATTTGAAAACGTATCACCCAATATGTTACTTGAAAACTAGTTATATAAAAATATTGTTACTTGAATGTGTAACGGTTCCATGTCAAAAATAATTACGTTTGAGCTAATGGTGAAAATATAGTTAAAACTATGTAACGATTTTAGTAATTAACGAAATTGGTTTTACATCGGACTTGACGTAATATATACATAGGAAAACTAACTTGTTTTTAAGGCCCGTTTCCCCCGAAACGTCCGCTTAGGCCCTCAAACCTTGATTAAAAATCCGACAGCATACTAATGCTGTGAATAGTGTTTTCAGACGTTTTCGACTCAAAGTTCGGTTAACCATAACTCACTGCTTTAAGTCCGTTTTCAAGTTCTTTATATCCACGCCAAGGTAATTAAGTGTACTAATATATTTTTAAACTTTGGAGATTTCACAGAAAGTTTAAGGCCACTGTTTGGTCAGTTAAAATCGAGACAGAGGGTACATTTTCCGGAAAATGGTAGTTTTTAAATCGTAACTTGAAAACTACGTAACTTTTTCGTTATAACTCCGTTTTAATCCGTTCAAAAGGCCACGTTCATAACTAAAAATCTATTTTCTAAAACTTTAATAAAACTTATAAAAATGACTAACTTTTCGGAAAAATTATAAATTTCGACAGCGCTTCCGCGCTCATTTTAAACTTTACCATTTTTATCTACTTGTTTTAACCACAACTACACCACAAAATCCCTTAAACTACACTTCGCCAATCCTACTTAAAATGAAATATTAGTCGAACCATAATTAATAAAATGACCATTTTTGAGGTTAAAACTAGCACTTACAACATACTAATTAACATAAACTACATTAAGCCTTCTCTAGTAAAAGATCAAAACCTACTTTGATAAATCATTTTTCATACTTCTCATTTTTATGAACTTTTAACTAGCACATGATTGTTATAAACATTTATATAGTACATATGGGTGATAATCTTGGATGATAATGAATAAAAATCACAACTTATGCAATTTGATGAAATGAATATAAAATAAATATGAAATATGAAAATGAATATGAGATGCTTACAAGTTAACTTGAGAAGAAAATTTTTGTGAACCCCTTGGTCTCTAATGGTGTGGCCGGTTTTGAAGAAGAGAGGAAGAGTAGTGTGTTTTTATTTTTCTTCAAAATGATATCTAGTGTATGTGATGATAAGTAAATGTATGTATAAGATATTTGTGAATTTTGGTGTGACTCATCCAAAGATGTCGACAACCATGAAAGAATCTCAAATAAAACACTTACTTGTATGATATATTATATAAGTAAGTGTTAGTAATGCATCATTATTTAAGGATAGATGGTAACTTGTATACATATTTAAGCATTTAGTGTAGCGTTAAATAAAAATAAATTTTAACGGTGCAAAATAAAATATATTGAGGTCCTAAAAATTATAAAAATACATTTCTTGCAAAAATTGAGTGAATAAATATTTATCGGGTTGAATTTACAAAACCGTCGTAATTATATAAACTTAACAATTTATATACGAAATAAATTGAAAACATCGGGTAATTTCATAATATAATTTTTATAAACTTAATATGAGTATAAAAACATATTGTGATAAATTTTGAAAGTATCGGATCAATTGTTCAAAATAATGTTTACGCGATAACGTTTATTTAATAAGAAATTATATGTTTAATGTAAAATGCAAAACCATGCATGAACTAATATGATGACAATGATGTTAATGATATATAGACTAAACTTAGTCTATATGAAATGTCCTCGATGAAATGATCATGAATTCACAGCTAAACCATTAAGGTTACGTGAATTTGATACTCGTAAACCTAGTTTACGATAAACGATGAAATAGTAAATGTGAGAAATGACCGGAAATTGAGAATTGTGACATTCTTCCCATGTCGTGGAATCACGTCCTCGTGATTCAATTGTTGATACTAGTCCGAACCTCGACAAGAGTTCTAAAAGTTCATGCTCGACAAATAGTCTAAATGATCATGTCAATGCCCATACGCATGTGTTCCCATTCAACTAAGCGTGCGCCGTGAGTAGATTTGATAGGGTAAACTTACCCAATATCGAACGTAGCCCTCAAAAGACCTTTAGATAGTGACTTGAGTAAACTTGTTTCTTAGCTTGACTTTCGCAACTCATCAAACAAGAACTGTCACTAGATCAAGCTAGGAAACAAGTCTTTTGAATTAAGTCTTTTGAAAGATTCGCTCGATATTGGATTTGTTTACACAAATCAAATTAGATCAACAAAATACATTACAACTAAGGTCGATATCGATACGTCTCAAATTAATCAATGTCGTGAACGTGGTAAAAATTGGAAGGAAGTAATGCACTCAAAAACATATCGTACAGAAATAGGGTGGTAATATGTGTTATAGTGATTGAAATATGACAGGAACAGAGACATGCTATGCCTAATAAGTCGAAAGGTGGGAAAATAGAAGGTATAAACAAGGTACGATAACGTAGACGTGAACGTAAAAACATGCCATGCATACCCACCCGACCAATGCAACTTCAGGTGACCAGACTCTAAAGACTCGACTAAACATGATTTAAAACTACCACTCTTATCATTGCATGGTTCTTCATAAATTAGACATAGTTGATCAGGCTATGTATAATTTATGAGTAACGATGCAACGATAGGACTAGTTGACTCGGATGGTGTTCAATGTTTAATAAAATAATAAAAAAATATTCCGGTTATAGTGTGATTTTTATTTTTGAAAAATCGGCATTCTCTATAACCTTTCGCTCGATACTAATCTGTCACACCGCCGGAGGCGGAAACACGAGTGTAACGGAAAGGAACATAAGCACAAGATGATAGAACATACCAAAGTTAAGATTAAAAAGAAATAGTATACCATTACACTACCGCTTAATGACATCGGTTAATATATTACAAAGTTTAGATTCCAAAATATTCCGTTCTATTACATAACGATTTGTAGTGACAAGTGAAAACTTCATTATGCAAGACCTGGTAGAAAAACTTACTAACGATCACCTGAAATGCATGAGAGAAAAACGGGTCAACTATGAAAATAGTTGGTGAGCAAACATGTTTAGTAAAAAAAATAAGAAAACTCGCAAGAACGAGTCAAAGGTTTCGGTCATCGGAAATAGTCCGCAAAGCAAAGGCATTGTATATCCACTCAGTTCCAAGTTCCGCCCATACAAAACTTGCAACCTGTGTGTACACAACCCATTGCGCAAAATATAGCGTATCAAGTAGTCAAGTATATGTGGTCATAATAGTTCACAATATAGTACCAAGTATATAATAAATCAGGGATGCTCCTGATGAAACCAAATTATGCTGGGTGCCACTACCCAAAGTTATGTTGGGTGCCTCTTCCCAAAGATATACTGGGTGCCTCTTCCCAAAGATATACTGGGTGCCTCTTCCCAAAGATATACTCCAACATAGGAGACTTTATAGTGATGCTCGAACATAGAGACTTTAGGCCAAGGTCATAACATGTACGGTTAAATAAATTCAAATAAGTAATAAATTGTAATTAAGTTCAAGGATTTGATTCGAGTTCACAAGTTCTAGTCAAAAGAGTTCACAAAAGTAAGAATCAATTTAATTCAAGTATGGTTCATGCATTCACCCAAAATATAGTAAAACGGTAAAAGGGATGTGATTACTCACCGGTATGATTGATATGCTAACAAAATGAAGTGCACGTAAATGAGGCTCGGAAACTATCCGCGACCTAAAATGAATGTTATGACTGAGTTATGTTATGTTGTCGTGAATGCATGATTTGAAAACGATCACCCAATATGTTACTTGAAAACTAGTTATATAAAAATATTGTTACTTGAATGTGTAACGGTTCCATGTCAAAAATAATTACGTTTGAGCTAATGGTGAAAATATAGTTAAAACTATGTAACGATTTTAGTAATTAACGAAATTGGTTTTACATCGGACTTGACGTAATATATACATAGGAAAACTAACTTGTTTTTAAGGCCCGTTTCCCCCGAAACGTCCGTTTAGGCCCTCAAAACCTTGATTAAAAATCCTGACAGCATACTAATGTTTGTGTTATATAATACTTGATAGAAATTTATTCCAATGATAATACATTTAAAACGCAATCTATTCAAATATTTTGCATCAAGTATTACCTAATACAAACAAAAACACTTAAAGTCAAAGTTGAAAAAAATAGACCGAAAAAGTCAAACGTGGACAACAATTTTGGGACGGAGGGAGTAGTTAGCTAACAAAAAGCTACAACAAAAAGTGGAACAAATAGCAAAAACGTAGTACTACTCAGTAGTGGTGTTCAAAAAATTCGTGAAACCGACGAACCGAGCCGATCCGCTCAATCCGAAACCGCAAAAAACCGATAACCGAGGAAACCGAAACCAAGATAACCCGAAACCGAAAAAACCCGCTTATCATGGTTCGGTTTTGATTTTTACTTTTAGTTATCCGCGGTTACGCGAACAGAACCGTGTATAATATACATGTAGGTTTCAAAAAACCGTTCATAAAAATGTACAAGTATTATTATATTATTCACTACTTTTATCGTATAACGCATCTTTACTTTCCTAATGTGATCATTTACTAACGTTCATGGTTTACATATAATTAAAGTGATCATAACCTAATAAACCTATAAATGTCAAATAAATAGACTTTAAGCGTGTTGTTATTATTTTTGGCGGTTAATTTTAATAAGTTTGAAGGTATAATAAGTTTGAAGGTAGTGATAGGATTGTAAAATTCTCTAGTTTTTGTAGTTTTTATTTTTATTGTGTATATGAGTTTTTGATGTTTAATTTTTCAAATGGTCGTCAATGGCTATGGCTTTGTTTAATAAAAGAAGCATTCAACGTTTAATTTTACGTCATTTTATACTTTATAATTACATATGGTATATATCTGTGTTGCCAGATTATTTTATAAAAGGTCTTGATCAGTCGATATGTGTCGACTAGAACCGATAAATCTAAATTACAAACTATACTTGGATTTGGTTTTGCTACTTATTGTCACTATCTTGCAGGTAAACATCAATGGTACGAAATCGACAAAGAAAGACAGTCGTGGTGACATTTTTTGGACGTCAAATAGCCAACATTAAAATGCATCGAGTCTTTTGAGTAACTATAAGAACAATTACATTAGCGTGGGAGCTGACGCCGCCAGTGTGGTAGGAAGTGTCATTGGGGGATCGGCAAGAGCAGGTTGATATCCTTTCATCTTTTAGGCTGCCCCCAATAGGTAAATCGCCAATCGATCGAGGTGAGGTGGCGATCGAGTGGACTCGATCGTTGCTAAGGTGGTGAAATCGATCGCCTACCAAAAACATACAAGTGAATCGTCTGGCCAATCGAATGGTTTTGCAATGTTACCGTTTTCATCCGTTGCATATCCAAACAAAATTTTTTTTACCGTTTGTTATTAAAAAATAAAATAAAAAATACTACTAAAACTACCCTATAAATACACAACATATTTACACACTAAACTCACAAATCTCACAATCCTCTCTATAAAAAATCTCACAATCCTCTCTATAAAAATGTCTAAGAAAACACCACAAACCAAAGGCCGAAAATCCTGCTTTGGCAAACGCCCGCATATTTTAACACCGGATCGAATTTCCGTTAACCGTGTCTCACCAAGAATCAATTTCAACCCCCGCTTTCAATATCAATCCCAACAAGCTCCACAACAACAAACTAACAATCCATTTTTATGAATCGTCCATTTGTTCCACCGTATCAAAACATCCAACAACAACAACAACAACAACAAAGCCACTCCCGCTTAAAGAACCAATCTATGTATGGGTTACCCGAACTGTACCGTCCAACAATAGATTCATCAATGTCTTCATATTCAAATTATCAAGAATATTCTCCGCACCGTATCAATCTTGATGGTTTTGATTTCAAGACCAATTATACAACAATCCTCGCTTTTTGTTGGAACCGGTTCGGGTTATCCGCCAAGAGTATCACGGTTCGGGCACCGGTTCGCTCATGGATCGATCACGATTCGGTTAACCTTGATGACGTAGAAGAAGAAGAAGAATGTCGATAAGAGACGCCACCGTCAAACCGAAGAAACGAGCTACTAAGGCGAAGAAGAAGGTTGTCGAGAAAGAAGCCAAGAATGATTCGTCGCTTTGGTCAAAAGAAGAAGAGATCGCCTTGTGCAACGCTTGGTGTGATGTATCCAGAATAGTGTAATCGAAACAACCAAAATGCTAAAGGATTTTGGCGAAAGTCATTGCATACTTTGAGAAGGAGGTTGGTGCGTAAAGAACGCACAACTCTATCATTACAAAGTGGAAAATGGAATTCGCCCTAGAGTTGGTCAATTTTGTGCAATTTACAACAATGCTCTCAGGAATTACGGAAGTGGTGAGAATGACCTCACTATTTATACACGAGCGTGTGATGAATACCAACTAGTGTGTAATCATCCGTTTGTTTTGGAGTATTGTTGAAAGATTTTGAGGGACCATTCTGCTTGGAAGGATAATGAGATGCCGGATTTTTTAAGCCAAGATGAGGGTCGCAAAAAAACAAGGACTTCAACCGACTCGGATGTGCCTGCTAAACCAATTGGTCGTGATGCCGCAAAGAAGAATAAAAATAAATCTTCGAAGTTTTCGAAAGCTATGATTATGGAAGGTGTTGCCAAGAAATGGGACAAGATCAAGTCCAAGGCATTCAGACAGAAGAAGGAGCTGGCAGACGAATGCTATGATTGAAGAAGAAAGAGCTAGAACAACGGCAACTAGTGTTGGAGATGGAGCAAAAAAGAGAAGAAATGGAAGACAAAAAATTGGCACTAGAAGAACAAAAACTTGAATGTGAGCGACAAAAGAAATATGATACAGATCTCATGTTCTATTGCATGCAAATCGACGAATCTTTGCCAGCAGTACAACAACAAACAATGCAGAAACTCAATGATGCGATCAAGGCACACCACAACCTAGATTTTTAATAAGTGTTGTAATGTTTTAATAAGTTTTGTAATGTTTTAATTTTATTTGAATTATTATGTAACGTTTTAATTATTAATGAAATTTTATTTTGTGTTAAAAATGTTTTTTTTTTTAAAAAAATAACAAAATAAAAAATGAACTTGGTCGCCCTACTGGGGCACATAATCGCCTGAAAGTCGCTGAAGAGAGAAAGCTGACGTGGCAGTCAAAAGTAAAGGGATTGAATCCCCCTACTGGGGCAACCTTATTTTCTTTCCTAATAATATTAGTTGTAAAAATAACGTGTTAGTAAAAGGTACTCCCTCCGTCCCTAAATAAGTGTCCAGTTTGACTTTTCTCTGGTTTAACTTTGACCGTAAATATTTTTTTTGTATTATATAATACTTGATGAAAAACTATACCAATGAAAAATACACTTAAAATCCAATCAATTCGTATATTTTGCATCAAGTATTATATAACACTCGCAAAAATAGATAAGGTCAAAGTTAATCCAGTTTGACTCTGAAAAGTCCAACTGGACATTTATTTAGGAACGTAGAGAGTATATTTTAGTGGAAATAATGATTAGCAGCAATGACAAAGCAATTATATACTAGTAAAAGTGACCGGACAATAGTTTACAAGGAAGCAATTTCTAAGATGGTGCTAGATAAATGGGAGGTGATACTCACATCATATTTTTTGATTAATGCACCATAAATTATGCATTATAGTATTGTACAATACAAACTATAATACACATATCGTGGTGCATCAATAAAAAAAATGTAATGTGAGATTCTCTATATAAATGGATGAGTTTATTTTATGTCTTTTGGGACGCGTAGATTAAATTACTAAGCAATTTCCAAGTAGATGTATTGGGTTTGTTTTTTTCTTCCTCTTTCTTTTTTTAATCTTATCTTTCTTTTTCATTGACGAAGACCAAATGAGTGGCTTGTGTTTCTCAACAAACATAAACACATCACTGCAGAGCAGCTGGAACTAGTTCCTTTCTTCACATAAGCTCTTTCAACCACATCAGTTTCATCATAAATTCACAACACCTAACCAATCACCTTCACATTATCAAAGTTTTTTTTTCTCCATTTTTTTTCACTTTTTTTTGCAATCAGTTTGTAGAAATGTCCTTCAAAGAATAGTCTTGTTTTATTACGTAGCTTATTTTACATTTTGTGTACTATCTATCGCTCCCTTTAGCTTCTAACGCTTTAGACTTTGGTCGGCATTGTTTTCTTGAGGGTAGCTTAGAGGCCTTATATAGTGATTGTCGCTGGTCACGCCTTTTCTTTTCGTTGACCAAAGACCAAACCAAGAGCTTACATAAACTCTTTCAAACATACTTTTGATGTCATCCAACAAGCGATTACGCTTATCCGATCCTTCATCCATAACTCCTAGGCGTCCGCTCAAGCTCATCCATTCAAAGTAGCTTCCAAGATGATGTATTTATAAGCTTTAGGGTAAAGACACTCGCAAAACCTTTGTTGGCCATCCGTATCAAGCTCTTCGTGATAAAGGCATTGCAACTTTCAAGGATGATAAGAGAATGAAGCAAGGAAAACTATCGACAACCAACTTATCC
Source organism: Chrysanthemum lavandulifolium (assembly GCA_022545495.1). Taxonomy (NCBI): domain Eukaryota; kingdom Viridiplantae; phylum Streptophyta; class Magnoliopsida; order Asterales; family Asteraceae; genus Chrysanthemum; species Chrysanthemum lavandulifolium. Next base: position 10,664,416 of record CM040239.1, on the reverse strand, counting down.
AAGCTATTAAAGACTCAAGATTCTTCATCATTGTTTTCTCAAAGAACTATGCTTCTTCATCTTGGTGCTTGGATGAGCTTGTTGAGATCATGGAGTGTCAAACACATGCTAACAAATTGCCTATCCCATCTTTTTAGATGTAGAACCCACCCACGTCCGCTATCAAAGTGGGGCATTTGGAGAAGCCTTTAAGGAAAACAAAAGAAAGACGCTGGCTGGGAAATGGATAGAGGCTTTGAAAGGAGCATCGAACTGGTTGGGAGGAGTTGCGAGCCACCGCCAACGGTAATTCCTTCACATATCTCTACTTGCGACATTCGTTACTTTTGTTTCTTAATCCTAGCTAATATTATGTTACATAGTATTATATTACTTTATATATAATTGTATATATGTTATATATAGATCTAAAACATTGTTTATGTTTTAATAGACTATGCTAAATGTAACCTTCTTTTACCATATGCATACAGCACGAAGCTAAATTCATCAATAAAATTGTTCAAGATATTTCGCTAGAGTTACGCTCCATCGCCTGGATTTGATGAAAAGTTAGTCGGCATGGAGGCTCTAGTAAAGGAGGTTGTTTCATCTTTAGAAGTTGGTATTGATGAAGTTCGCATGGTAGGGATCAAGGGCATGGGAGGGTGGGAAGACAACTACAATGAAGTGTGTTTTTGATCATCTGTCTATTGATTTTGAAGCTAAAAGCTTTGTTGAGAATGCGAGGAAGTTTCCAAAACTTTGGGTTTGAAGAAATTACAAGAACAAGTCCTTTCGGATGTCGAATGAACCCTTCAACGCGAGTAGTGTTACTAATGGGAAAAACATGATGAAAAGGAGGATGTGCGGTAAAGGTTCTTCTTGTTCTAGATGATGTAGATCACATAGAACAATTGAAGGCGTAGCAGGTGAGCCTAAGTGGTTTAAGCCGTGAAGTAGAATTCTCATTACAACAAGAGATGAGCAAGTATTGGTAGCACACAGAGTGAACGCGATTCGTAATATTGTTCTCTTATCAAAGCAAGAAGCAATTACCCTCTTTAGTAGGTATGCATTTGGAAGAGATAATCCACTGAAGGATACGAAGAGTCGTGAAAAGTTGTACATTATGTCTTGGTCTTCCTTAACACTCAAGTATTGGGTTCATTTTTATGTGGTAAAGATAAGGATGAATGGGAAGATGCCATAGAAAGACTAAAAATATTCCTCGAGGAGACTCAAAAGCTAGAATTAAGCTATATCATTGAGGATGATTATAAGGAAATATTTCTAGATATTGTATGCATGTTGAAAGGAAAGCGCAAAATGATGCAATCTCCATTCTTGAAAGTCATGGATTTCATGCAACAAATGGTTTAAAAGTTCTTGAGCGAGATCTCTAATAACTATTTCTAAAGATGAGGTTTTGGGCATGCATGACCATATAGAAGAAATGGGAAAGAACATTGTTCGTCGTGAGCACCTCGATGAGCCTAACAAACATAGCCGATCGTGGATTAATGAGGAAATTGAAGATATATTCGCTAAGGACAAGGTAAAGATCAGTTTACTTGTAATATAGAGAAAACTAAAACTTTGCATTTGTTCTCGACTCGAGGTTTCTCGACATTGTTGTTGGAGTGCAGTGTCATCAAGCAACAAGATGTCTAAAACTTACAACTTCGAGAAGAAATTCGAGAATTGTTATGAAAGGTCTTGTAAAAATGAAGAATATCAGATATCTTGAAGTGAATTTTTCATTTTATGATGTTTTTTTAGGCTTCATGGGTGAAGACACCGGTAAAAACTTTGGCAATCATCTTACTCGTGCTCTTAAGGACAACGGCATTTACACTTACAAAGAAAATAATAAAATCAAGCAAGGGAAATCAATGGATGATATCATCAATGCCATTATAACCTCGGAATTTTACATCATTGTTTTTTCCAAAAACTATCTATCTTCGTCATGGTGTTTGGAAGAGCATGTCATGATTCTGGACAATCAGAAAAGGCCTGGCCGCACTGCTTACCCTGTATTCTATGACGTGAAACCCACCGAAGTCCGCAAACAAAGTGGGGAGGTCGGTAAAGCTTTTGCTAAACTTAAAAAGAAAGAGGATAAATGGAGCTACGCTCTGAAAGAAGCAGCCGCTCTAGTTAGCTGGGACTTGAACACTCATAATGGGTAAAGACATCTTCATATCTCTCGTAATGTATTCGATGACGTATAGTCCGTGTCGGATCATGAACCGACTACGCATTACTACTCACGGGCCCGCATTTAACCGGGCCAATATCAATAAGTGTTGGGGCTCACGAAGCCCAAGCCCAAATCTATTTACTAATAGATATCCGATATCTTCTAAAATAAGGAGATAATCATTCCCAACCGACTTAGGCGGATACGCGAAGGTTGGGGAACACGGAACCAACAAGGATTCCGTGCATATATAAAGGAATCATATCCTCGCTTAAGGTACGACTTACAAACCCTAACTCTCCTAAAACCCTAAATCGATTACTTACTCTCGCCGGAGGATAATCGTGGGAAACAATCCCACGGTAAGCCTAACGGTGTCTTTTGTTTTTAGTGCGCAGTTTCAAGTAACAATCCTCAATTGGTGCGTAATCCGAGCTCCAAACAAGGAACGCCCAACTTTGCATCAACAAGTGGCGCCATCCGGACAATTCACTAAGAACCAAGAACTAGGATGACGGCGATCGCAAGCGATTTTCTTTGGAAAGAAGGTGCACAATGGGCAACCCCAAGCAGATCTACGGGACAACCAATACTGCTAAGAATCGTGGATCGTGCCAGATTCGGCCTTCCTCCGTGGAACCACTCTGGGACAACCTGCACAACAACTAATACCACCAAGACTGAGGATCCGCCACAAGACTCCCTTTACTCCACTCCAATCGGTGCTAGAAGCTAACTCCACAAAAGCACCCGACGCACCCGACAGGAACAGGGGCGTGGCGATAGAAACAGAAACCCCTGTTCTAGAAGGAGTTGTTCAGGAACTAGAACCAAGTAATTTTGTTTCTCAAAATTACGAAACCCTAGCCGTCCTCATGCAAGAGGAAGCAAAGAAAGACCAAGTCTGAGCATGCACGCCGACTAGACTTTGGCCCGTAGTTTCGATATCTCCACCGTCATAGGGAGAGACGCGGAAGGGCAATCACCAACCCCAGATTCAATAGAATTGGGAGGAGAGTCGAGGAAGACAATACGTCTCGACTCACGACCTATGACCGAAAGTGAGGAAGATGGGAAGCGCACACTGTCCATACTAGACTCGGTGGCCGCAGAGTACAAGATAGGTTGGGAGAGCGATATTCCCAAGTGAGAGCCCCCAAGCACGACTGAGGATAACCGCGAAGCGCCAAGGGAGAGGAACTATCCTCTAGTAATTCCTCGACAATGAGGACAGTGAGACCGGACATTGGAAATCCGTAAGAAAAACCGTGACCAAGAAGAGGAGGATATGTCTCTCCCATGGCGCCGCCGGAAGGTAGACGCGCTTACTAGACGACGTTGATTTCTCGGAAAAAAAAGAGGCGCATGCCTACTAATGTTAAAACCTACGATGGAGCAGTGATCCGATGACCACCTAAAATTTTCGAATCAAGAAGAACCATTGAAAATCGCCACAACCGTATGGTGCCACATGTTCAACTCCACATGGTGGGAAATGCGCGAATTGGTTCAACAAGCTCCGCAGAAGTATCAATGGTTTTGAAGAGTTGAGGAAGGCATTCCGCCTAAATTTTACTCAACGAAAAAGCGCGCTAAAACCCCATTGAATCGGGCTAGAGTCAAGCGGCGCAAGTGGAATCCACAAGCTTTCATGGAGCGCTTTAAGGATGAGTGCATGCAAGTCAAAGCATGTCCGGAATACTAAAATCTCGTGGTTCATGAATGGAATCAATAACCCGGAACTTATTAAGAGATTGAATGACAGGATTCCCCAATCCTTCGATGAGGTTATGAAGCGTACACGATCCTTCGTACAAGGAGAAGCAGCCGCAGCGGATAGCAAGAGAAGCTACTCCAACTACCGGTCACAGGAACAACCTGGGAGACAATCCACAGACCGGAATAATAACCGTAACAGGAACTATCGCAACCAAGGAAATGGACGCGACAATGACAAATATACCCCGCTTACCAAATCACCAAAGGAAATACTCGCAACAGAGGGCGCTAACTTCCCAAGACCACCACAAATGCGCACTCCAGAGGAGAGGCGTGTTGGCAGTGGATACTGTGATTACCACGCGCAGAAGGGCCACACTACTAACGAGTGTGTCCAATTGCGTCAACTCATTGACAAGATGGTCAAAGATGGTAGATTGGACCATCTGGTCAAGAATATCAAGGAAGGGAAGGACAAGCAAAAGAATAACAATAAGAAAGAAACGCCTAAGGATAAGCCCGACACCATTTACATGATACAATCATGGCAGCGGGTCACAAAGCAGAAGGTAAGCCAGGATTTTTCGCGGGAAAAAGAAATTTCGTCCCCCACCTTAACTGCGAACAACGCGGTGGTGGAACCACTTACCATAGAGATAAGCGCGGGGGGTCATGATATCCACCGCATGTATGTTGATGGTGGGGCGTCCGCTGACATCATGTATGAGCACTGTTTTAAACGATTGCCCCGAATACGCAACCGCTAACCCCGCCGTAACAGCGTTGACCGGCTTCACTGTGGGAGAAGATATGGCCTATGGGACAAATAAGATTACCCGTCAAGATTGGGAATGAAGAACACTCCGCTACGGCATGGATGGAATTTATGGTGATTAAATTCCATCGCCATATAATGGCATTATTGGGAGACCGGAATTTCAACTATGCTGCGCTAGCTCCATCAACAGCCGCATGGGATGCTCAAGTTCAAAGTGGAAGGTGGTATTGTTACTCTTTACAATGCCACTATACCACATCGAGAATGCAACACGATTGCATGCGAGACCGCACCGATCCCAAAGACAAACAGATCACCGTAATTCCACACCGAAAGTAGCAATCCACCCGTAATACCCGAGCAAGAAATCGCCATCGAGGATCACTATCGACAACAAGAATCATCAGACATAAGCGCCCGCAAAAGAACTTAGACATTTTTGCATGGGAGCCAAAGCACATGACCGAGTACCGCGCCAATCACGTAACATAATCGCGAATCCGACAAGGATACTCACGGCGCCGAAGAAACGGGCCAAGCCCCGTAGCGCGCGAAGCAATCCGGTCAAGTACACAAGCTGGTAGATGCAGGGATTATGCGCGAAGTCTATTACCACGACTGGCCTTCAAATCCAGTAATGGTCAAAAAGGGTGACGGTAGTTGGAGAATGTGTGTTGACTTTACGGATCTTAACAAAGCGTGCCCACAGGACTGTTACCCCTTACCAGAAATAGACTGGAAAATAGAGTCTCTGTGCGGGTACCCATTGAAGTGTTTCCTAGATGCGTGATAAGGGTACCATCGATTCGGATGGCCAAAGAGGATGAAGAAAAGACGGCCTTCCACACGTGCCAAGGTGTTTATCGTTACACAAAATGCCCTTCGGTTTAAAAACGCGGGGCCACCTATCGCGGTTGGTTGACAACGCTTTCAAAAACAAAGCGGGCCGCAATATTGAAGTCTATGTCGATGATCTAGTCATCAAGAGCCATATCAAGATGAGCTAATACGCGATATTGAGGAGACGCTCAAAACTCTACGGAGATAAACATGAAGTCAATCCAAAAAGTGCACATTTGGCGCCATCGAGGGCATGTTCCTGGATACCGATTGAACCTAACGGCATAAAACCATGTCCGAAAAGACAAAATCACATCGAGCTTCCTTCACCACGCACGCTGAAGGAAGTTCAATCTCTTAACGGAAAGTTGGCCGGCCTGAACAGGTTCCTATCCAAGTCAGCAGAAAAATCGTTACCACTTTTTAAGACACTCAAGAAGTGCATAAAGAAGGGCGATTTCAAGTGGACTACGGAGGCGGAGGAAGCCTTCGCCCAGCTTAAAAAACATCTCGCAACACTCCCAACGCTCGTTGCACCCCGACCAGGGGAAGAACTGATTATGTATTTGTCCGCAACGGAAGGAGCAATCGGCGGTACTATTAATGATAGGGATTCAGCAAACTCCTATCTACTTTATAAGCAAAGCGCTAAAGAAGACGGAGGTGAACTATACGGCCATGGAAAAGTTGGTTCGGCATTGGTGTTTGCTGCTAAACGGCTACGCAGGTATTTCCAGGCGCACCCGATTGCAGTCATTACCGATCAGCCAATTAAACAGGTCATCTCTAAACCAGATGCCTCAGGTCGACTCCAGAAATGGAGTGTATTGCTGGGTGAACACAATATCTCATACAGACCACGCACGGCAATTAAGGGACAGATTCTGGCAGATTTCATAATTGAGAAACCAGACACCAATGAGGCACCCATACCAAATAAGACGGAAAAGCATGATCCGTGGATCTTGTTTACAGATGGATCCTCTTGCATTGATGGCTCAGGAGCTGGCCTTATCCTCACCAATCCAGAAGGTATGGAATTCACCTATGCACTGCGCTTTGAATTTACAAAGAACAAACAACGGCGAGTATGAAGCTCACTTTGTTGGCTACGATCGCTGCTCGCATGGGGTACGTAACCTAGAAGCAAATGTGGACTCTCGGCTCGTAGCTAACCACGTGTTGGGCGAATACGTAGCTAAGGAGGACAACATGATCCAATATCCGCCAAAACCAAGATGCTAATTAAAGGTTTTGCCAGTTCACTATCAAACAGTCCCTAGAGGAGAAACCGTAGCGCGGATGCCCCGAGCAAGATTGCCTCGACGAGCTTCAAGACCTATCAAAGCAAGTTCGTAGAAACCTTGAAGAGCAAGTCTATCTCGAGATGGAAGTTTCCACAATCATAGAGGAAGACGGGCCTACATGGATGACACCGATAATGGACTTCCCGAAAAGGGAATGTTACCCCGTGAGCGCAGGAAGCTCGCAGGATACGGCGCACGCAGCAACGATTTCAAGTCCGAGACAACATCTTGTACCGACGCCCTTCTGCAACCATGGCTCACGTGGGCCCAATACAGTAAATTATGTGTCGCGAAATCCATGAAGGTTCGTGCAAGATGCATTCAGACCACGATCCGTTGTAGCACGCGCAATGCGATCGTGATATTACCGCCTACCATGCACCGAGACGCGCGGGATCTAATACTGAAGTGTTCTAATTGCCAAGTGCATAGGCCCGCCCCACGCCAACCACGCATGAGCTAACGCCAATAACATCACCATGGCCATTCTACAAATGGGTATTGACATCGCAGCCCTTTCCCGCCGCAATGGGATTAAAATTCTCATTGTAGCGGTAGACTACTTCACCAAGTGGATTGAAGCAAAGGCGGTGGTCACAATCACCGAAACCGTGAAGCGCCTGTGGGATAACATTGTATGCCGCTTTGGCCTTCCGGAGAAATCATCTCGTATAATGGTAAACAATTTTGTGACAACCCTTTCGTGGACCGGTGTGAAAAGTCGAACATCACACAAAGACTTGCGTCTGTTAAACACCCACAAACCAATGGCCTAGTGGAGCGGGCAAACAGAGCTTAGGCGAAGGAATTAAGGCACGCCTAGAAAAGCACAAAGGGAGGTGGGTAGAAGAACTATCACATGTCTTGTGGGCGATCGCACTTCGATCAAAACCAAGACAGAGACACCCCTCTCTCTAGTCTACGGACCGACGCCGTTATACCGCCGGAAATTGGTATGCCAACTATCCGCACCGCCGAGATTAATGTAGCAACTAATGACGAAGACCGCGCCTTGACCGGATCTACTAGAAGAAAACGGAGCGCCGCTATACGTGAAGAAAAATCGAAATCAAGAATGAAGCGGATACTATGACGCTAAGGTAAGAGGTGTCTCCTTCGTGCCGTGACTTCGCCTATCGCGCTAACGAGGCAAGCCACGCAGAGCGACATGGGTAAGCTCGGACGAAGTGGGAAGGACCCTATGAGGTCATCAAGCACTAGAACCGGGCGCATAAGCTACGGGCGTGGATGGTCGTGAACTCGCCAAGACATGGAACATCTGCAATCTCAAAAGATGCTACCTATAGGATGGGCTATGGCCAAGTGCACGGATGCTGCGGCATTTCACTAAAGTACTCGATAGATAACTATGTTTTTCTTAATTTTTTTTTAGTATCATGTTTTTCTTTTTCTTAAACACTTGCAAGTATTAATAAAACGTTGCGGTTTCTAGCTAACTCCGTAACACCATTTAATTTGTTATTTCCATATACTATATGTCTTAACATTTCTCTTTTTTCATATTTTTGCCTACATGGCGTGCATGCAATATATACACCCACGATGGTAAAAGGATAAGTTAACCTAATAAACAACTTGTTGAGTAAGAGGGTTGCAAACCCATCAACACCGGATCACGCATCCTTGTTAAACACCTTATTCTCGAGACGTCAAGATAAGTTCTGTGCGCATCCTACGACGGGTGCGCAACATCGCACATGTGCACGTTTAACAATTTTGGAACCAAGACACTTGATTCCTTCATATGATATTTACAGTACGCTGCATATCATAAACATACACGACTATGATAAAGTACTTAGAATTATTTCTCAAGTATAATATAATCTTCATACATGCTATGGATTTCCTATATTTGCACTAGCGTGCGCATCTATGTCTTTGACAACAAATACATCTTTTACATAAAGACAAATCGAACTGTATATATTACACGTTTCAATACGATCAGCAAAAAGTGACTTTTCATTAATAACTATGAGTTATTACAAGACATAGTTGTTTCACAAGTACATTAACTAACAGCTATTACAACGTTTAAGTAAAGAAGTGCCAACACTCACTGGTACACCATCCGTTGCATCCTTAGCTTCGTTAACCCCCTTGAACGAGTTTGCGTCATGGCGCGATACAGTAGCAACACTTACTGGTACACCATCAGACCGGGGCAGATGCGCCGCACCAACCCCACACAAAATAGCCTTACCTTTAATACCTTCTTTTTTCGCACGTCTGGTCGCATGCGCTTCCAAGACTTCCTTTAAGGGTACCTCTTTCTCCAGAGAAAAGGGATTCAGACTATCCCTAGGACGCGCAAAGCGGTGTACTGTCGAGAATCATGGGGCTTCAGATAAAGTCCGATCGCGCCTCAAAGATCCTCGGTGCGATGGCGCGCTAAGGTCAACCCCTCCATAATAACACTGATGGGATAATCCTGATCGCGCTCAAGCTCAGAAATCATGGGGAGTTCCAGGTCCTTCATCCTTTGCATGGCAGCGACCAAGTGGTCATATGACTCAGCGTCATAGTTTGGTACCTGATCAATTGGGCCCTTCAACAGTTTTGCCTCGTGCAGCTTTTCAACCGCCTCTGACTTACCACGCTCCAGAGCGCACTGCACAACCTCCCCGAAAGCGTTAACAACTTCTGGTGATTCCAGGGTACTGAGCGCAGCTAGGCGAAGACCGTGGCTGATAAGCCACCTGCGCTCTGCTATTGTTGACATAAGCTGAGGATACAACTCCTCGTCATATTCAATGTCGAGCTTTGCAGCTGCTTCGCTCGAACCTCCAAGGACCGCCTAACAAGAGCACCAAGCTCCCCAATCTGCGAACAAGTTTTCCTTACCCCGCTCTAGATGCTTCAAGGCCCACCACATGACAACTTGTACTTAGTCGCTTCAAGACGCCTCTGTTCTATCCGAGCTAGCGGCGACATTTTGCATCTACGAGTTTCTCACAGACGACCGGCCTCTTTTATTTCAAATTTTAGCGCTGGACAATCGCGCCTCCAGAATGCAATGCGCCGATCCTTTTGATCGCCCCGACTACTTTCCCAAAGACACTTCGCCTTCAACCGCAGCCTGTGAGACACTAAGTCATCCACCACCGACCCATGGCGCATCCCTAAGAACCACCGGGCGCAAGGCTACCACTCTCGCTCAAGGCTCTAAGACACAGACTATCTTTTGGTGGCGATTCCACATCCCGCTCAAACCTACATGAACAAACTTAAACTTGTCAAGATATTATGCGCGAAAATAGGGTGAACACAATAAACGAATTCTCTTATTACGAGTACTTACTGGGGCCCAGACACATCCGCGGACGGGTGTGATGATGCTGCCTCACTAGTAGACGAATCCACGTGCACAGTCACGGGACGTTTTTTCCTTGTTGAACTGGCGCCTTCTTCGCTGCGCGCCCTTTTACGCACCAGCCCAGTCTCTCGATCCTCCATCTCCTCATCAAGAGGCTCCGCCACTACGGGTGGTGGCTGCAATACAGGGGAGGGCGCACGAGGGCTCGGCACACCTTGCACCGGCGTTGCCTCTATAGCAACGGAGGAGCTAGTCCCAGTTTCCCCCACATTAAGCTCCATGGTGCGCCTGAAGACTAGTCGAACGGCTCCTCCCTTCTCTCGCCGTGACGCGTGCTGTCAACACCTCACGGCTTCGCCAAATGCACAACAGCAAATAGATCCATCTCTGCGCAACAGGAAACAAAACAAGCACATTGGTTATATAATGTGGTAACCAAAAGACGAAAATACTTACTACAAAAGGGGGTGCGGAGGAACGAGTACCCACCCTGACCATTGGCTTCTACAAAGATTGGAATCTCATCTTCGGGACCAAAATAGTTCCGGCTAATACCCATGTGCACCAAAAATTCCTCGGGATAGGAACTAATGGGGATGCGGTTCGCATTTATTACCTCCGCATCCTCCGCAACATAGGATCCAGGCAGGGGGCACTCATCCTTCTCCAACGATCCCCGGGTATAAAAGTCATGGGGCCACTAAACACACACTGCTCTACCTGTAAGAAAGACTCCTCCAATTCCTAAGCTGCCTAGCTTCTCTCAGATAGCATTGAAATCTACCGTAGCGCTTAGCAAAGGACACCCACCCGTGGGCCTGTGTCGATGGTAAAATAGGCGAAAGAGGTCGATGGTGGGATTTACCCTCAAGAACCGCAGCTCACCTCAAAATTGGTGATTTTAGCCGCTTATACAATGCAAATCGCGATATGCGCAGTTATAATAATTTAGTATGTCGCACAGGAATTGGGATAGGGGCACGTGTTGATTCGCGAATTCGAAGAAACGCGTGTATACCCCCACCTTCCCTGTGGGGAAATCGGCAATAGACGCTCCCGCACCCGGAATAACCGGATTCACGTCGCGCGGTATGTAATAGTCCGAAGTAAACTCTAAGAGATCACTCGCAGATAGGTTGGATGTAAACTCATGCAGTTGTTTGACCATTTTGGGGGATTTACAGATACGCACGCGCGGGTACCTTCACGTGGTTCAGTTTCTAGTTTGCAACTGGAATTTTCTTTCAACAATGGCGGATTTTTATTTCTTCACGGTGGATCTAATTGTGAAAATGATGGAGGGTTTTATACTATCCTCTCATCCACACGATGCGTGCCACGTGGACCCCACTATCTCCCTTTGTGTGGTTGTGATCATTCTGATGGGACGTGGGACAGTTACTTTCCCCCGAATACCGAGGTGCCTCCGTTTCACTTTGATGTCTAAATACAACGTATTTACGGGCACGTATTTCTGGTTTCTTTCATACGCTTTGTCTGTTTTCATTTTTTTTTACTATGGTCATTAGTCTAGCATCCGCAGTTGCGCACTGCGCATACTAGACTGGGGGGACATGATGACGTATAGTCTGGTGTCGGATCATGAATCCGACTACAGCCCACTACTCACGGGCCCGGCACGAACTGGGCCAATATCAATAAGTGTTGGGGCTCACGAAAGCCCAAGCCCAAATCTATTTACGGAATAGATATCCGATATCTTCTAAAATAAGGAGATAATCATTCCCAACCGACTTAGGCGGGATACGCCGAAGGTTGGGGAACACGGAACCAACAAGGATTCCGTGCATATATAAAGGGAATCATATCCCTCGTTTAAGGTACGACTTACAAACCCTAACTCTCCTAAAACCCTAAATCGATTACTTACTCTCACGCCGGAGGATAATCGTGGGAAACAATCCCACGGTAAGCCTAACGGTGTCTTTTGTTTTTAGTGCGCAGGTTTCAAGTAACAATCCTCAATTGGTGCAGAATCCGGAGCTCCAAACAAGGAACGTCCAACTTTTGCATCAACATATTCAATATATTATTTCATTCTTTTTCTTTCTAAACTTTGATTGGGTGAGCTGGTCTATGTTTCATCTCAAACTGGGATAAGTTTTTCCTATTTCGTTTGGCTTAACCAAGCCTATCTTATATTCTTTCATTATCTAGATCTTAACTCTACGTGAGTCTTTTACAAACGATTGTACATGTATATGATCACCATGTCATTAATTTATATTCGATTGTATGTCTTATAAATCTGAAATTGATTATTCATGTGGGATTTTGAACAAGCTTGTACAATGATATTTAACATACAGGCCTGAAGCTAAACTCATCGAAAAGATTGTCGAACACATATCACTCGAGTTGCATTCCGTTAATTCAGGTGTTGTTGGACTTGAAATGGTAAGGAGGAAAAAAGATAGAATAACTGTTGATCGGTTGTTTTGCACAATTTGTAATAATGCTATTAATTTATGGGTTTGCTAATAAGCTAACATCAATCTGTTTTTCTTATTTTTGCTGGTAGGTTCTCGAAAAACTCAAATTCGTTTCCCTCTCTTCGTCAAACTTGACGACCTTTGACTTTGGGATGACTCCGAATCTCGAGACGTTATTTCTGTACAATTCTCTTAATTTAGTAGAACTTTGCATGCCAGTTACCTGTCAAAAGCTCAAGCATCTCAGTATCAGTCACTCAAAGTTAAGAGCCTTTGACCTTGGGTTGACTCCAAATCTCGAGACGTTATCTCTTGAGAAGTGTGCTGATTTTGTAGAACTTCACGTATCTGCTGCATGTCCAAATCTGAAATTCCTCAATCTTCGTAAATCAAGGTTGAGGAGCCTTGACTTAGGGCGGATTCCCAATCTTGAGAGGTTAGATGTTCGTGGATGTGAGAAGTTGGTAGAATTTAACGCTCCCATTGGATGTCAAGTGGTTGTTTGAGGTTTACCGATTTCGAGTTTTACGATAGATGTGAATCAAAGTTTAATTGTTCTTCAACTATTTTAGATCCGGTTGGGAAGTCGCTAGATGTATGCCCATTGCACCCCAACAGTAATCAGTACAAGTCTATAGGGTCTTGAGGACAAGGTCCATTCTAAAGACAGGGGTATTGATATGAAGATGATCAAGTCAAGGCCAAGTCTATTAGGGTCTCAACAACCTATCCTTCTTTTACATCCATGTTCTCCGTATATGTTTCCACGTATGAGTGAATCAACAAGTTTAGGATAGCGCGCATGTTCTAGCTTACTATTTAATGTAATCCTTGTATCAGTGAATCAACAAGCAGAAAATTGTCTCAAAAAACAGTCATTTCATGTTGTTTTAATTAGTCTCAAGTTTAGTAGTCTTTTTACAATTTTAGTTATTTAGAAACTTATTTACGATCTTAGTATAGTCTCCTATCGCTATTTCAGTTACCCGCCATACATACCAGTCCCATACGCACACTGTCACTCACACACACATTCGGTGTACGTGTTTTGCAATGGATGAGGAAGTCGACGAAACAGAAGCTCTACCTCTTCAGGTACTTTTCATCACCATAACATCCACATTTTGTAAACCTAACTTTCACCTACTTTTTTTACATCTTTTCATAAATCGCTTCATATCTTTGAGTTAATTACTTCGATTAGTTTAGGCGTTCAATATTAATGATAATTTTACTGAGTGTGCCTGTTAATTTCATTTGATCTACTACTTGTTTCTGTTAATCGCGGTTTATTGTTGAAGTTACTAGTTTAATAGAAACTAGTTTAGCGCCAACTTTTTATTCAGTTTAATTAATTCACCGAAAGTAGAGGTGGCAAACAGGCAAGACGGCCAGAATTGGTGCTGGCTTAAACGGCACGGGCCAAACGGCACGCCAAACGGACACACGTTATACAAATCGCTTAATAAAAGACAAAAACGATTTAAATAAATTCCTTTAACGTAATATCTTATTTATATTAAAAATTTTAAATATATTATATAAAAACAATTTTTAAACGGTCGAATGTCTACAATTGAAGGAAAAATACTTTCATAATACCATTTAAGTTTTCAACGCTATATGCCTGCTTCAAAAAGGAGGGAAAATCTTCAAATCTTTAAAATTTTTTATTTAAAACCCATCTACAAGACATTTCTACTCGAACCGAAGCTTATTGATACGCCAAGACCAAACGAAAGTTGTTTTGTCTAATCCAAAATTCTTTAATGCTTTTGCCTCGTGGACAGTGTCAAGGCTTTTTTTTTAGCTAAGTGATTGAGTCTACCAACTCATTTAATATTATTTCTTTTTTAAGTGAAACCTATTATTTCAAAAAACATTAACCCTTTCTCATTGTCGACTATATAAACGTAGGACCCATACTGACTGCAATGCAAGAAAAAAAAGAAAAAACCACCTTACTCCACTAGATAAACAGCTTTAGGCTGATAGTAATAACTAATAAGACCACATCAGGATCAAACGCAACATTGCCACATCAGCTTTCTTTCTTCTAGATTAAACTGATACCAAATACTCATAGTAAGAGGACCGCACTCACAACCAAAAGCATACACACAAATGAATTAAGAAGTATTTGCGAAATAGTCCAAACATGTTGGAAAAGCATATGAGAGGAAATTAATTCGCAAATTTGCGATTCACAATGGTTCGCAAGCCATTTGGGATTTTCAAACCACTTTTATGTCCATTTGTAAATTCAGCTTATTGAAATTATTGTTTCCCATATGATTTGCGAATTCAGTGGTTAGTTTTCAAAATTGCAAATGCTAAATGTATTAACGACCGTTAATTAATTAATGATAAAATTACATGTTTCGTTTATGTAGTTCACCCAAAATCACATTTGTCGTCCTTATTCGATTTTAATTACGTAAGTAATCCTTATTTTTCAAACTAATTGCATCGATGTTCCTATTTTATAAAATAGGGATCATTTGTATAATAATCTATATTTTTTATACACAGATAGTCTCTATCTCTGTTACACGAATGGTCTCTATTTTCAAAAATAAGGACTATCAGTTAAAATAGTTTAAAGAATACGTATTGTTTATGTAATTATCCTATATAATAAGGGGGTGTTTGTCTTTGCGTTTTGGAGTGGATTATTAGATTATCACGTTTTGAAAACGTGATAATTTATTCAGAGGTGTTTGGATGACTTATCTCAAAACGTGATTATTTGTTTTTTTCCTCTTAAAATGACGTTTTGAAAAAATAAGAGGAAGAATGTAGTCGAAAAACGTGGTTTTCCAAACTCACTTTTCTGAAAACGTGAATTTTGATAAGCAAAGACAAACACCCCCCTAAACCTAGGAAAATAACGCCTTCAAAACAATGGGGCTATTGGTGAATATGTGAAAGTGGGCCAAAAGTCAGGCTCTAATTGGCTATGCAACATGATGTCACTATTGCTCTTAGTCACAAATCCTGTTACTATTGGTAATTGACCCAAAGTCAAAGTAACAGCACACTATTCCTCCTCCGTTTATTAAGAGGGCTAGGTATCGTTTGGTGTCAAAGAGTGGTGACATAGGGAAAGTAGTGCCACATCAGCATCTTTCTTCATGACACCAGTTTTGGCTACGACACCAAAAACCCCTCTCCCTAACATAACACCAGTTTTCTGGTGCCATGATGCATAATTTTTTTTTTCATTTTTTAATAAACAATATATTTAAGTTAACATAACTTTCATTAGTAAGAAACAAATTGCATAAAAGAGGTGCTTTATTTTGGATACCCAAAAACTGTTACTTACCAAGGGATGGATCTCAACCGTCGGATCAAAAAGACATCTTTTAATAATAAAAAACACGGAGGGACTGCTCCTGCCAATTCATCAAACTTCTCCTACCAATCCCACCCCCAAACCTCTCACTTTCACAAATTCCCTATCAACAATTGCTTTATAAAATCAAAAAAAATTGCTTTATAAAATCAAAATCAACCGCTTTTAAACCGTTAAAATTAAATAAAAACACAAAAATGGAAGGATCAACGAGTGCACAAGCAGATCCACATAAAAAAACGGGTTCAAAATGAACCTACTAAGTCTCAAGATGAAGGTACGATGCTTCTGACTAATTATTTAGTTGTTTTATTAGAATCTCTAGTGATTTTGTACTTATTTATGAATATTATTGCTACTTATGAAGAATTTTGTGTATTTTTTGTTGATTTTTGATGTGATATTGTGTGATGTATGTGATGATTATATACTTATTTGAGTTTTATTAGTATCTCATGTGATGCATGTGTATTTTTTGTTGATTTTATATGTTTATTGAGAGATTGTTATAATAAATTGATGAATGTTGTTATAAAATACAGAAAAATGAATTTGTTTTGGTGTGATTTTATTGTGATTGTGACATGCTTTTGGTTGTGTTTTTAGTGTTTACATTTGGTTGAGTTTGAAAGTAAACACTTAGTATATATGGATGCACACCAAGTGTTTGATGAAATGTGTGAGTGAAAAGTAACATACGTGTAGTATCACCATGATATTTGAAGTTGAATCAGATATATGTATTATCACTAGTGATATTTGTATTATCACTTGTGAAATTTTTGTTTATTTGATAGGTTTTTTGTTTATCGTTAAGATTTATTATATGTCATGTATAGTATCACTTTTGATATTTTATTGTTGCTGTTTTGTAATTATAGTTAAATTTATTTTATTTATTTTTTTTGCTAAAAGTTTTGATAATATACTATTTACTGTGAGTAAATGCAGTTCTGTCATCAATCAAATTTTTGACTCCATCTCCAGAGATACATAAAATTAAAGGTATATTGTAACGCATAAGCATGTCTTCTTTAGACAAATTAACTGTGATAAAACCCTGAATGTATGCGCGCCCTTTTTAACATTTAGCTTATGTGTTATATCATTGATGATACATACACATTCAAGAGAATGTGTATGTATACTTTCAAGAGAATGATATAATGGTATCCCTAAAACACGGATATTTATTATACAAGATGAACACTTTGTCGCTTTTGTAGATTTTAGTAGTTTATCGAGGATTGTTGTGAAAGTTAGATGATTATTGTGATAATATGAGAGACTTAACATGATAAAATAAATATTGTGACCAGTAATATGTTTTTGTTAGATTTGTGGTAGATATATGTGCATAATGGATAGATTGGGCATGCTTCGATATGTTTAAAAGCGGTATTTGACTCTAATATTAGTTGGTAGTATATCACCCATGATGCAACAGCCCAATGATTACTTATTGTTAGTATATCACCGTAATACAACAGCTTGCAACGATTGCTTATTTGTAGTATATCACCGTGATACAACAGCTTGTAATGATTGCTTATCGAAGCAAAGAGCATGAGAGACTTCGAGGAGGACGACATGCATTTTTGAGGTATGAAGGCTTTGTTCCTAATTGTATTTAAAGTAATTTCGTTAACTAATGTGCCTCGATGTACTTTCTTTTAACAGTGATCACGACAATGAAATTGCAGATTTTCAATCATTATTTACATGTGACACAAGACGGTAAGAAATATTTAAAACAATTTGGCCTCGATGATTTTCCATTATTATTCAAAAGAAATTAAGCCTATATATTAATCTTAATTTAGACTTTTATGGTATGGGTTTTGTTGTTCTATTAGGGATGTTTGGATCACTTATTTTCCCACTTTTCGTATGATATATGTCATGTTTTAATGTGCTAATTTGGGCTTTTGTCAGATGTTTTAAGGTAAAGTAGTGGAAGATTATCACACACTAAGTTTGAGCACCGTAAACATGGTTCCTTGGATTTATTCCAAGGATGTGTACTCTCGCCATAGAGGAAAGGTATAATTTATGCATTTTTTTTATCGTCATTAGTACTTATTGAATTGACGTGTCCAATATGGTTGGTTTCGATTAGGTGTCCCAAAATGAGCTCCTTATTTTAAAGTATCTCTTTAGGGTGTTTGTTTGCTTATTTGTCGGGCTTATAGGCTTATTGAACTATTGCAAATCGCATAAGCTCATGTACAATCACTACAATAGTTCCAATGATTACTTATTGTTAGTATATCACATGTGATACAACAGTTGCAACGATTGCTTATTTGTAGTATATCACCGTGATACATTAGTTGTAATGATTGCTTATTAGTAGTATATCACCGTGATACAACAATTGTAATGATTGCTTGTTGGTAGTATATCACCTATGATATTTGATGACGATACTTATTTAGTATATATATGACGATGATATTAAAAAATAATGAACTATTCATACACTAACATGGTATATATTTTATGCGATTTGAATATAAAACTAAGAACTATCAAGAAGAAAAAAGGGGTGAAGGTGAAAGGAAAAGACCTTCGCGAAAAAACAACCAAGTCAAATCAAGAAGTGAACAAAGAAACAACATCATCACCGACAACACTAACAATACCAAGCAAATTAACAAAACTGCTAGACATTTAAGCTTAGAAAACACGAAGAACAAAAAAAACAAACAAATACACCACCAACAAATATTGAAAGAAACATATGTGATATAACAGATCTACAACCACCAACACCACCAACAAGAATCGTTGAACTGACAACAGAGATCAGATTTAAGAAAGCAAAGACAATTGAGTAAAAGAAAAGAGGAATGAAGAAGAAGAAGTCGCAAAATAAAAGGAATCAAGTGGGAAAGAAGACAAAAGGAGGGATGCTCATAAAGTCGGCAAGAAGAGAGTTGTAGAAAATAAAAGACAAAAGCATCAATTAGTAATTTTTTTTTGCTACTTAAATTGTAATTTTATCTTGCTACTTAAATTGTAAACAATGGTAATTTCTATTCGCTTGTAAACAATGCTTTTGGTTTATCCGAATATAACCTTCTTTTGATAAAAGTCGATAAAAATACCGTTGACTTCATGAAGAAAACTATGAAAATAAAAATGATATATTCTCAAAATCAAACAAGAATAGGATTAATTAAGCATTGCTTTTGAGTAACATAACGATTCGGCAAAAAAAGGTCAACATATATATCAATTAAAGAATAATATCACAAGTAATACATGTCGAAACAAGTAAACACATGAATGATGTAAATATTTCATCATTTTCGTGCTTTATCACAAGTGATAAAAGACAAAATATTTCATAAACACTCAAACACCTCATAAAAATTAATTCCAACTATTTATCACAAGAGATACATAACTTCTAATTTATGACAAAGACGGGGCTTGGAACCAGGAAGCTCAGCTGCAATTGCTTTTCACATAGCACCATCTTGACCCGTTAAAATGATATTCGGATAACACACAAAAGCTTTCTTGAATGCTTGGAGTAACCATACACAAGATTCGTGAGTTTCATTCTTAAGCGATCGTAACCAACAATAACACATCTCCTATGATTGTCAATTGCAGAAAAGGCACAAAACCATCATGTACCGGAAAGAGAAATATCTTAGGTGATAATATATACAAAATATACAAAAACAATGAAATCTCACAGAGATATTACAAATTAAAAGCATACTTGTTTGTTTTGTATGTGGCATAAAAGAGACGACATCACCAAACTAATTGTGATTGCAATTTGCAAAAAAGGCTCAATCAAACGAAAGAATCAACAACAACCGCAGTTGTGGTTCAAAAGCACAACAACCCACAAAACAAATTGAAGAAGCTCAAACAACTTTGATATCGCCGTGATATCATAAGATCCTCCCTTACCACAACCGATTCAAAAAATAAAAGAAAGTCGACACACCGTGATATCACATTTGATATCACATGTGATACAACCGAGAAACCAAAGAATACGTAAAAGCAAAAGGAGAAAAGCGTAACCTCAAGTACAACACATTGGGTCTTCTTATCTTCGCAATTAACCGAATTACATGATTCCAAACAGGTTTAAGTTGTAATCAACAACCTTTCTTTTGAACTTTTCAAGTGACCGAATATATGCAATCACGTAAGGATCGACCTTCCCAATCATTTTCATGTTTTTCAAATTATTTGCCTTCACGATTGTTAAGGTAAGCGCCTTTGTGGCTTAAGCTCTAGGTCACTGCACAATTATCGAACAGTACATCAAATTTGCATCACCTCATATATAGAGTGATGGAGAAAGCAAAATACAAAACACACTAAAATAATTCAAAAGGACGCCATTTAGAAAAGTGAAAATAAACATCAACTAATGCAACATAGGATATGATTACTCATTTACATTAACTACAGTGCACTTTGATTAATTCCCTAAAGCTTGTTTATTCAAATAAATATGTTTGATTTGGTTATATATGAAATGAGGGACAAACAAGATCATGTGATTGCTTCTCAACTTCAGGCATCCTCTCTTAGGCATTTTGTCAAACACCTTCCATGCATCAAATTTCCATCAATTCACCCATCCCAAAATGATATCATACTAAAACCTAATGCTACTCACAATCTAAAACATAAACTAAAAGTATCAAATAAACAAAATTTCACAAGTGATAATAAAAATATCACTAATGATAATACACATATACAGTTCACCTCAAATATCACTGGTGATACTACACGTACAATACATAGCAGATTCGAAACAACAATCAGACATAAAACAAAGATTTAAATGCGCTTAAAACAAAAATTCCACTAACAACTTAACTAATAAGCGTAATTACATGAGCAGATAACATGATTATCAAACATTTTTCACTCACATTTCATCAAACACTTGGTGTGCAAATTAATAAGAAGGCATGTTAACCACTTGATCCACATAAATAACAACCGATCAACAACATTATCAACCGCAACAACATCAATCAAATCAGCTTATGAAACAAACGGTTCATTAAAATCAAAAGAAGACATAAAAAAAGGATGATATGATCAGGAGGTGATGATGAGATGATCGGAATGGTGATGGTCATTGGAATAGTGATGGTGATGTTGATCCAACTGGTGATGATCAAACAATAGTAGTTGATTGGAATAACTATTTTTGGAGGAAATGATGAGAGCATGTTTGAGAAAAACACACAAGAATCGTGTGAAAAAAAATAAAGCGAATGAAAAAAAATGAAGAAGAAAAGGCTTTATATAGTTGGGAGAATTAAGGTTAAGCATGTTAAATCTTAGGTTAATCCCCGCCATTAGATTAAAATAGATGGATGATGAGGATTTGTCCATTGGTAAGCATCAAAATAAAAGTAAGCAAATGAAAATTTCTCTTGCATAAAATAGTACATTAAATAAAAAATAAACATAGAAAGAAAATAAGACATAAAAATATAAACAGAGTAACTTTGCAAAAGAATTAAGACATACGCAAATGGGCTGTGGCTTTAGAATTATTTCATTTGTTTTATTTTAAGATTCAATTATCAAATCAAATCAAACTGTATACGGAGTAAGAGACAAAATAATATTAGTCAAGTTGAATTTTCATAATATTCAGCTATCCCAATGCCTACTGCCCTTTGGTTACTTTTTTAATAAATAAAATAAAGATTAAACTACACCATACGTCCTTGTGGTATACGCTGACCATCAAGTTTCGCCCTTGACCAAAAAATTGACCGCTGGTCCTTAATCGCGAAACGTTAGTCATCGCTGGTCCCTCACCCTAACCGGTTGGACTAACGGGCGTTAAGCCTTGATAACGCCACACGCGTCGTTCGGGTCAAAGGAACTTCCTTTTCTTCGAGCAAGTTTTATAACACCTAGCAAGGAACCTAATCGTTGTAGTGTAGTAATTAGGGTAAGCCACGGGTATTGATATCGTTCTCTGGGGAATAGGAATGCTAGTAGGAGTTACTACGCTAAGGTTAAGGTTGAGGAAGATTATTTTTATCTTTTATATTTTATGAAAATGGAAAGGTACGAATCTCGGGTATTGATTTGGGGGTTGGTATTTCACCGATTACTCTACTATTATCTAATTATCTAAACTAAGGTTGTGAGAGTCTATGTCTAATTAATGTGTGCTCGTATGATAGTTTAAAGATGTGTTTACTTAGTTTGTATTACTCCTTAATTATCTCCTATTGATGGTTGAGTGTCACGCCTTATTCCTAGTTGCGTTGTGTGTCTAAAGTTGTAGGGTATGCGTTTCTCCCTAACTCTTTGAACTTACCAAAGTGGTCTTGTCTACAAATCCACTTAGAGATTATAGACTCCTACTCTAAGGCGCTCTTCGGATGGTTTAGCCTACAATCACTCGTGTAATCATACTCTAAGGTTCACAAAGATGAATCAAGCATTAAGTACACAACGAATGACCTATCGCATTACTAGATCATTAATCAACTAAGATAAGAAACAACCAATCAATATTTAATAATTAAGTTTCATACTTCCTAAGCAAACACACAAATGAATTAGCCGGACATGGAGAACATGCAAGCATACACACAAATAATCAAAGACATAATTGAATTAATGAAGTAAAGACTTATCTTGGTGTAAGATAGGGTTTAAAACCCTAAAATACTGTACAAGACACCTTAGGTTCGGTTTTAGGTTTTACCCAAAGACTCTCCACACAAAGACCGAAAAATTCGGATTCTATATATAAGATTACAATTGCGGCGCCACCTTATGTTTAGTGACGCCGCCGTGTCGCCGCCATTAGGGTTTCGTCTTGGCCACGTTAACTTTGCGACGGCCACCTTATGTCCGCGACGCCGTCCTCTTCACCTCGACGTCGTCTGGATTGCATCTAGGCCGTCTCGAGTAGCGACGGCCTACTCTTTCACAACTAGACGCCGCCTCTTGAAAACACGAGTTTGGGTACCGTCCGTCAATAATTTTGGGACGGCGTCGCAAATAGCACCGACGCCGCTTTATACTTTCAAAGAATCGTGAGTGTCTCGATTTCGACTTTGGCCATTTTCTTCATATATTCGCGCCTTTTGTCCAAATAAGTGCCATTCCAAGATTTTGCCTTCACGAGACCTAAAAGTGAAAAGGAACGATATTAAGCAATAACGAAACAAAAGTGATCAAATAAGGACTTCAACGACCCTCAAAATGGTACCTTTAAAACCTTATCAAATATCCCTACACTTGTTATTTGCTTGTCCTCAAGCAAATGTGCTTTTAGCCAATTAATTTATAAGTTGGGGTCATGAAGCATTAATTCAAAATGGTCCACAACACATATAAGCCCATAAAAGTCATAACAAGCACGGAAATTACATACTAGCACCTCACATGGGGTGTTTGGGTACTCATCTCTCTCGGTGTATATGGAATATAACAAATTGGAAATGGAAGATAAACACTCATTTACCGGTCCTAGTACATAGATTACCATAGGCTTGAGAATAGATCAAACCTCCATCGCTTTGGCGTAAGCACCTAGGAAAGACTATCAAAGAGGTCTTTTAAAGGGTTGTAACGTTAGGCTTACGGTAGGCAAACAAAGGGTTTGGTGGGATAGGCTATATAGTAGTGGTAAGTCAAAAATCTCTATGTTAAATGCATATGAAGAATGGCGTTGCTAAGCCAAGACTCGACACTCTAAAACTCTATGTGACGGAAATAAACAAACATAAATTTAAAGGATGGATGTAGGATGGTAGCAAGTATGTTGTTTTTTTTTTTTTTTTTTTTTTTCACTCTTTTTTTTTCTTTTCTCTTTTCTATTTTTTTCGATTTTTTTTTTTTTTTTTTCCCATACACTTTACTCTACCATCCTCTATGACAACATCAAAATACTAGGGATTACAGGCATATCCCTACACTTGAGTTTTTATTACTCTAACACTAATTTGACCCGAATTGAAAAGATCAAAACACTTGGGGTACATTATTACGCAAACAAAGGGAATTTGAATTTTTAACGTTCCCTTCCCGTCATTTCATAAACTTTAACTTTTCCCATGAATCCCAATCATCCCAAAACTGTATACAAAGGATATGACTCGACTTAGCAACTTATGCAAGCAACTAGATAATTGAACTAAGGGTTTAAGGTGATAACAAACAATTGCACTAAAAGTGAGTGCATAAGGGGTAGGCTAAGGCGATTTGGGTGTATATTTGGGGTGGGGTGTAAACAATGCTCTTCATTGATATTCTGGAAAAACCGAAACATCACGAGAACCGCGAAAAGGATAGGCTCGAGGGGTTAACTAGGGTATCGTGTACTAAAGATGAGTACAACGCAAAGGGTGTGGAGGAATTACTCAACCGAAGTGGAAGAAGTAATTATATTACAGGTATCAAACAAGGGTTATCCTAATGCATCTTATCATTTAGTTAATCCTAACTACACAAGTGTAGTCTCACTTGCGATCTCGGAATGCATCACAAAACAAGTTCTAGAATCTAATATACTACCGGTTCACACTCTAAGCATTGAAGATGAATGCTTTTAATTCCTACTAATCTAAGGGCGATCCTCACATTTTGGGTGGAATTTGGGTGGTAAGGGTTTTTGTGCTAGTCATGCAACTTCCTATCCATGAGATGCTTTTGTTAAGACTAATGGCCCACTCCTATATGTCATGAAAAATTTTAAATTTGGTGCCAAAATTACCCTAACCGATATTTTCTCATGGTTTATTACACAAATACAATTGACAAAGCAAATAATCAAGGATAAGTATAGTTTCAAAGTTCCGTTTATTTTCCTCCTACACTTAAACCTGAACATTGTCCCCAATGTTCCCCGAAAGTATCAAAGTTATGATAAAGAAGGTAATTAAAAACGAAGAAACTAATACTCCCCGATTAGCTCGGTAGATCCGTGTAAAGTGGTGGTTAAATCTTTTCAAGAAGAATTTATCGTGAAAAGCTCCTTCCAATCTTATGTAACTTCTTCTTGACAAACTAAACCGCACACTTGAAGAAAACAAACGAAACCTTCACAGAAATCGGTGGTAATAATATATATAAGACTCGATTTAAACTAGGATATATCGCTTGTGGAATGGATGTTTACGTAATTTCTAAGAAAATTAAGACCGAAAATTCCAAAAATTTATAAGTAGCTCGAAAACGAGAAAAAGTAATCGATGTTTTACTCCTTCCGGCCGTCGTCAGTTGCAATCCGACGCGTCAGTTATCCTCGACAAACCGGTCTGCGATTTTCAAAAAAATTCTGGAAAATTTACATCTTTAGAATCTGGAAAAATTTCTGCAAAACATTCATTATGACTCGATACAAGCATTTGACTCGAACAAACAAACATAAATATCTTTTAATTAATTGTTATTCTCATGTTTACGTTTCTTTTGAAAACGTGTGTAATCCTCCCTACACTTATCCCTTATGTAAAATACCTTTATATGCAATTAAGACGAGGTTAAAAACAAAATAAAGCATTTTTACAAATTCAAACATGAGAATAAACAATCAATAAAAGATATATGACACTAACAAGCAAACAATTAAGCATGGGTTGCCTCCCACGAAGCGCTTTTCTTTATTAAAGAGTCTTGTAGCTAGACTCGTAGTCGTGCTCCTACGTTGCCCTAATCTTAGAGGCCCATTCGATCTCCTTAACTCTTCTTTCATCACGAATATATTCAGGCCCTAGTTCAAGACAAGCAGTGTAGTAAACTTTGTTCTTCCAGTTTACTTCGAATGCCGGAATGTTATCTACATCTAAATTATCCATGCCCTCAAAATTCTTATTCTTGTGTGGCATTACACATTTAACATTCTCGGTTTCGTTTGAGAACTCGATTATCCCTTTCTCTTTATCATAAACCATCTTAGACTCTTCTATAAATGGTTTCCCAAGTATCACATCTCCTAAAAACCCATCAATGATTCCTTTGACATTTTCCAGAATCATGAAATCACACCTATATGTGAAGTTACCTATGAACACGTGCAATCCCTTAACCTTCCCCACATAGTTACTTGCTTTCCTAGGCGAAAGGGTCCCTCATAGGCTCTAGCTTTTGCTCATGATCCGGTTGTAATAGAGCCTAGACATTATATTCATGGGTGCCTTATAATCAATGTAGGTGTGATCCCTCAGATAAGTATCCAATCATACAAGGTATTTTGATGTTTTTAAGGTTTCCCTCCTTACACGAGGCTCGAAGGTGGTCTTGGAAAATTAACCACATTATGGTGATAAGCGGTTTCTTTCCTTTTGGGTATGAATCAAAATACTCCCTAAGTTCTCCCTTCTCCTTACTACCCTCCATAATTTTTAACATCTTATAATTTCCTTCTTCTAGATCATCATCCGAATCACTTGTAGTCGAATCACTATCTAGAGGTTGATCGATTCCTTAAGGGCTTCCTCAGTGTGTTCTCAATTATCATGTTTAATTTCCTAAGCTCTCCAATCTCACCCATGATACGGGCTCAAGTTGGTTAGCACAGTCGGGTCAAGCAAAGTGGGTATTTGTTTGGTGGTGAAGAGTTGTTTGGTTGTTGGTTATCGAGTGGTGGTTGGTTATCATTCTCCATGATGAAGAGTGATGAGGTTACGAACAAAGGTTACGAAGAAGGGGATAGACTAAGAGAAATCTAAAATGAGAAAAAGTTTACTTGATAGGAATCAAGCAAAGAAACCTAAACGAGGTGGACTACTAACTAGCTATTCTATTCCTCGGCGCGCCAAAACTTGATAACGCCACACGCGTCGTTCGGGGTCAAAGGAACTTCCTTTTCTTCGAGCAAGTTTTATAACACCCCAGCAAGTGAACCTAATCGTTGTAGTGTAGTAATTAGGGTAAGCCACGGGTATTGATATCGTTCTCAGGGAATAGGAATGCTAGGAGGAGTTACTACGCTAAGGTTAAGGTTGAGGAAGATTATTTTTATCTTTTATATTTTATGAAAAATGGAAAGGTACGAATCTCGGGTATTGGATTTGGGGTTGGTATTTCTACCGATTACTCTACTATTATCTAATTATCTAAACTAAGGTTGTGAGAGTCTATGTCTAATTAATGTGTGCTCGTATGATAGTTTAAAGATGTGTTTACTTAGTTTGTATTACTCCTTAATTATCTCCTATTGATGGTTGAGTGTCACGTCTTATTCCTAGTCGTTGTGTGTCTAAAGTTGTAGGGTATCGCTTCTCCCAACTCTTTGAACTTACCAAAGGGTCTTGTCTACAAATCCACTTAGAGATTATAGACTCTACTCTAAGGCGCTCTTCGGATGGTTTAGCCTACAATCACTCGGGTAATCATACTCTAAGGTTCACAAAGATGAATCAAGCATTAAGTACACAACGAATGACCTATCGCATTACTAGATCATTAATCAACTAAGATAAGAAACAACCAATCAATATTTAATAATTAAGTTTCATACTTCCTAGCAAACACACAAATAAATTAGCGGACATGGAGAACATGCAAGCATACACACAAATAATCAAAGACATAATTGAATTAATGAAGTAAATACTTATCTTGGTGTAAGATAGGGTTTAAAACCCTAAAATCTTGTACAAGACACCTTAGGTTCGGTTTTAGGTTTTACTCCAAAGACTCTCCACACAAAGACCGAAAAATTCGGATTCTATATATAAGATTACAATTGCGACGGGCGCCACCTTATGTTTAGTGGCCGTCGTGTCGCCGCCATTGTGGTTTTGTCTTGGCCACGTTAACTTTGGCGACGGCGTCACCTTATGTCCGTGACGCCGTCCTCTTCGACCGACGTCGTCGGATTGCATCTAGGCCGTCTCGAGTAGCGACGGCCTACTCTTTCACAACTAGACGCCTCTCTTGAAAACACGAGTTTGGGTACCGTCCGTCACAATAATTTTGGGACGGCGTCAAAAAGCTTTCGACGCCGTCTTTATACTTTCAAAGAATCGTGAGTGTCTCGATTTCGACTTTGGCCATTTTCTTCATATATTCGCCTTTTTGTCCAAATAAGTGCCATTCCAAAGATTTTGCCTTCACGAGACCTAAAAAGTGAAAAGGAACGATATTAAGCAATAACGGATACAAAAGTGATCAAATAAGGACTTAAACGACCCCTCAAAATGGTACCTTTTAAAACCTTATCAAGCCTTGTTAAGTGGAGGGTATATTTGTCTTTTCCCACACACACTTCACAACTGGCCACTGGCCACTCTACCCTCAATCCCAACATACCCCGAACCGCCACCAATGTTTAACACAGCCCATGGCGACCAACCGCCGCCACCATCACTGTTGTCGTTCAATGCCATCTACTACTTCCAAATTCTACGATGCCTAATACTAACACCATTATTGTCGTCGCTCCATCATTATCATTGTCGACACGTCATCGATACCTCCCCTTCACCAACACCCACTAGCAGCATCTCCTCCACAGCCCCACCACCTCCTATTGTACTTCTACCGCCTGAACTGCTACAATCATCGACGAAACATAGAAATATTCTTCTCTGAACATATTTTCCAAAATGTCAATAGTTTTTCTCTAAATGAAAATACTCGGTTATCGTGAAAACTAGAGATGAAAAACTGGGTTTTCCATTATCGTGAATCAGCACTGCGCACCATCTCCTCTCCATCTTTTTTGATCCTTATGGTATGTCGATAATCAACTATCCTAAAACAACCTCGTCAATCAACCCAAACTATTCCAATCTCATCATTTATTTCAACATTTCACAGCCTCAAACACTTCTGAGTTTCGAAAAAAAAATAAACTTAAAACGTAATTAAATTTATAAAATGATCCCGATTAATTCTTTCGTGATTACTCAATGTTATATCAAGACCATTCAAGGTCTAGCCCAGAAAGAATAATCATCACAGTCAATTTGTGAAGCCACGCTCAATCAATATCCGAATAAAAGATAAGAAATATAACAAACATGTTATTTTCTTTTCCTCGCTCGTTTAAAACACAACAACAAAATTCAAACTCGACACAACGGATGAACAACCTACCGAGACCACCATCGGATCTTGAAGTCGATATCTTGATTCAGATGGCGTAAAATACAAACATCGTATGACGGGTATGAGTTTGTGTTCGGGATTTGTTTAGACGAGCTTGTTGATTGGATGATGGAGATTGAGATGTGATGAGTTTGTTGTAAGATTGGTTATGTTTGAAGAAGATGGAGATTGATCAGATCTGTTTTAGTGATGCGTTTGGTGAGAGGTAACATATGTGGTAGGCGGATTTATCTTTGTTTGAAGAAGGCGGATTTACCTTTGTGTGAAATGACAAATATACTCTCCACTTAACAAGGCTTAACGCCCGTTAGTCCAACCAGTTAGGGTGAGGGACCAACGATGACTAACGTTTCGCAGTTAAGGACCAACGGTGCAATTTTTTTGGTCAAAGGACGAAACTTGATGGTCAACGTATACCACAAGGACGAATGGTGTAGTTTACTCTAAAATAAAGAACACATAAGCTCGTCTTCTTCCTTCAGCTCACCTGCAAAACACACGAAAAAAAAAAGAAAAAAACACACCACAGTATCACACAAACACAAACACAAACACAAATACATCACAAACACAAACAAAAAAGAAACAAACCCACCAAAAAAGAAAAAATTAATAACAAATAATGCTTCGGCGTGAGCTGGTGGCCACGGCGCCAAGACCCACCAGCCCAGCCTCGGTGTGAGGTCTCGTGCCATAGAGTGGCGTGGAAGGTGATGGCTTGAGCCATCAGCCCTTGTACCGAGACCTCTAACTACGATATCATAAAACATGAGTAAGGGTCATTTTAATAAACAAAGCTCCCGTCTACATTTCTCTGTCTTGTATCTTGCAACTAACTAACATTGAATTATGTTTAGCAAGGGTCATTTTATTCAGATAGCAACATATAAAAATATAAACTAAACATGTAGACATTGTGTTGCCTGTAACTGCCCAAATATATTAGAGATATGATCACTATAAAGATAAGATGTTCAATTTCAAACTACAGTACTAAGAACTTTGATATATGAGAATATCAGGTAAATAGGTAACTGAGATACAAACCCAATGAATAGTACTTGGAGTACAACGAATCTAGAATTGCAGCCTTATTGATTATTTTGTTGCATCATGGAACAAAGCTTTCAAAAATTGCACCTTCCTTTTTATTTTCTCTTTTCGCCTACCATATCCTGAAGTCATAACCACGATTAGGTTCCAATAGTTTACCATCTTACAACACAAAATTATATTACTACTAGCTAAAAGACCCGTGAAATTCACGGGTATTTTAAAAAAACGTCAAAAAAAAAAACAATGAATCACATTGGATAAGCAAACGTAAAGGATGAAGTTAGTAATAATGAAACATAAGTCATGAAACACGATAGTTGAGTAACCGAAAAAGATTAAGTTCCTAATAATGAAACAAAAGTTTTATGAAACACACCGTCACCGAAAGAGAACATAACCATTTTCAATCCATTCTTCTACTAAAGTGAGATACAACCACATATAAGTATCACAATTGTGTAGCACTTCTATGTAGACCGCATTGGTTGTGCTATTCGTGAGGCTTTCGTCTTCGTCACAAAGCTTTAATCCTTTTTTACTTCTAGCGCGAGAGTCGGCTACATATAGCTGGTCATATGTAAAAAGAAAAAGTCATGATAAGCTTGATTTTCATTATTTGTTGTGTGTTCCTCAGATACATGTCTTGTGCGCTATCCTAAAAGTTCCACCAACTTGTTACACCCATCCAAGATGTCTTTAACATCCCTTGTTATGTCTCAGATCGATAGAATGTCTTTCATTAGATGGTCAAAGTAATTTGTTTCGAATGTTACATATTAGGATTGTTAAAAAACACAACACATGATATAATTATTGCTATCGCATAAACTATGTTTGAAAAAAATGTAACTAAATTTTTTGCAAATGTAAAAAAAACAACTAACCATTCGATACATTTGACAATAATCGAGCTATACATTTTCGTGATGAACTTGATGGAGTGACTGTCGCAACAGATCTAGCAAGAGGAATAGGAGTTGAAGGTGACTCATTTTCGTTTCATTGTCCATTATTACCATTACATGTTTGATACTTAACAAAAAAATAATTCACGTAACTTAAATAGTATACATTACCAATTGAATACTGGATTAGGGAGTAGACTCTCCATAAGATCATAAATAAGTTTACAAATATAAAAAAAATAGGAAAATTAAGTTTACATGTAACTCACAGGTTGATGTTTGGGAAAGTGATGCTCTTTTGCGTAGTAGCTCGTTAGATGTTGGGAATATATTAGGGGTTCGTGTAGCAAAGTATGGCAATTGACTTGTAATGACAAACCCAACACAAAATCTTGATGTTAGTGATTTTTATGTAACTTAAGATCAACTAAGACTTGAATGATCAAATAATAGTGAAGGGATGAAGTTATAAAACCAATCATTAGGAGTGGGCGTTAGGACACATGGCACTATTTCTTCGCGGTCATAAACATTCGTTGTTGCATTGTTCCCGGATGAGCAAACCACCCGAACGGACCGGATCGATCGACGTACCGATCGAGATCGGACCGGACCGACCACATTCGGTCCGGTCTTGATCTCGCTTTAGGCTAATTCGTCTCGGTCTTGATCGGTCCGGTCCGGACCACAACCGACTATTTTGCCTTGTTAGACCGCATCGATCGAGATGGACGGACCGGACCGACCACATACGGCCCGGTCCTCGGTCTCGGGTTTTGGACTAATTTGGTTTCGGTCTTGGTCGGTCCGGTCCGGTCCGGGACCGATGCTCACCCCTATTGTTCCTATACACATTACCTAACTTAAAGTCACTAAATGTCAACAAATACACAAAGTTTTCTTCCTAAAATGTAAACTAATAGTAAATTACCCTGATACGGTGTAAAAGATGGCGTTGAGGCAGATAATGGAATGAGAGATTTGACATTAGTAGTTAGAGAAATACGTGCAAGTGAAAAAAAAATGATAACTAATAAATATGAATGGCAATGTGTCTATTTCGTTATAAATACATTTGGAAATATGTGTTAACCAAATAAATCACAAAAATGTAATTGCTCGAATGCAAGAAAGCGCCGTTTTGTCTGCGAGGTGTTTGAGAAGGTGTCGTTAAGGTAAGGATCCTTAAGTTACAAAACCCCATATATTAGTTTGTTACTAGTTATTACGAAAAGGTGAAACATTTGCCGTTGAAATTGACATACTATATGTTTTGTGTCTCTTATATGCGAGTTAGGGAAGAATGAGACTTGTATTTTTGTTGAAATATATGAGTTGGGATACAAGCTTGGGATATAATTATGGTTGTTGAAATATATGAGTTGGGATCATGTTTGACTTTAAGTCAAAGGGCTTGTTATGCCAATATGTTCTAATGTTTGTATGTTTGGCTATTAGTAGCAGGTTTTATATCTTGAGGGGTTGATTTGTATTTTATCTTGATATATAAGTGGTCTCTCTCTTGGTGGAAGGATCCTTCATATTGTTTCTCTCACAAAACATTGCATATCTTCTCTCTTAAGTTTGGTGCAGTATTGTTGATATTGGTTATCTTTGATCATCTTGATCGGTTCTGATTTGATAAGTGTTCTTGAGGGTTGTAGTGAGGTTCTATTGTATTCGATCTTTGTAGTGTGATAGATAGAATCCTTACGAAGGGACTATCTTTGTCTTGTGTATTTGTTTGGTGAGCACACGTTTGTGGACTCATCTTCTTGACTATTCGATTAATAAAAGATTTCACCAAGGGTGGTTGGTGGGTGAATTGATTGTGTTGTGGTTGATTTAAGAGAAGATCGGTTATTTTAACATGGTATCGAGCCACGGTTTTGATCTCCGTTGGTTCTTGATATTAGGGTTTCTAGGGTTTGATCTCCAATTTGGGGGTTTCTTGATTTCTGAGCAATTGGGATCTTGTGAGGTTGTTTTCTTAACGGCCGTAGTGTTAATTGTTGTTTTTAGTGGTGGATCTTGAGTTTATCGATTGGGTTTTGAAACCCTAATTGGTAAATTGGGGATCTTAGTTACAGTGATTCTGGTGGTGTTCTTGGGGTTCTTGGTTGGTTATTGACTTTCTTGACTTAAATCAAGAAGGTTGGTTATCTGGTTTCCGCTGCGTATCTTCTTGAAAGGTTTATCTTTCTTCTTTTAGTTCTCTGAGTATTTTAGTTTTTTACACTGCAAACTCTGTGGGTAACTTCTTGACCTGCCTCCTTGAGAGGTATGGAAACCTGCTCTTCCCAGAGATAGGTGTAAGGCTGGGTACTTGATGGGGCGGGTGTGAGTTTTAGTGTTCTTGGTATTAGTTGTTGTTTTTAGTATTATTAGTAGTATTGTTCTTTGTTACGGTTTTTGTTACGGTTTGTATTTAGTATTTTATGCGGTTACATTATCTTTTTCTTTATTTCTTGGTTCATTATGGTGAAGTTCTTATTAGTGCTTTGGATCTTGGTAATCCTCTACTTGCATTCTAGTGATAATTCTAATATTCCTATTGTGCATTTTAAACTCACTTGGATCGATAATTACAAAATGTGGTCTCTTGCTATGAAAATTGCTTTGAAAGGCAAAAATAAAATGGGATTTGTTGATGGTACTGTGTTAAACACATTACTAGTCTTGTTCTTTCCAATGATGGGAAAGATGTAATGCTATAGTTCTTGGTTGGATTCTTGGGTCTTTGTCTTGAGTTGTACTTAGGACGGGTTTATTCGAAATTGCATCGAAGTTTGGGATGAATTACGAAACTTATGATAAAATTGATGGTTACATTATTTTAATGTGATTCATAAGACTAACTCTCTTAAGCAAGGAGAATTATCATGCTGATTATTATCATAAGTTGAATTCTCTTTGGGAGAATTTGATACTTTAACTTTGTTGCTGCTTGTACTTGTCTTTGCTCATGAGGGTATTTTAAAACATAATCGACTTGTTAGACTTATGCGGTTTCTTATGGGCTTAAATGATGTATATCAACCTATTAGGAGTAATATTCTTGCTAGGGATCCTTTACGATGTTAAAGAAGCTTTTAATGTGGTTTCTAGAGAGAGTCTCATAGAGGACTTCACCCTAGTTACGGTCCTAATAGTAAGGCTCAACTTCTTTGCTTTTGTTGCTAAGACTAATAACAATTCCAACTCTAATAATAATTTTGTTAGGAGAAATGGTAATAGTAACAATAATAGTGGTAATAGGGGCCTAATCCTAATCTGGTTTGTAAACATTGTGGTCTTATTGGGCATACTATTGATAGATGTTTTGAGTTGAATGGCTACCCTCACGGTTTTAAAAGGAATCTAATCTGTCTAAACAATCTGCTTTGTTGTCAAAAGTTTAATGCTAATAATGCGGATGTGTTTCAACCATCTACTTACGGTTCTATATTTGGTTCTTTCACTAATGATCAAATGATGAAACTCTTAAGTCTCATTAATGAAAACCTTACGCTAATGGTTACGCAAGTATGGCGGTACATCTCCACCTTCTTCAATAATAATGTGATGTTTAATCGCATATTGAGAGGTTTTTACGTGCTAAGTCTAGTTACGAAAATATCATGTTACTTTAGGATGGGTTATTGATAGTGGTGCTAATCAACATATGGTGATTCTACTAAAAATATGTTTAATATTGTTGATATTTCTAGTCTCATGTTAGCTGTTGGTCATCCTAATGGTACTGTTGCTAATATTCTTGCTATTGGTAGTCTTAGACTCACTTACGGTGTGGTTTTGTTTGATGTTCTTGTTGTTCACGAGTATAATGTCGATCATTATCATTAATAAGATGATTAAGGATAGTAAGTTTTTGTTGGTTTTGATGAGCATAAATGTTATATTCGGATTTGAAGCGGGCAAAATTGTGGGAATGGTAGTGTCTCTGTTGGTCTATACTTGTTTGATGAAAGCGATTGTGGTGAGTCTAATCTTGCTATGTGTAATTTGTATTTGTTTGTCATGTTTCTAATGAGTTATGGCATCAAAGACTTGGTCATCCTTGATCAAGTCTTGACTACTTTGGGTAATAAAATTGGTTTTAAAAGGTGAATCATCTTTCTCCTTGTGATGTGTGTCATAAGGCCAAACAAACTAGAAAACCATTTCCTTTAAGTGAACATAAGTCTAAAGCTGTTGGGGATCTTATTCCTTTGTGATGTTTGGGGTCCTTATAAGGTTACTAGTAAAGATGGTTTTAAGTATTTTTAACTTTGGTTGATGATTTTAGTAGAATTTGTTTGGGTCTATCTTACGAAGTCAAAAGCGAAGTTTGTGACCATATTACAAATTTTATAAAACTTGTTTTACGGTTTAATAAAAAGTTAAGGTCATAAGGTCGATAATGGGCCGAATTTGTAAATAATCAATTATCCACTCTTTTTACGAGTTAGGGATGATTCATCAAACTTCTTGTGCCTATACTCCTCGACAAAATGGGATTCTTGAGAGGAAACATAGACACCTTCTTAATGTTGCTAGGAGTCTTATGTTTTGGGGATTCCTTTGAATATGTGGCTGAGTGTGTCTTAGCATTGTATATCTTATTAACAGGCTTCCTCCTCTGTCTTGTGCGGTGCTTCCCTTATTTTTAGTGTATGGTAAGGATCCTAGTCTCTCATATCGGATCCTTTGGATGTACGTGCTACTCTACTATTTTAAATTCACATGATAAGTTTGGTTCTAAATCTGAAAAGTGTGTCTTAATTGGTTTTTCAAGTGTGAAAAAGGCTTATAAGTTGTATGGTTTGGATAGTAAATTTGTTTTTTATTCAAGAGATGTTACTTTTTATGAAACTGTCTTTCCTTTTAAAATGAAGTTATCAAATGTTTTTCATAAACCTTCAAATGATTTTGGTAAATCTAATACTGAGTTTAATAAATCTCAACCAAACTTTGATGATAATGGAGTAGACAACTTAAATTTTTTTGATGTCCATGGGTTTGAAAGTCCCTATGATGAAGAGGGGGGCCCTTCTAATGAGGAAGGTAGTGGTATGGCACCTTGGATAACGATAATAACTTGTAAATGAAGAAGGTGCAACCACAGCAACCCAAATAGATGAAAATATCACCTCTGAGGGCATAAGTCAAAATGTTTTCAATGGTGAGGATCAAAATATTCAAATGGAAGCACCACCAAGTACTAGGAGGTCTAGCGGACTAGAACTCAACTGTTAGGTTTAATGATTTTATTGTTGGTAGTAATGTGAAGTATGGTCTTGAGAAATATGTTTCTTATTCAAATCATCTAGAGTTAATATGTGTTTTCTACTACTCTAAATAAGTCTTGTGAGCCTAAATCTCTTTACGAGGCTATTCAAAATCCTATGTGGAAAGATGCTATGAATTACGAAATGGAAGCTTTACATAGGAATAATACATATGAGTTGTGTGAATTGCCTAATGGTAGATTTGCTATTGGTTGCAAGTGGATTTGGAAAATCAAATTTAAATCTCTTGGTGAAGTTGATAGATATAAAGCTAGACTTGTTGCTAAGGGTTATAATCGGAGGAAGGTATTGATTATGAAGAAACATTTAGTCTGTTGTCAAAATGGTTCTTGTTAGGTGTCTTATTGCTTTATCTGTCTCTAACAATTGGCCTTTATTTCAACTGGATGTTAATAATGCTTTTTATATGGAGATTTGTATGAAGATGTGTATATCACGATTGCCTCTGGTTATTATGATAAAAATGAAACTAGAGTGTGCAAATTGAATAAGTCTTTGTATGGTTTAAAGCAAGCTCTAGGCGGTGGAATGAAAAACTCACCTTTGCTTTGATAGAAAATGGTTTTAAACAAAGTCTTAATGATTACTCTTTGTACACTAAAGATTGTGATGGTGTTTTCTTGGCATTATTGGTTTATGTGGATGATATTGTCATCACTTGGTAATAATGTTAGTGAGATTGAGAAGTTTAAAAGTTTCTAAATTCAAAGTTTATGATTAAAGATCTTGGTCCACTTAAATATTTTTGGGAATTGAAGTTCTAAATTGTGAATCTGGACTTTGTCTTTCTCAAAGAAATCTTGTTTGGATTTGTTACTTGAATATGGGTTATTGGCTTGTAAACTGCTTTGCTACTCCTTTGCGTGAGAATGTGGTTTTGAGTCATGTTGAGGCCGAAAATGATAAGTTTCATCAATATGATGAGTATCAAAATTGGTTGGGAAGCTTATATACTTATACATTACTAGGCGACATTTCTTATGCGGTTCATTGTCTAAGTCGGCATATGCATGCTCCTCTTAACTCTCATTTCTTCTTTGCACTTAGAGTTTTGAGATACTTAAAGCAGGCTCTGATGCAGTATTCGGTTTGTGTATGGTAAAAGTATTAATCTGTATGCTTATTCGGATGCAGATTGGGCTAAGTGTCTGTTTCTAGGAAATCGTTTACGGTTTTGTGTCTATTTTGCAATAATCGATTTCTTGGAAAAGTAAGAAACAAGCAACTATTTCTAGATCTTCTTTGAATCGAGTATAGATGTCTTGCATCTACTACTTGTGAGCTTATTTGGGTTCTAAAATTTTTAAAGATTTGGGTGTAGAGGATTTGTTACTGCAAGTTTATTTTGTGATAGCGATTCGCTATTGATTCTTTGCTAATCCAGTTTTTCATGAAAAACCAAACATTTTGAGATTGATTTACATCTTGTTAGAGAAAGTATCTTGAGGAGTTATTAAAACTTTGAAAGTTGCTTCTGCTAACAATGTTGCGAATATATTTACTAAAGGGTTGAGTGTTTCTCAACATAAGTTGTTTTGTGATAAGTGGGTCTAATAGATTTGTTCAAGCCATGAGCTTGAGAGGGTGTTGAAATATGAGTTGGGATACAAGCTCATGTTTGACTTTAAGTCAAAGGGCTTGTTATGCCAATATGTTCTAATGTTTGTATGTTTGGCTATTAGTAGCGGGTTTTATATCTTGAGGGTTGATTTGTATTTTATCTTGATATATAAGGTGGTCTCTCTCTCTTGTGGAAGGATCCTTCACATTGTTTCTCTCACAAAACATGCATATCTTTCTCTCTTAAGTTTGGTGCAGTATTGTTGGTATTGGTTATCTTTGATCATCTTGATCGGGTTCTGATTTGATAAGTGTTCTTGAGGGTTGTAGTGAGGTTCTATTGTATTACGATCTTTGTAGTGTGATAGATAGAATCCTTACGAAGGGACTATCTTTGTCTTGTGTATTTGTTTGGTGAGCACACGTTTTGTGGACTCATCTTCTTGACTATTCGGTTAATAAAAGATTTCACCAAGGGTGGTTGGTGGGTGAATTGATTGTGTTGTGGTTGATTTAAGAGAAGATCGGTTATTTTAACAAGCGAATACATATTTAGTGTTATCAAGTCCTTAAACATTATACATGAGTAGAAGCATAACTTGCAACAATAGTTTAAGCAAAAAGAAAGTATCTAGATATATCCTATTGATGTGTTACTCACTTCCGGATACACACAAATCCCTCAATTATTAGGGGACGTTAGGATTTCTTATTAAAACAACACATATCTGCTTGGCGCTTTAACCCAAGATGATAAGCAACTAAAAACAATCATCAATCTGAAAACCACAAGCTTTGCGTCTTCATCACTTTCTTTCTTTTTCTTTTTTTCCCATTTCCCATGTTTAATGAATTTGGATTTTAATAATATTTCATACTACGTGAAAATTAGGTGGTTGCATTTCTATTTGCGTTGTATTAAGCATGTGGCGTGATTACGTATAATGGTGCAAATACTTAAAATGCTTTCAAAGTTTCTTTCGCCCGAGCATTTCATCAAACACTTTATATAAGGCATGCAAAACATAAACAAATGAACATCACTAATCATTTTTTTAATGTGATTGTATTTAAAAAAAACTAACTAAAATAAATAGCTACATACAAAATGAAAGAAAAAAAGCCTTGCATATTAGTATATTACACAGGATAAACATGTATGTATATAAAACCAACCTTTAATTGAGAATCGGAAGTTGTCAAGAAATATGGAAGGATGGAAATGATGGGTAGCTGAAACAATACAAACTCGATCTAGAAATAAAATCAATTAGAAGAATCAAATTGATTGTTTTAATCATCTGAAATCAATCTAGTATTCCTCATTCCTGCAACAGGAAAATTTAAATCAATCAGTGCCCAAAAACTACTTAAAATTTGATAGAACATTAAGGTAATTCAAACTTAAATTGGTTATAAAGTAAATGATAAAAAAAAAAGTTATAAATTATAAACACAAGAAAAAAGGGATGGAGAAATCGATCATAAAATTGACCGTTTAAGAAAAGGGATGGGTTCAAACTTTTTGGAAATTAAAAGTAAAAAATAAATGTATAACAAATTAGGAAAGTAATGAAATCGATTATTAATTTTTGGGGAGATGCCGAGTTTGAAATATTTGGAAGCAGGCAATGTCAAAGAAAATAAATGCTTTCCCAAAACCACTTGTATATGGAGCGTTTATGAGTGCCACATGTCACACTAAGGTTATAAGTTATTTTTAGAAAAAATTAATTAGATGACTGAAAAAAATTGTGTTTTATTAGTATAGATAGATGGAGCTTAACTTGTTAACTTACTCTTTCGGCTATGCTATGGTTATTAGTGGGTTATCGAAGAGGATGCTATTCAAGTCCCAAACACGAATCGAAGTTCACAAGCGAACACAAAAGCGATGGCGGATACTAGAATACGCTCACTAGTATTAATCGAAAATATAAGCTCAAACAAGCGATAGGTTTTTCATATATCCAACCACAAGCTCGGCCGGTATATATAGGTATTTAGAATATGCTTTCTAATCATACTACAATTCTAACTAAGCAAAATAGTCCTTAACAAATAAGGAGTCCTAATTAGACTAGAATTGTAACGTCCACATGCTTGGAATCTGTTTTGTCTTTCCATATGCTCGATTCCGACATTGCCAACATTCACCCCTAATTTCGACTCGAGATAGGTAGGTCTTCAACTCCGAGTAACTCTTGCATCTCCTTGAACTTAATCCTTGCGAGAGCTTTCGTCGAATATCAAGACGTTGCAAATCACCTCTTACAAACTCAACTTGTACTTGGTCTCTTTCAACACACTCGGATAAAATGATAACGTGTGTTTATATGCTTGCTTCTCCGTGGAAGACCGGATTTTCATAAGTGCAATAGCCGATTTGTTGTCAACAAATAAGACCACCACTCTTTCTTCCATTCGGTTATTTCACTCAACAATCCACGTAACCATATCCCTTGACACGCGGGTGAGGTTGCAGCCATGAACTCGGCTTCACAAGACGATAGAGCCACCGTGTTTTGCTTTTGTGAGCACCAGTGATAGGTGATTTACCTAGATAAAATACATGCCCAGTTGTGCTCGACCATCATCTTGGTCCATAGCAAAACTACTATCACTAAACCCCACTAACTCCTTGGTCTTCTCTTGGTTGTATCGTATTCCAAAATTCAAACTACCTTGAATATACCTTAGTATTTGTTTCACAGATGCCATATGTGATTCTTTTGGCTCTTGCATATAACGACTAACCAAACCAACCGAATAAGATAAATCAGGTCGAGTGTGTAGTAAATACCTTAAACAACCAACTCGTCGTCTATACAGAGTTGCATCAACTGGTTTTCCTTCCTTGTCCATGCTTAACTTCATTCCAGGTTCTAATGGACATTGAGTAGAATTCGCTTCATGCATCCCAGCATCTTTCAAGATCTTCTTTGCATAGCTTTCTTGACTTATTGAGATACTCGAATCCTCTTGCTTTACTTGAATGCCAAGATAATAGCTTAACTTTCCCAAGTTACTCATATCGAACCTTTCTTGCATTTGTCTTTAAATTCACCAATTTCGCTAAGCTTCGAACCGGTTACTAAGAGATCATCTACATAGACCGCAATAATCAAGATTGACTTGTTTGTCTTCTTCACATATACCGCTTGTTCGTGTTGGCATCTTTTGAAAGAAATTTGCTTGAGTTCTCTATCAAGTTTTGTATTCCACGCCCTTGGGGCTTGTTTAAGTCCATAAAGCGCCTTTTTCAACTTGTAGATCTTCCTTTCCTCTCCTTTCTTCACGAACCCCTCCGGTTGTGTAACAAACACTTGCTCTTTTAGTTCTCCATGTAAAAAAGCTGACTTTACATCCAGATGATGTAGCTTCCATGCTTCTTTTGTGGCCAATGAGATCAATAAACGTATCGTTTCAATCCGTGCTACGGGCGCAAATACCTCATCATAGTCAATTCCTTCCTTTTGAGCATAACCCTTTGCTACTAACCGAGCTTTAAACTTATTAATTGAACCATCCGATTTCTCTTAATTTTGAACACCCACTTTAATCCAATGGGATTAACATTAACCGAGCTTCAACTAATTCCCATGAATCATTCTTCTCGATAGACTCAATCTCTTGCTTCATAGCAACCATCCACTTGCTTGAGACTTTTGCTTCTTGGAACGTTCTTGGTTCATCATCTTCAATCAAAAATAGATTTTGATCTTCATTAGCAATCGAGGTTCTTGAACTAGACC
The DNA here is from genome assembly GCA_022545495.1 of Chrysanthemum lavandulifolium. Taxonomy (NCBI): domain Eukaryota; kingdom Viridiplantae; phylum Streptophyta; class Magnoliopsida; order Asterales; family Asteraceae; genus Chrysanthemum; species Chrysanthemum lavandulifolium. Next base: position 10,622,780 of record CM040239.1, on the reverse strand, counting down.
CCATAATAAAGTCATTAAATCTAGTTGGCTTAGTTGAAACCCTCAAGAACGCCTCATAATTGGTTGAGTTTTGTCACGGGATTAGGGTCATTACCGCCTCGATTTGAACTTCTTGTTCGGTATTGACCGGTTGATTTTCATCAACATCATGATGATTTTCACCTCTTGATCTTCAAATTTCAACTTCATCGGTCACACTGGGTTAACAAATCCACAACCCGTATCAATAGAACCGTGCCATTCTATGACAAACATAACTGGTTTAGCTCGTGTGATTCGCTTCAAAGAACATACTTCCAGCCAAGTTCCTCATTAAACTCCGCATCACGACATACCACTATCTTCTTTAGTTTTGGATTGAACATTGAAAACCTTTTGTACCGGCTCGCTTCCGATGTAAATGAGTCGTGTTGACTGTCGCCTAACTTATGTAAATATGGCCTTGTACCCGTTGCATAAGCCACACATCCAAATACCCGCAAACCCTCCAAGTTAGGCTTTTTCCTTTGAAAGCCTCGTATGGAGTTTGATTAACTAGAGCTCGAGTTGAAACTCTATTAATCAAGAATGTAGCGTGTCTAACTCCTTCACCCACATGTAGTTTGGTACGTCTCGTGCTTTCAAGATACTTCTAGTCATTCCATAAGAGTACGGTTTCGCCTTTCCATGACTCCATTTTGTTGCGGTGTGTAGGAGCGGTTAGATGTCTTGTTATACCCTCGTTTTCACAAAAGTTGGTAAATTCTTTTGAAGTGAACTCACCTCCTCATCGGTCCTTGGGTTATAATCTTCTTTCCCGACTTCTTCTCAACTAAAGCTTTGAACTTTTGAAGTATTCAAATGCCTCACCTTTTTCCTTCAAGGTAAAAGTCCACATAAACCGTGAGAAGTCATTAATAAGAACAAATATGTACCTGTTTCGTGCTATGGATGGTGGAGATTGGTCCACATAGGTCGGCATGTATAAGTTGAAGAGAATGTGTTGCCTTAAATTTCGCTGCTTTAGGAAACGACTTCTTGGTTTGTTTTCCTACCAAACAAGATTCACACAACTTGTTCTCTTGATGAATTATTGGCAACTTTTCAACCATGCCCTTCCTTGCCATTAATTCCATCGTCTCGAAATTAATGTGACCCATCCTAGCATGCCATAACCAAGCATCATCTTCCATCTTTGCTTTTAGACACACCGGACTTCCAACTTGGAGCTTAATCTTGTAAATTCTATTACTTGTTCTAGGAACCTTCATCGAAGCTTGCCATCCGAGTCACGATAGTAAGAAGGTTACCTTTCATACGAATGTCACATCCGCCTTCGGTAGCTTGCCCAAGACTAATTATGTTGCTTTTAGCTCGGGTAGGTAATAGACTCAGATGATTAACCGTTGCTCTCCGTTTTCCTTCAATGATTATCGAACCTTCCCTTTATCTCGATGTAGGAGTTATCACCAAACTTCACTCACGGAGATATTCTCATTCAACTCGAAAAATATTCTCGGATCCCGTCATGTGATTACTTGCTCCATTATCCAAATACCAAGTGTCTTCCTCGTTTGGCTTAGTATTCAATTGGTTTGGGATAATCTTTTCTTCATTCAAGAAAACTACTTCTTGAACGCTTTTCATCATAAAAAGTGTCGGGTCATCATCATCCTCCGTTTTCAAAAGGTTTGCTTCATGCTTTTTCTTTTGTACACTGCGTTCGGGACAATTAGAAGCAAAGTGACCATATTCATCACATCTCAAGCATTGAATCTTTGAAAGGTCTCGACTTTTGTTCTTCTTTTGCTCTGTATTGCTCCGGAGTTATTACGGTTGTGGTTATTAGCTTGACCACTACCACGAGATTTGTTCGAGAAGAAAAGTTTTGACCTTTACTGCTGCCACCAGAGGAATTCCTTCCTCGACCTTTCTTATCATATCTTTCACCCTTCCGAACATCAACTTGCCTTGATCTTGTAAGTGGTGTCAACACCCTTCATTCTTCCTTCAAAAGCTTTCAACCTTCCAATTGCTTCTTGAAAAGACATTTTATTCAAGTCAAGAATTGTTCTATTGAGGCAACAATTGCAACATACCTATCCGAACGGATGCAAGTAACTTCTTAACAAGTTTCTTGTCTTCATAAATGGTTCCCAAGCTATTTACTTGATTTACAATTTTGCCCAACCTAGCCGCAAAGTCATCGATTGATTCGTTGACTTTCATCTTTAAAGATTCGATTCCGTCTCCAAGGTTTGCAACCTTGCATCTCGAACCGATCAACACCCACATACCGGTCTTCAAAGCTCCCCATTTCTTTGGTGTGTTGAATTGTGAAACTTGAAAACAAGTTCTTCCGAATCGCTCGGAAAAGTAACGCAATCGCCATGTGATCTTGCTTAGCAACAACTTGTGTTCCTTCCCGGTTCCAAAGGCATCGAGTATTCCATGGACTCGAATATCGCTTTAACTCTTATTGCCCATATGTTATAGTTCGTGCTTGTTAACATTGGACATTGAAGAGCCGTCTTAGAATGTTCAATAGGTGGTGGTTGACTCGACTCGCCTTGCACCATCTTTCTTGAACGCCTTTGTAAGTTCTGGTGTTGTTTGTTCGCCTTCCGACCCTAGGTTCTAGAGGTCGAGTGATTTACTTCGCCCAAGTAAACCAAGTCGAAAGTTTGAAACTTTGATCGACTTCTTGCTTAAGTCGAACCCTAGTAAAACCCTTGTGATCGACTTCTTGGTGAAACCCTTGTGATCTACTTCTTGGTGAAACCCTTGTGATCCTTCTGGTTAAAACCCTTGTCGATCCTTCCGTCGTTAAATAACCTTGCTCTTGATACCAATTCAAGTCCCAAACACGAATCAAGTTCACAAGCGTAAAACACAAAAACGAAGAATCGGATACTAGAATACGCTCACTAGTATTAATCGGAAAATATAAGCTCAAACAAGCGATAGGTTTTTTCATATATCCAACCACAAGCTCATTTGGTATATATAGGTATTTAGAATATGCTTTCTAATCCTACTACAATTCTAATTAAGCAAAATAGTCCTTAACAAATAAGGAGTCCTAATTAGACTAGAATTGTAAACGTCCACATGCTTGGAATCTGTTTTGTCTTTCCATATGCTCGGTCAGACATTGCCAACAGCTATACATGAATGTAACTGGTGTTAGAAACTCATTACTTGCGTTTAAGAAAAGATTATGAAAACTTCTTAAAATATTGATTACAACCCACTTTCGAAGGATACGTAGTTAGATAGAATGTGTATTTAATATAATGCATATTAATACAAATTCATTTATAAATCAAACGATATCTCAAAAAGTACATAAATAAAAATAAACTGATAAAATATACTAAAACTAAAACCTTTATAAAACTAATGGCTCAACTAATCGGATAAAAGCAATTCAAAGGCATAAAGAGGAAAACGCTTAAATCTTCAAACCACCAAGTAGTTGCCCTTCGTCAAACATTGTTCCAACAATTCTTTTACCATTAATAAGCTTCACAACGACCGATTCATCTATGCCTTCATGTTCAATAGACCAATTTCATATTCAAAATCATTGAGAAAAACATTCAAACCAACCCATTTTAAAGATTACAAATTACAAACCTGATTCAATAATTCGATAATGAGATCGGCTGACCTAATTCTTCTCGTGACGTCAATGTCTCCACCAAGTAGTTCTTCACAGACACGCCATTATCCGGTCCTTGACCTTCATCCATTGTCACAGCTCTTGAATTTTAAAATTTGCCACAACTCCAAAACCCCCTAATTCCCAAAACGATTATAGTTAGCATTAAACGCTTATAGTACGAAATTCTTGTGCAATAAAAGTATGTACATCGTACCTACAAAAGCTAAAAAGATGCATATATATGTTTGATAATGCCTTATCTTCATCTTGGGGCCTCAATGTCTCTACAAAGTAGCTACCTTGGAGTACCCAAAATCACATATCTTTACTAAGGGGCAGGGCTTTGGTCGATCAATGTGTTTTCTAACTTCAAATCACGGTGACATACTTGCTATAATGATGAATATGAACAGAGAAAAGGCAGACAATTAATAGCTTTACATGCTTTTAGATAGATAATAATGAATCGAACAAAATTTTATCATTTCGACAATGCGGAAAAACAACATTTATAAACTACACATTAGCATGTGTTTAAGATTTACCACACACCCACTGATCAAAGAATAAGCGGTTTTCATTTCAAACTCCTTTTCTTGGTCTACCATAATAAGCAACTACTTGTTATGATAGCGAGCATTTAAAAAACTATATGCAATTCTATAGTTTACAAATAAGATTGTTGTCCAGTTAGCACAAAAGAACTGACCATTGTATTGACCAATGTGTCCAACCCGCTATTTATCCACCAACGCTCTATGCAAGAACATGCTCCTCGCAATCAAATTAGACATTGCGTCATTATTTTATATTTCGAAAGTAGCATAACCTTCTGAAAACCAACCTCGATGTGTTATATGTGTATTTAAAATAAAGGCGCAAAAGGTGATTGGGTCGAGGTTGTTCAACAAGTTTGACTTAAGCAAGGATACAATGACTTGATGTTCTTGTCATGGTCCGCAACCACTATCACCAATCAATGTCCAAGCCACCGCATTAAACGCGCATACAAAAGCGATTCACACATTATCATAAACATTTGGTGTGCAACCTTAAAACATAGATACAAAACTCATTCAGTTCAAACATTATCACAAACATTTGGTGTGCAACCTTAAAATAAGAAACACATTCACTAAAATCTATCCCAAAACATATAAAAAATAGAGTTAATTGCATTTTTGGTTCCTGTGGTATGGCCAAATTGCAGGTTTAGTCCCTAAAACTTTAAAAGTGCAAAGATAGTCCTCATTTTAAAGTTTGGATTGCATTTTTGGTCCCTGAATAAAATGAAATGACTAAAATACCCTTTGTCTTATTCAGGGAAGACAGGGGTAATTTGGTCATTTCACATCGACCAAGGACCAAAAATACAATCCAAACTTTAAAATGAGACTTTATCAGACTTTCAAAGTTTAGAGCACCAAACTGTAATTTAGCCATACCAAGGACCAAAATGCAATTAACTCTAAAAAATATAATGAAAAACAAACCTAATTTGAATTAATCGAATTGATTAGTGACTATGGATGAAGAATAAAAATCAAATCTTTAAAAACACATAAGAAAAATAAAACTTAAACTAAAATCAGAATATTCAATTCAATAAATTATACGTGTAATTGCCATCAACGTATCAAAGAATACCAGTTCCATGGCTTTTGTTCAAATGACAGCTAATCGATCCATTGTTTTTGTTTTCAAGAATTATATTATCAGCATTCACATAGCAAATGGCTAGGTGATTGTGTGAAACGAAAGAAAAGCATGAGATATGAGAGAATTGAATTGACATAGTTAGCTATAAATGATATAATAATTTATTAAGCCTTTAAAACTGCCATTGTTATTTCAATTAGAATACCATAATTTTAGATAAATTTTTATGAAAATTTGTATAGGTTTAGTTTATTTGAATCTTATAATTGAGGAGTTATTAAAGCATTACACTTTTGTTTTGAATTGTCTACGACAAAAAATCATGTGCTCCACTGGTTGACACTCTTGAGTGTGGGCATCAAGACACTCCATTATTTTTACACTAATTTCCGGATATGGGCATCAAGACACTCCATTATTTTTACACTAATTTCCGGATATTTCATAAAATGTGTATCATTTCTAACTCAATGTACATGCTTCAATGCTTCAAAGCATCAAATACAACTCAAACTTAGCCTCATATACAAGGAAAGATGTTTGTTTTTTTTTTTACTCCGTAATTCTTTTTCAGTTGCTTACACCTAACCATTGACGAAAAGACCATATGAGTGGCTTATCTTTCTTTTTCAAACAGTGAATCTTATCTTTCTTTTCCACTGAACAAAAAGACCATATGAGTGACTTTTGTATATCAACATCACTGCAGCAGCTGGAACTAGTTTCTTTCTTCGCATAAACTCTTCCAACCATACTTCCAATGGCCGCTTCTACTTCAGTTTCATCCATTCAAAATAGCTTTAAGTATGATGTTTTTTTAAGTTTCAGGGGTGAAGACACCCGTAAAAACTTTGTCGATCATCTTTATCATGCTCTTAAGGACAAAGGCATTTACACCTACAAAAATGATGAGAAAATCAAGAAAGGAGAAAGGATCAGTGATGAGCTTATCAAAGCCATTGAAGACTCCAAATTTTACATCATTGTTTTTTCCAAAAGTTATGCTTCTTCGTCATGGTGTTTAGATGAGCTTGTCAGGATTATGGAGTGTCACAAGATGACTGGCCACACTGCTTACCCTTTGTTCTATGATGTGGAACCCACCGAAGTCCGCAATCAAAGTGGGGTTGTTGGTGAAGCTTTTGCTAAACATGAAAATGAAGAGGCTGCTGAGAAATGGAGAGAGGCTTAGAAAGAAGCAGCCGATCTGGCTGGGTGGGAGTTGAAGAACACTAATGACGGGTAATTCCATATATATTCATTACTTTTGTTTGTTGCTAATATGTGTTTAAAATTGTTATAGTATTATGTTTCTACGTATATACTTCATATATGAATGTATGCTAAACAGATCTTGTTTTTACATACACACAGGCATGAAGCTAAATTCATCAAAAAAGTTGTTCAAGATATTTCACTAGAAATGGAATAAGTACCTGGTTTTTAGTTGGATTTGTTTTCTCACTGTTTATGCTTTGTTTATCTAAGAGGTTATTTGACAGGTTTATGTGTGACATGGGTATGTAATGGTTAATTAATGTAATGGTAGTTGTATCTTTTTAATGGAAATGGTTCTATGACATTGGTTTTGTAACATTTTTTTTTTGTTAACTGTTTTTTAACAGAAATCAATCAGAAACCTTTAGAGTATTTAAACACGCCCTAAGCTCCTAAAGAGTGCTGCATCAATCATACTCTTGAAAACAAAAAAAAGTCATCATAACCATTAACACAATCTTACCAATTTAACCCATGTTTTAAAACATTAAGGTATGAAACGTGCACTATTAACCATTACCATGTGTGCTGTAAAAGCTTTACTGAAAACTGACAATTGATAAACTAAAGACAAAAAAACAGTACTAGACATTCACGGAGATACGAAATGTGAAAAGAAAGGGATATCAAAAAGTAGAAATTGTCAAAAGCCATATGATACAAAGTCAACATGTGCATTAACAGCATTAGGTGTCATAACTAAGTTCGTGACTTCATCACCTCCGCATCACTATAACAAACTTTCACAACTAACCTCTTCTCACTCACAACAAACCTCACTCAACTTACTCATTTGGGGCTCACCACTTACATATCACCTTCATCTTCAATGTTATAAAAAAAACCTCACTCAACTTACTCTTTATCCATTCTGACATGTTTAAAATGATCATAGGGTCCATTGAATCGCGAAATGAAAATTTGGGCCTCAGATAGTGAAGAAGGATGGTTGCTTCCTAGTGATGCTGATTCATGGCGCTGTTTACAGACATTAGAATTAAAGAGTTCCTCTGAGCCTATAGTCGAGGAGGCCTTTTTTAATCAAGTTGTTGCATTACCTCAAACAGGTCTTCTTTTGTTAGCAAATGCAAAGAAAAACGCCATCTATGTTGTGCACCTAGAATACGGTCCTAATCCGGAAGCCACACGCATGGATTACATTGCGGAGCTTACAGTGACTATGCCCATACTAAGTTTTGTGGGTCAAAGTGATATATTGTCACACGGGGATCAGATTGTTCAGGTTTACTGTGTCCAGACACAGGCTATTCAGCAATATGCTTTGGACATGTCCCAGTGCTTACCACCTCCATTTGATACTATTGCTTATGAGAGACAAGATTCAACTCTTTCACGTGAGCCACCAAGTACTGAAGGTTTGAACGGTTTGGAACCCGCTAGAAGTAATGCAGAGATATCTTTGGCTGTCTCCGTACCTAGCTCTGATCCCGTCTCTTTCTCGAGACAACCCTCAAGTTCTTCTTTGGCTGAAGGGTCCATGTTGAAGGAATCTCCTGCACCTGTAATGGAATCACCTCCAGTTGTGGCAAGTCCTATGTTGTCCCGAAAACATTCAGATCTGCAAAGTCCAATCAGTGTCCCTGAATCTAGTGAGCCAAAAATTGTTCCAGTTGATAGGCAGGTGGAAACTGCTGACTTAGTAACTGATTCAAACAAAGTTTTGAATGAAGATGGTACTATGTTTAAGCATCCAACTCATTTGGTAACTCCTGCCGAATTGATGGCCACATCATCGACTGAAATTAATCATGTTACTGAACAGAAGAGTGAAGTAGATTCAAATGTACAAGATGTGATAATGAACCCCGATCAGCAGAATGTTGAGGTCGAAGTTAAAGAGGTTGGTGAAATCGGAAAGAGTCAAAATGTTGGTGGATACATTTCAGAGCAAAAGGAGAAATCCTTTTCTTCACAAGCATCAGGTTTCGGATTTGAAATGGGAAAAGATCGTCATCTTGACGGGTCCAATTTGGGTGGGCAGGACGAAGTTCAAGATGCGAACGTTGATCTTCCTTCTGAGTCAGCAATACCTGCAACAGTCGACTCGCCGGCGTCTGTGTCATCAACTAAAGGGAAAAAACAAAAGGGAACGAATGGTCAAGAATCAACTCCATCGTCTCCTCCTTCTCAAAGTGTATACAATTCAACTGATTCTCATAACGAAGCAGGAGTTGGCTCAAGTGTTCCCTCTGGTGATGCGATGATACTTTCACAACTTCATTCTGTGCAAGAAATTATTGCTCAGGTAATTACTTATATAATATTAAATCGTTTTTCTTTCCAACTATGATACCTTTCTTGCCGTTCGTGGGTTTTTTTTTCATGTTTTTCTTGCCATTCGCGTTTCTCTTCATGTTTTTCTTACAATTGTCAGTTTTGCATATTTTTTTCTAGGTTCTAAGCAATCAAAAGGAAATCCAAAAGCAGATGCCAACAATGGTTACGAATTCAGTTACCAAAGAAGGCCGAAAAATAGAGGCAGCCGTAGGAAAAAGCATGGAGAAAACATACAAAGCTAATTTTGATGCTGTTTGGGCTCGGACTCAAGAAGAATTTGCAAAGCAGGAAAAGTCAAACCGAGATCACAATCAACAAGTGTCCGCTCTGATTACTAATGGACACAAGGACTTGCTTGCAACATTTGACAAAATGTTGAAGAAGGAAACCTCATCACTCGTTGCATCTGTGGTGCGCTCAATTACTCCGGTTATTGAGAAAACAGTGTCTACATCAATTACAGAGGCTTTCCAGGTGACATAATCTGAACATTATGGTTTGTTCTAAGCATTTTGTTTAATTCAGGTCTGACTCTAATTTGTGTGCAGAGAGGTGTTGCTGATAAGTCTGTAAATCAATTGGAGAAATCGGTAAATTCTAAGCTCGAGGGTAGTATTGCTAGGCAAATTCAAACTCAGTTTCAAACTTCTGGCAAACAAGCTTTACAGGTATTCATTAATTCATAATTGAAGTCATCTTTCTGTGTTAATCACATCTGATAATTATTGTAGCTTTTGTTTTATGTATTTGGAGTTTTGGACCCTACTACATCAGTTAGTATCTAAGCAAATTAAAGATGCCTGATACTCGTACATATTTTCGTCTTAACCTTCATTTCGTCTTACAGGAAGCACTTAAATCTAGTATGGAGGCTTCTGTTGTTCCTGCCTTTGAATTGTCTTGTAAAGCCATGTTTGATCAAGTAAATGCTACGTTTCAAAAGGGAATGATCGAACACACAAGTGCAGCTCACCAGCAAGTTGAGTCTGCACATTCTCCTTTAGCAATTGCTTTGAGGGTAAGAAATTGAAACTTCTTTTTTTCTCCTGAAAAGCTAAATTGATTTTTCAGTGACACTGAGGCACTGTATTTGTTTCTAGGATGCCATTAATTCAGCATCGTCTATGACTCGAAGCTTGAGCGGTGAATTAGCTGATGGCCAAAGGAAGTTGGTAGCTCTTGCACTTGCTGGGGCAAATTCTGAATCGGTGAACCCGTTGGTAACCCAAATTAGCAATGGACCTATAGGCAGTTTTCATGATAAGGTTGGTTTAGCTCCGTGTTACGTTGTATTCAGTTATTGTGATGTATCTCAATAACATTCTTATGTGTATGTGCTCATTTTCTGTAATAGATGGAGGCACCATTGGATCCAACAAAAGAGCTTTCTAGGTTGGTGTACGAGCACAAATACGATGAGGCTTTTACTGCTGCCCTGCAAAGAAGTGATGTCTGGATTGTTTCCTGGTTATGCTCTCAGGTATGTTGTCTGCAAAGGTTATTTGTTTCGGTAATACTTCTGAGTTGCATTAGTGCTTGTTAAAACCCTATCAACCACATGTAGAGTCAGATAGGGACACTTGTATGCCTAGTAAGTTGTGAGGACTGTATATAATATCAGGAAACAGGCGGGTTTGGTTGTGGCTAACATTTATAATACATAATGAGTGGATAACTTGTACGTTTGTAGTGTACGAGTCTCAGTTTAGGTAGTGCTTAATACATAATGAGTGGATAACTTGTACGTTTGTAGTGTACGAGTCTCAGTTTAGGTAGTGCTTTTTAGGGGGAGTCAAATCTGTCACCACAAACATCTTACAAGTGTGTCCCCCCTCAAGTAGCTTACTGTATTTCTAAATGTCACCTCCAGCATTGCGTTGGTTAGTCTCGTCTCACTGTCAATATGGAAAGGTAGATTGGAGGAGTAACATTCTGTTGATACTTGAAAACACGTTGGATCATTTCAGTAGTATATATATGTTACCAATACACTTCGTGCAGAACATTAACAAACACTACTTTATTTTGATTGTTGTCAACTAGGTTGACTTACAGGGGTTACTATCAAGCAATCCTTTGCCCTTGAGTCAAGGAGTGCTACTATCGTTGCTTCAACAGTTGGCTTGTGACATTGGAAATGACACATCAAAGAAACTTGCATGGATGATGGACATTGTGGTAGCCATAAAGCCATCAGACAGCATGATAGCAATGCACGTACGACCCATATTTGATCAAGTCAAGTCTATACTAAACCATCAAGTAAGCATTCCCACAACCTCAGTGGCCGAGCGCTCAAGCATAAAATCGTCATGAAACTCATCAGCTCTACACTCGGGACCTTGTAAAGTAGTTGATGGTCGGTCCACCGGATGGATGGTGGTTAATATATATTTACGGAGGGACTGTTTGTACAAAGATTTAGAATTTTGTAACGGCGATAAGTCTTGCGCCTAATTAAACGAGTCTTGGGGTTTTTGTTTTCTTGCTTTGTTATTTTATAATGAATGTTTTAGGTCTGTTTATCCAAAATTTGTACATTTATTCTTATGTATTAAGTTTTTGTTTTTTTTTGATCTTGTAGAGGTTGATTTTATGTGATAGGGCTGTATACTTTTTATTTAATCCACAGTTTTGACTTTTGAGATGTTATTTTTGTTTTTTTAATTCTTTTTCAACTTGTCCATTTAGCTATTGAGTAGCAAAATTTGAATGGCTCTTAACTTTCAATTGTAGGAATCAAACTTGAAACCCATGAGCTTCGATCATGCTTTAAGAGTTTCAAGTTAAGTTATGATTCAAAGTTTACAAGTTATGTCCCAATCATGGTCTTTGAAGTAAGCGGATCATATAAAGTCAAAGCACATAATCAACGTCAACTTCATAATGCAAAGGCAAAACAAGTTTCAATTGCAAGCAATAACCAGAACCATTTGTGACTTGTGGAACTATCATTTCAAGGTTATGACATTACAAAATATTTTACTAAACACCATTCCTTTAATCAACAATGATACAAGTAACAAATCTACGACCAAAATTGTAAATAACAAACATGTAAATACCAAAAAGAGGACTTGGAATACATTTCTAAAGCTTAACCTCAAAATGCACACCAGCACATAGCTGAAGCTGCATCAAAGAATCAATGGTTTGTGCAGTTGGGTGTAGGATATCAATGAGCCTTTGATGCGACATGATCTCAAATTGGAATCTCGCGTCTTTGTGAACATGAGGGGATTTCAACACGTACACGGTAAATTCTCTTTTTGGTGGGCAATGGAACTCGGCTCATTATGTTGCCCACGACTTAACAATGTTCTTTCCCATTTCTTCTATATGGGCATGCATCCCCAAGACCCACATTTAGAAATAGTTATGAGAGATCTATGCTCAAGAACTTTTAAACCATTTCTAGCATGGAATCCACAACTTTCAAGAATTCGATTGCCTCTTCTTTGCGCTTTCCTTTCAATATGCGTACAATGTACGAAATATTTCCTTATATTCATCCTCCAGATCGATATAGCTTAGCTCTAGCGTTTCCATAGTCTCCTTAAGGATTTTCTTCACCGTCTATGGCATCTTGCCATTCAAGCTTCTTTACCACAAAGAAATGAACCCAAAACTTTGATTGTTAAGGAAGACCATCAAGATATCGTGCAACTTGCCTCGATAGCTCTTCATATCCTTGATTTGGAATCTCTTTTGAAATGCATACCCATCAAGAGGCAAATCGCTCCAGAACGATAATGATTGACGCATGAACGAAGTCCACTCGGTGGGCTCTCAGACCGCTCATCTCTTGTGGTAATAATGATTCGCGCTCGATTTAAACCGGTCATGCTCGCTCGCTAACGCCTCAAGTGTTCTATACGATCAACATCATCTAAAATAACTAGTATCTTTCTACAACGCATTGTGGCTTTCAACATGTTTTTCCCGTCCCGAACACCACTAAAAGTGATGTCTTTTTATGTAACACATCTTCTAGTATCTCTTTTGAAGCTCCTTTAAACCAGATAAAGAAGGTTGTGAAACTTCCCGACATTTTCAACAAAGCTTTTCCTTCGAAATGATTAGAAATTTGATCATAAACACTCTCGGCTAAAGTTGTCTTCCCCACCTCCCATCCCCTTGATTCCGATCATGCGAACATCTTCAATACCAATCTCTAAAGATGAAAGAACATCATTGATTGGTTTCCATGCCCACTAACTTTCTATCGTTCGAAAGAGTGGAATATTTCTTTATGAAAATATAATGAACAATATTTTGGATCAATTTAGATTCATCCCTGTATCATTAAAGACTATATTAATAGCTTGTTCAAAGCCCACATAAACAATTAGGATTCATAACATATAAAGAATAACATTTATATTAATGTAGATCAGAAAGAATATGATAGAGATATGATGAAGAAATTGAATTACCCGTTAGCTGTAGCCTCAAATCCCATCCGCCAGATCGGCAAATTCTTTCATAGCGCCTCTCGTTTCCCAGCAGCTTCATGGTTTTTATGTTTAGAAAAAGCTTCTCCAACTTGTCCATTTTGATTTCGGACTTGGGTGGGCTCCACATTATAGAAGACCGGAAAGCCAGATGCTCGGTCATCTTTGGCACTCCATAATCTTAACAAGCTCTTTTAGACACCAAGATGAAGATGCATAGTTCTTGGAGAAGACAACAATGTAAAATCTTGACTCTTCAATGGTTTTGAGGAGTTGATTGATCGCTTTCCTTTCTCGATATCCACATCATCCTTGTAAGTTACAATGCCTTTGTCAGTAAGAGCTTTATAAAGATGGCCAACAAAGGTTTTACGGTGTCTTCGCCACTAAAGCTTAAAAAACATCATACTTGCAGCTATTTTCAACGGATGAGTTCAAGGACACCATTAATTTTGGTGCAGATGAGTCAAACGAGATCCCATTGAATAAAAGCAACAGATAAAGACCATTATTAGCATTAGCATAATTCCTAATGAGAAACGTAACTTGTTCTTTGGAAAGGACTTGTTCTTGTAATTTCTTCAAACCAAACATAGACGATTTGAAACTTCGCTCACATTCTCAACAAAGATTTGATCTTCGAATCCCTAATCATGTCCACTTTGTGTGCTACCAATAGTAGCTCATCTCTCGTTGTACCCCAGTAATCCAAAAGCAAAGGTCGGACATCGAACAAATGAAAATGTATTAATTTTTTCCACCTTACAAGTAAACCTGATCTTTACCATTTCATAATCTTCATAAGTCACTTTAAGATATCTAAGTTTCTTCATTTTTGAAGACCTTTGATAACTCTCGCATTTACTCTTGACTTAATAAGTTTTACACATCTTGTTGCTTCAAGACTCGCAATCCAAAAACAATGTCCGAAACCTCATGTCGAAGTCGAACAAATGAAAATGTATTAGTTTTATCCACCATACAAGTAAATTGATCGTTACCTTGTCATTAGCCAATATATCTTCAATTTCTGCCTAATCCACATTCGGCTATGTTTGTTAGGCTCCTCGGATGCGATCGACGAACAATGTTCTTTCCCATTTCTTCTATATGGTCATGCATGCCCAAGAACCCACCTTCAACAATGCTTATGAGATCTCGCTCAAGAACATCTAAACCATTTCTAGCATCAAATCCATGACTTTCAAGAATTTTGATAGCATCTTCTTTCTTATGGCCTTTCAATATGCATGCAATGTCTAGAAATATTTCCTTATATTCATCTTCCAGACTCTCATAGCTTAATTCTAGTACTCTCATAGTCTCCTTTAAGGGAATTCTTTTTAATCTGTCTATGGCATCTTCCCAATCACCCCTATCTTTACCATAGAGAAATGAACCCAAGACTTTGAGTGTTAAGGGAAGCCCAGCAGCATACCGTACAACTTTTCCTGATAGCTCTTTGTATCCTTGAATTGGATTCTCTGTTCCAAATGCATATCTCGAAGAGACAAATTGCTTCTTGTTCTGATAAGAGAGAAATATCACGAATCACGTTCACTCTGTGTGCTACCAACACTTGCTCATCTCTTGTTGTAATGATAATTCTACTTCCCGCTTAAACCGGTTAGGCCCACTTGCTAACGCCTCAAGTTGGTCTATGATCCACATCATCTAGAACAAGAAGAACCTTTACCACGCATCCTCCTTTTCATCATGCATTTCCATCATGAACACTACCTAGAGTGACTTGTTCATTCAAGACATCCGAAAGGACTTGTTCTTGCAATTTCTTCAAACCGGACATAGAGGGTTTTGAAACTTCCTCACATTCCCAAGAAAGCTTATAGCTTGAAATGAGTATACACTGATCAAAACAGCTCGCGGTAGGCGTCTTCCTGCACCTCCCATGCCCTTGATCCCTATCATGCGAACTTCATCAATTCCCATTTCTAAAGATGAAATAACATCCGTTACTCGAGTCTCCATGCCGACTAACGGTGACGGTAGTCGTCTTTCCAGCTCCTATCGCAAGCTTCATCATTACTCAGTTCTAAATAACAAGGAAAAGCAGAGTCGAAATTAACGACGCGTGAAGCGTGGCGGGCTTAGAATGACTTGTTTGAGGTGTTTTGGTCGAGAGAAAAGTAGCTATCCGGTGGTGGAAAATGCAAGGTTATATGTACATCACAGTCGTGACAGTCCGTTAGTTGGGGTTTGATCGGGATGGGGTGGTGGTTAATTGGGGTTATTTAATGAAATAATTAGAAGCAGCTTTAATTTGAATAATAATGAACAAACCAAACTTGAAAAAGGTGGTGGTGGCTGCAAGGGATATATAGTTGTGAGATGGGAATGGGATATTAAAACAAGAGTAAATTACACTTTTCGTTTTTGTGGTTTGGCCGAAATCACATCGCAAGTTTTTCAACTTTCATTTTTGCATGATGAATCTTTATAATGAAGGTTTCGTAACACCATTCATCTGTATCATAAAAAGGGACTTGCGACGTGATTTCTGTCAAACCACAGGGACGAATGGTGTTAGAGATAAGGAGAAATGGTGTTACGAAACTTCATTATAAAGATTCATCATGCAATATTAAAAGTTGAGGCACGTGTGATGTGATTTCATCCAAACCACAAGAACGAACAGTGTAATTCACTCTTAAAATAAAGAACATATGAATATCTTATTTTACATGGACATATATTTTTTTTTCTTAAACATGTACTTGGACATATTATTGCAACAACTTTTTCTATTATGAAACAAGTTGTGAAAACTATCCGGAACTTTTTTGCTTTACAACTTTTTTATAATAAATTTTATTTATCAAATATCTAACGATTTCTTTAATAATAAATATATCACCGAAAAAGCATATGTATGCCGATCCGGAGCTAATTGAAGTTTCTATACTAAAATAACAAAAGAAAGTAAGACACTTCGATGATGTTCTTCATTTCTTCTTTTAATTATACAATTAATATGGCTTGCCTACCAATAAATGAACAACTAGCATTTTAATGTTTGGGACAAACTCATAAATCTACATTTAAAACTCTACACCATCCACCATTATCAAATAAACCGTAACCATAATTTGTTAGCAGGATATTATTGACTTAATGTAAGTTATTTACAAAACCATATCAATCCAATCCAGGTCATTTACAAAGCCATAGCAACCGTATCATCAACCGCCACGAGCCTGAAATTCGTCGGAAAAGTGGAAGCATCATTATTCCGGTGGGAGCCTCACTTTATTTGCCATGCTCTTTTTTTTCTTTCCTAAACAAAAACAGCTCTCGCTGTAGTTGTCTTCCCAGCCCCTCCCATGCCCTTGATCCCTATCATGCGAACTTCATCAATACCAACTTCCAAAGATGAAACAACATCCTTTACTCGAGTCTCCATGCCGACTAACGCTGACGGTAGTCGTCTTCCCAGCTCCTCCACTGCAAGCTTCATCATTACTCAGTTCTAAATAACAAGGAAAAACTGTAGCCGGAAAAATTAACGCTGGCGCGTGGACGGGCTTTAAATGACTGGGTTTGAAGTGTTTTGGTCGAGAGAAAAGTAGCTATCCGGTGGTGGTGTTTAAATTCGTCGGAAAAATGAAAAAAATTAGAGGGAGTACATACACAAAAAGGAAGAATGACTATTCATATTCATATATAAAACCTCAAAACAAACACATATTAATCTGAATAAAAATGAACAAACCAAACTGGTGGTGGTCGGCTGTCGTGGCTGCAAGAGATGATAGTGTTGGTGGTGTTTGACTTTTGAGAGATAAGAAATCAAAGGTTGTGAGATGGGAATGGGATATTAAACTATAGGGTAAATTGCAAAAATGGTTGTAAAAATACATAGTGTTGCAAAAATGACCTTAATATTTATTTTTTGCAAAAAAGCCATCGAGAGCTATTTTATGCTAACGGCCATTAGTTATTTCGTTAATTAAAGGTATTATTGCCGTTTTACTCATTTTCCGCAATTGACTAGCAACACTTTATTTAAAGGACCAAATTTGCAACGGCTTAACGTATGTTTGCCGCCTAAAACACATGGCAACCGAAGAGATTGCTTCGGACTATTCATTTCCGTATTTATCTTGCTTATTTAAACGAACCAAACGAAACATGCATATCACAACCATTTTTTTCCCCAAAACACACAAAAATCCCAACGAACCAAACCACTAACGATGGCAAAAATAATAATAAAGGGAAGGCTATCTTCACTGGGAAAGATGAAGAGGAGTGGGCAAAAGTGTTAAACAACTATTTACTCTTTGATTTAGTTCTTGAGCGATTTGGCGAAGAACCAATTAGTGAGTATGATTCGTATAGGAAGATACCTAAGGAGTTAAGAGAAAAAAAAACTAAGGAAACATGACTTCTACTATGAAGAGCTTTTGGGTGTTATGGAAGAGAAGGAACAGGTTGCGGATACTGAGTTACCGGAGGTTGATGCTTTGGAAAGGAGGATTTCAAATGTTGAAGTTGTGTTTAAATATCTAAAGGATATGAAGGAAAGGAAGAAAAGGGGTGATGCGGAAAGTAGCGGTTCTAACTTCTAACTAACTGTGTGTTTAGATGATATGCAAATTTGTAATGGTTGTGAACTCGTATTATCATCAATAAAATGTTGGTTGTTTATGTTATTGATTTATTTTTGTTGTAAATTGCTAAAGTGATGAATTCAGATAGTCTGTAAATGCAAAAACTATTAGAAAGAGGGTGTTTGGCATGAGTATATACATAACTCCCATTTAACACGTGCAGTTTCACTTTGGAAATTCAAAATGCAATTGGTAAATGTGGCATGAGTGTAAACATAATTCCCATTTAACATGTGCAGTTTGACTTTGGAAAGTTAAAATGTAATTGGTAAATGGGAGTTTTGTGATTTGACTACATTAGATAAAGGGGGTGTTCGACATGAGTGTATCCATTAGCTTTCGCATGATTTCCAGCCAAATACAGGCATCAGATACACTACATGACAATTGACTTTAGAATATGAATGTTTGGGTCAGTTTGGAATTTGACCCGTTGTACTAAAGATACTCTTTGTAACCATTCATTTCATTTTAATTCAATGTAACTATTTGGGTCAGTTTGGTATGTTTGTGTGAGATTGTGAGAAGTAAATGAAGCTGGTTAAATGAGTAGGTTTGTGTGTAAATGTGGGAAGTTAATACTCATTTACCTCACACAAAGAAAGTCAAACGGGTTTATTTCAAAGTAGCCTGACCCTATATTTGACTACACAAAAGTTAATTGAAACTAGATTAGAAAGAGTGTGTGTTACTCTTGAAGTAAATTATCAAGCCAACTAGACTAAACAGCTAGACTAAAATTTCCTCTTCATCTGCCTTTTTTTTTGTTTGACGTTTTCATTTACAATTCATTGAATCAATATACTGAACAATTAGACAAAAATTGGAAAAAATGTCAAATTGGGGGTTTTTACTAATCTGAACCAAATCAAAATTCAATCATATAATTGTATGCGCAATGAAAAGGAGAATCGAATGATCGATTTAGATTTGTAAAATATGCATTATTATTGAAGGAAATGAAGGTTTTAATTGAATTTTAATGGTGAGAAAAAAGTGAGAATTCAGTTACGAGAGAGAGAAAAAGTGGTTTAAGTGTCCTTGCTGTTAATCTCTTGCATATACTCTAAGTTGAAAGTGTTGCACACATATTTTGGACCAATATTATTAATGTTTTATGATGCCGGTCTATAAACGATTAAAACAAATATTTTTAACTTTAAAGATGTTGCATACTTGCGTGCGCGCGCGCGCGCGCACACACACACACACACATATATATATATAAGAAAAAAAAGTTATGCTGAAAGAATCTTTTATATAATAAAACACAACCCCAAGTGAGGACTTTTGCATTTAAAAAAAACTTAACCATCTCTCATTAAGTAATAATTTTAATAATTATTTATTTATCTTAAGCTCTTTTTATTTAAAAGAATAAATATTTGCATATTTGTCAAACAAATTCTATAAATTCGTTTTATGAGAAAATTTGAGTACAAAAACATGTGTGTCAAAAGTATAAGAAAAAAAACTTTGAAAAAACGGGAGTAATCTATGAATAGTTTAGGGGCTAAAACTAAACTTTAGATAAACAAAACCACACTAATTCATAGTCTTGCCGCACTTCCAACACTATGTTTCTTTCAACTCTCTTCCCAGACGAACCTTAATGCTTAGTTCTCGAGTTTTGAGTGAACGGAAATGGGAAAAAAATAAGACATGAAAAAAGAAAGTAAGTGTTAGTTGTTATGTTCTTGAGATAGAGGGAAGGAAAATAAAAGTAATCATGATCATGTTCTTGAGTGGGAGGAAAAGAAAAATAACTTGATCAAATTACATATATGCCCTTTAGTTGTTCATGTCAAATCTTTTAAAAAGTGGGAGGAAGATTTACTTAACAAAA
Organism: Chrysanthemum lavandulifolium; assembly: GCA_022545495.1. Taxonomy (NCBI): domain Eukaryota; kingdom Viridiplantae; phylum Streptophyta; class Magnoliopsida; order Asterales; family Asteraceae; genus Chrysanthemum; species Chrysanthemum lavandulifolium. The sequence continues at coordinate 10,602,968 of CM040239.1, read as the reverse complement.
CTTCATCCCTATTTTCTTTTCACTTCCCTTTCCTCCTTTAAAAAAAGCTCAAGACCACAAAAAACTTTTCATTTCCTTTCCTTTCCCCTTCTATTTCAACTCGAGAATTGAGCGTAAATAAATAATTGGGCAAATATGTTTGAATACAATTATTGTTACAAAATATAGTTTTGATAATATTTATAGTAGAACAAAAGCTCTTTTGGATGGTTTAAAGGTATGATTTATAATATATACTCTTTTAACTATGTTTAAAACTGATATAGGGCTTTTTAATTATATTCTAAAAGGGTTTGTGATCTAAAAAGGTTTGTGAATTTGCTGTTGATTTTGTTTCAATTTTTTTTGGGGGGAGGGATTAGGGTTTGATTGAAGCTCTAATCTGATTAATAGAGATGGCAAGAAAGAAGATAAAGAAGTAAGAGGATTGGTGATTCTGAATTGGTTAATAAATCTGCACATGTATATACATGTTTCATTTTGTCTTTGAGGGTTTAATAGGTGTTCTGATTATTTGTTTTATCTCCCGTGATTTTAATTATTGATTTGTGTTTGAAATTTGATTATATGTTTTGTTATGTTTATGGTATGCATAAGATGGAGAAGGTATATAAGTGACTGAAGTGCTCCAACATGTAATTACAAAAATACTTCGAATTCATCACTCATCTCAATTAAATTTGTCACATTACCAATAACAATCACAACCACACACTGATAAGGATTTAAAACATACGTTTTTAGGGGGTCATTTAAGCCCTAAATCGACACATTTTATATCCGTTACTACTTAAAATAATTCCTTTTAACATTTTAGGTCTTTTTGAAGCAAAATGCTGGAATGAAGCATATTTGGACGAAAAGGAGCGAAAAAAAGAAGAAAATGACAAAGGTAAGATCAAAGGGACTCCAGCATACCTGATGGCGTCCCAATCAAAGGGCGACGCCGTCCCTCTATAGAGGTTTTGATAAAAAATACACGTGACTACTCGTGAAATTCGGTTCTAATGCATGACGTCGTCTTTAAACTTCGAAGGCGTCACTCATAATTTCCACACCGAGGCCAAGAACCAAGACTCGGATAGCGTCCTTCACGAAGGCGGCGTCACACTCCTCAACTGACGTCGTCCCAATGATGACTTGGCCCAAACGAAAATTAAGGAAACATGACTTCTACTATGAAGAGCTTTTGGGTGTTACGGAAGAGAAGGAACATGTTGCGGATACCGAGCTACCGGAGGTTGATGCTTTGGAAATTAACGCCGGCGTGTGAAGGCGCGTGGACGGGCTTAAAATGACTGGGTTTGAGGTGTTTTGGTCGAGAGAAAAGTAGCTATCCGGTGGTGGTGTTTAAATTCCTCGAAAAAATGAAAAAAAGTCGAGGGAGTATATACACAAAAAGGAAGAATGACTATTCATATTCATATTCAAATATAAAACCTCAAAACAAACACATATTAATCTGAATAAAAATGAACAACCCAAACTTGATAAAACTGGTGGTGGTCGGCTGTCGTGGCTGCAAGAGATGGTGGTGGTGTTTGACTTTTGAGAAATAAGAAATCAAAGGTTGTGAGATGGGGAATGGGGATATTAAAATATAGGGTAAATTGCAAAAATAGTTTTTAAAGTAGCTTAAATTCGTAAAAAAATACATCGACACAAAAGGTGTCGAAAAAAAAAAATTACACGTACATGGAACTCCTTTCATGCAGCAGAGTTGACTTATTCAGAAAGTCAACTGATAAAAAAGATGAATATTAACATGTTATCGGTTTTTGAAAGGGCATTAATACTCGCAACATTTTTTATCGTACATCACGTTTGTGCATTCTGATGTTATCGATATCATTCTGATATTATCAGATGTAATGTATGTATTAAAATAAATGATGTAAATATCAACACCCTTTTTGTTTTGAAAGCTTAAAAGAGAGAGAAAAATTGTATAAAAGGGTAACAAATAAATATGTGATACACTGATGCCTCCAATTCATTAACAACTTTAAAAGGTAAAATAATTGTTCATAAGCTAATATTTGATACTTTAATCTTGTTTAATTATTGAATCCTAATGGATTGATTAATTAATTGCGACACTACCCCAAGGATTTCGAAGATGTGGTTTGTTTTGGGTAGAAAGGGCTTCAGTTAAATAGTGGATATTTTGTTTTAAGTTTTGGTTTTTCACACTTTGGCCAAAAGGCATCTAGTAGTGTCATATTTTATGTAAAATATGAAAAACAATTTGTCTTGATTAGTTCACTGATCTGTCACTATTCTTTATGATTATAGTTCAGGTTAGAGGTGTCAATTTGTGATCAAAATTAAAAAAATAAACTAAGTGGGCAATTTTTTAAAAGATTTAAGCACATTTAGACCCATTTTTTTTAAAATGACCATATATTGCCCATTTAAAAGTTAAATGGGCATAATGGGCACATGTTTTTCTCGAACATTAAATTGTTTTTAATGAAAAACTTATAAATATAGTATATTTAATTACTAAAATATAAATGATGTGTTACGTTTAAGTTTTTTTTGGGGTCGTTTTAGGTCTTTTCTAAACCGATTTGTATAACAGTAGTTTGGCGTCTTGGTTATCTGCGTGCCCATCGGCTAGTCTTGTTTAATTCTTTTCGTCTTACTGCTTTGCCACCTCTAGTTTGACCTCATGTTCTCTTTATTTAGTATCTAAGATGAACGCTTTTGTAGGATAATCATACTCTTTAACAAAATCAAAACCTTGAGTTTTTGAGTAGAACTTGGTCAAGACAGACTTGTTGACTTGTTGTGTTGACTCATTCTCCAATTTTACAAAATACACGGGTTGCCAATTTTCACGTGATTTTGGCTTTATTGTTAGAGCGGGAGGTACGGTGGTGCCAAACCTAGCGCCAAACACAACAGCCCAAGGAGGAGAACGACTCACCGTACCACAAGTCATGCTAAAGCCTCTTGGCTGTTGAATAACAGCCGACGCCATACTTTTTTTTGGGGGGGGGGGGGGTATGGGTGGACCAAACGGCACCACTTTTGCTATGACACCACATTTGTATGAGGGAGGGGATTCTTTGGTGCCGTAGAAGATCTCGTGCCATAGGTATTTTCGGTGACGTGGCGGCACTTTTTGCCAACGACACGAGGCCTTTGGCTTGACAATACCCAATGCTCTTAGTATTGTTTGGTACACTCCCAAAGTATGATTGTTTGTAATGATTATAATAGTACTTTTTTTTAAATACGCACTACATTAAGGTATAGCCCCAACATGGGTGTTGTACTAGCACTTATTAGTTATTACTTTGATTCATAGAGCTCAATAGATACAGTTGACTTCTTAGATAGTCAAACTGTGTTCTTAATGAAAAGTGGTCGGATTTTTATATGAGGCTCGAGATGATCGTATTAACAATAAACTTAAGAAACTGTTTTTAAGTTATGCAAGATCATATTACATAAACAAGCTCTAAATTTGGATCAAATCATTAAGCAAAAACATTAAATTTTTGACTTTTTAGTCAAACTATTGGCTTTCGTTAGATGTCACTGAGATTTACAAGGAACTGTATCGACAAACATATTTCAATGATATGAAATTATCAGAGCATGAAGTGTTTATATTTATGAAAGCCATTGAGTAGTCATATTGTGTTTTTCCATGGCTGGGCTACAAAACACAGAATGTAGAATTTAGAAAACAATTTTGACATGGTAAAATTGGGCTAACACAAACCGACCTGTCAATATGGAAAGGTAGATGGGAGGAGTAACATTTTGATGATACTTGAATCACGCTGATTCATTTTAGTTATAGATATTTGTTACCAATAAGCTTCGTGCAGAACTTTAACAAACACTACTTTTGATTTTGATTGTTGTCAACTAGGTTGACCTACAGGGGTTATTAACAAGCAATCCTTTGCCCTTGAGTCAAGGAGTACTACTATCGTTGCTTCAACAGTTGGCTTGTGACATTGGCAATGACACATCAAAGAAACTCGCATGGATGATGGACGTTGTGGTAGCCATAAAGCCATCAGACAACATGATAGCAATGCATGTACGACCCATATTTGATCAAGTCAAGTCTATACTAAACCATCAAGTAAGCATTCCCACAACCTCAGTGGCCGAGCGTTCAAGCATAAAAATCGTCATGAAACTCATCAGCTCTACACTCGGGACCCTGTAAAGTAGTTGATGGTCGGTCCACCGGATGGATGGTGGTTAATATATATTTACGGAGGGACTGTTTGTACAAAGCTTTAGAATTTTGTAACGGCGATAAGTCTTGCGCCTAATTAAACGAGTCTTGGGGTTTTTGTTTTCTTGCTTTGTTATTTTATAATGAATGTTTTAGGTCTGTTTATCCAAAATTTGTACATTTATTCTTATGTATTAAGCTTTTGTTTTTTTTGATCTTGTAGAGGTTGATTTTATGTGATAGGGTTGTATACTTTTTATTTAATCCAAAGTTTTGAGATGTTATTTTTGTTTTTTAATTCTTTTCCAGTTTGTCCATTTATCTATTGAGTGACAAAATTTGAATGAATTGTTTTTAAGGTGTTACTTTTAACTTTCAATATGTTGCACTATACTAGTATGTTGTAGTGTAGCTAAATGGTCCAAATCAACATGACTACATATTCATTTTTTTGTAGTATGGCTTTTGACAATTTTTATTTTTTCATAAGACTTTTGTTCACATTTCACCTCTTCATGAACCTATAGTACCGTTTTCTAGTATGTTGTAATGTAGCCAAATGGCCCAAATGAACATGACTTCATATTCACCTCTCCGTAAACTCAATTGTTTTACATCACACATGGTTATGGACTTATCTTTCGAGGACGGTCGAGAGCAAATATGATCGATATACAAATTTTTTTAGCTGTAATATAATAGAGTTTAAGATGTTAACTAAATAAGATTAAAACACATTTCGATAGACCGGGTCATTTACGATGAATTTGAGAAAATCTGCTTTTATCCTTAAAATTAACACTACATCGAAAAATCATAGGTATCTCAGCACCTATAGGACCCCTAACTCAGTCCCGGTTATGGTTATGGTTATTATTAGTGCACATTTCATACCTTCATATTTTGGAACATGGGTTAAATTGTAAGATTGTGTAATGGTCATGAAGACTAATTTTATCTTTTATTATTTTTTTCAAACGTTTTGAAGTATGATTGATGAAGCACTTAGGGGTGTTTAAAGTGGCTTATATAAAAGGCTTAAGTTTTGTTAAAAAGAATAAGTTAATGGCTTATGTTTTATCAAAACACACTTCTTTACAAGTTCAAATAGTGTTTGGATTAGCTTATGTAGTTTCAAATTACAATATTAGCAAAATAACTAAAGATGACAGCCCTAGAAACAATTACATTATTAGCGGATCCTCTCCCCATAGTTTTGACACCGGTTTGGTCCTTTGACCGATATTTCTGAGTTTGACCTAAAATGCTATCACCTGACTAACACGTGAGGGGTATTATAGTCATTTTGGTTTTGACGCTCTTTTATACCTAGAAAGTCAATGAAAACCTCTCATTTCACAATTAATCCCTAGAGTTACACACCACACCTACTTTATCTAATCTTAATCAATATCAAGATTGAAAGAAAATGATTTCCCAAACAATAATGTTGTGTGAGTGGAGGGTGCGTAAGAAGGGTGCAAAGTCAAACCCGTACCATGATTATCGTAAGTGTTTATACAAACCTTTTAGGTTGTTAATATGTAACAAATCGTTTTTTTTTTTTTTTTTTTTTTTTTTCCACGAAGATAAGCTATGGAGGTGCATTCACATTTGTAAGGTAAACTCGATAGACACCATTGATTCAGATGAGTTTTCTATTAATGAGGTGCATTCAATGATGAAAGAGTTAGGTTATGAAAATGTTTCTATGGACGATTATTATAAGGAACCTTAAACTTAATTAGATAATGGTCTTAGAAAATTAGCCACTGATAAAGATGTGTTGGAAATGATAAAACATGTTGCTAAGCACAAGGTTATTGATTTGTATGTTGACCACTCTGTTCCACAAGTCCTTATGATTTTAGATAGTACTTTGGTAGTTGGATTGAATAATAAATAATGATGTAGTGGACAATGATGTTGATGATGTATTAGATGATGTAAGTGAGGATGAGTGGTTGAAGGATTGCTTAAGTAAGGTGGGTAGAATAAATAAGGATGTAGGGCAGTCAAGTAGGAATGTAGACAATGTAGGTCCTTCTAGTGATTATGGTAAGGGTGTGAATGATATGATTCAATCCAGTAGGAGTAAGAGGATGTATCTAGATGTTGAGGTTAATGAACATGATAGGGATAAGTCTAATGGTAATGAAGAATCTGCACATAGTGAAGATGGGTCAGATAGTGAAGACAATGACTTCATAGTTGATGAAGAGCATATGATACATGATGTTGAGGTGGATATGCAAGAATTTAGGAGCAACATATATGATAATGTAGAATGGGTGGGTTGTAAAAAGAGACAGTTGCAAATGTTAATAAGGACACATATGGTGAGGGTGCGAGAAATGAGGAAGAAGATATTGTTCATGCGGATTTTGATAGAGTCTTGACTGGATAAGGCATTGAGGACATTAGCCAGTGAACAAAGAAAGTGATGGTAATATTTGGAAAGAGAACTTTTCATAGGACAAACATTGTGTTGTTATCTTGGTAGGTTGAATGGAATGAGGGTGACTTGTATCAAGCTAAGTGTCTTTGGGGAGACCAGTATGTTGTTAATATGAGGGATATGGTTTACTCATGCAGGAAGTAGGAGTTGTCAAGAGTACCGCAATATCGATTCTGACCATATGGAACATGGCAAGTAATGGTATAAAAACTGGCATACCAGAGTCACATGTTCATCAATCTTATTGACTCACAACTTTTCAAGATATGTATAGGTTCAAAATCGATCCTTGTGATGGACAAGATAAGTGGGCTACGTCAAATGTCCCAGTGATACTGACCCCACCTGTTCATACCCCATAACCTGGAGGCCAAGGAAAAAAAGAAGGAAGAATGCAACTGAGTTGGATGATGGTATGACAAAAGGAGTGCAATTGAGCAGGTAAGGCAAAAGTGTAACTTGTAGGAAGTGTGGCCAAGTTGGTCACAACCAAAGAAGTTGTACAGGTCAAAGGGGTCCAGGAAGTAAAACTGGTGGATCTCAGTCTAAAAGTGGTAAGCTTGCAAGGAAACGGTGGTGCAGTGGTGGTTCTAAGTCCGCAAAAGTAAGCCGGAAGGAAGAATGGAGGTGCAAGTGGTGGTATGCCTGCAAGTTAAACAAGTGGATGTATGCGTGGTATGCCTGAAAGTCAAACAGTTGGTTCTCAGCCTGTTGGTGCAATTAGTGGTGCGCCTGCAAGTGTTGGTTCTCATCCTATAGGTGCAAATGTTGGTTCTCAGCCTGCAAGTCAAACAAGTGCAACAATTGTTGGTTCTCAAACTGTTGGTGCAAGTGCAACAAATGTTGGTTCACCAACCAAGTTTACGAAGTCAAGTGCAAAGAGGTTTTCACCATCAAAACCAATCTAATTTGCAGTATTTCATTTGTGTATGTTAATAACCAATATGCACTTGTGCTATTTTGTGTTTTGGTTGCATTAGTTGGTAAAAAACATTTGCAGTTAACAATGGTTTATAGTAGACATTTTGTTTAGGCTGAACTTATATTCTGTTGAGTTGCAGTAAACTATGGTGAAGTATTTTGTGTAAATGCTCACCAAACATTTGCACCTATAAATGTCAGTCTACTTAAAACATTTGCAGCTTGTTGAATGCATTTTGCTTTTGCTATTGAATATTTTGATGTAAGTTGAAACTTTATAACAACATTCAAAATACAACCAACTAGAATTCTAGAACCACCAAAATACAAACTACATTCATTTAAAAACATACAATACAACAAAGATCAACCAACTAAGAACCAACAACTTCTTAACCCTTTTAGCTTCATCATTGTTTTCGTGTACTTCTGCTTTTAGCTGATTCATCGAACGTAAGAGACCACAAATGATTTGCACAACTCTTGGATACATTAGTGAATCGTACCAATCAATCAATCCACACTATTTCAAAGAACACAAGTTACGTCAAATTAGGGCTTTTAAATTTAGGGGTTTTCAAAATAAAACAACTTACCATCTTAGAACCATAATAAAAGCGTCTCCCTAAGTTGATTGGAGTCCATGATGTGTGAATGATTGATGGGGCTCCACATCTCAAGCATCGGTTTATTTTTAGTTTGTGTTTGTGATTTGACCGTTGGGTTTGTGATAGTGTTTGTGTTTAAGTTTGCATTTGTGTGTGTTTATTAATAAAGGGACAACAAAAAGCGAAATGACAATAATGTCCTTGTATTAATACACTGGATTAGCTAACTAACGGTCAAACTAACAGAAATATTGATCAAGGGACCAAACCCGTAACGGGTCAAAACTATAGGGAGAGGATCTGAAAAACAAATAGGGACCAAATCCGTAATACCCGACAAACCACATGGACCATTTATGTAATTAACTCTTAGCAAAATGACTAGAAATGACAACACTAGAAACATATATTTAGCTAACAAAAGCTACAACAAAAAGTGGAACAAAAAGCAAAAAAGTAGTAGTACTCGGTAACAAATAAATTCGGGGATCAAACCAAACCACATCATTTTAAATAAATAAAACAAGTGCAATACCCGTGCGTTGCCAGGCACATCTTTTCTTTTTACGTTGTTTGACTTAGTTGAGAAACATTACAATATATAAAGAAGAGTAAAGTTCAAAATACATCCCTGTGGTTTGCCTTTTGTCTCACTTTACATCCCTAAACTTTTTTTTTGGCACAAAATCATCCCTCCGTTAGTAAAGTTGCCACAAATACATCTATCTCATAAGAAATTCAGTTAATAAGGTATATTTTAGTGGAGAAATGATTAGTAGCATTGATAAAACAATTATCTATACTACTTTATAATGATTTAAGTTCTCTAAAATTAGAAGCTTAAAAATTCGACTTTTTACTGCTTATTATGGAAAGAATTAAAAAAATAAGACAAGGAATTAATCGTTTGGTGGCGTGTGTCTACCTAACTAAAAATAATAAAAATATGAAGGCTAATAAACTAAAATAAAGAATTTCCGATAATATTGTGACACGTCACTTCCTAACTAATTAATCACCTTTATTTTAAATTTAAATATCTTTAATCCGTTTAATTTTTTATGATCTAATTTCACCATATTTTTAAAATTTTGTCTCTTTAATTCAACATCCATTTTGATATATTTTATGAGTTTTCTTTAGTAGTCGGGAAGAGGCGGAGTTGAAAGAGAACTTACTTGAATTAGGCGTAAAATGAAAAACGTTTGTTCATTCTGAAATAGTCGTGGTCTGCATGGCCGCGTTGTCTTGATCTAGCTTCTAAGTATAGTAAAAGTGACAGAACAATAGTTTACAAGCAGGAAGCTCATATGTCGAAAAAATAATTCTAATAACAATGTCTGAGCAAGTCTTTAAAGCAATTTCTAAGATGGTGTTAGATAAATTGATGAGTTTATTTTGCGTTTTTGGGAGGCGAAGATTAAATTACTTTGACTCAGTAAGCAATTTGACAATTTCCTAGAAGATGTATTGGGTTTCTTTTTTTCTTTTTTTCTTTTTAATCTTATCTTTCTTTTCATTGACGAAGACCAAATGAGTGGCTTTAACAAACATAAACACATCACTGCAGAGCAGCTGGAACTAGTTTCTTTCTTCACATAAGCTCTTTCAACCATACCAGTTTCATCATAAATTCACAACACCTAACCAATCACCTTCACATTATCAAAGTTTTTTTTTCTCCATTTTTTTTCACTTTTTTTTGCAATCAGTTTGTAGAAATGTCCTTCAGCAGAATAGTCTTGTTTTTATTACGTAGCTTATTTTACATTTTGTGTACTATCTATCGTTCCCCTTTTAGCTTCTACTGCCTTAGACTTTGGCTGGCATTGTTTTCTTGAGGGTAGCTTAGAGGCCTTATATAGTGATTGTCGCCTGCGGTCACGCCTTTTCTTTTTCGTTGACCAAAGACCAAACCAGTAGCTTACATAAACTCTTTCAAACATACTTTTGATGTCATCCAACAAGCGATTACGTTTATCCGATCCTTCATCCATAACTCCTAGGGCGTCCGCTTCAAGCTCATCCATTCAAAGTAGCTTCCAGTATGATGTATTTATAAGCTTTAGGGGTAAAGACACTCGCAAAACCTTTGTTGGCCATCTGTATCAAGCTCTTCAGGATAAAGGCATTGCAACTTTCAAGGATGATAAGAGAATGAAGCAAGGGAAAACTATCGACAACCAGCTTATCCAAGCTATTAAAGACTCAAGATTCTTCATCATTGTTTTCTCAAAGAACTATGCTTCTTCATCTTGGTGCTTGGATGAGCTTGTTGAGATCATGGAGTGTCAAAACACTGGCGAACAAATTGCCTATCCCATCTTTTTAGATGTAGAACCCACCCACGTCCGCTATCAAAGTGGGGCATTTGGAGAAGCCTTTAAGGAAAACAAAAAGAAAGACGCTGCTGGGAAATGGATAGAGGCTTTGAAAGGAGCATCGAATCTGGTTGGGAGGGAGTTGCAGGCCACCGCCAACGGGTAATTCCTTCACATATCTCTACTTGCGACATTCGTTACTTTTGTTTCTTAATCCTAGCTAATATTATGTTACATAGTATTATATTACTTTATATATAATTGTATATATGTTATATATAGATCTAAAACATTGTTTATGTTTTTAATAGACTATGCTAAACAGAACCTTCTTTTACCATATGCATACAGGCACGAAGCTAAATTCATCAATAAAATTGTTCAAGATATTTCGCTAGAGTTACGTTCCATCAGTTCTGGATTTGATGAAAATTTAGTCGGCATGGAGGCTCGAGTAAAGGAGGTTGTTTCATCTTTAGAAGTTGGTATTGATGAAGTTCGCATGGTAGGGATCAAGGGCATGGGAGGGGCTGGGAAGACAACTACAGCGAGTGCTGTTTTTGATCATCTGTCTATTGATTTTGAAGCTAAAAGCTTTGTTGAGAATGTGAGGGAAGTTTCCAAAACTTTGGGTTTGAAGAAATTACAAGAACAAGTCCTTTCGGATGTGCTGAATGAACCCTTCACTGTGAGTAGTGTTACTAATGGGAAAAACATGATGAAAAGGAGGATGTGCGGTAAAAAGGTTCTTCTTGTTCTAGATGATGTAGATCACATAGAACAATTGAAGGCGTTAGCCGGTGAGCCTAAGTGGTTTAAGCCAGGAAGTAGAATTCTCATTACAACAAGAGATGAGCAAGTATTGGTAGCACACAGAGTGAACGCGATTCGTAATATTGTTCTCTTATCAAAGCAAGAAGCAATTACCCTCTTTAGTAGGTATGCATTTGGAAGAGATAATCCACTTGAAGGATACGAAGAGCTGTCAGGAAAAGTTGTACATTATGCTGCTGGTCTTCCCTTAACACTCGAAGTATTGGGTTCATTTTTATGTGGTAAAGATAAGGATGAATGGGAAGATGCCATAGAAAGACTAAAAAATATTCCCTTGGAGGAGACTCTGAAAAAGCTAGAATTAAGCTATATCAGTTTGGAGGATGATTATAAGGAAATATTTCTAGATATTGTATGCATGTTGAAAGGAAAGCGCAAAACAGATGCAATCTCCATTCTTGAAAGCTGTGGATTTCATGCAACAAATGGTTTAAAAGTTCTTGAGCAGAGATCTCTAATAACTATTTCTAAAGATGAGGTTTTGGGCATGCATGACCATATAGAAGAAATGGGAAAGAACATTGTTCGTCGTGAGCACCCTGATGAGCCTAACAAACATAGCCGACTGTGGATTAATGAGGAAATTGAAGATATATTCGCTAAGGACAAGGTAAAGATCAGTTTACTTGTAATATAGAGAAAACTAAAACTTTTGCATTTGTTCTGACTCGAGGTTTCTCGACATTGTTGTTGGAGTGCAGGGTACTGAAGCAACAAGATGTCTAAAACTTACAACTTCGAGAAGAAATTCGAGAATTGTTATGAAAGGTCTTGTAAAAATGAAGAATATCAGATATCTTGAAGTGAATTTTTCATTTTATGATGTTTTTTTAAGCTTCAGGGGTGAAGACACCCGTAAAACCTTTGTCGATCATCTTTATCATGCTCTTAAGGACAAAGGCATTTACACTTACAAAGATGATAAAGAACTTGAGCAAGGGAAAAAAGTCAGTAATGAGCTTATCAAATCCATTGAAACCTCGGAATTTTACATCATTGTTTTTTCCAAAAACTATGCTTCTTCCTCATGGTGTTTGGAAGAGCTTGTCAAGATTATGGACTATCAGAAAATGACTGGCCGCACTGCTTACCCTGTATTCTATGACGTGGAACCCACCGAAGTCCACAAACAAAGTGGGGCTGTCGGTAAAGCTTTTGCTAAACTTAAAAAGGAAGAGGATGCTGGGAAATGGAGAAACGCTCTGAAAGAAGCAGCCAATCTAGCTAGCTGGGACTTGAACACTCATAATGGGTAAAGTCATCTTCATATCTCTGTAATGTATTCAATCTATTATTTCATTCTTTTCTTTCTAAACTTTGATTGGGTGAGCTGGTCTATGTTTCATCTCAAACTGGGATAAGTTTTTCCTATTTCGTTTGGTTTAAACAAGCAGTTAACCAAGCCTATCTTATATTCTTTCATTATCTAGATCTTAACTCTACGTGAGTCTTTTACAAACGATTTGTACATGTATATGATCACCATGTCATTACTTTAAATCTGAAATTGATTATTCATGTGGTATTTTGAACATGCTTGTACAATGATATTAATTTAACATACAGGCATGAAGCTAAACTCATCGGAAAGATTGTTGAAGACATATCACTCAAGTTGCCTCCCATTGATTCAGGTGTTGTTGGACTTGAAATGGTAAGGAGGAAAAAGGATAGAATAACTGTTAGATCGGTTGTTTTGCATAATTCGTAATAATGCTATTAATTTATTGGTTTGCTAATACGCTAATATTAATCTGTTTTTCTTATTTTTGCTGGTAGGTTCTCGAAAAACTCAAATTCCTTTCTCTGCATAACTCAAACTTGACGACCTTTGACTTTGGGATGGCTCCGAATCTCGAGAGGTTATTTCTGTACAATTCTCGTAACTTAGAAGAACTTTGCATGCCAGTTACTTGTCAAAAGCTCAAGCATCTCAGTATCAGTGACTCAAAGTTAAGAACCTTTGACCTTGGGTTGACTCCAAATCTCGAGACATTATCTCTTGAGTATTGTGCTGATTTTGTAGAACTTCACGTGTCTGTTGCATGTCCAAATCTCAAATCCCTCAACCTTTGGTACTCAAGTTTGAGGAGCCTTGACTTAGAGCTGATTCCCAATCTTGAATGGTTAGATGTTCGTGGATGTGAGAAGTTGGTAGAATTTAACGCTCCCGTTGGATGTCAAGTGGTTGTTTGAGGTTTCCGATAGATGTGAATCAAAGTTTAATTGTTCTTCAACTATTTTAGATCCGGTTGGGAAATCGCTAGATGTATGCCCATTGCACCCCAACAGTAATCAGCACAAGTCTATATAGGGTCTTGAGGACAAGGTCCATTCTAAAGACGAGGGTATTGATATGTGGATGATCAAGTCAAGGCCAAGTCTATTAGGGTCTCAACAACCTTTTCTTCTTTTACATCCATGTTCTCGGTATATGTTTCCATGTATGAGTGAATCAACAAGTTTAGGATAGCCGCACGTGTTCTAGTTTACTACTATTTAATGTAATCCTTGTATCAGTGAATTAACAAGCAGAAAATTGTCTCAAAGAACATTAGTCATTTCATTTTGTTTTAGTCTCAAGTTTAGTAGTCTTTTTACAATTTTAGTTGCTTAGAAACAAACTTATTTACGATCTTAGTATAGTCTCCTATCAGGCTCGCTATTTCAATTACCCGCCATACATACCGGTCCCATACGCACACTGTCACTCACACACACATTCGGTGTACGTGTTTTCCAATGGACGACGAAGTCGATGAAACAGAAGCTCTATTGTTGAAGTTACTAGTTTTTACATAACATTCACATTTTGTAAACCTAACTTTCAACTACTGTTTTTACATCATTTCATAAATCGCTTCATATCGTTGAGTTAATTACTTCGATTAATTTAGGCGTTCAATATACTGAGTGTGCTTGTTAATTTCATTTGATCTACTACTTGTTTTTGTTAATCGCGGTTTATTGTTGAAGTTACTAGTTTAATAGAAACTAGTTTAGCGCCAACTTTTTATTCAGTTTAATTAATTCATCGAAAGTAGAGGTGGCAAAAGTGAGCAGACGGCCAGAATTGGCATGGGCGTACAGAACGCAAGAAATTAAGCAGGCGTTAGTGAAGGTATAATGTTATCAAATCGACAATAAAGGCCAAAAGGACGAAATAATTTCCTTTAACGTAATATCTTATTTATATTAAAATTTTAAATATATTATATAAAAAATAATTATTTAAAGCGATCGTAATGTCTCTACAATTGAGGAAAAATATGCCCGTTAGTCTTATTTAAGTTTTCAATGAAATTTATATGCTTCTTCGTTCAAAAAAGGAGGAAAAATCTGCTCAAATCTTTTAAAATTTCACCCATTTAAATTTTTTTTTTTTAGTGGCGTTTCTGCCACCTCTAACCGAAAGCTTATTTGATACGCGAAGATCAAACGACAGTTGTTTTGTCTAATCCAAAAATTCTTTAATGCTTTTGCCTCGTGGACAGTGTCAATGCTTTTTTTTAGCTAAGTGATTGAGTGTACAAACTCATTTAATATTTTTTTTTAAGTGAAACATATTATTTCAAAAAATATTAAGGGCCCGTTTGGTTTGTAGATAAGTTTAGGATTAGGATTTGGATTTGGATTTGGATTTAGATTTAATGAGTGGAGAGAGAAAAAAAATATATGCTTTAAAAATTAATTATTTTTACGTAAAATACAGTTTTTGAAATACAAAAAGTAAAGATAAGACATACGGAGTAATTCACTTTAGCATGTGGCTGAGAATTTTTAAAATTAAAAAATATGTGTAAATATTGAAAACCCAGTAAGTGAGGTGGGGCTGAGAATTTGGGGATCAACCCCTCACGTCACATCAATTTAAGCAAACCAAACAACTGAATTCATATACCTTTCAGTCTAAACCTAGTGAACCCCACGAACCAAACTGGCCCTAACCCTTTTTCATTAAGTGACTCATATAAATGTAGGACCCACATAGTCCTTTAGCTAAGAAAAAAAAAGAAAAAAAAACCACCTTACTCCACCATGATAAACAGCTTTAGGCTGATAGTAATAACTAATAAGACCACATCAAGATCAAACCCAACATTGCTACATCAGCTTTCTTTCTTCTAGATTAAACTGATACCAAATACTCATAGTAAGAGGACCGTACTCACAACCAAAAACATACACACAAATGAATTAAGAAGTATTTGCGAAATAGTCCAAACATGTTGGAAAAGCATATGAGAGGAAATTAATTCGCAAATTTGCGATTCGCAATGGTTCGCAAGCCATTTGGGATTTTCAAACCACTTTTATGTCCATTTGTAAATTCAGCTTATTGAAATTATTGTTTCCCATATGATTTGCGAATTCAGTGGCTAGTTTTCAAAATTGCAAATGCTAAATGTATTAACGACCGTTAATTAATTAATGATAAAATTACATGTTTCGTTTATGTAGTTCACCTAAAATCACATTTGTCGTCCTTATTCGATTTTAATTACATAGATAATCCTTATTTTTCAAACTAATTGCATCGATGTTCCTATTTTAAGAAATAGGGATCATTTGTATAATAATCTATATTTTTTTATACACAAATAGTCTCTATGTTTGTTACACGAATGGTCTCTATTTTCAAAAATAAGGACCATCAGTTAAAATAGTTTAAAGAATATGTATGTATTGTTTATGTAATTATCCTATATAGTCCGACCCTCCTTGGTCACTTGATGCTATTGTTGGTGACATTAAGGATTGGGCATCCCAACTAAATTTGCGTTTCTCTTGGATTCCTCGTACGTGTAATCGCGTTGCACATTCTGTGGCACATGTAGCTTTAAATTCTGTTGCAAATTTTATTTGGGATGTGTTAAATTTTGGGTTGGTAATCTGTGGCAAACATATCATTCTATCAACTGCTAATGGCTTTCAAGTTGTGGCTTATTGCAGGATTAATTCTGAGGGTTTAACTGGACAAAGATTAAAGATTTAAAGTTCCAAGAATCTCATTTCACTTTGAAGCCTTTCTTCGTTTCTGGCGATGAGTCACTACTAGCCGTTAGAGGGTCTTAGTGAAACTTAATCTCCTATTTAATAAGTCCCTTATCTAGGTTCTGAGGCACTGAGTGTGCGATCTTTTGTATCACTCTCTTCTCTTCTTCGGATCATTTCACCGATCTTGTCTTGTCTTTACATTTACATGATTATTGTCTCATTGACATTAATCTAACCTTGTAACATTTGGATACTATTGCAAACTTAATCTGTTGAATATTGCGACTTAGATCCGAATAAAGATTATCTTGTTCATCTTGGTTGCCTATACTTTCGACATGGTATCGAGCTTGTGCTCATTGATTCTCTTCGGCAACTATTGGTGGTTTGGGGTTATTGCTATTGGCGTAATCACTGGTTATCTTCTACTTACAATTAGCCCTAGACTAAGTGAATCTAGGGTAATTGTGATTTGTTCTTCCGCTGCATATTTCTCTGTAAGTCTATATCTTGTCTCTTCTTTAAACATACAGTACTTAAGTCTTTGTGGGTGCAAACGGGTAGACTAACATCTTGATCTGCCACCTTTGAGTGGTACGAATACCTGCTCTGGTTTACCCTAGTCCACAGGCTTGGTGCTTGTTGTTTCTTAAATTCAAAGTCTTATTTATCTATCTATTTGGTCTTATTATTATCTCTGTCTGTTTTATTTGTCTGTCTTACTGTCTTTATTATGGTTCTTTGGTGATCTGCTGGTGGTGGTGGTTCATTTGAGAAAAGCTTATCCTTTGGGGATGCTTTGTACTTACACCTAATAACACTAATGGGACTCCATTATTTCTATCAAACTCACAGGAGGCGAAAATTATAAAATATGGAATATGGCCATGACCTTTGCTTAAGGAACCATAATAAGTTAGGGTTTATTGATGGTACTTGCATAAGAAACGATTCAAACCCTAATCTTGCTAATCAATGGGACACTTGTAACTCTGTTGTGGTTACTTGGATTCTTAATTCTCAAATACAATTATTCTTTGGGGCTATCTATGCCAAACCGCTTATGAAATGTGGAATGATCTTAAAGATACTTATGATAAGGTTGATGGTTCACTATTTTTAATTTGCATAAAATATAAACTCTCTTAGTCAAAGTGGGTCCTCTCTGCCGACACTACAACAATCTTAACTCTTTATGGAAACAATTTGATTGTATGATTAGCTTGCCTCCTTGCACTTGTGAGGCTGCAAAACATTTTGAAAAACATAATCGACTAATCAAGTTAATGCAATTTCTTATGGGTCTTGATGACTCCTATGTTCCCATCGAAGCAATATTTTAACGAGACCCTTTACCTAATGTCAAAACGCTTTCTCTGTTGTCTCGGAGAAGAGTCTCACGAAATGTATCATCCGGGAATAGCTCGCTAAACCCAATGCTACGACTTTTCTTTGCAAAACTTACGATGGTGGAAAATTTTTGATAACAAAAGAAGTTTTAACAACAAAGTTTATGGTCTTAATCTGGTAACAACTCTAATAGCGAGAGGACCAAACATGAACCTCAAATGTACCAATTGCAAAAACACGGTCACACCATTGATAGATGTTATGATCTTGTTGGCTATCCTGCTTGGATATGCTAAAAGAAATTTTAATGGTAAACCTTTCAAAGATAACAATGTTTCTTTGAAACCAATCTTAATCATCGATAATAGTGCCAAGAACTCTCCGTCTCCTTGTCTAATGAATGAGCTCTCAAGACTTATGAGTCTTCTCAATGACAACAATGTGTTATCCGCTAATGCCAACAGCGGTAAAATTTTTCAGAACCTTCTTTAATGGCGGTGTCAAGTTTAATATAAAATTCAACAAGTTTTTAACAACAACACTAAGACATTATCCGGAAACATCGTCTTGGTTGGATTGTTGATTACAGTGCAAATCGACACATATTTGTGGTCGAAATTTTTAATCAATGTTGTTAACATTTCAAATCTTGGTTTAACTGTTGGACATCCCAACGGTACTCGTGCCTTAATTACAAAATTGGTGATTTAAAGATCAATAATGATCTAACTCTTTTCGATGTACTTGTTGTTCACGGGTACAATGTTAGTTTCTTCGTCTGTTCATAAAATTTCTAGAGACAATAAGATGTTTGTCGGGTTTAATGAATCTAATTGCTATATCTGGATTTACATCAAAAAGGATTGTGGGATTGGTAAACAACACAATGGGTTATATATGTTTGATATTGATTCTTCATGTAAGATTATTTCTAATAACCGCATATCTGTTTGTCATGTTTCAAAAATCTTTGGCATCAAAGACTTGGTCATCCTCCGACCAAGTCCTACACATACTTAAACCCACTCTTAAAATTGATAGTACATCCGAAATCGATCATCTCGTGATACTTGTAATAAAGCTAAACAAACCAGGGAACCATTCCCAAGTGAACATAAATCAACTAAAATTGGTCAACTTGTCCATCTTGATGTATGGGGACCATATAAAGTCACTAGCAGAGATGGTTACAAATATTTTTTAACTTTTGTTGATGTGACAACTCGTAATTTTAGGTCATTTTACAAACATTGAAAATTTCACTATTCATCTCGGGAATTTACTATTCACGTGTTACTATTCAAAATTTTACTATTCACCATTTTTGGAGTCAAAGTAATATTCTAAGGACGTATTTCAAAAATTACTATTCACGTAACACTATTCATTCCCGGAGAAAATCACGATTTATGAGTCACTATTCATCATTTTTCGTAAACTAGGTTTACGAGTATCAAATTCGCGTAACCTAAATGGTTTAGCTGCGAATTCATGAACATTTCATCAAGGACATTTCATATAGACTAGATTTAGTCTACATATCATCAATAACATCATTCCATATCGATTTATGCACGGGTTTTGCATTTTACATTAAACGTTTATTTTCTTATTAAATAAACGCTATCGCGTAAACATTATTTTGAAACATTTGATCCGACACTTCCAAAAATAATCCTAATATATTTTTATACTCATTTTAAGACTAAAAGATTATATTATTAGTTTACCCAATGTTTTCAATTTATTTTGTATATAAATTGTTATGTATAAATATTTACGACGGTTTTCGTAAATTCAACTCGATAAATATTACTTCACTCAATACTTGTGAGAAATGCATTTTATAATTTTTATGACTTCAATATATTTTATTTTGTTCTCGCTAAAATCGATTTCTAGCTAACGCCACACTAAATAATTACTTTTACTTACAAAATTATACATAATACTTAGCAAATAATACTTTTAACTATAAAAATCATGCACTAGACTTTCTTCTCATTCATTCCACGTCCCCCCTCATTGTCACAAGTGAAATCCATTTTTGATTTGTCTACCTAAATTACCTTTATAACCTTTGTCTAGATATTTACTAAAACAAAACTACACATTGATTTCTAAGCAAAAATAAACATACATGATCATTTTTTTGGAAGGTGAAAAACAACTAGAAATCCTCTCATCATCCTTGTGATGATCGATCAAGGCAAGACCAAGAAGAAATCATTTTCTTTTCAAGCTTCAAGTGATTATCAAATATTATTAGTGATTTAGTTAAGGTTTTGAAATAAAAACCTCTAGATTAATTAAGGTTTTCATCATTTTCTTCCACAACATCATTCAAGTAAGCATTTTATGATCATCATAATTCTTTCATATTCATCTTTATGTTATTTTATCATTTTTGCAAGAATCATGCATGTTACATATGAATTTATACCACTTTTGTTGTTTTTATTACTTATTATGTAATATAATTATCCTATAATGAATCCCTTGAAACATATCACTTTTGATGATGTCTAGGAACCTATGACACCCTAAGAAGGTGTATGGTAGGATTTGGATAACCGGAGTTGTTTTGAATTGGTTAGAATAGGTTTTGCTTGAAAAACTCATTTCGACAACTTTATATAGTGGTCTGATCTTATTTGTGAAATCTGGAAAATCCGACAGTTTATAAAATATTTTGGGCTAGATATTCAAAAATATACTTTAAAAGCTAAAGCGTGGCCGCTTGAGCGGGTTAAGCGAGCTATAACGAAGAAGTTATGCTATTTTCAAGTTTAACGGCGAAACTATTTTCCGAAAAATCGACTGCTGTTACTAATCGTTGAACTGATAAAATTTTATAACAAACTGACCCTTGAAAGTATTTTACATGAAACTAGACTCAATTATCTTGAAATGACGGGTGGCTCGACCCGTGATGATTCTGATTAAAAGATATGATTTTCCCAAGTTTGTTCTCCAAATTTGTTCTCCAAAATTAGTTCTCCAAATTTCTTTTCAAGTTTGTTCTCCAAACGGGTCAAGAAATGACCATGTTGAGGGTCGTTTTAACATTGATGGGTTACTCTTTATAAAAGATGTCATCTAGTAAAAGTAAGTTCACTAGCCTATTTTCCAAAATGTCCAACCGTTAAATCAAGCGGGTTGTAACGAATAAAATACTGATCACTCAAACTTTGCCGAAAGTTACCTTCAACAAAATTTTGGGTACAAGTACCCTACTTCACCTATGTTTTCTCCATGATCGAGACCTCTATGATAAAAACTTAAACACTAAAACTTTGAGATTATGATACAAGCTTCCCAAAACCGTTGAGTTCGTTTCCTAACGCTCGGCGTGCACCATTTTACGACTAGCTTTTCGAGGGCGTTTTGTCACTTTCATGGAAATTTCAACGACATTATTTCTGACGAAAGTTATAATTTCATCATAAATCATTAAATGATTATCGAGGATATCATTTCAACGTAAATACTTGTAAAGTATTTTATAACATGACGAGATGTCATAAACATATATTTCGACGATAAGTTCTATTTTCAAAAGCGTATAAGTGGTATAGATTACATGTGGTTGCATGCACTACATTGTTTCATGATTTACATTAGAACATATCATTCATAATAGGTCATGGTCGAGGTTGCTCCTCATTTCGGTATGTGCCATTATATCATCATTATCATTACAATGGTGAGTTTTCATAGCCCGATTTATTCAAGTTTTACTTATTTCAAACCTACGGGAGAATACATTGCACATCATTTTTATTACGATGCCAAGTATATCAAATTCATTACATTGCTTAAGTTACCTCATTGCCGCTTAAATGTCCCCATTTCATGAACATGAACCGTTAATTTCATAGAAGCGTGAGTGAGTGGATAGATCTATCGAGGTGACACCTCCATCCGGGTTGGCAGTTCCAACCGGACGGATGAATTTCATGTCATAATCATTATTTGAGTTGTTTGGCAAACACTCTGTTGGGCGAACATCATCAAGCTTGTGTCATGTGCTTAGGCAATTGTATCATTTTGTGACGACATTGTCATACATAATATATACTTGTGGTAGTCGATTTAACATTTTCAACAACTCTGAACTCACTCAACCTTTGTGTTGACACTTTTAGCAATGTATTTTCGGATAACTAAGGCATTCACTTCATGGCATGCATGTGGACATATCTTAGAGTCGTGGTGACGGCGTCTCACATGGATTTATACATATTTAAAACATCGTTTAACTTGTACCAACCTTATTTTCCGCATAGTAACTTTCATTTGGGACCTATCTTTGTAACTCGAATGTTTTATTAAATCAAGCGATGTATTTTTCAAGCGACACTTTAGGTCGTTCAATATAACTTGTGATTGTGATGCTATGATGATCAATCCCGTGAATTCCATTCATTGTAAAAGCATGTAATTTGGGGTGTGACAATTGATGACTATTCGAGCGGTGTGGGTTTATATGCTTAAGGGAAGGATGATGTTTATGTTTCCATTGTTAACTTTACTCACATGCTATCAAATCAATTTGAACACATCGTCAAGATCTTTAGAAGTGATAATGGGACGTAATTTGTCAATAATAAACTTCAACATTTTTTCATGAAAAGGAATTTTACATCAAACCTCTTGTGTTTATACACCACAACAAAATGGTATTAGAAAGGAAACATAGGCATCTTCTTAATGTAGCTAGATCCCTCATGTTTGTGGGAATTACCTCTAAATCTTTAGTCCGAATGTGTTCTAACTCTTGCCTATGTCATAAACATGTTGCCTCTTGAGCCTGTCTGCAAGTCCCGTTCTTCCTTGTGTATGGGCATGACCCTTCACTCTCTCCTTAGAGTCTTTGGGCTTATGCTATGCCACCATTCTCAACATCTCGATAAATTTGGTAGTAGGTCCGAAAAAGTGTCTTTATTGGTTACTCAAATGAGAAGAAAGGCTATAAACTCTTGAGCCTTGAAACAAAAATATCTTTTACTCGAGATGTCAAATTTTATGAAACTTTTTCCTTCAAAATGAAAAATTTCGTGTCAAAACCTTTTGTTGAAACCTTTGTACCAAAAGATTTAAATCACAAAATTTCTTTGACTCACAAATAAGTCCCAATGATGAAGGGAGAGTGACATCCTATGATGATGGCACGGTGGTAAGTCATCCTACTAGGATTGGCGAACCGGTTGCAACATCTATAGATGATAATACACACCACGAGGCAACATATCACATGATTCACATTCTCACGATGCGGTTTCGATCTAGCCGATACAACACCGATTCTCATTGAACAAGAAAGAGGCTTGCCGACCATTCTTCGCTAGAAGGTCAACGGAGTTTCCAAGGTGCCGATAATCTTAATGACTTTATTATAGAAGGAAAAGTCAAATATGGTGTTGAAAAGGTTGTTAATTACTCCAATCTTAACAAAGATAATTCTTGCTTTGCATCTAGTCTTAATAAAAGTATTGAACCTACATGTTATGAAGAAGCTATCCATGATAGTAATTGGGTTGATGCTATGAATTCAAATTGAGGCCTTAAATGAAAACCATGCTTGGGATATAATCGATCTACCTCTAATAGAATTCTATTGGCTACAAATGTATATTTAAAATCAAATATAAAGCCAATGGTGAAGTTGATAGATACAAGGCTAGACTAGTTGTTAAAGGCTATAACCAAAGGGAAGGAATAGACTATGATGAAACTTTTTCTCCTGTTGTAAAATGTCTACCGTCGGATGTCTTATTGCCTTAGCCGTAAAAACAAATGGCCTCTTTTTCAACTTGATGTTAATAATGCTTTCTTGTATGGAGATCTTGATGAGATATCTATATGACCATCCCGAGGGTTCTGTAATGAGAACAATAAGAATAAAGCACAGTAAACTTGTCAAATCCCTATATGGCAAAACAAGCTCCCGTGAAATGGAATGAAAAACTTGTTAGTGTTTTAAAAGAAAATAACTTTGTTCAATCATTAATGATCACTCTTTGTTCACCAAAGCAGAGAATAACAAGTTTATTGCTCGCTTGTTTATGTGGATGATATTGTCCTTCGGAAATTGCACCGATGAGATAAACCGATTCAAAGAGTTCCTAAAACAAAGTTTCATATTAAAGACTTGGGAAATCTAAAATACTTTCTTGGCATTGAGGTTCTAAAAGCGGGAATGACATTTGTCTCCCAAAGAAAATATTGTCTTGAACTCCTCAAAGAATTTGGTCTCCTTGGTGCAAACTTGTGTCCACTCCTATGGAACCCAACTCGGTCCTTCCATACATTCCCACCGCCGATGACCCCTTGCTTGTCAACATCACCGGTTATCGAAGTTACTTGGGAAACTTATCTATCTCACCCATACTAGACACGACATCTCATACTCGAGTTCGCATCGGCACAATATATGCATTCTCCTTTAAAGTCTCATCCGGAATGTGCCTCAATGTTCGAGATATCTAAAAGGAGCTCCAGGAAAGGTCTAAGGTACAATTTCAAAGAACTCAAAATCATCTTGAAGGATATAGTGATCTTGATTGGGCAAATGCAAGAAAACCGAAAATCATCACGAGTTATTGTGTTTTCTTTAATAATTGTTTAATCTCATGGAAAAGTAAAAACAAAACACTCTTTCAAAATCTTCCACGAAGCGAATATAGATCTATGTCTCTGCTGCTGTGAAATCATTGGATTAAAAAATCCTAAAAGACCTAAAAGTTGATATCAATCTTCCTGTTGATCTTTTGGTGATAACAAATCGCTTTACAACTTCTTTGTCAACCACATTTTCCATGAAAGATCAAAACACTTTGAAATTGATGTTCACTTCATCGGGGAAAAATTGCTAGAGGTGTTATAAATGCTAAAAGATTGGCTCTTCAAACCAAACTGCAGACATACTCACAAAGAACCTCCCGTCTATCAAGATAAATTTTGTGTGAAAAATTGATATTGTTTGATATGTTTGCTCATCGGATCAAGGGGAATGTTAAATTTTGGGTTGGTAATCTGTGGCAAACATATCATTCTATCAATTGCTAATGGCTTTCAAGTTGTGGCTTATTGCGGGATTAATTATGGGGTTTAACTCGGACAAAAGATTAAAGATTTAAAGTTCCAAGAATCTCATTTCTGTGAAGCCTTTCTTCGTTCTCACGATGAGTCACTACTAGCCGTTAGAGGGTCTTAGTGAAACTTAATCTCCTATTTAATAAGTCCCTTATCTAGGGTTACGACACTGAGTGTGCGTCTTTTGTATCACTCTCTTCTCTTCTTCGGATCATTTCACCGATCTTGTCTTGTCTTTACATTTACATGATTATTGTCTCATTGACATTAATCTAACCTTGTAACATTTGGATACTATTGCAAACTTAATCTAAGCTGACTATTGCAGCTTAGATCTGAATAAAGATTATACTGTTCATCTTGGTTGCCTATAATTTCGTACAGGATGTAAACTTTCCTGTAGAAATTACCTCAGCGATGAGGAGTGATCTTGAATAAATTTTCTGGCGTTAGCCTTTTAGTTCCAAAAAAAAAAAAAAAAAAAAACCTAGGAAAATAACGCCTTCAAAACAGTGGGGCTATCGTTTGCTATTGGTGAATATGTGAAAGTGGGCCAAAAGTCAGGCTCTAATTGGCTATGCAACATGATGTCACTATTGCTCTTAGTCACAAATCCTTTTACTATTGGTAATTGACCCAAAGTCAAAGTAACAAACAGCACACTATTCCTCCTCCGTTTATTAACTACGATATCATAAAACATGAGTAAGGGTCATTTTAATAAACATAGCTCCCGTCTACATTTCTCTGTGTCTTATATCTTGCAACTAACTAACATTGAATTATGTTTAGCAAGGGTCATTTTATTCATATAGCAACATATAAAAATATAAACTAAACATGTAGACATTGTGTTGCCTGTAACTGCCCAAATATATTAGAGATATGATCACTATAAAGATAAGATGTTCAATTTCAAACTAAAGTACTAAGAACTTTGATATATGAGAATATCAGGTAAATAGGTAACTGAGATACAAACCCAATGAATAGTACTTGGAGTACAACGAATCTAGAATTGCAGCCTTATTGATTACTCTCTCCGTCTCAAAATTATTGTCATGAGAGAGAAAACACAAAGTTTAATAAAAGTGGGGCCATATTAATTTTCAACCACTTAAATGGAATATTCTTCCACTATATTCTCTAGTTTTTACTTAAAAAGGTAAGTGGACAATTAATTTGAGACAACTCAAAAAAGAAATGTGGACTATAAATATGAGACGGAAGGAGTACTATTTTGTCATCCTGTAACAAAGCTTTCAAAAATTGCACCTTCCTTTTTATTTTCTCTTTTCGCCTACCATATCCTGAAGTCAGAACCACGATTAGGTTCCAATAGTTTACCATCTTACAACACAAAATTATATTACTATGGAGCTTAACTTGTTAACTTACTCTTTCAGCTATGCTATGGTTATTAGTGGGTTATCGAAGAGGATGCTATACATGAATGTAACTGGTGTTAGAAACTCATTACTTGCGTTTAAGAAAAGATTATGAAAACTTCTTAGAATATTGATTACAACCCACTTTCGAAGGATACGTAGTTAGATAGAATGTGTATTTAATATAATGCATATTAATACAAATTCATTTATAAATCAAACGATATCTCAAAAAGTACATAAATAAAAATAAACTGATAAAATATACTAAAACTAAAACCTTTATAAAACTAATGGCTCAACTAATCGGATAAAAGCAATTCAAAGGCATAAAGAGGAAAACGGTTAAATCTTCAAACCACCAAGTAGTTGCCCTTCATCAAACATTGTTCCAACAATTCTTTTACCATTAATAAGCTTCACAACGACCGATTCATCTATGCCTTCATGTTCAATAGACCAATTTCATATTCAAAATCATTGAGAAAAACATTCAAACCAGCCCATTTTAAAGATTACAAATTACAAACCTGATTCAATAATCCGATAATGAGATCGGCTGACCTAATTCTTCTCGTGGCGTCAATGTCTCCACCAAGTAGTCCTTCACAGACACGCCATTATCCTCTCCTTGACCTTCATCCATTGTCACAGCTCTTGAATTTTTAAATTTGCCACAACTCCAAAACCCCCTAATTCCAAAAACGATTATAGTTAGCATTAAATGCTTATAGTACGAAATTCTTGTGCAATAAAAGTATGAACATCGTACCTACAAAAGCCAAAAAGATGCATATGTTCGATAATGCCTTATCTTCATCTTGGGGCCTCAATGTCTCTACCAAGTAGCTACCTTGGAGTACCCAAAATCACATATCTTTACTAAGGGGCAGGGCTTTGGTCGATCAATGTGTTTTCTAACTTCAAATCACGGTGACATACTTGCTATAATGATGAATATGAACAGAGAAGAGGCAGACAATTAATAGCTTTACATGCTTTTAGTAGGGGTGTGCAAGAAACCGAAAAACCGAACCTAAACCGAAAAGAACCGAAGAACTGAAACCAAAAAAACCGAAACCAATTGAAAAATCGACGGTTCGGTTTTTATATTTTGAAAAAACCGAAGTTTTTGGTTCGGTTTGGTTTTAGCTTTAAAAACCGACCAATAGAAACCGAACCGACATTTAAAGTCAAAATAATATATCTTGCCTTGTTGTTCACAAATAATATAAGTACTTTATCTTGATATATTTCTTTTACATTACCGGTGTCAATGATGCATTTCAAATGTGTGATAACTCTGCTAATATTTTATTTCATAACAATATACATAACACAAATGTGCTTTAAGGTAAAAAAAAATGTGTACACAAATGTCACAAGAACACATTAAGTTTGAATATTAATGGTTGTTCCTATTGAAGATGGTGCAATTACATCAAAAGATTGAAGAACTTGTTCCAACATCATTCTTTTTTCGTTTACACACCCTTCAATTGTTTCAGTGTACCTTTCAAGCTCTAACAAATCCTTGGAACTTGGAGGCAACTTTGAGAATGTTGGCACTTGATTTAAGACGGTTCTTTACCCGCTTTAGTGTCGTTGTACCAAGACGGTTTAAGATATGGTTCTATCTTATGATATATGTCAAATCTACTTTGAAAAGCAAAGCTTGATAAATCGATAGAAACCGAAAACCAAAACCAAACCGAAAACCGAAAAGCGAAAAACCAAACCGACATAAAACCGAAACCGAATGGTTTCTAAAAATCAAAAACCGAAATTTTTCGGTTCGATTTCGGTTTTATACAAAAACCGAGCCAAACCGAGCCATGCTCACCCCTAGCTTTTAGATAGATAATAATGAATCGAACAAAATTTTATCATTTCGACAATGCGGAAAAACAACATTTATAAACTACACATTAGCATGTGTTTAAGATTTACCACACACCCACTGATCAAAGAATAAGCGGTTTTCATTTCAAACTCCTTTTCTTGGTCTACCATAATAAGCAACTACTTGTTATGATAGCCAAGCATTTAAAAAAAAACTATATGCAATTCTATAGTTTACAAATAAGATTGTTGTCCAGTTAGCACAAAAGAACTGACCATTGTATTGACCAATGTGTCCAACCCGCTATTTATCCACCACTGCTCAATGCAAGAACATGCTCCTGCAATCAAATTAGACATTGCGTCATTATTTTATATTTCTGAAAGTAGCATAACCTTACAGAAAACTAACCCTGATGTGTTATATGTGTATTTAAAATAAAGGAACTGCAAAAGGTGATTGGGTCGAGGTTGTTCAGCAAGTTTGACTTAAGCAAGGATACAATGACTTGATGTTACTGTCATGGTCCGCAACCACTATCACCAATCAATGTCCGAGCCACCTGCATTAAACGCACATACAAAACGCATTCATACATTATCATAAACATTTGGTGTGCAACCTTAAAACATAGATACAAAACTCATTCAGTTCAAACATTATCACAAACATTTGGTGTGCAACCTTAAAATAACAAACACAGTCACTAAAATCTATCCCAAAACATATAAAAAATAGAGTTAATTGCATTTTGGTTCACGTGGTATGGTTAAATCAGAGGTTTAGTCCCTAAACTTTAAAGTAAAGATAGTCCTCATTTTGAGTTTGATTGCATTTTGGTCCTCGAATAAAATGAAATGACTAAAATACCCTTTGTCTTATTCAGGGAAGACAGGGGTAATTTGGTCATTTCACATCGACCAAGGACCAAAAATACAATCCAAACTTTAAAATGAAGACTATTATTGCACTTTCAAAGTTTTAGAGACCAAACTTGTAATTTGGCCATACCACAGGGACCAAAAATGCAATTAACTCTAAAAAATATAATGAAAAATAAACCTAATTTGAATTAATCGAATTGATTAGTGACTATGGATGAAGAATAAAAATCAAATCTTTAAAAACACATAAGAAAAATAAAACTTAAACTAAAATCAGAATATTCAATTCAATAAATTAAACGTGTAATTGCCATCAACGTATCAAAGAATACCAGTTCCATGGCTTTTGTTCAAATGACAGCTAATCGATCCATTGTTTATGTTTTCAATAATTATATTATCAGCATTCACATAGCAAATGGCTAGGTGATTGTGTGAAACAGAAGAAAAGCATGAGATATGAGAGAATTGAATTGACATAGCTATAAATGATAAAATAATTTATTAAGCCTTTAAAACTGCCATTGTTATTTCAATTAGAATACCATCAAGACACTCCATTATTTTTATATTTCATAAAATGTGTATCATTTCTAACTCATTGTACATGCTTCAAAGCATCAAATACAACTCAAACTTAGCCTCGTATACAAGGAAAGATGTTTGTTTTTTTAAATTCTTTTTCAGTTGCTTACACCTAACCATTGACGAAAAGACATTATGAGTGGCTATATCTTTCTTTTTCAAACAGTGAATCTTATCTTTCCTTTCCATTGACCAAAAAGACCATATGAGTGGCTTTGTATCTCAACATCACTGCAGCAGCTGGACTAGTTTCTATCTTCACATAAACTCTTCCAACCATACTTCCAATGGCTGCTTCTACTTCAGTTTCATCCATTCAAAATAGCTTTAAGTATGATGTTTTTTTAAGTTTCATGGGTGAAGACACCCGTAAAAACGTTGTCGATCATCTTTATCATGCTCTTAAGGACAAAGGCATTTACACCTACAAAAATGATGAGAAAATCAAGAAAGGAGAAAGGATCAATGATGAGCTTATCAAAGCCATTGAAGACTCCAAATTTTACATCATTGTTTTTTCGAAAAGTTATGCTTCTTCGTCATGGTGTTTAGATGAGCTTGTCAAGATTATGGAGTGTCACAAGATGACTGGCCACACTGCTTACCCTTTGTTCTATGATGTGGAACCCACCGAAGTCCGCAATCAAAGTGGGGCTGTTGGTGAAGCTTTTGCTAAACATGAAAATGAAGAGGCTGCTGAGAAATGGAGAGAGGCTTTGAAAAAAGCAGCCGATCTGGCTGGGTGGGAGTTGAAGAACACTAATGACGGGTAATTCCATATATATTCATTACTTTTGTTTGTTGCTAATATGTGTTTAAAATTGTTATAGTATTATGTTTCTACGTATATACTTCATATATGAATGTATGCTAAACAGATCTTGTTTTTACATACACACAGGCATGAAGCTAAATTCATCAAAAAAGTTGTTCAGCAGATTTCACTAGAAATGGAAGAAGTACCTGGTTTTTAGTTGGATTTGTTTATCGAAGAGGTTATTTGACAGGTTTATGTGTGACATGGGTATGTAATGGTTAATTAATGTAATGGTAGTTGTATCTTTTTAATGGAAATGGTTCTATGACATTGGTTTTGTAACATTTTTTTTGTGTTAACTGTTTTTTAACAGAAATCAATTAGAAACCTTTAGAGTTTTTAAACACGCCCTAAGCTCCTAAAGAGTGCTGCATCAATCATACTCTTGAAAACAAAAAAAAGTCATCATAACCATTAACACAATCTTACCAATTTAACCCATGTTTTAAAACATTAAGGTATGAAACGTGCACTATTAACCATTACCATGTGTGCTGTAAAAGCTTTACTGAAAAATGACAATTGATAAACTAAAGACAAAAAAACAGTACTAGACATTCACGGAGATACGAAATGTGAAAAGCAAAGTGATATAAAAAAGTAGAAATTGTCAAAAGCCATATGATACAGTCAACATGTGCATAAAGAGCATTAGGTGTCATAACTAAGTTCGTCACTTCATCACCTCCACATCACTATAACAAACTTTCACAACTAACCTCTTCTCACTCACAACAAACCTCACCTCAACTTACTCATTCGGCGCCACCACTTACATATCACCTTCATCTTCAATGTTATAAAAAAAAAAAAAAAAAAGATAACAAAACCTCTTGTCGTGCAGACGAGGTGAGACGATCGCGAGCCACGACACGCCAATCCGGTGTCACGACGAGGTTTGACGAAGCGCCTTACATAGCACGGCGAGGCTGAAGACGAGCGACACCTAGTGCTCTAAAACCATGTTGTAGCCTTATAAAGGTGGAATATAAAGTCATGTTGATTTAGGCCATTTGGCTACATTACAAAAGAGAAAAAAAAAAAAAAAAAAAAAGGCTAATGGCTATATTAGTGAGTTATGTTGGTGGGGTGAATGTATGATAGTGACACAGTAGTTCATTTTCGTAAAGGTGAGGAAAAAGTCTATATAAAGAGTAAATTACATCGTTCGTCTCGTGGTTTCGTTGACCGCAATCTATCGTCCCTCGAAAAAAAACGCACCACCCAACGATAACTAATGCCTCGTTAAGTCACCCAACTTGAGGGTATTTTGGTATTTTCCCTTACTTTTAACTTCATCTTCTTTCATTATCTATCTTCTTACTCCAAGAATAACCACCCACCACCATCTCCTTTATTCACCGAGACTAGGTGTGCATTTTGTAATAGTTATTTTTTCGATTCATCACAAATAAGCCGAGACTAGGTGTGCATTTTGTAATAGTTATTCAGCCGCATATCTTTTTTTTTTTCCTCGTTTGTATTCTTTAGTTTTAATGCGCCCGAAAGTTTTACATGTACAACATTGAGATTGAGGTCAAGCACGGAAATACACATTTAGAAGTCTACGTTTTTTAGTTGCTTTCACCGTGGAGTTATGATTACGACTCAAAATTGTCGGCAATTTTATTATGTAAATGACCGCTACGTATTGAAGTTTGAAGAATGAGAGGATTTATGCCATAAGGCGGGAAAAGTTATTATTTCTCATTAAGACAAATGAAGATTACAACACTCTATTTATAGAGACAAACTACACAATTGCTACTTGTACAAGATTACCGTTAAAACTACATTACTACTACTAAGACTACATGATTCCACATTGCACTTGAATCTTCGATGAAGCTTTAGCTTTCTTTGGTTTAGTTAACTTTGGTCGTTTGTTCCGATTCACGGTGTTGATTCTGCTGAACCTTGTTCTGATTCTGCTGAACCTTATTTTGATTCTGCTGAACTATATTGTTGATGTGATGAGCTGCTCCTTTACCCCCCCCCCCCACAAGTTGGCAATGTGTATGGATCACATATGCCTAACTTGGATAAGCATGTATAGTGAAGAGCCTTAGGTAATCCTTTGGTGAGAACATCTGCAGCTTGATGTTTAGAAGAGATGAACATAGGAAGAACTTGATTATTCTTGATCTTATCTCTAACAAAATGGCGTTAATCTCTATGTGTTTGGTTCGGCATGATGAGCGAGATTGGAAGCCAATGCTATGGTGGATTCATTATCACGTAAGATAGGGATAGGGTGGGAGTATGAACTTGCGGATCATCGAAGAGACATTGAAGCCGTAAGTTCACATGTACAATTTGCAAGGGCCCAGATTCAATTTTCGTAGATGACACGAAACCACCAATTGTTTCTTGGATGACCATGATATCAAACAAGGACCAAGAAATGTAGCATAGCTCGCGATGATCTTAGTGATGGGACAAGATGCCCACCACTATCACAATAAGTCGATAGTTGAAGATTGTTAGTTCTTGGGAAGTGTAAACCTTGACCAGGGCAAAGTTTGATATATCTTAAAACTTTGTATAAAGCATCCATATGAACAGTCCTTGGAGCATGGGAGAATTGACTGAGGGCTTGGGCTGCAAATGATAGATCAGGTCTAGTAATAGTGAGATAAATAAGCTTTCCAACCAGCTTCCTGTAAAGAGATGGGTCAGGGAGAGGTTCTCCATCTGTGAGATTAAGATTCTTGAGTGGGTCCAATGGAATAGTAGAAGGTTTATGATGAAGAACATCTGCACATTGTAGGAGATCCAAAGCATATTTCCTCTGGGACATAACAAGACCTGTGGAATTATGGAGGATCTCTATGCCCAGATAATAATGAAGTGGGCCTAAGTCTTTTATGCTGAACTGGTTGTGGAGATGTTGTTTGATGGTTTGAATCAAGGAATGGTCACTCCCTGTGAGAATAATGTCATCTACATAGATGAGTAGAGCAGTGAAGGAGGTATCTTTGGTGAGGGTGAAGACAGAAGTGTCCGCATAACTTTGATGAAAGCCCAAGGATAGAAGGAAAGTGGTTAACTTGGTGAACCATTGTCTGTTTGCCTGCTTGAGACCATACAGGGATTTCTTGAGTTTGCAGACCATGTTTGGTGTGGTGGGAGTGATGTATCCTTGGGGAAGAGACATGTATACTTCCTCATGTAGATCTCCATGAAGAAAGGCATTGTTGATGTCTAGTTGCTCAATAAACCGGTTCTTGTGTACAACCACTGCAAGAAGAGCTCGATGAAACCATTTTGGCAACCGGAGCAAAAGTTTCTTTATAATCTATGCCTTCCTTTTGAGTATAGCCTTTTGCAACAAGCCTGGCCTTGTGCTTGTCTATGGTACCATCTGATTTAAATTTGATTCTATAGACCCATTTACTCCCAATTGGTATCTTTCCTGGTGGTAGAGTGGTGACTTCCCATGTGGAGTTTGTTTCTAAAGCCTCTAATTCCTTTTTCATTGCTTCTACCCATTTTGGATCTTTAGATGCTTGTGAATAATTGTTTGGTTCAGTGGTGATGTTTATGTTGTGAATTAGATGTCTAGTGGATGGTGTATGAATGTTGGTATAATTAATGTAGTGAGTGTAGTGATGTTTTGTGATGTTGTGAATAAGTGACTTTGGAAGAGTGCATTGATAATTTGTGAGTTTGATGGATGGTTGTTTGGTTCTGTGGAGACTCTTTGTCTTTGGTGTTGGTTCAAGCAGGAGTGGTGATAGGATGAGTTTCGGTGGAGGTGGAAGGTGTGGTAGAATTAGGTAATGTGGTAGATGGTGTATCGTGTGTGTAGAGTTTCTTTGAGGATGGATCTGGTTGGTGAGTTGTTGGTGTGGGTTTGAACGGTGGGTTAACTGTGGATGTAAGTGGAGATGGATCGGTATCATTGGTGACCGTGGGTGATGAATGAAAGATAGGGAGATTGATGTGATCAGTGAAATGGGTGGTGGTGAGTGTGTTGCATTGGATGGTGAATGAGCAAAGGAAATTCGGTTTCATCAAAGAGTACATGTCTGCACGGTAATAAGTTTATGTGTGTTGGGATCATATAAGACATATCCTTTTGTGTGAATGAATAGCCAACTAGAATGGTGGGAATAGATCTTGGATCAAGTTTGTCGTGGCCATGATGATGAACAAAGCTCTACATCCAATAACTACGAGGTGATCAAGTGGTGGTGGTTGGTTATGTAAGAGTTCATATGGTGACTTGTGATGAATTGGTTTGGAGGGTAGTCTGTTGATGAGATGTCACAATTCTCAATTCCGGTCATTTCTCAATTTTACTATTTCATCGTTTATCGTAAACTAGGTTTACAAGTATTAAATTCGCGTAACCTTAATGGTTTAGCTGTGAATTCATGAACAATCATCAAGGACATTTCATATAGACTAAGTTTAGTCTACATATCATTAACATCATTGTCATCACATTAGTTCATGCATGGTTTTGCATTTCACATTAAACGTCTAATTTCATATTAAATAAACGTTATCGCGTGATTAATTATTTTGAACAATTGATCCATTACTTCCAAAAATTATCCCGATATATTTTTATACTCATATTAAGTTTATAAAATAATATTATGAGTTTACCCAGTGTTTTAAATTTATTTTGTAGATAAATTGTTATATTTATATAATTACGACGGTTTTCTTAAAAACTACACGATTATTATTATTTCACTCAAATTTTGCAAGAAATGTATTTTTATAATTTTTATGACCTTAATATATTTTATCTTGACCCGTGAAAATTTATTTTTATCTAACGCTACCCTATATACTCAAATGTGTCTACAAGTTCTCATTTAACTTCAATTAACTTTACTAAACATTACACTTATACTTATAAAAAAAAAGATATTAAGTAAATGATAACACCCCTTGTCGACAAGGGGTGAGTCATTTTCGACCCACAAATGTGATTCACAAATTTTACACTAAATATCTACTCAAGTCTTGGTATTATACTAATTACTTCACATTTCAAGTATATCCCATTTATTTCTTTCATGATATCATTTACAAGATAAACTAGCAACTATTTTCTCTCCATCTCCATCCTCAAAACCGTTGAATTAAGAAGAAGAAGGAAGCATCATAAAATTTTTCAAGACAAGGTTTTAACACTAGTATCACTCTTTGTATAGGTTTTGAAATAAAAACCTAGGGTGATTAGGAAAATCCATTGTTCTCATAAACCTCATCAATCACTAGTAAGCATTTCATACATATCATTATTTCCCATATTCATTTCTATGTTCATTTTATTATGCACAAGTAAAACATGCAAGTTATGTGATGTTTATACCACTTTTAAGGTTTTAAGTGTTATATATATATAATCCATCCTATAATTACTCCTTGTTATATATTATTTTTGGTGATGTCTAGGAACCCATGACACCCTAAGAAGGTGTATGGTAGGATTAGAATAGCTTCGGAGTTGTTTTGAATGGGTTAGAATAGGTTTGGCGAGAAAAACTCATTTCGACAAGTTTGCAAAAGGGTCTGTCCTTATTTTGAAATCTGGAAAATCCGACAGTAGGTAAAAATTTTGGCCTAGATATTTAGAAAATATACTTTAAAAGCGAAACCGTGGCCGCTTGAACGGATTAAAGCGGAGTTATAACGAAGAAGTTATGAATTTTTCAAGTTGGCGCGAAAAATATAAATTTGGAATTTCAACAAACATTGTTTATTTTGTACGAGTCAAAAATGAAGCTTGGGCGTTGTAAATTATGTCGACTTGTCAAAGATATGTTAGTATACTTGATACAAAGCTAAGGACCTTTAAAAGCGTGAAAAGCGGATTTGTAACGATTAAATTATACACGTTTACAAAAGTTGCCGTAACTTTTATCATATAAGAAAAACTATCTTGATTTCTAATAGACAAGTTTTGCGGCAAAACTAGAGACCAAGTTGAAGGTTGTTTTAACATTGATTTAGAACTTTTATAAAGTGATGTCTTCTAGTAAAAGTGAGATCGCCAAGTATATTTATCAAAATGTCCGACCGTTTAATTAGCGGAGTTGTAATGAATTAAATACGTTTACTCAAACTTTGCCGAAAAACCATCCTTAAACTATATTTTGGGACATAAGTACCATATTTAACCTCTATTTTTCTTTATGTTCGAGACCTTTAGGATGGAAACTTAAATGCTAAAACTTTGAGATAATGATACAAGCTTCCTAAAACCGTTGAGTTTGCTTCCTAACACTCGACGTGCACCATTTTACGACTAGCTTTTAGAGGCCGTTTAGTCACTTTCATGGAAATTTCAATGACATTATTTTACTGACGAAAAGTTATAATTTCACAATAAATCACTAAATGATTATCGTCGGATATCATTTCAATGTAAATACATGTGAAGTAATTTAAAAATGGTCAAGACGTTAAAAGATTATATTTTCAACGAAAAGTATTGTTTTCAAAAATTCATAAGTGGTATAAATATCATCCGAATTGCATGCATAACATTACATCATGACTTATTACATATCATATCATTCATAATAGGTCAGTTTCGAGATTCACGCTACTTTTCGGTGTAACCACTTTTGTCATCGCATCAATTCATCAAGTGAGTAATCACATCCCCTTTTTGCCGTTTTACTATATTTTGGGGCGAAATGCATGAACCATATTTGAACTAAATTGATTTCTAGTTTATGAACTCATTATGTTTGAACCTTTGAACTTGAATCAAACCCTTGAACTTAATTACGAAATTATGCCTTGTTTGAACTTATTGAACCGTACGTGTTATGACCTTGACCTAAAGTCTCCCATGTTCGGAGCATCACTATAAAGTCTCCCATGTTCGGAGCATCACTATAAAGTCTCCCTTGTTCGGAGCAACCTAAAGCCTCCCCGGTCCGGAGCAGAGTGTCTCACTATGTTACGGAGCGTTCTCAAAAATTCTCGCCTTATTGGTGGAGTGTGCAAATTCTCCCTTGTTCGGAGTGTTCTTAATTGTATATAATAGTTGTATGATGTATTGTTCGTACATTCGCATTGTTAGTCTCCTATTAGTAGGTAGTATGGATAGCGCTATTAGAGGTCGGCCAACCTCTCGTCCACTATGTTACGGGACGCATATTATTTATTCTAGGGCTTTGCACGGCATACATTATTATATCGTGGTACTATATTGTGAACTATTATGACCACTTATACTTGACTACTTGATACGCTATATTTTGTGCAATGGGTTGTGAACACACGGGTTGCAAGTTTTGTATGGGCGGAACTTGGAACCGAGTGGATTTACAATGCCTTTGCTTTGTGACCTCATTTGGCAACGTGTGCATGAACATAAGCTAGATATACTATATTTTTGTGCAATGGGTTGTGAACACACGGGTTGCAAGTTTTGTATGGGCGGAACTTGAACCGAGTGGATTCTGATGCCTTTGCTTGGTGGACTATTTTCGATGACCGAAACCTTTGTCTCTTTCTTACGAGTTTTCTTATTTTCTGAAACGTGTATACTCACCAACTATTTTCATAGTTGACCCGTTTTCTCTCATGCATTTCGGTGATCGTTAGTAAGCTTTTCTACCGGTCTTGCATAATGAAGTTTTCACTTGTCACTACAAATCGTTATGTAATAAAACGAAATATTTTGGAATCTAAACTTTGTAATATATTTGCCGATGTCGGCTAACCGGTATTGTAATGGTGTACTATTTCTTTTAAATCTTAACGTTGGTATGTTCTATTATCTTGTGCTTATGTTCCTTCCGTTACACCTCGTGTTTCCGCCTCCGTGCGGTGTGATGATTGGTATCGAGCCAAAGGTTATAGAGAATGCCGATTTTCAAAAATAAAAATCACAACTATAACCGGAATAAATTTTTATTTTTATTAAACATTGAACACCATCCGAGTCAACTAGTCCTATCGTTGCATCGTTAATCATAAAGTATACATAGCGATCAACTATGTCTAATTTATGAAGAACCATGCAATGATAAGAGTGGTAGTTTTAAATCATGTTTAGTCGAGTCTTTAGAGTCCGGTCACCGAAAGTTGCATTGGTTGGGTGGGTATGCATAGCATGTTTTTATATTCACGTCTATGTTACCGTACTTTGTTTATACCTTCTCTTTTCCATCTTTCGACTTGTTAGACATAGCATGTCTCTGTTCCTGTCATGTTTCGATCACTATAACACATTACCACCGTTCTAAACCTCATCTGCCTTCGTCCGAGTGTCATTTACTCAACCCGATATTTTGGTCCATTGCAGGATCATGGCTGCTAGAAACACACGCTCAGGAGTCAACAACAACGGCAACCCAAACAACAATGACAATCCAAACAACAACGCGACTGGAATAGCGGATCTACTCACCCAAATTATGACGCACCTTGATGCTAGAGCAACCAACAACGGAGAAGGTACTTCAAACACCGGTCATGGATGCGACTACAAGACTTTCATGACATGCAAGCCGATGGAATTTTATGGTACCGAGGGTGCCATTGGATTGTTAACTGGTTCGAGAATGTTGAGTCGAAACTTAGTATCACGAAGTGTCTTTGAAGGAAACAAGGTTGAGTTCTCTGTTGGTCTACTACAAGGTCGAGCATTGACACGGTGGAACAACCAAGCTGCAGACTAGAGGAAGAGGGCGCAAATCGTTATCTTGGGAAGCATTTAAGAAACTACTAACCGATGAGTCTGCGAGAAAAGATGAAGTGCTGTCGGAAGCGGAATTTTGGAATCACTTGATGGTTGGAGTAGAGGTCGACAAGTACACGATCCGTTTCCACGAGTTAACTAGGATGGTTCCTCACATGGTTTCCACTGTGGAGAAGTTGATCGACCGATATATATGGGGATTGATACCGGAAATTAGGAGGGACGTCACCTCGTCGAACCCAACCACTCTGCAAGCCGCTGTGGGCATGGCATATCGCTTGACAAATGATGTGATCAGGTCTGGAGAACTAACAAAAGCAAACGACAATGGACGAAAGCGACAGGAGGATCGCCAGGGAAGTCGAGACAAGGATCAGCAAAACAAGAGGCAGCGAATAACCAGGAACTATGGGCGACCACTCGGAGCGCAAAGGATATCTGAGTCCACATCCTATGTGTACTCGATGTAATTATCATCACTTAGGAGACTGCTCAAAGTGCCACAAATGTGGACAGACGGGCCACATCGCGCGGAATTGCTCAAACAGGACTGGGAACCAAGGACAAAGAAAAGCATGCTACGAGTGTGGAAGTCTGGATCACCTTCGGAACACCTGCCCAAAGTTAAAAAGAACACCTAACCAAGAAGGTAATCGTCCAAACCCGGCGTTGGCAATAGAAGGCCCACAAGATCAGAACATTGATGTTCCCCCGCACGTGGTCGAGCATTCTATCTGGGTACCGAGGAAGCCCGCAACGCGTAACGGGTACATTCTTTCGAACAACTACCTTATTTCTGTACGACATGATTTTGAGTGCATAACTTCCTTCCAATTTTTACCACGTTCACGACATTGATTAATTTGAGACCTATCGATATTGACTTTAGTTGTAAATTATGTTGTTGATTTGATTTGTGTAAGCAAATCCAAGAACGAACGGATCTTTCAAAAGACTTCATTCAAGGATGTTGAATCCTATCATACTAACAAATTGATTCCTAGCTTGATCTAGTGACAGTTCTTGTTTGATGAGTTGCGAAAATCAAGCTAAGAGTCAAGTTTTTACTCAAAAGGTCTTTTGAGGGATACGTTCGGTGTTGGGTAAGTTTACCCTATCAAATCTAATCACGAGCATGTATTTAGTTGGATGAGGAACCCATATGCATGAGCATTGGCATGATCATTTAGACTATTCGTACGAGCACGAACTTTTAGAACCTTTGTCGCGGTTCGGACTATAGTATCATTAATTGAATCACGAGGACGTGATTCCGCTGACATGGGAAGAATGTCACAATTCTCAATTTCCGGTCATTTCTCAATTTTACTATTTCATCGTTTATCGTAAACTAGGTTTACAAGTATTAAATTCGCGTAACCTTAATGGTTTAGCTGTGAATTCATGAACAATCATCAAGGACATTTCATATAGACTAAGTTTAGTCTACATATCATTAACATCATTGTCATCACAGTAGTTCATGCATGGTTTTGCATTTCACATTAAACGTCTAATCTCATATTAAATAAACGTTATCGCGTGATTAATTATTTTGAACAATTGATCCATTACTTCCAAAAATTATCCCGATATATTTTTATACTCATATTAAGTTTATAAAATAATATTATGAGTTTACCAGTGTTTTAAATTTATTTTGTATATAAATTGTTATATTTATATAATTACTGACGGTTTTCTTAAATACTACACGATTATTATTATTTCACTCAAATTTTGCAAGAAATGTATTTTTATAATTTTATGACCTTAATATATTTTATCTTGACCCGTGAAAATTTATTTTTATCTAACGCTACCCTATATACTCAAATGTGTCTACAAGTTCTCATTTAACTTCAATTAACTTTACTAAACATTACACTTATACAAAAAAAAAAAAAAAAAAAAAAAAAGATATTAAGTAATGATAACACCCCTTGTCGACAAGGGGTGAGTCATTTGTGATTCACAAATTTTTGGCAAATATCTACTCAAGTCTTGGTATTATACTAATTTACTTCACATTTCAAGTATATCCCATTTATTTCTTTCATGATATCATTTACAAGATAAACTAGCAACTATTTTCTCTCCATCTCCATCCTTGTGGTTCCATTGAATTAAGAAGAAGGAGGAAGCATCATAAAATTTTCAAGACAAGGTTTTAACACTAGTATCACTCTTTGTATAGGTTTTGAAATAAAAACCTAGGGTGATTAGGAAAATCCATTGTTCTCATAAACCTCATCAATCACTAGTAAGCATTTCATACATATCATTATTTCCCATATTCATTTCTATGTTCATTTTTATTATGCACAAGTAAAACATGCAAGTTATGTGATGTTTATACCACTTTTTAAGGTTTTTAAGTGTTATATATATATATAATCCATCCTATAATTACTCCTTGTTATATATTATTTTTGGTGATGTCTAGGAACCCATGACACCCTAAGAAGGTGTATGGTAGGATTAGAATAGCTTCGGAGTTGTTTTGAATGGGTTAGAATAGGTTTGGCGCGAAAAACTCATTTCGACAAGTTTGCAAAAGGGTCTGTCCTTATTTTGAAATCTGGAAAATCCGACAGTAGGTAAAAATTTTGGCCTAGATATTTAGAAAATATACTTTAAAACGAAACCGTGGCGCTTGAACGGATTAAAACGGAGTTATAACGAAGAAGTTATGAATTTTTCAAGTTGGCGCGAAAAATATAAATTTCGGAATTTCAAGCAAACATTGTTTATTTTATACGAGTCAAAATGAAGCTTGGGCGTTGTAAATTATGTCGACTTGTCAAAGATATGTTAGTATACTTGATACAAAGCTAAGGACCTTTAAAAGCGTAGAAAAGCGGTTTGTAACGATTAAATTATACACGTTTACAAAAGTTGCCGTAACTTTTATCATATAAGAAAAACTATCTTGATTTCTAATAGACAAGTTTTGCGGCAAAACTAGAGACCAAGTTGAAGGTTGTTTTAACATTGATTTAGAACTTTTATAAAGTGATGTCTTCTAGTAAAAGTGAGATCGCCAAGTATATTTATCAAAATGTCCGACCGTTTAATTAGCGGAGTTGTAATGAATTAAATCGTTTACTCAAACTTTGCGAAAAACCATCCTTAAACTATATTTTGGGACATAAGTACCATATTTAACCTCTATTTTTCTTTATGTTCGAGACCTTTAGGATGGAAACTTAAATGCTAAAACTTTGAGATAATGATACAAGCTTCCTAAAACCGTTGAGTTTGCTTCCTAACACTCGGCGTGCACCATTTTACGACTAGCTTTTAGAGGCCGTTTTAGTCACTTTCATGGAAATTTCAATGACATTATTTTACTGACGAAAAGTTATAATTTCACAATAAATCACTAAATGATTATCGTGGATATCATTTCAATGTAAATACATGTGAAGTAATTTAAAATGGTCAAGACGTTAAAAGATTATATTTTCAACGAAAAGTATTGTTTTCAAAAATTCATAAGTGGTATAAATATCATCCGAATTGCATGCATAACATTACATCATGACTTATTACATATCATATCATTCATAATAGGTCGGCCGAGATTCACGCTACTTTTCGTGTAACCACTTTTGTCATCGCATCAATTCATCAAGTGAGTAATCACATCCCCTTTTTGCCGTTTTACTATATTTTGGGGCGAAATGCATGAACCATATT
Organism: Chrysanthemum lavandulifolium; assembly: GCA_022545495.1. Classification (NCBI taxonomy): domain Eukaryota; kingdom Viridiplantae; phylum Streptophyta; class Magnoliopsida; order Asterales; family Asteraceae; genus Chrysanthemum; species Chrysanthemum lavandulifolium. The sequence goes on along the minus strand of CM040239.1, from coordinate 10,560,271 downwards.
TGAACTAAATTGATTTCTAGTTTATGAACTCATTATGTTTGAACCTTTGAACTTGAATCAAACCCTTGAACTTAATTACGAAATTATGCCTTGTTTGAACTTATTGAACCGTAACGTGTTATGACCTTGACCTAAAGTCTCCCATGTTCGAGCATCACTATAAAGTCTCCCATGTTCGAGCATCACTATAAAGTCTCCTTGTTTGGAGCAACCTAAAGCCTCCCGGTCCGGCAGAGTGTCTCACTATGTTACGGAGCGTTCTCAAAATTCTCGCCTTATTGGTGGAGTGTGCAAATTCTCCCTTGTTCGGAGTGTTCTTAATTGTATATAATAGTTGTATGATGTATTGTTCGTACATTCGCATTGTTAGTCTCCTATTAGTAGGTAGTATGGATAGCGCTATTAGAGGTCGGCCAACCTCTCGTCCACTATGTTACGGGACGCATATTATTTATTCTAGGGCTTTGCACGGCATACATTATTATATCGTGGTACTATATTGTGAACTATTATGACCACTTATACTTGACTACTTGATACGCTATATTTTGTGCAATGGGTTGTGAACACACAGGTTGCAAGTTTTGTATGGGCGGAACTTGGAACTGAGTGGATTTACAATGCCTTTGCTTTGTGACCTCATTTGGCAACGTTGCATGAACATAAGCTAGATATACTATATTTTTGTGCAATGGGTTGTGAACACACAGGTTGCAAGTTTTGTATGGGCGGAACTTGGAACTGAGTGGATTTACGATGCCTTTGCTTGGTGGACTATTTCCGATGACCGAAACCTTTGTCTCTTTCTTACGAGTTTTCTTATTTTACGAAACGTGTATACTCACCAACTATTTTCATAGTTGACCCGTTTTTCTCTCATGCATTTCAGGTGATCGTTAGTAAGCTTTTCTACCAGGTCTTGCATAATGAAGTTTTCACTTGTCACTACAAATCGTTATGTAATAAAACGCAATATTTTGGAATCTAAACTTTGTAATATATTTGCCGATGACGGCTAAACTGGTATTGTAATGGTGTACTCTTTCTTTTAAATCTTAACGTTGGTATGTTCTATTATCTTGTGCTTATGTTCCTTCCGTTACACCTCGTGTTTCCGCCTCCGTGAGGTGTGACAAGTTGTATGTGAATGTAGGAATGTAGAAGACATTATGTAGTGTTATGTTTGCATTGAGGTGATGATCCATAGGTTGTGACTTTGATTGTTTTGCCATCAGGAAGAGATACAAGGACTGGTGTAGTGAGTGTGTGGACATTGTGCATTAAGGTGAGTGTGATTGAGATGTGGTCAGTTGCACCACTATCAATTATCCAAGCATTTTTAAAATCAGTAATGAGAGTTGCAATAAATTTAGGAATTTTGAGACTAGTGGAGGAGAAGATACCTTGGAAGAGATTTCCTTGGTTGTTTTGAAGCATGAGTAGCACCTGATTGAGCTGATTTTGCAACTGATCCATTCTTGCCGATACATGATTCGTGGTGCCTCTTGAGTGTGTGGAGTAGAGTTGTGTCTTTGTGTCCTTCCGTCCTACCACCATGTTTCTGATCCTTGTAGTTCTTGGATTGGTAAATTTTGGTGTCCGTGATGGTTGATATTTTCCATGAAGAGGATGGCTGCTTTGGATATCCCACAATTTTGTAGCACTCCTCTTGTAGATGACCTTCTTTACCACAATTTCCACAAGAAACACCTTTCTTAAAGGTGCTTTTCCTTTCTGAGCTTGAGCTTATGGTTGAACCATTGGTAGTGTTTGGATGAAAATTGTTTCTTTCTGATTGATAATTGTTCTTGAGTTGAGAGTTTTGATGTGGTCTTGCATTGGTATAGGTGTTGTATCTTGGTGCAGAGTTGGCTTGTGGTCTTGCATTGGTGGTGTAGGAATTGAGGATGGTGGAGGTCATTGACTTAGGAGCAGTTCCTTCTATTTGCTTCTCTTCTTGCCTCACCATGGTGTATGCTTTTGCAGCTGATGGAAGCGGTTGCATCAGAAGAATTTGACCCCTGACATTAGAGTAACCTTCATCCAACCCCATCAAAAACTGAATTAATCTCTTTCTTTGATCTCTTTCACCATTAATCCTTCCATTTTCACAAGTACAACTGCAAATACACATGTAAGGCGCCTCCAGTGCATCATATTCATCCCATAACCCCTTTAACTTGTGATAATACACTTCAACACTGGAATTGCCTTGTTTCAACTGAACCATGTCATTTGTCAGTTGGAAGATTCTATGACCATCAATTTGAGCATAATGTTCTTGCAATTCATTCCATAATTTTGACACAGAATTGATGAAATTCAAGTTGTTGCTTATCTGTTCACTAACTGTATTCAAGATCCAAGAAATCAACATATCATTGTTTCTTTCCCAGATTGCTCTGAGATCTGATTCCACTAATGGTTCTAGATACTCTCCGGTGATGATTTTCATCTTATTCTTGGCATTGAGTGCTATGGTGATGGATCTTCTCCAGGAACTGTAGTTATCTGATCTAGTGAGTTTCTTGGAGATGAGAATGAGTCCTGGATGATCTGTTTGATGTAGAAACAATGGATGATTTGGTGTGATTTCAGTATCAGTAACTGTGGTAGTGGTTGCAGTTGTGGTGGTGTTTGTTCTGGTTCCCGCCATTATGAGTTTTGTAAAATTTTTGATTGATTTGTTGTTCAGATGATGATATTGTGATGATAAGATTGTTCCTGGTGTTGATTAGAGTATAAAGATGGTAATTTGGTTGAATTTGGTGGAGGAAAAGATGAGGAGTGGTGGTTGTTGTGGTGGTTTTGGGTTGTTATGGTGGTCGGAGTTTGTTAGAGATGATGGAGTTAGTTAGAAGTGGTGGAGTTGGATGGTGGTTGACGGTTGAGCATGATCATTTGCTCTGATACCATATTGAAGTTTGAAGAATGAGAGGATTTATGCCATAAGGCGGGAAAAGTTATTATTTCTCATTAAGACAAATGAAGATTACAACACTCTATTTATAGAGACAAACTACACAATTGCTACTTGTACAGTACTACTGTTAAAACTACATTACTACTACTAAGACTACATGATTCCACATTGCACTTGAATCTTCTGATGAAGCTTTAGCTTTGCTGGTTTAGTTAACTTTGGCTGTTTGTTCTGATTCTGCTGGTGTTGATTCTGCTGAACCTTGTTCTGATTCTGCTGAACCTTATTTTGATTCTGCTGAACTATATTGTTGATGTGATAAGTCGCTCCTTTACGTGACTTCTTATAACAGATTAAGATTTGGGAAGATCGAAAGTCTTCACCAATTGCGTGTTGAAGCCACACAATGGCTCGCTGTCAACTCATACTTTCTTGACTGCTCCTCGTCACCGATCACATCATACTTATCACCGGGTATGTGTTGAATATTTTTTTAAAAGGATTTTACTAAAATACAATTTCTTTGTATTTAGCTTATCAAAGTTTATTTTGGTGATCTTCTGTGTTATTTGACATGTGCATATTTATTTTTATCCATTCTGACATGTTTAAGATGATCATAGGGTCCATTGAATCGTGAAATGAAAATTTGGGCCTCAGATAGTGAAGAAGGATGGTTGCTTCCTAGTGATGCTGATTCATGGCGCTGTTTACAGACATTAGAATTAAAGAGCTCCTCTGAGCCTAGAGTCGAGGAGGCCTTTTTTAATCAAGTTGTTGCATTACCTCAAACTGGTCTTCTTTTGTTAGCAAACGCAAAGAAAAACGCCATATATGTTGTGCACCTAGAATACGGGCCTAATCCGGAAGCCACACGCATGGATTACATTGCGGAGTTTACAGTGACTATGCCTATACTGAGTTTTGTGGGTCAAAGTGATATATTGTCACATGGGGATCAGATTGTTCAGATTTACTGTGTCCAGACACAGGCTATTCAGCAATATGCTTTGGACATGTCCCAGTGCTTACCACCTCCATTTGATACTGTTGCTTATGAGAGACAAGATTCAACTCTTTCACGTGAGCCACCAAGTACTGAAGGATTGAACGGTTTGGAACCCGCTAGAAGTAATGCAGAGATATCTTTGGCTGTCTCTGTACCTAGCTCTGATCCCGGCTCTTTCTCGAGACAACCCTCAAGTTCTTCTTTGGCTGAAGGGTCCATGTTGAAGGAATCTCCTGCACCAGTAACGGAATCACCTCCAGTTGTGGCAAGTCCTACGTTGTCCCGAAAACATTCCGATCTGCAAAGTCCAATCAGCGTCCCTGAATCTAGTGAGCCAAAGATTGTTCCAGTTGATAGGCAGGTGGAAACTGCTGACTTAGTAACTGATTCAAACAAAGTTTTGAAAGAAGATGGTACTATGTTTAAGCATCCAACTCATTTGGTAACTCCTGCCGAATTGATGGCCACATCATCGACTGAAATTAATCATGTTACTGAACAGAAGATTGAAGTAGATTCAAATGTACAAGATGTGATAATGAACCCTGATCAGCAGAATGTTGAGTTGGAAGTTAAAAGGTTGGTGAAATCGGAAAGAGTCAAAATGTTGGTGGATACATTTCAGAGCAAAAGGAGAAATCCTTTTCTTCACAAGCATCAGGTTTCGGATTTGAAATGGGAAAAGATCGTCATCTTGACGGGTCCAATTTGGGTGCGCAGGATGAAGTTCAAGATGCGAACGTTGATCTTCCTTCCGAGTCAGCAATACCTGCAACAATTGACTCATCGGCGTCTGTTTCAGCAACTAAAGGGAAAAAACAAAAGGGAACGAATGGTCAAGAATCAACTCCATCGTCTCCTCCTTCTCAAAGTGTATACAATTCAACTGATTCTCATAACGAAACAGGAGTTGGCTCAAGTGTTCCCTCTGGTGATGCAATGATACTTTCACAACTTCATTCTGTGCAAGAAATTATTGCTCAGGTAATTATTTATATAATATTAAATCGTTTTTCTTTCCAACTATGATACCTTTCTTGCTGTTCGTGTTTTTTTTTTTTTTTTTTTCCTTGCCATTCGCGTTTCTCTTCATGTTTTTCTTACAATTGTCAGTTTTGCATATTTTTTTTCTAGGTTCTAAGCAATCAAAAGGAAATCCAAAAGCAGATGCCAACAATGGTTACGAATACAGTTACCAAAGAAGGCCGGAAAATAGAGGCAGCCATAGGAAAAAGCATGGAGAAAACATACAAAGCTAATTTTGATGCTGTTTGGGCTCGGACTCAAGAAGAATTTGCAAAGCAGGAAAAGTCAAACCGAGATCGCAATCAACAAGTGTCCGCTCTGATTACAAATGGACACAAGGACTTGCTTGCAACATTTGACAAAATGTTGAAGAAGGAAACATCATCACTCGTTGCATCTGTGGTGCGCTCAGTTACTCCGATTATTGAGAAAACAGTGTCTACAGCAATCACAGAGGCTTTCCAGGTGACATAATCTGAACATTATAGTTTGTTCTAAGCATTTTATTTAATTCAGGTCTGACTCTAATTTGTGTGCAGAGAGGTGTTGCTGATAAGTCTGTAAATCAATTGGAGAAATCGGTAAATTCTAAGCTCGAGGGTAGTATTGCTAGGCAAATTCAAACTCAGTTTCAAACTTCTGGCAAACAAGCTTTACAGGTATTTATCATATCAGAATTGACGTCATTTTTGTGAGTTAGTCACATCTGTAAATTATTTTATTTATTACTGATAAATTGATAATCATCTAAGCAAATTAAAGATGCCTGATACTCGTATGTATTTTCGTCTGAACCTTCATTCTATCTTACAGGAAGCACTTAAATCGAGTATGGAGGCTTCTGTTGTTCCTGCCTTTGAAATGTCTTGTAAAGCCATGTTTGATCAAGTAAATGCTACGTTTCAAAAGGGAATGATCGAACACACAAGTGCAGCTCATCAGCAAGTCGAGTCTGCGCATTCTCCTTTAGCAATTGCTTTGAGGGTAAGAACTTGAAACTTCTTTTTTTCTCCTGAAAAGCTAATTTGATTTTTCAGTGACACTGAGGCACTGTATTTGTTTCTAGGATGCCATTAATTCAGCATCGTCTATGACTCGAAGCTTGAGCGGTGAATTTGCTGATGGCCAAAGGAAGTTGGTAGCTCTTGCACTTGCTGGGGCAAATTCTGAATCGGTGAACCCATTGGCAACCCAAATTAGCAATGGACCTATAGGCAGTTTTCACGATAAGGTTTGTTTATCTCTGTATTATGTTGCATTCAATCATTGTGATGTATCTCGATAACATTCTTATGTATATGTACTCATTTTCTGTAACAGATGGAGGCGCCATTGGATCCAACAAAAGAGCTTTCTAGGTTGGTGTATGAGCACAAATATGATGAGGCTTTTACTGCTGCCCTGCAAAGAAGTGATGTCTGGATTGTTTCCTGGTTATGCTCTCAGGTATGTTGTCTGCAATGTTATTTGTTTCGGTAATACTTTTGAGTGCATTAGTGCTTGTTAAAACCCTATCAACCACATGTAGAGTCAGATAGGGACACTTGCGTGCCTAGTAAGCTGTGAGGGCAGTATTTAATATCAGGAAACAGGCGGGTTTGGTTGTGGTTAACATTTATAATACATAATGAGTGGATAAGTTGTACGTTTGTAGTGTACGAGTCTCAGTTTAGGTAGTGCTCTTTAGGGGAGTCAAATCTGTCACCACGAACATCTTACAAGTGTGTCCCCCCTCGAGTCTATTGCTTACTGTATTTCTAAATGTCACCTCCAGCATTGCGTTGGTTAGTTTCGTCTCACTGTCAATATGGAAAGGTAGATTGGAGGAGTAACATTCTGTTGATACTTGAAAACACGTTGGATCATTTCAGTAGTATATATATATGTTACCAATACACTTCGTGCAGAACATTAACAAACACTACTTTATTTTGATTGTTGTCAACCAGGTTGACTTACAGGGATTATTATCAAGCAATCCTTTGCCCTTGAGTCAAGGAGTACTACTCTCGTTGCTTCAACAGTTGGCTTGTGACATTGGCAATGACACATCAAAGAAACTTGCATGGATGATGGACGTTGTAGTAGCCATAAAGCCATCAGACAGTATGATAGCAATGCACGTACGACCCATATTTGATCAAGTCAAGTCTATACTAAACCATCAAATAAGCATTCCCACAACCTCAGTGGCCGAGCGTTCAAAAAATCGTCATGAAACTCATCAGCTCTACACGGGACCCTGTAAAGCAGTTGATGGTCGGTCCACCTGATGGATGGTGGTTAATATATATTTACGAGGGACTGTTTGTACAAAGCTTTAGAATTTTGTCGGCGATAAGTCTTGCGCCTAATTAAAATGAGTCTTGGGGTTTTTGTTTTCTTGCTTTGTTATTTTATAATGAATGTTTTAGGTCTGTTTATCCAAAATTTGTACATTTATTCTTATGTATTAAGTTTTTGTTTTTTTTGATCTTGTAGAGGTTGATTTTATGTGATAGGGCTGTATACTTTTTATTTAATCCAAAGTTTTGAGATGTTATTTTTGTTTTTTAATTCTTTTTCAGTTTGTCCATTTATCTATTGAGTGACAAAATTTGAATGAATTGTTTTTATGGTGTTACTTTTAACTTTCAATATGTTGCACTATACTAGTATGTTGTAGACTTGTAGTGTAGCTAAATGGTCCAAATCAACATGACTACACATATTCATTTTTTTGTAGTATGGCTTTTGACAATTTTTATTTTTTCATAAGACTTTTGTTCACATTTCACCTCTTCATGAACCTATAGTACCGTTTTCTGTCTATACTTTTATCAGTTATTTTATGTTGCACTATACTAGTATGTTTCATGAAGATGGGTCAGATAGTGAAGACAATGACTTCATAGTTGATGAAGAGCATATGATACATGATGTTGAGGTGGATATGCAAGAATTTAGGAGCAACATATATGATAATGTAGAATGGGTGGGTTGTAAAAAGAGATAGTTGCAAATGTTAATAAGGACACATATGGTGAGGGTGCGAGAAATGAGGAAGAAGATATTGTTCATGCGGATTTTGATAGGGGTACTGACTCAGATAAGGCATTGAGGACATTAGCCAAAGTGAACAAAGAAAATGATGGTAACATTTGGAAAGAGAACTTTTTCATAGGACAAACATTGTGTTGTTAATACTGGTAGGTTGAATGGAATGAGGGTGACTTGTATCAAGCTAAGTGTCTTTGGGGAGACCAGTGTGTTGTTAATATGAGGGATATGGTTTGCTCACGTACCAATCAATCAATCCACACTATTTCAAAGAACACAAGTTAGGTCAAATTAGGGCTTTTAAATTTAGGGGTTTTCAAAATAAAACAACTTACCGTCTTAGAACCATAATAAAAGCGTCTCCCTAGGTTGATTGGAGTTCATGATGTGTGAATGATTGATGGGGCTCCACATCTCAAGCATCGGTTTATTTTTAGTTTGTGTTTGTGATTTGACCGTTGGGTTTGTGATAGTGTTTGTGTTTGAGTTTGCGTTTGTGTGTGTTTATTAATAAAGGGACAACAAAAAGCGAAATGACAATAATGTCCTTGTATTAGTACACTGGATTAGCTAACTAACGGTCAAACTAACAGAAATATTGATCAAGGGACCAAACCCGTAACGGGTCAAAACTAGGGAGAGGATCTGAAAAACAAATAGGGACCAAATCCGTAATACCCGACAAATCACATGGACCATTTATGTAATTAACTCTTAGCAAAATGACTAGAATTGACAACACTGGAAACATATATTTAGCTAACAAAAGCTACAACAAAAAGTGGAACAAAAAGCAAAAAAGTAGTAGTACTCGGTAACAAATAAATTCGGGGATCAAACCAAACCACATCATTTTAAATAAATAAAACAAGTGCAATACCCGTGCGTTGCCCAGGCACATCTTTTCTTTTTACGTTGTTTGACTTAGTTGAGAAATATTACAATATATAAAGAAGAGTAAAGTCCAAAATACATCCCAGTGGTTTGTCCTTTGTCTCGCTTTACATCCCTAAACTTTTTTTTTTGGCACAAAATCATCCCTCCGTTAGTAAATTCAGTTAATAAGGTATATTTTAGTGGAGAAAATGATTAGTAGCATTGATAAAACAATTATATAGTAAAAGCGACAGAACAATAGTTTACAAGCAGGAAGCTCATATGTCGAAAAAATAATTCTAATAACAATGTCGGAGCAAGTCTTTAAAGCAATTTCTAAGATGGTGTTAGATAAATTGATGAGTTTATTTTATTTTGGGAGGCGTAGATTAAATTACTTTGACTCAAGACAATTTCCTAGAAGATGTATTCGGTTGCTTTTTTTCTTTTTTTCTTAATCTTATCTTTCTTTTCATTGACGAAGACCAAATGAGTGGCTTTTGTTTCTCAACAAACATAAACACATCACTGCAGAGCAGCTGGAACTAGTTTCTTTCTTTCACATAAGCTCTTTCAACCATATCAGTTTCATCATAAATTCACAACACCTAACTAATCACCTTCACATTATCAAGTTTCTTTCTTCTCCATTTTTTTCACTTTTCTTGGCAATCAGTTTGTAGAAATGTCGACCTTCAGCAAGATATTACGTTTCTCCTCCGATCCTTCAACCATAACTTCATTAGGAATTACGCTGATGCTAATGCTAGTGGGCTTTATCTACTTTTATTCAATGGCATCTTCTTCTAACTCATCTGCCCCAAAAAAAGAAGAATCTTCTTCTAACTCGACTTCATCCATTCAAAAGAGGTTCAAGTATGATGTTTTTTTAAGTTTCAGGGGTGAAGACACCCGTAAAAACTTTGTCGATCATCTTTATCATGCTCTTAAGGACAAAGGCATTTACACCTACAAAGACGACGAGAAAATCCAGAAAGGGAAAAGGATCAGCGATGATCTCATCAAATCCATTGAAGACTCCAAATTTTACATCATTGTTTTTTCCAAAAACTACGCTTCTTCGTCATGGTGTTTGGAAGAGCTTGTCAAGATTATGGAGTGTCACAAGATGCCTGGGCACACTGCTTACCCTGTGTTCTATGATGTGGAACCCTCCAAAGTCCGCAAACAAAGTGGGGCTATTGGTAATGCTTTTGTCAAACATGAAAAGGAAAAGGTCATTGGAAATGGAGAGGCTTTGAAGAAGTACCGATTTGGTGGGTGGGAGTCAAGAACACCGTTGATGGGTAATTTCTTACTTTTGTTTGTTGCTACTATGTGTTTAAAAGGATCATGGATAAAAGATTATTATTACATTCTATGCTATATATATGTTGGGAAAAGTGAATATGGGGTTGTCTCACATGTAAGCTTACATGCGAAATCATTCCAAATCACTAAAATTACGTCATTTTTATTATTATTTTACCTTAAATTGATAAGTGGAACTAATGTATGCGTAGTGAAACGCTTTTTAACGGTGAACTAAATCAAACCATTGTTGAATCTAGAACTAATTGGTTACTTAATAGAAACACCTACAATATGATGTAGAAAAAGCAAGTATCAAAGTGAACCCAACTTAAGTTATGTTATGATGCAATCAAGAGAAAACACTAATATCGTGAATAACATAATAGAAATGATGTAAATTTAACGTTTTTCTTGTTAAAATCACATAATTTTTAAAGGTTTCGCATGTAAACTTACATATGAGACAACCCCATATTCACTTTTATGTTTGTATGTTATAGATCTAAAACACTCTTCATATTATATAGTGAATACTAAACAGATCTTGTCTTTACATACAAACAGGCACGAAGCTAAATTCATCAATAAAATTGTTCAAGAGATTTCGCTAGAGTTACGTTCCATCAGTTTTGGCTTTGATGAAAAGTTAGTCGGCATGGAGGCTCGAGTAAAGGATGTTGTTTCATCTTTAGAAGTTGGTATTGATGAAGTTCGCATGATAGGGATCAAGGGCATGGGAGGAGCTGGAAAGACAACTACAGCGAGAGCTGTTTTTGATCATCTATCTAATCATTTCGAAGCTAAAAGCTTTGTTGGGAATGTGAGGGAAGTTTCAAACGCCTCTATGTTTGGTTTGAAGAATTTACAAGAACAAGTCCTTTCAAATGTGCTAAATGAACAAGTCACTCTAAATAGTGTTGATGACGGGAAAGACATGATGAAAAGGAGGATGTTTGGTAAAAAGGTTCTTCTTGTTCTAGATGATGTGGACCACATACATCAACTTAGGGCGTTAGCCGGTGAGCCTAAGTGGTTTAAGCCAGGAAGTAGAATTCTCATTACAACAAGAGATGAGCAAGTATTGGTAGCACACAGAGTGGACGTGATTCGTGATATTGTTCTCTTATCGGAACCGGAAGCAATGTCCCTCTTTAGTAGGTATGCATTTGGAAGAGAGAATCCACTTCAAGGATACAAAGAGCTGTCAGGAAAAGTTGTGCGTTATGCTGGTGGTCTTCCCTTAACAATCGAAGTATTGGGTTCATTTCTTTGTGCTAAAGATAAGCTTGAATGGGAAGATGCCATCGAAAGACTAAAAAAAATTCCCTTAAAGGACACTCTGGAAAAGCTAGAATTAAGCTATAAGAGTCTGGAAGATGAATATAAGGAAATATTCCTAGACATTGCATGCATATTGAAAGGCCGTACCAAAGAAGATGCAATCAGAATTCTTGAATGCTGTGGATTTTATGCTAGAAATGGTTTAAAAGTTCTTGAGCAGAGATCTCTCATAACGATTATTTCTGATGAATTTGATCAGCGGGTCTTGGGCATGCATGACCACATAGAAGAAATGGGAAAGAACATTGTTCGTCGTTCGCACCCGGATGAAGCTAACCAGCATAGCCGATTATGGATTGATGAGGAGATTGAAGATATATTGGCTAATGACAAGGTAAAGATGAGTTTACTTTTAATGTAGAGAAAACTAAAACTTTTGCATTTGTTCTGACTTCTCGAGGTTTCGACATTGTTTTTGGAGTGCAGGGTACTGAAGCAACAAGATGTCTAAAACTTACAACTTCGAGAGAAAATTCGATAATTGTTATGAAAGGTCTTGCAAAAATGAAGAAACTTAGATACCTTGAAGTGAATCTTGTTCGGGATTTAAATAATGACAATTGTCTTGGCAGTGATCTGAAATTTGATGATGCCAGCCAATATTTTACAAATTCTTTAAAATATCTAAAATTTGAGAATTACCCTTTCTTGTATTTACCTAAAACATTTCAAGCAAACAATCTTGTTGGACTTGAAATGAAGGGCAGCAGAATGGTACAACTTTGGGAAGAGGGAGAAAAAAAGGTAGAATAATTTGTTGATTGGTTGTTTTGCATAATTCCTAATAATGTTATTAATTTATTAATTTGCTAATACGCTAACATTAATCTTTTTGTCTTATTTTTGCTAGCAGGTTCTTATAAAACTCAGATTCCTTAATTTCGATGAGTTAAAATTGACGACCTTTGACTTTAGGATTACTCCGAATCTCAAGAGGTTATATCTGTACAGTTAACGTGGTTATCAAATAGTAAAAAAAACTATTCGTCCCTAAGGTTGTATCAAAACAACACGTTTCGTCTCTTTTTTGAAATAAATACACCATTCCTCCCCAACGTCTCCATTTCGTAACCCCGACGTCCTTTTTCCAACGGCCGTTTGTCAAGGCTCGGTCAGAGTCAGCACGTGATTTTCACACGAGGGCAAGATGGTCTATTCAGTCTTTTTTTTTTTTTTTTTTTTTTTTCTTCTTCTTTTTAATTTATTTTTATTTTCTGTCTTACCCATGTTAGTATTTACTCCACCCCCTATATAATGTTCGGTCTAGGCTTATTCTTATTACACACAATCCCTAAACTTTTCAATCTCTTAAATTTCAAAAGTTCAACAATGGTAGCAACTACAGTTACCAAAGAAGGCCAAAAATCGAGGCAGCCTTAGGAAAAAGCATGGAGAAAACTTACAAAGCTAATGCTGATGCTGTTTGGCCTCGGACTCAAGATGAATTGCAAACTAGGAAAAGTCAAACCGAGATCGCAATCAACATGTGTCCGCTCTGGTTACAAATGGATACACGGACTTGCTTGCAACATTTGAGAAAATGTTGAAGAAGGAAACATCATCACTCGTTGCATCTGTGGTGCGCTCAATTACTCCGATTTGTGAGAAAACAGTGTCTACAGCAATCACAGAGGCTTTCCAGGTGACATAATCTGAACATTATAGTTCGTTCTAAGCATTTTGTTTAATTCAGGTCTGACTCTAATTTGTGTGCAGAGAGGTGTTGCTGTTTGTACAATGCTTTAGAATTTTGTAACGGCGATAAGTCTTGCGCCTAATTAAACGAGTCTTGGGGTTTTTGTTTTCTTGCTTTGTTATTTTATAATGAATGTTTTAGGTCTGTTTATCCAAAATTTGTACATTTATTCTTCTGTATTAAGTTTTTTGTTTTTGCTCTTGTAGAGGTTGTTTTTATGTGATAGTGTTGTATACTTTTTATTTAATCCAAAATTTTGAGATGTTTCTCCCTTTTTTCAATTTTTTTTTTTCAGCTTGTTCATTTAGCTATTGAGTGGCAAAATTTGAATGTATGGTTTTTAACTTTTTATGGTTACTTTTAACTTTCAATATGCACTGTACTAGTATTTTGTAAAGCGATAAGTCTTACGGAGAGGGGGGAAAGGCCCCCTATAGTGTTTCGCCGGAACACCTAAGTTGTATGGAAAAAATGTGAAAATATGATGAAAATATATATGTCAGTGCCCTCACCCACAAAATCCAAGTGCCTTCGTCGTCTTAATTTGCTAACTATTCAAGAGTAATATAATGAAGAAAAAAAACGGATTTTGTGGTGGTTTTGAAGTTTTGTTCGACTGGGAAATGAAGTGAAAGGGGGTGATGGGGATGATGGGCATGTGGAAAGTGAGACTATGGGATAGTGTGCTAGTGGGTTATTATAATATAATACTTTTAATACTATTTAATTTCATATTTACGAGTATCTTTTTTGTTTCACCATATACGGAGTATATGTTTAAGATGCACATTGGCATGATAGGAGTATTAGTTAGTGCTGTAGTTTTTTTTTCAAATAAATTTTAAAATTGATGGTTTTTATACAATAATCACGACACTTTATTGTTTCTATCTAAAATATAATGTAGTTTCACAACTTGCATTTTTGATACACTTATACAATTTATACTTTAAGTATATGTATTTGATCCATGGGTAAAACAAAGAGTTAAACTGTTTAACTTGAAATTGGCTTAAAACAGTTTAAGGGTCTGTTTGGTTTGTAGATGGGTTTTGGATTAGAATTTGAATTTGGGTTGGTATTAAAAACTTGTTTTATTAAAGGGTTTAGATTAAGATTTAAGTTATGATTAAAATTTGATATATTTAAAATTATTATATGTATATTAAAAATAACTAAAAGAGAAAGGAAAAAGTGAGGCTAAGAATATAAGTGGTCTCACAATTTATCTAGTTACTCTAAAACAAGAAGATGACCAATGTTTTATGCAATTCAATTTTTTTTTTGGCTTGGTGCCTATTTTCAAATCCGACCTATAAATAACAAACAAGTTTTAGAATGTCTAATCATATCCTAGTGACCAAACCCATAATCCAAACGGGCCCTAAGTGTTTGCTTTGAAATTAACTTAAAATAATGGTTTTTGCATAGGAATAAACCCGACCTGACCTACTTGTTAGTTTTTACTCTACTAAATAAAATCAAAATGGATGGTAACCCGATTGCTTTTACTGATCGGTGCCCCCTCTAACTACATTTCCTGGCTCCGCCACCGCCTCAAATGGCCCAAATCAACATGACTTCATATTCATTTTATAATATGGCTTTTCGACAATTTCACTTTTTCATATTACTTGCTTTTCATGTTTCCCCACTAAGTGAATCTCTAGAAATGTTTGTTTTCTGTCTTTAAATCTTCAGTTGTCATGTTTCCCCACAATGTGAACCTCCATAACTGTTCGTTTACTGTCTTTAATCTATTCAATTATCACTTTTCAGTTAAGCTTTTACAGCACACATGGTTATAAGTGCACACTTCATACCTTATGTTTTGGAACATGGGTTAAATTGGTTTTATGTTAAGATTGTGTTAAGGGCTAATTCTGAAACTAGCCCTTCCGCTCAACCTGTCAACCTTTTCTAGACCTAAAAAAGTGCTCTTTTCAAAAAAATCAAGCGAATTGCGACTTTTTTACTTTTGATAAGAAGCTGATAAGTGTCACCAAAAAGTAACCGCACCTTCTTCTTTTTTTGTCATGTGTAAGGTACTTTGTTTAGTACCTTTTTGTGTACTTTTCGAGCGACCTATGTTAAGCGACTTTTTTTGTATTTGAAGCGACCTTCTATTTTGTCATTTTCTATAAAAAAAAGTCAAACTTAAAAAAATATTATTTTATTCTTTTTGTCCCCTACAATAGTTAACCGACTTAAGAGAATTGCGGCTATGTACATTAAGCGACTTTTTTCACTGTTCCCTTTGTATTTATTTTTTGAAAAAGTATTATCTTTAAAATACTTTTAAAAATCCAACAATTCATTTACTATTTAACATCAGTAAGCACATCGAAATTTACTCATGGTTTATCGATCAACCAAACTATTGCCTTCAAGGCCTCAACCTCAACAACTATGTCCGATTGTTTGGAATTTTCTTCTGGCGTAGCTACATGTACCTCTCGATCTTGTGCACCTACATGTACCTACGAAGCAAGGTATTTAAATTACTTCAATGTTGTGGCGAAAAGAGAATTTTCTTAGTGTTTAATATGAGGTAAATATTAATGAAATTTGTATTTTACCTCAACAACAGAGTAAGGTCTTTCAATAGTGGCATCATCCGCATGTACTTGTCTTTCTCTACGATCCAACTCTCTAAAATAAGCATTACTAGCTATAAACCATGTTTGCAACATCTCTGCATTAGTTGGAACAATGTCCAATACTGGATTTGAACCCCTGGTAACAAATTATTATAAGGTCAAAAACAAATATAAAGAAATGGTAACTTAATTGACAAATAAAAAAATTTAGATGCTTACGAGCCCAAACAATCTATTATAATCACGTTTTGAGAATGTTGTATCCTTTGTCCATGCAAGAGCATGTGGGATCTTACTCGGGTTTTTCTTCCACCATGAATTGATGTTGGGGTAACTCTCGAGAATCTATATTTAGCACGAAAGAAAACAATCAAACTAATGTGATTCCTAGTCATTTACAATTCTAAGTAACCTATGACTTCATGTGGAAAGTTCCTAGCATACAACAACATGACAAGAATTACAAAAAGTTTTTTCCAAAATCGTTAACAAAAGCTGATATGGTCATAAAATGCATAAAAACTAACCTTAAAAGCCTAGATAAAACCAGATAGATTATATGTGGCACTTCTACCTAGGCCTATTTCTTGCTTCTTTTTGTAACACGATCCATAATGCCTAGGAACCACATTGACTAAACTGGCGTAGTAACGTCTCCACAAGAACTCACCCCATGGATTAGGAACGTTGTACCGAACCCCACGACCAATAAATACAACCTCAGCCACTATCAAAAGGCAAACTCTAACCGCATCCTCATTTGATAATGCAGAAAACAATGTATCATTTTCAAACCATTTTAAAAGCTCTTCCCCTTTTACAATATCCTTTCTTTGTAACTTTTTATCAAGAAAGACACGCAAACCAAAAGGGCAATGATCACTTTCTATAAGGTCAGGCAAAGCACCAAAAAGAAAACCCGTCATCAATAAAAACTCTCGACGACCAAATTCAAAAAGATTATTACCAATTACGTAGGTAATTTTGGGGAGGATGGAATTATCAAGCAATTTTGGGACATGTTGGGACATGTTGTAAAACGAAATTTAGCATATGATATCATTTACATGACATGGAATATCTAACCATGGCCCAAAAACAATTTCTCTAAACAAGCTAATTCGATTTTGATTCCTTCCCAACTTACCTTTAATCTTTCCAAGCAAATGTATCTCAGAACGCACGGTTATCTTAGCATAAAAAATCGGCTTAGACTTTCCATTTAGGGTTTTACTAATTAAAAACGGCAAGTAATTCAAGTTGGCATAAATTATCTGGGTTTAATGAATTAACCACGGGTTTGATTTTGTGTTTGGTAATAGCTAGAGAAGATGAAAGAATTTTGGGTTAGGGTTTACAACAATTAGGGTAGTGGTTTGATTTTGATTTTGATTTTCGGTTTGATTTGAATAGTGTGTTGGTAAGTGAAGATGAAAGAAGTTTGGAGTAGTGTGTTTTGGGATAGTTTGATTGTATTTGTGTATTTTGGGGTGGTTAATTCAGGGGTAAGGATCCAATTAGAAGAAAACTTAAAATGAGAAGAATGAGAAATAACTATAACCTCATATTTGAGATTCATCGACTTGAATTAGATGCATCTTTATTCATTTAGATGCATCATAATTAGTTTCGAAAGTTATTTTGAAGTGAAAACGATGCAAAGTAATACTAGCAACAAATTTGACCCGTAGAAGATGGAATATACATAGGATTCATCTAACTTGAGAAAACGCATCTAATATATGTATATGCATAAATTTTTTAGTTATAAAATATATTATAATGCATCTAAAAGATTAAGGATGCATCTAATTCAAACTGATGCATCTCTAATGTGTAATTATAGTTATTTCACATCCTTCTTATTTTAAGAATTCTGCTCATTTGATCCTTTTTTAAAAAAATTATTTTAGGGTACATAAAATAAATTATTTTAAAAAGTAGCAATTTAAAAAAAAAAAAAACTACACATGTAACAGTACTTTGAAAAGTGAAAAAACCGCTTAATGTAAATAGCCGTAATTCGCTTAACTATTGTAGGGGACAAAAAGAATTAATAATATTTTTTTAAGTTTGATTTTTTTTTATAGAAAATGACAAAATAGAAGGTCGCTTCAAATACAAAACGCTTAACATAGGTCGCTCGAAAAGTACACAAAAAGGTACTGAAGAAAGTACCTTACATATGACAAAAAAAAAGAAAAAGAAAAGGTGTATGAACTTTTTTGTGACACTTGGCATCTTCTTATTAAAAGTAAAAAAATCGCAAGTCACTCGTAATAGTACTATAGTTTAAGAACACTTTTCTAGGTCTAGAAAAGGTTTACAAGTTGAGCAGAAGGTCTAGTTTCAGAATTAGCCTTTGTGTTAATGGTCATGATGATTTTTTTTTTTTTTTTTTTCCATCAAAGTTTTCAAAAGTATGATTGATGAAGCACTCTTTAGGAGGTTGGGGGTGTTTAAATTCGCTTATATAAAGGGCTTTGTTTTTTTACAAAGAAAAAAACTAATGGCTTATGTTTTATCGAAATACACTTGTTCAAATAGTGTTTAAATTAGCTTATGTAGTTTCAAATTACAATATTAGCAAAATGACTAAAGATGACAACACTAGAAACAATCACAATATTAGCAAAATGACAACACTAGAGACATTTTGTTAGCAAACAAAAGTTACAACAAAGAGTGGAACAAAAAAACAAAAAAGCAGTTGCGAAGAAGAAAAGCCACAATACATCCAACCTGTCCACTATCCAAATCCAAACCACATCATTTTATATAAATAAATTCCTTGAATGACGCTTCCTTGAATAAATAAATTCTCGACGAGAGCAGGTTGATCTTCATTCATCTTTTATTTTCTTTCTTTATACAATAGTGGAGAGGTATTTTCGGTGATAGTTTGGTTTCGGTAGTGAGGATCTATGGAAGTGAGGTCGGGCGGTGGAGGGTCCGACGGTTGAGGGGTTCCGGCGGTGTACGGTTCCGACGGTGAAAGGGGTCCAGCGTTTGAGGGTGTTGGCTATAAGGGGTGTTGGTGGTGCGAGATTTGGACTGTGGAAAAGAAGAGAGTCTTTAGTTAATGTTGTATAAATGATTTTTTGGGTTAAGGGTTAGTTAATGTTGTCATGTACGCTTTGGTTCATAATAAAGACAATAGTAAAAGGTGGCAAGTTTATTGTCGCGATAGTAAAGGTAAGAGTTTATTGTCACAATAGTAATAGGAAAATTAATTAATGTTGCCACGCGTGTGGGTTTGGTTAAAATAAGAGTCATTAAAAAGTTTTTGGTTCTGATAAGAGTCATTAAGAAAGTTTTTGTTTTAATAGGAAAATTAAAACTTTATTGTCACCATAGTAAAAAGTAAGCGAGTTGTATATTTTTTGAATTATTAACCCTAGTTTAAAAGATACGTGTTATTGAAATGTATATATTAGTGGAGAAAATGATTAGTAGCATTCATAAAACAATTATTTAGTAAAAGTGACCAGACCATAGTTTACAAGGAAGCTCATATGTTGAAAAAGTAATTATAATAACAATGTCGGAGCAAGTCTTTAAAGCAATTTCTTAGATGGTGCTAGATAAATTGATGAGTTTATTTTTTTATGTGTTTTGGGAGGCGTAAATTAAATTTCTTTGACTCAATAAGCAATTTCCAAGAAGATGCATTGGGTTGCTTTCTTTTTAGGGAAAATTGTAGGAACATGTAATTGATTTGTCACTTTTTCTTTTGTTATGTGGTTATTTTTATTAATTTCTATTGAGTACATTATATTTTAAATTCCGTTTATTTGTGTATCTTATGATTATTTTACTTGTGCCCATTAGTGGGAGCGTTAGGGAGGGAGGAGTGGAAGCCTAATACCCTAATACACTGAGGGTGTCACATTACCTCTATCCAATAAAAACCTTCCAACTCAAAACTACCCCAATACTACCCTAACACTACCCTAACTAGTGGGAGTGGTACCCTAGTACCCGAATTCATTTTTTTTTAAATACATAAAATCACATACAATATTTATAATAAAAACATACCATTTCATTAAAAATAAATCACATTACATAATTTCATGATCTTATATTTTTTTCCCCGTTTATTTTTATACGATTATGATTTTATATTTAAGTTTTTGAAGTAGCGGTGGTAACGGCGTGTAGTTTGGCACTATTTTCACCTATATCACTGTATATATCGACTCAGTCAAAACAAACCATTCACTTCTCATCCATCACTTTTTCTTCTTTCTAAAGTTGAGATGATACATTTTTCCAGCCACCATAAATTCTTCAATTGTTGATTGCATTTTCTTCTACAACGTGTAAAGACGTGGTTGTAAGGCTTGTTGCGGTGGGAGGTTGGCACATCGGTTGGGCATCAAAATATACACCCTCGACCGATCTTGAATTGGTTGTCACCATTGTGGCACTTGGTGCGCCACATCGGTCGTGTGGTATTTTGCATATCGGTTGCATTTTGAACCGATGTGGTTTTATTCGCTTGTATCAAATTTTAAAATGTGAACGTTTGGTCTTAAAAAAAAAAAAAAAAAAAAAAAAAATCACACCAAATTTACAAAAATAAATACCAACTTCACCTCAAACACATTTCTTAACACACAATTTCAAACACAATTCAACCTCAAAATACTTAACACAAGATTTAATATGGCTATTGCCTCCCCATTCGTTGAAGATATGCAGTGTCACGCTCAAAATCAATGTAATATCGACAATGAGGCTCGGAAACAAGCTATTATAAGCGTCATCGAATTGCTTGACCGACGAAAGCGAGAAGGAACAAATGAGACAAAACTACCGAGTTGCAACGACATTACTCCCGAAAGAAAAGTGTGATCGAAATTTTTGAAAGATCAAGCCCGTAAAGATCGCGAGGTTCTCGACAAGTTGTGGCGGTGTGTTTCGATGATAACGAACAACATCGGCACCAAAATCAATTGGAGCTATCGGAGAACAAAGATGATGGTGTAGATGAGGTAGATTTGGCTCGGTTCGAGGGATTTGCTGCTCGTACTCCTCGTATGACTCGCATGCGGGAGCATTGATTAGATTTATAATTATGTATTTAAGTAGTGTAATGTTGTTGTTTTTTTTTTTTTTTTTTTTTTTAATTTCGTAATGTAATGTTTTATTAATTTGAATGAAATTTAAATTTAATGTTAAAATGTTTGAATTAAAAAAAAAAAATCTTGGGTCGTTGACCGGGGCATCCGGGTTGTCTCGGTAGTGGAGAGAGAAGGCGACGATGGCAGGTTGTCCTGAGTCGTCCTGTGTTGCGACTGGGACTAGCCTAAGGTACTACTAGATCTCATTTGTTAAGTTTTGTTTTTTTTTGTGAGTATAGATTTAGTTACAAAATATCTTGGTTTGGATTTGTTCACTTGCTCTGTGCTTGGAAGAAAGAAATTATAAAGCAAAGACAAGCTTTAACTTTACAACTTTCTTGTCATCTTATTTTCTTACTAATGGAACTACTAATAAACCTTCCAACTTTCTTGATTAATGAGGAAATTGATGATATATTGACTAATGACATGGTAAAGATCAGTTTACTTGTAAGGTGGAGAAAACTAATACATTTCATTTGTTCTGACTCTGACATGAGGCTTCTCGACATTGTTTTTGGATTGTAGGGTACTGAAGAAACAAGATGTCTAAAACTTGTTGAGCCAAGACTAAATTTGAGAATTCCTATGAAAGGTCTTGGAAAAATGAAGAAGCTTCGATATCTTGAAGTGAATTTGGCATATTATGACAGGTCTTGGAAAAGTGATCCGAAACTTGATGATACCACCCAATACTTTCCGAATTCTTTGAAATATATAAGATGTTGGAATTACCCTTTCTTGTATTTACCCAAAACATTTCAAGCAAACAATCTTGTTGGACTTGAAATTAGGGACACGGGAAGCATGGTACAACTTTAGGAAAAGGGAGAAAAAAAGGTAGAATGATTGTTGATTATGTGCTATTAATTTATTGGTTTATTAATCTTTTTGTCTTATTTTTGCTGGCAGGTTCATAAAAATCTCAAATTTCTTTCTTTCTTTACGTCAACGTTGACGACCTTTGACTTTAGGATGACTCCGAATCTTGAGACGTTATTTCTTAGAAATTCTCCTAATTTAGTAGAACTTTGCATGCCAGTTACTTGTCAAAAGCTCAAGCATCTGGATATCAGACGGTCAAAGTTAAGAACCTTTGACCTCGGGTTGACTCCGAATCTTGAGACGTTATCTCTTGATAATTGTGCTGATTTTGAAGAACTTCACGTGTCTGTTACATATCCAAATCTCAAAATCCTCAACCTTTCTAATTCAAGGTTGAGGAGCCTTGACCTTGAGCTGATTCCAAATCTTGAGAGTTTAGATCTTGCTAATTGTGTTGATTTTGAAGAACTCCGTGTCTGTTACATATCCAAATCTCAAAATCCTCAACCTTTCTAATTCAAGGTTGAGGAGCCTTGACCTTGAGATGACTCCAAATCTTGAGAGCTTAGAGATTAAAAATTGTGATGAGTTGGTAGAAATTAAAGCTCCCGTTGGATGTCCGAAAAAGTTGGCTACTTGAACTTAAGTGGTTGTTTGAGGTTTACCGATTTTAAGGCTCATGTAGATTGGAACCAAAGGTTAGTCGTTCTTCACTTCTTTAGCCTGCTTTGGTGAGTCCCTAGATTTATGCCCGTTGCACCGTTGGAAAATTTAGTGCACTTGTGGGATTAGTTCACACCTTGTAATGGGTTAGAGGTACGGAGTGTACACCCATAAGGTCCATGAACACCGACTCTTATAGTGGTTTGTATTGGTAGTACTTGGTGAAAGCATCGCTTGGTGAAATCTCGCTTGTGGAAAGTATCGCTTGTGGAAAGTACCGCTTGTGGTTTCCACCGATAAGCAATGCTTCCGATGCAGGCGATGTTTCCACCGATAGCACCGTGAAAGTATCGATGCTATGAAAGTCTCGATAAGCGGTGTTTCCACCGATAGTTTGATTTCCACCGTAAGTGAAAGTACCGCTAGTGGAAAGTCTTGCTTATGGAAAGTACCGCTAAATGGCGCTACAACTTCTTTATGACCACGCTTAATTGGTCATGTAACCACTACTTGGCTATAATGGGGATAATTATGAGGCTATTAATGGGCCGATTAATACTCATAATTCCATTGGAATAGCTCAAGAGTAACCTCCTATATATAGGAGATCCGAATATGCATGAGGACACACAGAAAACACTAAATACTTATAAGCGAAAGGGTTATAGAATTGTGCCTAATTCTCTAACCGCATTTGGTCTTATCCCAAGTAGATATTTGTGTAACCTGCATTAGGGTCGAATAGTTTACTTTGGAAAGTGATCACACGATTCCAAGTGATATCCGTAACCACCTAGTGGTATTGCTACCGCTATTGATTGTCTAACCTGCTCGGGAGATAACCCCAACAATCAAAGTAAACTATTTTGTGATAATCAATGGTCTGCCGCAATGAAACACATGGCTTCAAACTTTGCTAAGTCGGACAAGTTTGAAGGGTGGACTTTAGGAGGTGGGTGAAGAAGATGCACTTTTGTCAAGCATGAGTGTGGTCTATGTGCGACTACTCCAATTCTCGATGATGGTGATGATGCTACCGTGGATCAAATCGGGAGGAGGAGCAAGTGGGAAAATGATGACTACATATGCAGAGGTCTTATTCGAATGGTATGTCCGATTCTTTGTTTGATATTTATCGAAATTTGAATCTTCCAAAGAACTATGGATTCCTTGGATGCCAAATATATGGTCGAGGATGCATCAAGTAAGAAGTTCCTTGTTAGTAATTTCACAAATTACAAAATGACCGATTCAAGACCGGTTATGGAACAATACAATGAACTCTTGGAATACTGGAAGGTTTACACAACACCAAATGAACATGGATGAGGCTATCAAAGTCTCTTGTGTCATTGATAAACTCCTCCTTCATGGAAAGATTTCAAGCATACCTTGAAACATATGAAGGAGGAGTTAACTCTTGTTGAGTTAGGCATCATCGCACATTGAGGAATCTCTCAAAGTGCGTGATAATGACAAGCCAAAGAGTAGCAATGTCAGCTGGACCATCTGTTGTCAATATGGTAGAGCATAACAACTCTACCGGTACAATGACAACAAAGGCAAACGCAAATATCATGACAACACAAGAGCAGATCCTAACAAGAAGGCAACACCTACTTGTTGGAAATGTGGCAAGACCGTCACATTAAAAGGGACCGCAAGGGTGTTAAAATTGGTGGTAAAGCCAATGGATCGTGCACTAATGGTTCGGGAGTGGTGGTTCACCCAACTCACCGAAAGGTCGAAATATGTTTAATAAGTCTTTTCGATTTATTATGTTACATATGTATCTCGAATCTTTTATATGCGGGATGATGATGTTGCGTGGTGGGTTGACTCGTGCAACAGTTCATGTGTGCAAAGATAGAAGTCGGTTCAAGACTTATGAGTCATCGAATGATGGTTCTATTCTTCACATGGGAAATGAGTCAACACCTTGGTGCATGGTCGTTGTTGTGTAGATCTTAGGTTTAGTTCGGAAAGATTGTAACTTTGTTTAATGTTATTCATGTTCTCGATATAAGGAAAAACTTGGTTTCAAGTAGTGTTTTGAATAATCATGGATATAAACAAGTTATTGAGTGCGATAAATTTGTTCTTTCTAAATGTGGTGTTTTATTGGTTTTGGTTATTTATGTAATCAAATGTTAGAGCTTAATATTACCACCGATGTTATTTCACTTTTGTGACCACATATGATCGAGTGATTCTAACCTTTGGCATGCTAGACTTGGTCATGTTCACTATAAAAGGATGCAAGATATGTCTAGGGATGGTTTAATCCACCGCTTTGACATGGACACCGAAAAGTGTAAACTTGCATGTTGACCAAGATAACCAAGAAACCCTTCGTGGTGTTAGTCGTGAGACTAAGATCTTGGAGCTTATTCACGTGATCCGTGTGATTTGCATGCCACTCCTTCTTTGGGAAATAAGTACTTTGTGACATTTATTGATGATGCTTCTAGATTTTGTTATGTCTATTTGTTACATACCAAGGATGAAGCATTAGATAAATTCAAAGTGTTTAAAAGCAAGTTGAATTACAACTGGGTCTTTGATCAAAAGATTAAGGATCGATAGGGAGGTGAGTACATGGATACTCAGACTTTCATCTGTTGGAATAATCCATGAAACGATCGCCTTTATACTCCTCAAGAAATGGTATTTCCGAAAGGAAAAACAGGTGTCAAGGAGATGGTTAATTCCATGTTGTCCTATTCGTGGATCGAGTCAAGGGTTCTGGGTGAAGCTATGTTAATGACTTGCTATTTATTAAATAGGGTTCCAAACAAAAGGAACAAGGTTACCCCTTATGAACTCGGACTAAAAGGAAACCCAACTGAACTATCTCAAGGTTTGGGGTTGTAGGTCGTTGTAAGACTCCCTTATCCAAAGCAAAAGACTTTGGGTGAAAGAGGCATTGATCGCATCTTTGTTGGATATCTTGAGCATTCCAAGGCTTTTAGGTTCTATGTTATTGAACCTAATGAACATTTTCGCTTAACTCAATAATTGAATCAAGGGATGCAGACTTTGATGAGAATAGATTCTCATCACCCTAGACCAAGTATGAGGATTCCTAATGGAACTCATGACACGGTGTATCGAGGTCCACGATGATGCACCATCGGTGGTCCCCGATGAGGTTGTGGTTCAACAACTTGAACTCGTGCTCGGGAAGAGCAAAAGGTCGGGACTCCAAAGTCATTTGGACACGAGTTTCAACTATACTTAGTTGAAGGTACCGAGGATGAGGTCTCGACCAATACTCCTATTGCTTCATTGTTGAGGATGATCCCAAGACATTTGAAGAAGCAATGAAGTCCCAGGACATTGCCTTACGGAAAGAAGCAATCAATGATGAGATGGATTCCATCATGGGCAACAACACTGGGTGTTGGTTGATCTACCACCGTGTTGCAAACCTATAGGTTGCAAATGGATTTTCAAAAGGAAAATGAAGGTAGATGGAACTATTGAAAAGTTCAAGGCTAGATTAGTTATTCGGGGCTTTAAACAAAAGTCGTGGATAGACTATTTTGATACTTATGCCATTGTGGCTCGTATCGATTACCATAAGGCTGTTGATTGCTATGGCATCTATTCACAATCGGTTATTCATCGATGGATGTGAAAACCGCTTTCTTGAATGGTGAATTGGAAGAGGAGGTTTATATGAACCAACCTCGTGGCTTCATCTTGCTGGAAATGAAAACAAGGTGTGTAAACCGATTAAGTCTCTTTATGGACTTAAGCGAGCACCTAACAATGGCATCAAAATTTGATGAAGTGGTTTTGTCTAGTGGTTATGTTCTTAACCGTCGACAAATGTGTATATAGCAAATTTGATGAATCTGTAAAGGAGTCATCATTTGTCTATATGTTGATGACATGTTGATCTTTGGCATGACCAAAATCGGGTTGACGACAAAGGAATTTTGTCATCAAGGTTCTCCATGAAGGACATGGGGAGGCGATGTTATCCTTGGTATTAGGATTAAACATGAAAGTAAAGAATTTCTATCTCGGTCTCATTATATTGAGAAGGTCTGAGAAAATTCAATTACTTTGATTGTACTCGATGAGTACTCCTATGGATACTTGAGAAGTCGATGCCTAATCATGGCAAGGCGTATCTCAACTTGAGTATTCTAGGGTAATTGGCTGCCGATGTATGCCATGACTTGTACAAGGCCCGATATTGGTTTTGCGGTGGGAAAATTGAGCGGTATACTAGTAATCCTAGTGCTTATCAACGCAAGCGATTCAAAGGGCATCAAGTATTTGAATAGAACTATGGATTATAGTCTCATATCTTGGTTACCCATCGTTGTTGGAAGGTTACACCGATGCAAGTTGGATCGAGAACATCGAAGACAATTCGTCTACCGATGGTCGGGTATTCTACTTGGTGGAGGTGCAATTTCTTGGGCATCCAAAAGCAAACTTGCATCACCAGTTCAACAATGGAATCAATTTGTGGCCTTAGCATTTCTTTGGTAAAGAAGTCGAATGGTTGAAAAACTTGCTTCTTGAGATTCCATTGTGGCCTAAACCTATAGCACCTATTTCTATCCGGTGTGATAGTGCTACATTGGCTAAGGCTTATAGCCGGATGTACAATGGTAAGTCTAGACACTTAGGTGTCGGACATAACATGATTCGTGAGCTTATCATGAATGGGGTGGTATCTATAGAGTTTGTGAGATCTCAATGGAGAACTTAGGCGATCACTTGGCGAAGGGTCCGCTAGAGACTTGGTTATAAAGTCGCTAAAGGGATGGGTTTAAGTCCAACTTAGTCATCGAATGCTAGGACACCCAACTCCTCCGAGGAAACTTAGGAGCCGAGTTCAATGTGGAAAGTCGAACATTCAGTGGACTGGAGCACATGTTTTATTTACATCCCAAGGTTGTGCTCGAACTCACTTTGAAAGGAGGATGAAGTCTTTACTTCTTAATGGTTAATTTTCTTTGAAAAAGTGCTTGACAGAGCATGACTAAAGAGGAACCACCTATGTAAATGTTGAAGTTTTGCCGCTTGAGGAAGCTTTGGACTTTTAGCTTTTGCAACATTTATGAATTTGGATATGGACACATGGCTTGTATAGTGTCGGGAGCTTTTAAGTGTTTGAAAACTTGTGTATTTTATCTTCGTGTATTCAAATGGGTTGAAGGGTTCAATTCTTAGAACACCACGATTCTCGAATATTTGAGCGTGTAATTACTAAGATGGAAATTCAACTCGTGACATTGTCATTTATGCACATGTTTTGATTGATGTTTATTTTTCATGCAAAGGAAGTGAACTAAATTTGGGAGGATTGTTGGAAAATTTAGTGCACTGTGGGATTAGTTCACACCTTGTAATGGGTTGGGAGGTACGGAGTGTACACCCATAAGGTCCATGAACACCGACTCTTATAGTGGTTTGTATTGGTAGTCTTGGTGAAAGTCTTGCTTGGTGAAAATCTTGCTTGTGAAAAGTAATCGCTTGTGGAAAGTAAGCGATAGACGGTGTTTCCACCGATAGCACCGTGAAAGTCCGATGCTATGAAAGTCTTGATAAGCGGTGTTTCCATCGATAGGTCAGATTTCCACCGTAAGTGAAAGCACCGCTAGTGGAAAATCATGCTTATGGAAAGTCTCGCTAAATGGCGATTAACTTCTTTATGACCACGCTTAATTGGTCATGTAACCACTAACGGCTATAATGGGGATAATTATGAGGCTATTAATGGGCGATTAATACTCATAATTCCATTGGAATAGCTCAAGAGTAACCTCCTATATAGGAGATCCGAATATGCATGAGGGACACATGAAAACACTAAATACTTATAAGCGAAAGGGTTATAGAATTGTGCCTAATTCTCTAACGCATTTGGTCTTATCCCAGTAGATATTCGTGTAACCTGCATTAGGGTCGAATAGTTTACTTTGGAAAGTGATCACACGATTCCAAGTGATATCCAGTAACCACCTAGTGGTATTGCTACCATCATTGATTGTCTAACCCTGCTCGGAGATAACCCCAACACACCCCAACAAGAATCTCCCAAAGTTGCGGTTTCGTTGTTATTATGAAGAAGATTTACCATCATCAGTTGGAAATATTGAGAAGCTTATTTCTTTTGGTCTATGTGCTTGCACAGACTTATCATACCTTTCAGACATAATTTGTACAAGTAGTTTACAGTGTTTAACAAAACTTACACTTAGAGGCGATATTCCAGAGTTTCCCAAAGATCTTGGCCAGTTAGAATGTCTAGAAGAGCTCTGTTTGTACTCTGAGAAGATAAAACATCTTCCAGATAGCATTTGTATGTTAAAACATCCAAGTATCTCTACCTTTGTAGTTGTGCTTTGAGAAGTTACACAAGATCTAGACCGATTAGAATGTTTAGAAAGTCTAGATATAAGATATACAGCATAAGTCATCTTCCATAATGCATATTTGGGTTAAAAGGTCTACTTATCGCCGCATCTCGAGAGCTTCTCCAGTTGTATGATTTTCCCTCGGAGATAGAAACAACGACCTCTCCCATTCGGTGAGTATATAACAGGCACTTTCTTTGTTTTCTAAATTCATTTTTCTCTTATTTTAATATATCGAATTTGATATTGGCCGACAAAAATTACTGGAACTTGTTACAGATTTGGTTTCTGAATATCAAATTCATTTTTACATGAATTACTCGAATGGTTCCTTACAGTTTATACAAAATTAAAGATTTGGTTTCTGAATATCAAATTTTAAATGAATGGTCTTCAATTTGAAACTTGTTACACTTTTGGTCCCTTATTGTGTTAAACATGTAAGAGTTTCAAAAAGGATGATAGACGATACATAGATAAGACAAATATGGATTTTATTAAGTGTGTAACTCTCGTACCTGTTTTCATAAATTCTCCATTTTGTCGATTGCATTATATTTTCATACTAATAGCGCAATTCCATATAAGCTAAAGTAGTTTCTTGGCTCTCAAGGTGGAGCTATTACATGAAGTAGGATCAAGCTGAGGTCATACTGCCTATGCATGCTGCAAGAACAACAAATGCGAAGACAATGGATCCAGTTCCATTACCCACCAAGAAGAGAATCTACCGTGTGTTGAAATCCTCTCAAGTTCACATAGATGCGAGATTGAGCTCAGACACATCAAAGGCTCATTGATGTTTTACACCTAACTGCACAAACCATTGACTCTTTGATGCAGGTAAGCTTTATCTACCTGGTGTCGACGTCGAGGTTAAGCTTTAGAAGTGTATTTCAAGTCCCCTTTTTGGTATTAAATGTTGTTGTTTACATTTTTGGTTAGTAGATTTGTTACTTGTATCATTGTTGATTAAAGGATGGTGTTTAGTAAAATATTTTGGACATGTCCCAGTGCTTACCACCTCCATTTGAGACTGTTGCTTATGAGTGACAAGATTCAACTCTTTCACGTGAGCCACCAACTACTGAAGGTATGGAACTCCCTATAAGTAATGCAGAGATATCTTTGGCTGTCTCCGTACCTAGCTCTGATCCTTGCTCTTTCTCGAGACAACCATCAAGTTCTTCTTTGGCTGAAGGGTCCGTGTTGAAGGAATCTCCTGCACCGGTAACGGAATCACCTCCAGCTGTGGCAAGTCCTACGTTGTCCCGAAAACATTCCGATCTGCAAAGTCCAATCAGCGTCCCTGAATCTAGTGAGCCAAAAATTGTTCCAGTTGATAGGCAGGTGGAAACTGCTGACTTAGTAACTGATTCAAACAAAGTTTTGAAAGAAGATGGTACTATGTTTAAGCATCCAACTCATTTGGTAACTCATGCCGAATTGATGGCCACATCATCGACTGAAATTAATCATGTTACTGAACAGAAGAGTGAAGTAGATTCAAATGTACAAGATGTGATGATGAACCCCGATCAGCAGAATGTTGAGTTGGAAGTTAAAGAGGTTGGTGAAATCGGAAAGAGTCAAAATGGTGGTGGATACATTTCAGAGCAAAAGGAGAAATCCTTTTCTTCACAAGCATCAGGTTTTGGATTTGAAATGGGAAAAGATCGTCATCTTGATGGGTCCAATTTGGGTGGGCAGGATGACGTTCAAGATGCGAACGTTGATCTTCCTTCCGAGTCAGCAATACCTGCAATAATTGACTCATCGGCGTCTGTGTCAGCAACTAAAGGGAAAAAACAAAAGGGAACGAATGGTCAAGAATCAACTCCATCGTCTCCTCCTTCTCAAAGTGTATACAATTCAACTGAAATCCATAACGAAGCAGGATTTGGCTCAAGTGTTCCCTCTGGTGATGCGATGATACTTTCACAACTTCATTCTGTGCAAGAAATTATTGCTCAGGTAATTATTTATATAATATTAAATCGTTTTTCTTTCCAACTATGATACCTTTCTTGCCGTTCGCCCCTTTTTTTTTTCTTCATGTTTTACTTGCCATTCGCGTTTCTCTTCATGTTTTTCTAACAATTTTCAGTTTTGCATATTTTTTTCTAGGTTCTAAGCAGTCAAAAGGAAATCCAAAAGCAGATGCCAACAATGGTTACGAATACAGTTACTTAAATCGAGTATGGAGGCTTCTGTTGTTCCTGCCTTTGAAATGTCTTGTAAAGCCATGTTTGATCAAGTAAATGCTACGTTTCAAAAGGGAATGATCGAACACACAAGTGCAGCTCACCAGCAAGTTGAGTCTGCACATTCTCCTTTAGCAATTGCTTTGAGGGTAAGAAAATAAAACTTATTTTTTCTCCTGAAAAGCTAAATTGATTTTTCAGTGACACTGAGGCACTGTATTTGTTTCTAGGATGCCATTAATTCAGCATCGGCTATGACTCGAAGCTTGAGCGGTGAATTAGCTGATGGTCAAAGGAAGTTGGTAGCTCTTGCACTTTCTGGGGCAAATTCTGAGTCGGTGAACCCTTTGGTAACCCAAATTAGCAATGGGCCTATAGGCAGTTTTCACGATAAGGTTAGTTTATCTCTGTATTATGTTGTATTCAATCATCGTGATGTATCTCAATAACATTCTTATGTATATATATGTACTTATTTTTTATAAAAGATGGAGGCACCATTGGATCCAACAAAAGAGCTTTCTAGGTTGGTGTATGAGCATAAATATGATGAGGCTTTTACTGCTGCCCTGCAAAGAAGTGATGTCTGGATTGTTTCCTGGTTATGCTCTCAGGTATGTTGTCTGCAACGTTATTTGTTTCGGTAATACTTCTGAGTTGCATTAGTGCTTGTTAAAACCCTATCAACCACATGTAGAGTTAGATAGGGACACTTGCATGCCTAGTAAGTTGTGAGGACTGTATATAATATCTGGAAACAGACGGGTTTGGTTGTGGCTAACATTTATAATACATAATGAGTGGATAACTTGTACGTTTGTAGTGTACGAGTCTCAGTACAGGCAGTGCTCTTTAGGTGAGTCAAATCTGTCACCACGAACATCTTACAAGTGTGTCTTCCCTCAAGTCTACTGCTTACTGTATTTCTAAATGACACCTCCAGCATTGCATTGGTTAGTTTCGTCTCATTGTCAAATCACTCAAATGTAAGAAGTGATGAAGGCTTAAAAATATTTTATTGTTTTCTATGACCTACTACTCTCTAAAAGATATGGAATTTGAGTTAAGACATAACCCAATAAGTTGTCATTTGATTAAATGCTTTAAATCCCGGTTGATATGAACAAAATGGATTAACACCTCTAACAAAACAGGAGTTGGAAATAAATTAGGATTGACATGTTCCGATAAAGAAAAGTAGTATTTGTAGTGTTGCCTACCAATATGGAAAGGTACGGGAGGTTTAACAGTCTGTTGATACTTGAAAACAAGTTGAATCATATTAGTAGTAGATATATATGTTACCAATACACTTCGTGCAGAACATTAACAAACACTACTTTATTTTGATTGTTGTCAACTAGGTTGACCTACAGGGGTTATTATCAAACAATCCTTTGCCCTTGAGTCAAGGAGTACTACTATCGTTGCTTCAACAGTTGGCTTGTGACATTGGCAATGACACATCAAAGAAACTCGCATGGATGATGGACGTTGTGGTAGCCATAAAGCCATCAGACAGTATGATAGCAATGCACGTACGACCCATATTTGATCAAGTCAAGTCTATACTAAACCATCAAGTAAGCATTCCCACAACCTCAGTGGCCGAGCGTTCAAGCATAAAAATCGTCATGAAACTCATCAGCTCTACACTCGGGACCCTGTAAAGTGGTCAGTCCACTGGATGGATGGTGGTTAATATATATTTATGGAGGGACTGTTTGTACAAAGCTTTAGAATTTTGTAACGGCGATAAGTCTTGCGCCTAATTAAACGAGTCTTGGGGTTTTTGTTTTCTTGCTTTGTTATTTTATAATGAATGTTTTAGGTCTGTTTATCCAAAATTTGTACATTTATTCTTATGTATCAAGTTTTTGTTTTTGATATTGTAGAGGTTGATTTTATGTGATAGGGCTGTATACTTTTTATTTAATCCAAAGTTTTGAGATGTTATTTTTGTTTTTTTAATTATTTTTCAACTTGTCCATTTAGCTATTGAGTAGCAAAGATTGAATGGTTCTTAGCTTTCAATATGTTGCACATACGGGTGAGCATCGGTCTCTGACCGTATTGGACCGACCAAAAACGAGACCGAATTAGTCCAATAGCCGAGACCAAAGATCGGACCGCATGTAGTTGGTCCGTCGGTTGGTCTGGTTTAACAAGGCAAAATAGCCGGTTTTTGGTCCGGACCGGACCGACCAAGACTGAGACCGAATTAGTCTAAAAGCCGAAACCGAAAACCGGACCAAATGTGGTTGGTCCAGTTCGGTCCGGTCTCGGTTGGTCTGGTCGGTCGGGTGGTTTGCTCAGCCCTAGTTGCACTATACTAATTTCACTATGTTTCAAGTGTAAGCCAAATGGCACAAATAAACCTTAATTAATGTTCACTCCTTCACAAGAGTACAATAGGGTTCAATGCACATTTGACTCCGCATGATATGGCTTTTGTCATTTTTATTTATTCATAGCATTACTTACTTTTCACATTTCACCACTCTGTTAATCTCGATTTTGGTCGAATCGAGTTGAACTTTGGCATGGTTCGAACTTGAAAATATTATATTCGAACTCGAGGATTTTGATTTTTTAAAGTCATGCTTTTCATTTGTTAAAAAAAAAAAAAGTCATGCTTTTCACTCTTTTACTATTCATATTTTTTAGTACTAATTTTTATTCTCCAATTCTGCAATAATGAAATAATGATTTCTCACATTTTGACCGCGGGTTTAAAACTTTCGGCAAAACTAAACCCAACCTAGCAGGAATCAACTTGAAACCCCTCAGCTTTGATCATGGTTATAGAGTTTCAAGTTAACTTATGATTCAAAGTTACAAGTTATGTCCCAATCATGCTCTTTGAAGTAAGCAGTTCATATAAAGTCGAAGCACATAATCAACGTCAACTTCATAATGCAAAGGCATAATCAAGTTTCAAGTGCAAACAATAACCAGAACCATTTTACTAAACACCATTCATCAACAACGATACAAGTAACAAATCTACGACCAAAAGTGTAAATAACAAACATTTAATACCAAATAAGAGGACTTGAAGTACCCTTCTAAAGCTTAACCTCGACATGCACACTAGCAAGTAGCTCAAGCTTCATCAAAGAATCAATGGTTTGTGCAGTTGGGTGTAGGATATCAATGGGCCTTTGATGCGACATGATCTCAAATTGGAATCTCGCGTCTTTGTGAACATGAGGGGATTTCAACACGTACACGGTAAATTCTCTTTTTGGTGGGTAATGGAACTCGGCTCATTGCGGTGCCCACGACGAACAATGTTCTTTCCCATTTCTTCTATATGGGCATGCATCCCCAAGACCCCACATTTAGAAATAGTAATGAGAGATCTCTGCTCAAGAACTTTTAAACCAATTCTAGCATGGAATCCACAACTTTCAAGAATTCTGATTGCCTCTTCTTTGCACTTTCCTTTTAATATGCATACAATGTATAGAAATATTTCCTTATATTCATCATCCAGACTGATATAGCTTAGCTCTAGCGTTTCCATAGTCTCCTTTAAGGGAATTTTATTCAATCTGTCTATGGCATCTTGCCATTCAAGCTTCTCTTGCCATTCATAGGCTCCTGCTCATCTCTTGTGATAATAATGATTCTGCTTCCTGATTTAAACCAGTCATGCTCGCCTGCTAACGCCTCAAGCTGTTCTATACGATCAACATCATCTAAAATAACTAGTATCTTTCTACAACGCATTGTGGCTTTCAACATGTTTTTCCCGTCCTGAACACCACTAAAAGTGATGTCTTTTTTATGTAACACATCTTCTAGTATCTGTTTTTGAAGCTCCTTTAAACCAGATAAAGAAGGTTGTGAAACTTCCCTGACATTTTCAACAAAGCTTTTTCCTTCGAAATGATTAGAAATTTGATCATAAACAGCTCGGGCTAAAGTTGTCTTCCCCCCACCTCCCATCCCCTTGATTCCGATCATGCGAACATCTTCAATACCAATCTCTAAAGATGAAAGAACATCATTGATTCGGGTTTCCATGCCCACTAACTTTCTATCAGCGTTCGAAAGAGTGGAATATTTCTTTATGAAAATATAATGAACAATATTTTGGATCAATTTAGATTCATCCCTGTATCATTAAAGACTATATTAATAGCTTGTTCAAAGCCCACATAAACAATTAGGATTCATAACATATAAAGAATAACATTTATATTAATGTAGATCAGAAAGAATATGATAGAGATATGATGAAGAAATTGAATTACCCGTTAGCTGTAGCCTTCAAATCCCATCCGGCCAGATCGGCAAATTCTTTCATAGCGTCTCTCAGTTTCCCAGCAGCTTCATGGTTTTTATGTTTAGAAAAAGCTTCTCCAACTTGTCCATTTTGGTTTCGGACTTGGGTGGGCTCCACATTATAGAAGACCGGGAAAGCCGTATGCTCGGTCATCTTTTGGCACTCCATAATCTTAACAAGCTCTTTTAGACACCAAGATGAAGATGCATAGTTCTTGGAGAAGACAACAATGTAAAATCTTGACTCTTCAATGGTTTTGAGGAGTTGATTGATCGTTTTCCCTTTCTCGATATCCACATCATCCTTGTAAGTTACAATGCCTTTGTCAGTAAGAGCTTTATAAAGATGGGCAACAAAGGTGTAACGGGTGTCTTCGCCACTAAAGCTTAAGAAGGCATCATACTTGAAGCCATTTTCAACGGATGAGTTTGAAGTGGACACCATTAATTTTGGTGCAGATGAGTCAAAACGAGATCCCATTGAATAAAAGTAACAGATAAAGACCATTATTAGCATTAGCATAATTCCTAATGAGAAACGTAACCTCTTGTTGAAAAGGACTTGTTCTTGTAATTTCTTCAAACCAAACATAGAGGCAATTGAAAATGCATAGTTCTTAACAAGCTCTTTTAGAGACCAAGATGGCTTGTAAGTTACAATGCCTTTGTCAGTAAGAGCTTTATAAAGATGGGCAACAAAGGTGTAACGGGTGTCTTCACCACTAAAGCTTAAGAAGGCATCATCCTTGAAGCCATTTTCAACGGATGAGTTTGAAGTGGACACCATTAATTTTGGTGCAGATGAGTCAAAACGAGATCCCATTGAATAAAAGTAACAGATAAAGACCATTATTAGCATTAGCATAATTCCTAATGAGAAACGTAACCTCTTGTTGGA
The DNA here is from genome assembly GCA_022545495.1 of Chrysanthemum lavandulifolium. NCBI lineage: Eukaryota > Viridiplantae > Streptophyta > Magnoliopsida > Asterales > Asteraceae > Chrysanthemum > Chrysanthemum lavandulifolium. Next base: position 10,524,052 of record CM040239.1, on the reverse strand, counting down.
AAGGACTTGTTCTTGTAATTTCTTCAAACCAAACATGGCAATTGAAACTTCGCTCACATTCTCAACAAAGATTTGATCTTCAGAATCACTAATCATGTCCACTCTGTGTGGTATCAATAGTAGCTCATCTAGTGTTGTACCCTGTAATCCAAAAAGAGTGTCAGACATCAGAACAAATGAAAATGTATTAGTTTTATCCACCTTACAAGTAAACTGATCTTTACCATTTCATAATCTTCATAAGTCACTTTAAGATATCGAAGTTTCTTCATTTTTCCAAGACCTTTCATAATAATTCTCGAATTTCTTCTGGATGTTGTAAGTTTTAGACATCTTGTTGCTTCAGTACCCTGCAATCCAAAAACAATGTCCAGAAACCTCATGTCAGAAGTCAGAACAAATGAAAATGTATTAGTTTTATCCACCTTACAGGTAAACTGATCTTTACCTTGTCATTAGCCAATATATCTTCAATCTCCTCATGAATCCATAATCGGCTATGTTTGTTAGGTTCATCGGGGTGCGACGCCCCTGGAGTTATGGATGAAGGATCAGAGAAACGTAATCTGTTGTTGGATGAAGCTGAAGTGGACACCGTCATTATTAGCATCAGCATAATTCCTAAGATTGAGGCTATTGAAACTTGAGTGTCCATGCCGACCAACTTTCCATCAAATCTGAAATTGATGGAACGTTAATATAGTGAAATCTATTCAACAACTTTTTTGACGAGCTTAGCTTCATGCGTATATGTATGTAATAATAATTTAAAAAAACGGTTCGTGTAATTAGTATAGTTTATATCCAACATAAACAGTGTTTTAGATCTATAACATACATACAATCATATATGAAGTAAAAAACATACTAGTGTAATAATGATATTTCATCCACTGTCCTTCATTTTTAAACACATAACATATTTGCAAGAAACAAAAGTAAGGAATAATTACCCATCAAGAGTGTTCTTCAGCTCCCGCCCAGCATTGTGCTCAGTAGTCCACCTACACATATTAATTTGAATAAAAATGAACAAAACAAACTTGAGAAAAGTGGCGGCGGTGGTTAGCTGTGGTGGCGAAGGTGGTGGTGGCCGCAAGAGATGGTGGTTGTGACTTGCGAGTGTGTTTTGAGAAAAGTGGTTACCCTATATTTTATAAGGCGAAAAGTGTTTTGACAAAAGTGATTACTATAAACGGCAGATTCATCAACACTTGTCATATGACAACTTGTTTCTTCCCCTATACATTATATTCCTGATATTTTTATCCTGCACACACTTTAACTTTATGACTCTCATATCACAACTTGTTTTTGCTTAAGATGATACTCCCTCCGTCTCAATATAATTGTCTACATTTCCGTTTTTGGATATCTCAAAATTATTGTCCACTTTCCTTTTGTAGTAAAAGAAAAAAAATTTAGTGGAAAAATATTCTTTTTAAATGGTTGAAAATTAAAGTGGCTCCACTTTTATTAAATTGTGTGAATCTTGTCTAGTCACAATAATTTTGAGAGGGAAGAAGTATGATTTAGTGGATGTGGCTATGATGATAAAAGCTAGATCTTTATCATTTGAATATGCCATTATAATTTACCAATCGTTGCAAGCTACGTGGATGGTTATCTACGATGTTAACAGTAGTAGATGTTGACGACTACTACTGTTAATGCTGTTGGTTAAATAGACAAAATATTAATAGATGTGTGTTATGATCGAACTCGAGACCTATGGAATTGCACGTGTTGTATATGAGATTTAATTATATTAAGTCACAAAATATTTATACAGTAAAACCTCTATCAATTAATAATGTTGGGCCTAAAATATTTTATTAATTTAGTGAGATATTATCATATCGATAAATTATAATTTATTAAGTTAAAGAGGTTTCACGTATGTTTTTAAATTTCTATTTCCTATATATTAGTTACAATGTATAATAGTTAGAGATGAAAAATAAATTAGAAAAATAGGTTCTAATTAATATTTTATGAATTCACATTTACAAGTTAATTGACTTTATTAAGTTCATTTTTTTTGAATAAGTAAAAAGTTAGTTTCGTTGGAGCAAGTTTCAATTATGTATGACCTTAATTGAATTATTTGAATTTGTACAAGTTCCAGTTACATATGACATTTATAAATATGAATTTTTTTTAGTAATTATTAATTTATAGTTTCAAAGGGACCAATATATATATACACTAAGGTTTCAAAAAAATTATTATCTTATTATTTTATCAATTATGGTCCAAATTTGTACTGGTCCCAAGTTGGGACCGGACAAATTATTAATTTTATCGAGGTTATTAATTTATCGAGTATTAATTTATAAAGGTTTTACTGTATGGTCGAACTAAGAAAAAGGAATAGGTTGAGTGTCGAGTTTTAGAACTTAAGGAGGTGCTTGCAATGACTTGTTAGACAAGGTTTAATGCTATATATATATACACACCCTTTTGGTCTTTTGGTTGGTGATATACGGATAAGAAAAGAAGATCGACACTAAGGTGGTGTTTGTTTTTCCGTTAAGAGGCTTTTAATGACCTCTTACTACGAACCGCTTCGAGATGCGGTCGACATTTTGGTCGTTCAGACGGTTTTTTTTCTCGTTCGGATCGTTCGAGGCGGTAAGATCTTAATGGTCTAGACTTGAGAGGGTGTCGAATGCCTCTTGTTGCCTCTTCTCGACACAAAAAGACCAAAAAATAAATAGATGAGCAAGCAAATGTGCGGTTCAAACACGAGTTTTTTTCCCGTTCGAGATCGTTCGATTCGACATTTACGCCTCGATTGATTCGGATATGCGATTGATTCGGATCCGAGCCTCTTAAAAACAAACACCACCTAACTCTTTATTTAGATATTCTATATGTCGTACTGTACATTAGAAGAGATATCATTCGGTGTACATTATCATACATGCATGCCATGCATGCATGAGATTCTTATCTTTGTTTCTTCACTGAATTGATGTAGACAATATATATACATATAAAATAAAAAGAGTTTGACCCGATTTATTTTATTTAAAGCTGAACATTGTTTTTGTGCTTTAATCGAGACTTGAACTAGCATTCTAATTAAATCACTAACAATACGCACGTACATGATCGTAGAGAAATCCTACTTTGGATTTTGGTGATTTACACTATTCGACTTTATTAAGTCGACTAGCACTCAAACCCTAATTAGGGTTCATCTCAATTACTAGTTTGTGGATTTGATTCTTGTTCGGCTAGAATCAAGAAAATGTACGCATATTCTTTTATGTTAATTAATTGTTCATTAATCAATCCTATACGCTTCCGCTTGAATACTTTGATGTTTTGTGGTTATTTATTTGAATGTCATGTTATTTAATTCCAACAGAGAAAGAGAAAAGTGGCATCAGGAGTCATTGGTTTTTAATGAGTAATTAATTACATAAACTGGTAACAAAACAAATAATTGTATGTTGTTTGATATGTTAATCTAGGGTTTATCTTTATAATTGTTTGGTCGATTTTTTTATGAATTGGGGCGTACCCCTATATTTTTTTATGTCGACACATACATAATTTTTTAGGGTTTTGAAAATTGTTTGCTAACCTTATTAAAACCTAGAATTAATATATTGGTTACGTGATTAATTCATGAATAATTTGTTATGTGTCATGGATTTTTTTTATATGCGATCTTGTGACTATTTGTATAATTGTTATGATGTATCCATGATTATACATGCATGTTAGTCATGGATAAGTTACTTTAATATTGTTTAATTGTTAAGAAATATTTATTTACGATAAATCTTGAATTGGGGAAGACTCCAATTGTATATATTAATGAATCAATTATGTGCAATTTGGTATGTTATTAATTATGGTTTTACGCAATCGATTCTTCGATGTATGTGGCTCACTCTCAATTGAGAGAGTGAAAGCAAATTAATATATACATTAATTTAACCATATATTGATTATTAATAGAGTTTTATCGAATAAGTTGCATGTGGCTACTTGTTTACACGTATAAATTGTTTATTATGTGCGCATTGTTTTTTAGTAGTTTATTTTTTTTATTTGTTACTTGTTTGTTTATTATGTTAGAGCGGTTTTAAGCAAAGGGTAATTTTGAATAGAAAAATAAAGCGGACTAAACAATGGCGAAATTTGATTGTTTTGGAAGAGTTAAGTTTTCAATAGTTTAATTGATTGGTGACTTTAGTACAAATAGTTTGAACAGCTCACCCACTAGAATGAACTATAAAGGGGTTAATAAAGAAGTGCATACAGTCATCGAAAGGATGTCTAAGGTTATGCTTTGCGCTACACGGTCCTCTGCCTCTGAAGTTCGAATGGAGCTACTTAGTAAGCCATAAATGTACAAACTCATCTTAAAGGCGAATTAGTTTTAATTCCATGCGCTACTTCGGTGGTAATTACCCGAAACACTAAGTGTTTACACGTATGCAAACGTACGGTATAATGGATGGTAATTAACGCTAAATTCCTTGATTGGTGAACCCAATACCTCAATCAAAACTTTGATAATTTGATCTTTATGAATTGGTAATAAAAAGTTTTTTATTGATTTATGTTACAAGATGAATGCATGACATCTTTGTACATATTTGATTTGACCACATAAAATCAAAACTAGTACCCTTATAAATTAAGTTATGTGCCATCTAATTAAAATGAACACTTGAAGTTGCAATTTACATCATGACAGTACTTGGCGAGATTGTGATGGAGAGGTAAATCTTTATGTAAAGTCAGACCTTACATGAACATATTTGCAGTTCTTTAAGTTAGACACTTAAGTTGAGTAGGAAGTGAGAACTGGACTCAATGGCATAAGATGGGATGAAACATGTTTATATTTGCAACAGCGTTGGAAAATATAAATCCCATAATGAGCTAGGAGTTGGAAATTGTTTGCCAATTAATGTTCGATAGATTACCTTATTATATGCGTTCGTTGCTAGCAGATTAACTGATGTAATGAACCTATGATAATTTGGATCCTAGTTTTCGAGAAAATTCTATGGTTATATGAATATTACCTTGGGTATTTTATTTTCTTGAAAAGTTTAATTATCGAAAATACTAAAATTGAATTTTGCTAATTCTTTAAATGTATTAATGCAACATTAAATCGTAAACGAAGGTCATTCCTGTATTGGTAAATTGATCTACACCTGTAAGGGTTTTTGGTAGAGTCAACTTTGCTAAAAGAATAAACCTAGTCCTCTTTTCATAAGAAAAAGTGAGATTCAATCCTATTCCTTTTCATGAATGAAGAAAGGTATGATAGGACAATTAGAATTGTCTAAACTCTAAATACATAACTCGTAAGCAAATTTTAATAGTTAAGAAAATTGCATATTTCTGAGTTATTAAATTAGAGGCTAGACTAATTACTGTATAATTGGTAAAAGACAAACTAGCATATTTTATCTAGTTGTTTTCTTTTGACCATTTAAAAGTACTACTTACAATTGTTGGAATAGTAGAACTATTAAGAAAGGAATTGCATGCCTAATTGTTCAAGTTAATAGCATTGATGGATAGTTCATCATCTACATAGTAGAATACACTCTTTAAGTACATATGTAATTGTTATGTTTGGACTTTTTCAAAGGTGTAGGGAAGTAAATAGAACACTATTTTCTTTTACTGGTTAATGAAACACTTTCAATGTTGTCAAATCCAGTGGGAGTGTTGTGTTCTTATTATTGAATAAGGAATTAATGTAATGATCTCTTATTCAGTGGGAGTTACAAGCTTTGTCATCTTGGTAGTAACCCAGATTATCTCTAGAATGTCTTACAATAATTACTTTCCACTTGTAGACACTTATATTTTCAAGGATAGTCATGTACGTTTCCTTATTAGACAATGAAGTGGTTCTACATCTACTAGGTATGCTAATATCAATGACATAATCATATTAGTCACATAAACAAACATATGTCGTGTTGTTTATCTGCTACATGATGTTGTTCCATGCACAAGTAGGAGAAATCTATATTGTGTGCAAGGTACAACATATAAGTATATGATTTAACGGATTCTCTTGACTGCAAGGTAAGAGACTAACGTTCTAATATAACTTGAACATATCTAATTCAAGAAACACTTGGTGTTGCAATTTACGTTATGTGAGAACTTGGCGAGATTGCAACAACAAAGTAAATCTCTATGTGAAGTCAGACCTTGCATGGACATATTTGCAGTTTCTAAAATTAGACAAGTATTTAGAATATGTGTCAAGATGATAGATATAAGACTACTTCAAATTAAATATTTATGTATTATTAGAATGACATAAATAAATGAAGTAATCTAATACTACTTTAATTTGTATATTTATGAATTTTTAAAATGACATAAATAAATGAATAAAATAATGTAGTCTGAAGTAAAAATAAATTAACTTGAAATTACTATTGAAACCAAGAGTTGTGTTCATAATTACTTTAGTTAAACATGTTTATGATTCATTGTAAAGACATAAACATAAAGTCTTTTAAGACTTATAATAAAGTAAGACGTTAACTTGTTAAGTTTTTTTTAAGACATATACAAGAAGTCATTGAGTTGATCAATGATTTATAACGTATAACGGGATTATAACAGTTTATGTTTTCTTGATGAGACATGAATATGAAGTGACTTGGTTAAAGAGTACTTGTGTTATAAAGCATGCAATTGGCTTGAAAAGTCTATTATACCATTAAGTTGACTTAGTTGGTAAATAGGTAAGCCAAAAGGAATATGTTTATTTTATATATTGTTAGGTTGCCTTGCAATATTAATTCTAATGAATACCACAAGTTGATGATGTTCAGTTAGGAGAATCAAACTCTGTTTGATTCAAGATAACCATAACTTCTTTCTTAAAAAGTAACAAGGTTAGAAAATTGAGTATAGATTGAATATACTCAATATGACTCCAACCTAGAAGATTGATAAAAAACCATTTTATTATGGAATGTGATGAATCACATTAAGTTTTAAAATTGAAGATTACGAATTTGTTAAACTACTTATGAATAGGTTATTAACAAACTCAAGTCGAAATTATCAATGTGTATTTGTAATGTCCCAAAAGAGAACAATGTAGTTTTGCTCTAATTGCTAAGTATATATAGATAGTCTATATATTACAAAAGGCAAGTGGGAGTTTTTATCTTGAAAGATAAAATTACAAGATACATAATCTTCTAAAACACACTAGTAAATATCATGATGAGGTTAGACATGTAAATGATAGACCTCAAGATGATGGAATTTTCATTCATAGATCTGCAAGGATATCTCAGATATTTGACTTATATGCTGAGAAATATGAGTTACAGGATTATAGTAAACCCAAGGTTGTAAAAATCGCTAGGCGCTAGTGAGGCGGTTGGGTAGGGCCTAACGATTAATCAGTTAGGCGGGGATTAATCGGGGATTAATCAGATTGGAATTTTTATGCACAAAAATGTAATTTTAGATATTATATTATTTTATATGTATGAGATAAGCGTATTGCATCAAAGTTCAAATACTTCAAGTGTTCAAATATAGACATAATACATAATTCTTCAAAGTTCAAAGTCAAACATAAATATTACTCGGTTTGTTGACCATTTTTAAGCGACCTTTGACTGATTTTGTCCGATTATTCGGTTTGTTGACGGATTTTTAAGTGATTTTGTCCGATTTTTAAGCGATTTTGTTGACCAATTTTTAAGCGCTTTTTTCCGATTAATCCGATTAGACCGATTTTGTCGGATTAATCAGTTTGTTGACCAATTTTTTAGCGATATTTGACCAAACCGATTAAATAGGCCGATTATGATAAATCAAGGCGCTTAGGGAGCGATCAACGATTATGCGGGGATTATTCGGCCGCCTGGAACAATTTTTACAACATAGAGTAAACCTGATAATCATTATGATGGATTACCGAATATTGAATTGGGTAAATTACTCATACTATGAATGTTATAGATGCTGTCCATAAAAATAATCAATTTTGGAAATTTGGTTTATCTTAATAGTTATACTAGAGAATGGAAATGAGTTTCTTCAAAGAGATGAAAAACCCTAATGGTTTGAATTTCTATGTAGAAATCATATGAACAATATTGTGCACATATTTAATGCATTATTATGACAAGATTATTAATCATATTTATGCAATTAATTGTGATTGAATATTCTTTCCTAGACACATTAAATATATAAAGATTATAATTGTCATACTTGTTTTCATTAATATGAAATATGACAATGGAATATCAAAATACTTTCTTGAGAAATTACTTGAGCGAGGACGGTAAGTAATCGAAAGGTTTTTTGAATTCATATAATCTTTGGAAGTGTACGAAGTGCAATAATTCATGAATGGATATATGCATGCATCTATGAAATTATTCTTATGTTTAATTATTAAATTCTAGTTTTGATTTATAATTGAAATAAGATAAATTTCAAGTGTTCCTGAAAGCTAGTGGGAGTATTATGTTAAGTTTTTTTTTTTTTTAAATCTTATATGTTGTATAACATATAGGAAGTAACATTCCTTGTAAGCTAAATGTTAAGTCTTAGATTGGAATGAAACTTCACTTGTAAGAAGTAAAAATTAAAACATATAACCTTGGAATGTATGTTTATTGTTAATAAACATGTGCAGTAAAAATAAATGATTCTAATAAAACATGATATATCATTTGGGAAATGGATAAATATCTTTTGACAAGATAGAACATAAATAAAATCTAAGTTTGACTTGTAGATTCATCATGTACATTATGTTGTGTATTAAAATTGTTGTATCATTCTTGAATAAGAAGTGATTTGACAACATTGATATCTAACTAAAAGTTATTAGATAACTTGTGTAATGAATATTCTAAAAGAATTACATCCTCAGCCTGGAATTGCTCCTAGATTCTGTGGATAAACAATATGTCAATTGTTGTGCAAATTGTCATCGACTTTAAACTTGAAAGTTAGGAAGCATCAAACATTACACAACAAGATATTAAAGTTTCTGAGTTTAATGAGCACATTGTTGTTTGTATACAATGATCTTTGGTTTAATTGAGATGACACTCAATACTAGTCATGGTAGGATTTCATCCTTGTTAATGACCATGTGAACTAGTTGTGCTACTAAGAGCACAGTTGCATTATACATTAAAAGAATAAGAATACTTTAAACTTTAAAATGTTTCAAAGTTTAAATTGTCATAAATTGGTGATAGAGGATGTCACACACTTTATGAATTGTTATGTGGATTGGTGAATGAACACATACAATGACTTCACTAATTGAATTCTTGAAATAAGTATTCTCAAAATTATGATAGATCAAGTTGGTTGATTTATGTCTAGTCAACAAGTATGATTGTCATTACTTGAGGCATAATTCATCAACTGGAATTTTCATGCATTGATCTATTTAGTATTTGGATAAGGGATGTTAAACAATTGTTATAATGAATCAAATATGGGAGTATCGTTAAACTAAGACAAATCGAGAGATATGGTAGAATATACTTGAAAGTATATTGATGAGAATGCATACCAATTTCGGATGATATTCAATGAATTGAATATAGGACTTATCCCAACTACATAATTTACTTTGTGGATATTGTTAAAAGTAAATTATGAATAGTTATCCTCGGACTTGAGATACCGGATAAGTGTCATGAATGTAGTGCATACGTGGAGCAACTTAACGCTATAATGTTGGTAGTCATAAGGGTTGTTTTCGAAATGTTAAAAAGTTTGTGGGTTATTCTCGTAGTCAAGATAGAATTTGTTCCTTCAAATTTATTTGAGTTTAATCTTTCTTGGCCCCTCGTAGGGTTGACAAGATGTTTGTGTGACCACACCCAAAATCTCCCTAAATATGTTTAGAAGATTTGGTAATCTTGCTCAATCACTTATAGCGAAATGTAATTGTTGAATAAAGAATGACTTAATTCCATATCTTTATTTAACATGGTATTAGAAACAAAGGATAATAATAATGAGAAATCATTAAAGGTTTTTCCGGAGACCTTACTCGAGTTGTACTAGAGGCATCAGTGTTGCTAGGCGCTAACCGATGTGATCACACTATTAAGATATGTCCAAGTGGGAGCTGTTGGTTTAATGGACAAAATATTAATAGATGTGTTAGGATCGAACTCGAGACCTATGGGATTACGCGTTGCGTATGAGATTTAATTATATTAAGTCACAAAATATTTATATGGTCGAACTAAGAAAAGGAAGGGGTTGAGTGTCGAGTTTTAGAACTTAAGGGGTGTTTGCAATGACTTGTTAGACAAGGTTTAATGCTATATATATACACACCCTTTTGGTCTTTTGGTCGGTGATATACGGATAAGAAAAGACGATAGACACTAACTCTTTATTTAGATATTCTATATGTCGTACAGTACATTAGAAGAGATATCATTCGGTGTACATTATCATACATGCATGCCATGCACGCATGAGATTCTTATCTTTGTTTCTTCACTGAATTGATGTCGACAATATATATACATATAAAATAAAAAGGGTTTGACCCGATTTATTTTATTTAAAGCTGAACATTGTTTTTGTGCTTTAATCGTGACTTGAACTAGCATTCTAATTAAATCGCTAACAATACGCGCGTACATGATCGTAGAGAAATCCTACTTTGGATTTTGGTGATTTACACTATTCGACTTTATTAAGTCGACTAGCACTCAAACCCTAATTAGGGTTCATCTCAATTGTTAGTTTGTGGATTTGATTCTTGTTTGGCTAGAATCAAGAAAAAGTACGCATATTCTTTTATGTTAATTAATTGTTCATTAATAAATCCTATATGCTTTCGCTTGAATACTTTGATGTTTTGTGGTTATTTATTTGAATGTCGTGTTATTTAATTCCAACAAATGCAATGCGGAAATTGTATTTTATAATGGACCTTGTATTACTTTATAATAGCTTGACTTAGAAAAGCTAGATAGAAGTTTGATCAGTATTATGAATAACATATTGTTATTGTTTTTGTTTTATTGAGATTGTTAGTCATATGATGATATCTTACTCTATAATATGTGTTAGTAAGTATAGCATATAGTTTGTAATCGCAATTACGAGGATGTAATAGAGAGTGTTTCGTGTTGCTTACACCAACATGCTTACTTTTAAGTGTTTAGCAATCCCAAACATAATCTTAAGATGGGATATCTGAAATGACATTAAAGTTGAGGTAATTTCACAATTTTGTAAACCATGTTTTTGCGATTGATAGTTTTTAAGCACATGATATATGATCATTATCTAATGCTATAAGATAATTATGTTACTTTATTTTTCCTTACATAGATAGTTGTTGCAGGTAATTATTCTTATAATTAATCTTTATACTTTTATCTAGATGTATTTTGGGAGGTAGTTGGTACATTTCTATCCTACTTTTTCTATTTATATTTCAACTAACTTTATGCCCTAAAACAACTATTCACTTTTTACTTTTTTTTATTTGGGAATATATTCCAACTCTTTATGCCCTAACACAACTATTCACTTGTTACTATAACTTATCCTTTTATTATTTGTCTATTATTCTTTTCCATGCTTACAAGTTATTCTTGCTTTATTTTTCCCATTTCTCATCATTTTTTGTTTTGTTGAATAATGTTCTTGGAATACATATTTTGTTGTCACAAAATTTTACCGCGCGAGAAGCTTCTCGTAGCTAACAATGTCCTGATTCATCGTAACTTCAAAACTCTATCTTGAAAAGCGGTAAGCTAATGAAATTATCTACAAATAATTCACGACCAACATCATGTCTATTGCTGACATCTTCCCTTTAATATTGATATTTTAGAAAGTTTGAAAAATTAAAAAGTTTACAAAGTTATTTATCATTTGACATGTGTCCTTCCAACCTATTTTATTCAAATAATCTCCAGGGGTAAAATGGCAATATTAATTGTTTTCTTTTTCCACCTCAAACTTTAAACGCATATAACTCACAAAAGACTAACTTACAAAAAAAAAAAAAAAAAAAAAAAAAAAAACGACTTCACCAAAATTTTTATAAGTAAGTTCTTTTTAATTTGGTATAAATCTTATTAATTATTTGGAAACCTTTTTACATATTCATTGAATCTTGATTTTCTTGATGCTCCTTGCCATTTTCGACCCTAGTTTTTACTTTCAAAATTGTCAAATCATAAAATACTTAAAATACGAAAGTTGTAAACTTTGGTTTACTCTTTTCACAGGTTTTTGAATCACTCAAATCTGATGTCATATAAATAAGATATCACCCGTTAAAGATAACGTTTTACTCATATTTGTTGCACACAAGCTATTTGATAAAATGTGCAGCATAGGTTTTTAATGTTAAAATTGCGTTAAATGCTTTAATTTTTGTACCACAACGCAGTATTAATTATTTTATTAATGTAAGATTCAAAAGTGATGTTTTTTAATCGTTATTTATAAAATAAAAAAATGTACGCTTTGTTCATCAATTAGTCTTTATTCATTAGTTAGTGGTTGTTAATCGGTTTTTTTTTTTTTTTTTTTTTTTTTTCATAGGTTATATTATCATAGGTTCATCACTAGTTTATTTGTGTTATCATAGGTTCATTAGTAAGCTTATGTTTTTCGATTGATGAAAATTATTTTATTTTTTTTTTATTTTTTTTTTTTTTTTTCAGTTATTGATTTATGGCTATTACGTTATGATAGTTTCATCAGTTAGTTATGCTTTTTTTGGTTCATTAGTTGAATTTTAGCTATTATGTTATCATAGGTTCATCAGTTTGTTTATTTTAGCTATTATGTTATCATAGGTTATTGGTTCATCAGTTAGTTTATGTTTTTTTAGTTGATGAACATTAATTGTTTTTGATTCATCATTTATTATCTTAGGTTATGTTTTTTGGTTCATCAGTTATTGTCCTGTGTTATGTTTTTGGTTCATTAGTTATTCCCCTCAATTTATTAACTGATGAACAAAACCCCAAACCCAACACCCAAAACTCTAAATTCTTAACTGATGTACAGATGAACTAATGTTCATGAATAAAAAATGATGAATAGAGTAACTAACGAATTTGAGTGAATAAAAAACAATAGAAAATAATGACCTAAAATCTATAAATTTTATGTTTTATAATTTTTCTAATTTGAATTTAATATTTGTCAAATTTATGGTCAAAAACGCAGTAAAACACAATATATGTACATTTTTTTAAAAACTATAAGTATTAAAAAACATAACTTTTTGAGTCTTACATTAATAAAAGGCCCCATAATAAAATGATTAATGATGCATTGTGGGACAAATTGCATTTAGCTCAATTTTAACACTAAAAATATAAGCTAGACATTTCATCAAACATCTTTTGTGCAACAAATATGAGTAAAACACAATCTTTAACGTGTGATATCTTACTCATATGACATTGGATTTGAGTGATTCAAATCTTTGGGTAAAGAATGGCCAAAAAAGCTACAACTTTCGTGTTTTAAGCTTTCAAAAATTCGGCCTTTAAACTAGACAAAATTAGAGCCAAAATGCCAAAAAAATTCAAGAAAATCAACACCTACTTTAAAAGTTGAAAAAGGGTTGCGATTCATATATCATAATGCATGTAACACCCCAAAAATCTCAATTTAGCAGCGGAAGACTAATCAGGGTATTACGTAGAGGATCATAGTCATAATCATAGAAAACGACTCAAAAGAGGAGTTTTATAAATCATTATTATTCATTTAATAATTCACATACAAAAGAGATTTCAGAGTTTCGCATATCGTTTAAGATATAAAATAGTTTAAAAAGAATGATAATTCATTTTAACACTAAAAACCAACAGTTATTGCCCACTTCGTGCCTTGAATGCTTCTTCAATTACTTGAGATAAATTTGCTAAAAAGTCAACAATATTGTTGAGTGAATCCATAGCGTTTAAGTATAATAATCAGTTTGAACACAAATTCCAGTCGTGTAATTGTATAGAGATACAATCATAATAGAAATCAATGATATTGTAGTTCAGTTTATTGCCATAAGTCTCATGACAATCAAACTTTAACGTGTGTGATATCATAGAAATGATATAAATAATACGCACCATAAATGGTGTAAATAAGGGGCCCTCGTGTAGGAATTTGCCATATTCCTATTGTTTACTCAAATATAGTGCATTTGGTCACCATTCCGGCTAACTCAAATGGGTTGTCAACCGCCTATAGATCTATTCACTGTATTCGCATTCACTGGCAAGTGATTAATGGTTCATGATATGAGAGAGTTTTTGGAAATAATGGTAACTTAAGAAAATATCAATCAGTCATAGCATACAGAAAACATTTGTGTTCAGGTTTGTAAGATGTATCTCCCTACGAGTTTGAAAAGCATATAAAAGTGGGACTATGAGCTCACCTTGGTGATAGTAGACAAAGTTAGTGATGTCTAATGCAATGTGGGAACGACTCCAACACACGACCTGGATAATATGGAAGTCTGAGATTCCGATAGTTTCAAGTTTGACTTGGTGCGAATAACAGAAATAGCATCAAGAAATGAATTAGATTATGGCAAGGATAGATTAAGATGCTTAAAATGCTTAAAGTTCAAATTCAATGTTATTTTGTTTAATATTAACTTGTTTTTATGTATTTATCATCCGTAGGAATCATTTCTTCAAAAGTTAGTTGATGGATTATGTTATTCGTTTAAATGTTTTGATATATCGTTTATATACACTAGGCGAGTACCCGTGCCTAGCGGCATCGGTTTCTAGCGGCAGACAATTAACGATATGCAATATTGTGATAAGTGTTTCGTATAACTGATAAGGTTTTAAAAGGTACCATTTTGAGGGGTCGTTTAAGTCCTTATTTGATCACTTTTGTATCCGTTATTGCTTAATATCGTTCCTTTTCACTTTTAGGTCTCGGGAAGGCAAAATCTTTGGAATGACACTTATTTGGACAAAAGGCGCGAATATATGAAGAAAATGGCCAAAGTCGAAATCGACACTCACATCCGTTGAATGTAGAAGCGACGGCGTCGGGAGTTATTTGCGCGCCGTCGGAGAATTATTGTGACGGGTCGAACTCAAAACTCGTGTTTTCAAGGGACGGCGTCTAGTTGTAAAGAGTAGGCCGTCGCTACTCGCACGCCTAGATGCGATCCAGACGACGCCGGGTCAAGAGGACGGCGTCACGGACATAAGGTGACGCCGCAAGGTTAACGTGGCCAAGACGAAACCCTAATGGCGGCGACACGGCGCCACTAAACATAAGGTGACGCCGTCGCAAGTGTAATCTTATATATAGAATCCGAATTTTCGGTCTTTGTGTGGAGAGTCTTTGGAGTAAAACCTAAAACCGAACCTAAGGTGTCTTATACAAGTATTTTAGGGTTTTAACCCTATCTTACACCAAGATAAGTCTTTGCTTCATTAATTCAATTATGTCTTTGATTATTTGTGTGTATGCTTGCATGTTCTCCATGTCCGGATAATTTATTTGTGTGTTTGCTTAGGAAGTATGAAACTTAGTTATTGAATATTGATTGGTTGTTTCTTATCTTAGTTGATTAATGATCTAGTAATGCGATAGGTCATTCGTTGTGTACTTAATGCTTGATTCATCTTTGTGAACCTTAGAGTATGATTACACGAGTGATTGTAGGCTAAAACATCCGAAGAGTGCCTTAGAGTAGGAGTCTATAATCTCTGTGGATTTGTAGACAAGACCCTTTGGTAAGTTCAAAGAGTTGGGAGAAACGCATACCCTACAACTTTAGAAACACAACGCAACTAGGAATAAGACGTGACACTCAACCATCAATAGGAGATAATTAAGGAGTAATACAAACTAAGTAAACACATCTTTAAACTATCATACGAGCACACATTAATTAGACATAGACTCCCACAACCTTAGTTTAGATAATTAGATAATAGTAGAGTAATCGGTAGAAATACCAACCCCTCAAATCCAATACCCGAGATTCGTACCTTTCCATTTTCATAAAATATAAAAGATAAAAATAATCTTCCTCAACCTTAACCTTAGCGTAGTAACTCCTACTAGCATTCCTATTCCCCAGAGAAGCGATATCAATACCCGTGGCTTACCCTAATTACTACACTACAACGATTAGGTTCACCGCCTAGGTGTTATAAAACTTGCTCAAGAAAAGGAAGTTCCTTTGACCCCGAACGGCGCGTGTAGCGTTATCAAGTTTTGGCGCCACGCGGGAATAGAATAGCTAGTTAGTAGTCCACCTCGTTTAGGTTCTTTGCTTGATTCCTATCAAGTAAATTTTTCTCATTTTTAGCTTTCTCTTAGTCTATCCCCCTTCTTCGTGACCTTTGTTCGTAACCATTTTCATTGACTATTCCGTTAGCCATTATGGAGAACGCGAATCCGCCAAAACTTTCACCTAATCAACGAAATCTACTACATAATCTACCCTTTCCACTCCAAAATGAGATCTTGAGGTTCCAGCAACATCATGATGAATCCTTTCCTGAGGCGTGGACTCGAATTAAATATTTATTACAAAAAGTCCTTTGTCATGGTATGGATTTACTGTTTCCACTACAATTCTTTTACACTCAGACGCCTACCTAAACCCAAAGGAGACTTGAATATGTAGCGGATGGGGATATTTGGGGACGTGGTGTTCAAATGCATGGGAAACCTTTGAGATTCACGCCCAATTTAGAAGTGGAACATGGGACCCAAAAAACGAATCTTTAGACCTATTTTCAATTTGGAAACTTCGGTCGGAAAGGTTGTTTAGGAAGGAGATGGTTAGAGTTGAGGTACCAAGGTGCATGTCATGGTTAGGCGCTACCACAGTACAAAATGAATACATAGGTGATCTTGATAAGATGGAGGATAGAGTAGAAAATCCAATCCCATCGGATAGCCCACAAGTCCTACCATCACTTGAGAAACACACACCGCCTATGACTTACCCGGAAGTAGTTGAAGAAACTATAGGAACCCCAATAAAGGTAGAACCTTTGGACCGACCACAAGTAGTGGATGTGGGTTTGAACGCTTGTAGTGATGACCTTTCTCTTAGCCCTAAGGAAGTTCCTAGTTTTGATGAACCGGAGCCTCAACCGAAACCCTTACCCAATTTTTCGTCTTTAGATGTGAATCTTGGAATTGAATTAGGCCCCAATCCACCTATCAAAATAGATAGTCCGGGTAGTTGCTTGATAAACGTGGTAGATTCTAGGCCATGTAGAGTGGAAGCTAATATAGGAGTAACCCATGACCTTACACACTTATATCACCCATTCATGGTTGATAACAAGAAACACTATGGGTTTAAACCGGGTTTATTAGGTCAAGATGGATCCTTAACTAAGAATCTTTTGAAGTTGATAGAAGATGATCCATTTTAGGAGGAGATTTGATTCACTGCTACACCAATAGACTTAGGTAAGGTTATAATGAATAGAGCACACTCCTTTGAGCATATAAATCACCCATCACCCTCTCCTCACGTAGCAAATTTCTACCTTAAGGGTGTGTATCGCTACTATCACCCGCACTTAAACTTAAGTGTAGGAAAACCTCCCTTTATCCGTTAAATAAGGGTAGAGTCAGGCTCGTGACTCGAACAAAAACAAGCGCTTCTTGGGAGGCAACCCATGTGTATTTGTTTTCATTTTTATTTGTGTGTCGTGTATCTTTTATTGATTGTTTATTCTCATGTTTGAATTTGTAAAAATGCTTTATTTTGTCTTTAACCTCGTCTTAATTACATATAAAGGTATTTTACATAAGGGATAAGTGTAGGGAGGATTACACACGTTTTCAAAAGAAACGTGAACATGAGAATTACAATTATTTAAAAGATATACATGTGTGTTTGTTCAAGTCAAATGCTTGTATCGAGTCATAATGAATGTTTTGCGAAATTTTTCCAGATTCTAAAGATGTAAATTTTCCGAATTTTTTTCCGTAAAATCGCACCGCTTTTTGTCGGGATAACCGACGGCGTCAGATTGCAACTGACGGCGTCGAGAAGGAGTAAAACATCATATTACTTTTCTCGCTTTTCGAGCTACTTATAAATTTTTGGAATTTTCTGGTCTTAATTTTCTTAGAAATTCGTAAACATCCATTCCACAAGCATTATATCCTAGTTTAAATCGAGTCTTATATATATTATTACCGCCGATTTTACGAAGGTTTCGTTTGTTTTCTTCAGTGTGCAGTTTAGTTTGTCAGAAGAAGTTACATAAGATTGGAAGGAGCTTTTCACGCAATAATTCTTCTTGAAAAGAATTTAACCACCACTTTACACGGATCCTACCGAGCTAATCGGGGAGTATTAGTTTCTTTCGCTTTTAATTACCTTCTTTATCATAACTTTGATATTTTGGGGAACATTGGGACAATGTTCGGTTTAAGTGTAGGAGGAAAATAAACGGAACTTTGAAACTATGCTTATCCTTGACTATTTGCTTTGTCCAATTGTGATTGTGTAATAAACCATGAGAAAATGTCGGTTAGGGTAATTTTGGCACCAAATTTAAAATTTTTCGTGACATATAGGAGTGGGCCATTAGTCTTAACAAAAGCGTCTCACGGATAGGAAGTTGCATGACTAGCACAAAACCCTTACCACCCAAATTCCACCCAAAATGTGAGGATCGCCTTAGATTAGTAGGAATTAAAAGCATTCATCTTTAATGCTTAGAGTGTGAACCGTAGTATATTAGATTCTAGAACTTGTTTTGTGATGCATTCCGAGATCGCAAGTGAGGCTACACTTGTGTAGTTAGGAATAACTAAATGATAAGAGGCATTAGGATAACCTTTGTTTGATACACTGTAATATAATTACTTCTTCCACATCGGTTGAGTAATTCCCCACACCCTTTGCGTTGTACTCATCTTTAGTACACGATACCCTAGTTAACCCCTCGAGCCTATCCTTTTCGGTTCTCGTGATATTTCGGTTTTCCGAATATCAATGAAGAGCATTGTTTACACCCCACCCCAAATATACACCCAAATCGCCTTAGCCTACCCTTATGCACTCACTTTTAGTGCAAGTGTTTGTTATCACCCTAAACCCTTAGTTCAATTATCTAGTTGCTTGCATAAGTTGCTAAGTCGAGTCATATCCTTTGTATACAGTTTTGGGACGATTGGGATTCATGGGAAAAGTTAAAGTTTATGAAATGACGAGAAGGGAACGTTAAAAATTCAAATTCCCTTTGTTTGCGTAATAATGTACCCCAAGTGTTTTGATCTTTTCAAATCGGGTCAAATTAGTGTTAGAGTAATAAAACTCAAGTGTAGGGATATGCCTATAAATCCCTAGTATTTTGATGTTATCGTAGAGGATGGTAGAGTAAAATGTATGAAAAAAAAAAAAAAAAAAAAAAAATCGAAAAAAATAGAAAAGAGAAAAGAAAAAATAGAGTATGAAAAAAAAAAAAAAAAAAAAAAAACATACGGGCTACCATCCTACATCTATCTTTAAATTTTTGTTTATTTATTTCATTATCTAGAGTTTAGAGTGTCGAGTCTTGGCTTAGCAACGCCATTCTTCATATGCGCTAACATAAAGATTTTTGACTTACCACCACTAAATAGCCTATCCCACCAAACCCTTATTTCCTACCGTAAGCCTAACATTACAACCCTTTAAAAGACCTCTTTGATAGTCTTTCCTAGGTGCTTACGCCAAAGCGATGGAGGTTTGATCTATTCTCAAGCCTATGGTAATCTATGTACTAGGACCGTTAATGAGTGTTTATCTTCCATTTCCTATATTGTTATATTTCATTTATACACCGAGAGAGATGTGAGTATCCAAACACCCCATGTGAGGTGCTAGTATGTATTTCGTGCTTGTTATGACTTTTTGGGGCTTATATGTGTTGTGGACCGCTTTGAATTAATGCTTCATGACCCCTAACTTATAAATTAATTGGCTAAAAAGCACATTTGCTTGAGGACAAGCAAATAACAAGTGTAGGGATATTTGATAAGGTTTTAAAAGGTACCATTTTGAGGGTCGTTTAAGTCCTTATTTGATCACTTTGTATCCGTTATTGCTTAATATCGTTCCTTTTCACTTTTAGGTATCGGAAGGCAAATGCTGGAATGGCACTTATTTGGACAAAAAGGCGAATATATGAAGAAAATGGCCAAAGTCGAATCGACACTCACAATCATTGAATGTAGAAGGCGACGGCGCCGGGGAGTTATTTGCGACGCCGTCGGAGAATTATTGTGACGGTCGAACTCAAAACTCGTGTTTTCGGCGGACGCGTCTAGTTGTAAAAGAGTAGGCCGTCGCTACTCGCACGGCCTAGATGCGATCCAGACGACGCCGAAGTCAAGAGGACGGCGCCACGGACATAAGGTGACGCCGTCGCAAGGTTAACGTGCCAAGACGAAACCCAATGGCGGCGACACGACGCGCCACTAAACATAAGGTGACGCCGTCGCAAGTGTAATCTTATATATAGAATCCGAATTTTTCGCCTTTGTGGAGAGTCTTTGGAGTAAAACCTAAAACCGAACCTAAGGTGTCTTGTACAAGATTTTAGGGTTTTTAACCCTATCTTACACCAAGATAAGTCTTTGCTTCATTAATTCAATTATGTCTTTGATTATTTGTGTGTATGCTTGCATGTTCTCCATGTCCCGCTAATTTATTTGTGTGTTTGCTTAGGAAGTATGAAACTTAGTTATTGAATATTGATTGGTTGTTTCTTATCTTAGTTGATTAATGATCTAGTAATGCGATAGGTCATTCGTTGTGTACTTAATGCTTGATTCATCTTTGTGAACCTTAGAGTATGATTACCGAGTGATTGTAGGCTAAAACATCCGAAGAGTGCCTTAGAGTAGGAGTCTATAATCTCTATGTGGATTTGTAGACAAGACCCTTTGGTAAGTTCAAAGAGTTAGGAGAAACGCATACCCTACAACTTTAGAAACACAACGCAACTAGGAATAAGACGTGACACTCAACCATCAATAGGAGATAATTAAGGAGTAATACAAACTAAGTAAACACATCTTTAAACTATCATACGAGCACACATTAATTAGACATAGACTCCCACAACCTTAGTTTAGATAATTAGATAATAGTAGAGTAATCGGTAGAAATACCAACCCCTCAAATCCAATACCGAGATTCGTACCTTTCCATTTTCATAAAATATAAAAGATAAAAATAATCTTCCTCAACCTTAACCTTAGCGTAGTAACTCCTACTAGCATTCCTATTCCCCAGAGAACGATATCAATACCCGTGGCTTACCCTAATTACTACACTACAACGATTAGGTTCACTGCCTAGGGTGTTATAAAACTTGCTCGAAGAAAAGGAAGTTCCTTTGACCCCGAACGACGCGTGTAGCGTTATCAATAACGTTCAAAATAGAACGTGAAAAGATCAAAATGTAATTACAAACGGTTGTAACATGTGATAATTCAACTCTAGCAAAAATTCTTAACATGTATCAAACGACATATAAAAATATTTAATGAAACTTAAAATACAACATTACATCAATTATGAAATATTAACTAACAACACACGTTACTCGTGGACATTTGAGTTGTAGACTCCTCCTTGACCGAACTCTTTAACCTAAGTAGATTGTAACATTGTCTAGAGTATTTATAAATATATATTTTCCTGGTATTTATAGATATATATATATTTTCCTAATAAACCACGCTTACTATCAAATGATAAGTTTCCAGTATTTCAAAATACAAATACATCATTGGCATAAGTTTCAAATAATTCCTTTATTTGTACATGATTCGTTTAATTACAGTTTCATCTCCTTTTTTTTTTATTCTCAAATAAGGCGTAGTCCATTATTTCTTGTTGGCAAGGGCTATCAAACTTTGAAATAAAAGATTTCTTATGCATGACAAATAAAGCTTATGCATGCATATGCGAATTTTTTTTAATGTAAATGTTGTTGCTTATTGTACATATCTCACGCAACTAAAAAAAATAAAAAAAAGGAAACCATAACAGTACGTAGTATCATGGCAAACATAAGCAAGATATGTCATACATACACCATTTAACACAAGAGTAATTCATTAATTCATTTTTTATAGGAAAAGAAACAAAAGAAACCAAGACATAGTTTGTAAACAGTGTAAAACAAGTTGTTTTAACGAAAGGCATAAAATGCAAATTCTATTCTTCATCAGTCTCACTTTCATCAAATAAGCAATAAATCTTTTCCGACCAACCACGAATACTTGACTCGCAACGGTTGGTGTTGGAAGTGGTTCTTCTTCATCATGTTCGTCATCACTTGACTCGCAAAGGATTAGGATGTGGAGCGGGGTTAGGATTGGGAAGAAGCTGTAAAAGAAACAATAAAAAGATAAATGAAATATTAGAACCAACCTAAAAATGAAAGATTAGAAGTACAAAAACATACTTGAATGAAAGATTAGTTGTGCGTTTATCATTTAAAAAAAACAAATGAAATATTAGAACCAACCTCAAAGTCATCATCAACATTCTTTTGATTTGTGATTTCCATTTCTTCTTCTTGATGTCGAAATCTTGTCGAACTACTTTGTGTGTGTTTATACAATCTGTTGTTTATATAGGCAAGAAACACCCTTTCATTGCCATATTTAATTTCGAAATTTGAACATATACGAATTCATTTTCCGCCTAGCATTGATGTGGTTTACCATGCAATATTGAAACTCTTTATGTTTATATATGGTATGACAAGTGTGGCTTACTATGTACATTAAAACTATTTTATGTACATTCAATACTTTCCTTGAAATCAAGTTTGAAAATTATGAATGGTGTAGCAAATTTGAAAATTAAAAATACATTGAAATCAAGTTTTTTAATACTTACCATGCAAAGTTACAATGCAAATAATACATTTAAATGAATTTATTCTTGCAAAATACGAATGGGATAAAGAATGGGTTAGCATCCATGCAAAACTTTACATGTAAAACTTTCCATATATTTGATATTGCTGGCGTTAATTCATATATTCCATATTCCACTATTCCACAATTCGGAGTTGACTAATTGACCATTTCATATATTTCAGTTTTTCCACTTTTCACTTTTCCAACATTGACCATGTTGACCATTTTTCCTTTTAATGTAGTATAGATAACGTTTGTTAATACAAATAAACCGTAAAAACGTTTATTAATATTTTGCGATATCTTTGTGTTTTATTGATAAAAAATATAATGTTATCATAAGTAAAATTATAAGGATACATGTTATTTTTGTAAAGTATTTACATATAGTCATTTAATACAAATTGTTTTCATAAATCATTTGTTGTAATAGTTTATTAGGATAGGTAAAAATACAACCCATGGAGCATATCCATAACCCATGGTATTGACCCATACCCATTTGCCTAGATGCATTGCATCTATTAGATACATTGTATCTAATGAAATACCCATTGACCAACCCATAACCCATGACCCATAACCAAACCGAGATCGCAATCAACAACTGTCCGCTTTGGTTACAAATGGTAACAAGGACTTGCTTGCAACATTTGATAAAATGTTGAAGAAGGAAACATCATCACTCGTTGCATCTGTGGTGTGCTCAGTTACTCCGATTATTGAGAAAACAGTGTCTACAGCAATCACAGAGGCTTTCCAGGTGACGTAATCTGAACATTATAGTTCGTTCTAAGCATTTTATTTAATTCAGGTCTGACTCTAATTTGTGTGCAGAGAGGTGTTGCTGATAAGTCTGTAAATCAATTGGAGAAATCGGTAAATTCTAAGCTCGAGGGTAGTATTGCTAGGCAAATTCAAACTCAGTTTCAAACT
Source organism: Chrysanthemum lavandulifolium (assembly GCA_022545495.1). Taxonomy (NCBI): domain Eukaryota; kingdom Viridiplantae; phylum Streptophyta; class Magnoliopsida; order Asterales; family Asteraceae; genus Chrysanthemum; species Chrysanthemum lavandulifolium. The sequence goes on along the minus strand of CM040239.1, from coordinate 10,500,169 downwards.
TCTGGCAAACAAGCTTTACAGGTATTTATCATATCAGAATCGACGTCATTTTGTGAGTTAGTCACATCTGTAAATTATTTTACTTATTATCGATAAATGATAATCATCTAAGCAAATTAAAGATGCCTGATACTGCATCGTATTTTCGTCTGAACCTTCATTCTATCTTACAGGAAGCACTTAAATCGAGTATGGAGGCTTCTGTTGTTCCTGCCTTTGAAATGTCTTGTAAAGCCATGTTTGATCAAGTAAATGCTACGTTTCAAAAGGGAATGATCGAACACACAAGTGCAGCTCATCAGCAAGTCGAGTCTGCGCATTCTCCTTTAGCAATTGCTTTGAGGGTAAGATCTTGAAACTTCTTTTTTTCTCCTGAAAAGCTAATTTGATTTTTCAGTGACACTGAGGCACTGTATTTGTTTCTAGGATGCCATTAATTCAGCATCGTCTATGACTCGAAGCTTGAGCGGTGAATTAGCTGATGGCCAAAGGAAGTTGGTAGCTCTTGCACTTGCTGGGGCAAATTCTGAATCGGTGAACCCATTGGTAACCCAAATTAGCAATGGACCTATATGCAGTTTTCACGATAAGGTTTGTTTATCTCTGTATTATGTTGCATTCAATCATTGTGATGTATCTCGATAACATTCTTATGTATATGTACTCATTTTCTGTAACAGATGGAGGCGCCATTGGATCCAACAAAAGAGCTTTCTAGGTTGGTGTATGAGCACAAATATGATGAGGCTTTTACTGCTGCCCTGCAAAGAAGTGATGTCTGGATTGTTTCCTGGTTATGCTCTCAGGTATGTTGTCTGCAATGTTATTTGTTTCGGTAATACTTTTGAGTGCATTAGTGCTTGTTAAAACCCTATCAACCACATGTAGAGTCAGATAGGGACACTTGCATGCCTAGTAAGCTGTGAGGGCAGTATGTAATATCAGGAAACAGGCGGGTTTGGTTGTGGCTAACATTTATAATACATAATGAGTGGATAACTTGTACGTTTGTAGTGTACGAGTCTCAGTTTAGGTAGTGCTCTTTAGGGGAGTCAAATCTGTCACCACGAACATCTTACAAGTGTGTCCCCCCTCGAGTCTATTGCTTACTGTATTTCTAAATGATACCTCAAGCATTGCATTGGTTAGTTTCGTCTCATTGTCAAATCACTCAAATGTAAGAAGCGATGGAAGGGCTTAAAAATATTTTATTGTTTTCTTTGACCTGCTACTCTCTAAAAGATATGGAATTTGAGTTAAGACATAACCCAATAAGTTGTCATTTGATTAAATGCTTTAAATTCCGGTTGATATGAACAAAATGGATTAACCCCTCTAACAAAACGGGAGTTGGAAATTTGAAGTAATGGTAAGCAAGAAATAATTTAGGATTGACATCTTCCGAGAAAGAAACATAGTATTTGTAGTGTTACGTTACCAATATGGAAAGGTTGACGGGAGGAGTAACAATCTGTTAGATACTTGATAACACGTTGAATCATTTTAGTAGTAGATATATATGTTACCAATACGCTTTGTGCAGAACATTAACAAACACTACTTTTCATTTTGATTGTTGTCAACTAGGTTGACCTACAGGGGTTATTAACAAGCAATCCTTTGCCCTTGAGTCAAGGAGTACTACTATCGTTGCTTCAACAGTTGGCTTGTGACATTGGCAATGACACATCAAAGAAACTTGCATGGATGATGGACGTTGTGGTAGCTATAAAGCCATCAGACAGTATGATAGCAATGCACGTACGACCCATATTTGATCAAGTCAAGTCTATACTAAACCATCAAGTAAGCATTCCCACAACCTCAGTGGCCGAGCGTTCAAGCATAAAAATCGTCATGAAACTCATCAGCTCTACACTCGGGACCCTGTAAAGCAGTTGATGGTCGGTCCACCGGATGGATGGTGGTTAATATATATTTACGGAGGGACTGTTTGTACAAAGCTTTAGAATTTTGTAACGGCGATAAGTCTTGCGCCTAATTAAACGAGTCTTGGGGTTTTTGTTTTCTTGCTTTGGTATTTTATAATGAATGTTTTAGGTCTGTTTATCCAAAATTTGTACATTTATTCTTATGTATTAAGTTTTTGTTTTTTTTGATCTTGTAGAGGTTGATTTTATGTGATAGGGCTGTATACTTTTTATTTAATCCAAAGTTTTGAGATGTTATTTTTGTTTTTTAATTCTTTTTCAGCTTGTCCATTTAGCTATTGAGCAGCAAAATTTGAATGGTTCTTAACTTTCAATATGTTGCACTATACTAATTTCACTATGTTTTAAGTGTAAGCCAAATGGCCCAAATAAACCTGAATTAATGTTCACTCCTTCACAAGGGTATAGCAGGGTTCAATGCACATTTGACTCCGCATGATATGGCTTTTGTCATTTATTTATTCATATTATTACTTACTTTTCACATTTCACCACTCCGTGAACCTCGATTTCGGTCGAATCGAGTCGAACTTTGGCATGGTTTGAACTTGACAATATTATATTCGGCTCAAGCTCAGCCTGATGGCTCGAGTCGTTTATATGATGTACTTATGTTATTTTATTATAGTTTTGCCGACTGTTTTATTATCAATTTAGAGTAAATTGCAAAAATCGTTGTTGTTCTTGTGGTCCGGTCAAATTGCAGGTTTTGTCCATAACCTTTTGGAAGTGCACACACCGTCCTTGTAGGGAACTTTGAGTTATACTTTTCGTCCTTGAGTTGCAGTTTTTGACAAGGGCGTTTCATTCTTTTGACTTTGGACATGGACGAAATCTGCTACCAAATTTCCATACACGGATGATGCCTGCACTTAAAAAGGTTAAGGACAAAACTTGCAATATGGCCAAACTAAAGGGGTGATTTTTGCAATGAAACGTGTTGCACGTGAGTGCTTTCACCGTGTAGGATCTTCTTAAGATGAGTCAAACATGATCGATCATGTTCACCAATTACAAATAAGATAAACACAAAAAACATTTTCTTTTAGTACAAGTTACGGGCCACTCATTCATTCATTCTGACAATAAAACCAACATGATTAATCATGTTTGACTCTAAGAGCATATGGTGTGTTAACACAACTGGTGCGTTATGGCTGACGTGGACGAGAAACGCATCGCGTTAAGGCTAAGTTATTACACCGTGCGTTTGCGTTATGGCCTTGCATTATGTCCCAAGTTACGGTGTAAGTTGCAAGTTTGAATAATAAAAAAAAAACAAAAAAAATTTACAATCCGCCCCCTTAAAGGCTACTCCATTTGAATTTCAAAAATAAAATAAAAATACACTTATGGCCCCTTAACGTTTATAAACGGCTATATCTACTAAAAAAAAGAAATTTCAAAACCTAACATAAACCAATATAAATAACCAATTAACACACAAACTTTTTTTCACACTTCCACAACTCAAACTCATATACATATACTTCCTTTCTACCAAAAAAAAAAAAACTTGTTCTTTCACAATGGATCCGAATAGCAGTGACGAAGAACGTAACAACTGGTCCGATGTAGATGACGAAACTGACATATACTTTATGGTGGCCGCGTACGAATATCAGCAACGGTTAGAACAAGAAGCAGTTCGACCTCGTTTGAGCCGTAACCATATCTACCGTGAATGTGAGGTTGTCGAAGAACGTTTGATGAACGACTATTTCATTCCAGGTTGTAAGTATTCGAACGTGAATTTTCGAAGAAGATTTCGTATGAGCCGTAAACTATTTCTAGAAATAGTCAGAGGTATTGAATCTTATACTTCCGATCCTCTTCCAAGTCATTTTGCATTCTTTAGCCAAGCACCCGATTGTACAGGTCGAATGAGTATAAGTGTTAATATGAAGTGTACAGCCGCCGTACGCCATTTGGCATACGGCTCCTCACCCGATGCTTTTGATGAATATTTGCAAATTGGGTGAGCATACTACACGTGATTGTCTTGATAATTTTAACAAATGCGTTATGGAATTGTTTATGACAGAGTATTTAAGAAAACCAACCCATGAGGACATTCAAAATATTTAATTAAGACATGAGTGTTATCATGGTTTTCCGAAAATGCTAGGTAGCATTGACTGCATGCATTGGGAGTAGAGAAATTGTCCGGCGGGTAGGCTAGGGCAATATGGTAGGGGTGATAAAAAATACCCAACAATAATGCTTGAAGCTGTTACTTCGCAAGATTTATGGATTTTGAAGAAACTAGAAGGGGGAAGGTTGAATAGTTTCACCATTTGTATTTTATATTTTAAAATCTTTTACAAGTTTGTTTTAAAGACTTTTAGATTCAAAACTTTATGCGATATCAACACAACAATATACGAACACAATGAATATAAACACTAATTAAGAAGTAAGTAATGTAAAGGAGTGAAGTGAAGAAATGATCAAACCAAGACACGGAGATTTATGTTCGGCTAGGAAGCTCTATCTTCGCCCTACTTCACTCCTCGAGTATCACACTTGAGAGTTCACGACCACTATGTCAACAAGCTCCCTTTAGGCGGAGAAAACCATACATCAACGCGTACACCAATTTACGACACTAAGCGGAATGTTGAGTTCTAATCCTAGCTAGAACCAATCTACACCACACTACGCACAATACTACACGGACATACACACCGTCCAATCTAGAATCACTCAAGGACGTACACACCGTCCAAATCTACCTATTACACAACAACTCACGACTTACACACATCGAATCTACCAATATACGAGAATGGAGATATAAAGAAAATAGATCGAGGAGAGAAACGTAACAAACTAACAATGGTTGCGAGGTGAATGATTAGACTCCAACACTTCGTTTCTTGACGAATACGAGTGTTCTTCTCTTTCACTTTGAGGAAAGATGAATGTGATCACTTTTAAACAATTACCAATATGTTAATATGATCAAATATGAGAGATTTGAGAAGACAGAAAATTTTAGTGCTCAAGAGATAAATTTTTCTGTGAAATAGTGCAATATTTATAGTCATCAAGAAGAGCGGGGGACGGTCCCATATATATAAGGGACCGTCGACATATAATGGACCTTCCCATAGATTCTGCTCCAATTTTTGTCTTTTAGTGCGAAAATGTTTATCTGGTGAAAATTTATCTGATTTGGGCGGGAAAATTCAAATTCAAATATTTTCTTATGAATAAAACATTTCTTTAATTTACAAAATAATTTGTAAGGTTTATTTATAAAAACTTTTGTCACATTTATAAAAATGTGAGTTTTAGTGACAAAATAAATTCTTTGATCACTTAACAATATTGGTAAGTTGTTTGTACATACCTTAAATGATATCGTAGTCGAAACGAGTTTTCTCATTTAAAGACATATCAAATGTACTTTTACGTAACGTGTTCTTACGTTTTGTGATTATCAAAACATAAAGAGATCGAATAATGCAAACAACGTTTTTGACATTATTTGTATTAACAATGTCCCTTTTTTTAATGATTACAAAACATAAACTCATTTTAGGTAAAAATATGTTTTAATAAGTTTTTAAAAGAGTTTTGTTTCACTTCTCCCCTTTTTTGTAAACTCAAAAGGTGTCGTCGATGCGTTGAGAGGAAAGAAATCGACGATGCAAACGCTCCCCCTTGTTTAGTGGTCCCCCTTGTTGAGGGCACCTAGGTATCGAGCTATGGTTTCGTACTACAAGGACAAGTTAGAAAACAAGTGCAACAATATTTAGATACACATGAGTAAAGAGATAGATTAAAACACAAGTTAGATTACGAGTGCAAGAAAATCCATATCAAACCTACAAAAGTATTTATACAGAGTGTAGATGAGAGAGATAAGACACATCAGAAACATTGTGGACGGTCCGTTAAACACTTGGATGGTCCTTTATAAATAAAGGACCGGGGGTATTTAAAGGACTACCGATAGTGGGTTAATCCCGTGTTGCTCCTTTTTGTATCCTGAGTATAAAGTATGCTTTTCACTCTTCTACTACTATTCATAATTTTTAGGAATATTTTTTTCTCCTATTCTGCAATAATAAAATAATGCTTTCTGGCATTTTGACTGCAGGTTCAAACTAGGCACACAAACTCAAACCCAACCTAGTAGGAATCAAACTTGAAACCCCTGAGCTTTGATCATGCTTTAAGAGTTTCAAGTTATGTTGTGATTCAAAGGTTACAAGTTATGTCCGAATCATCGTCTTTGAAGTAAGCAGTTCATATAAAGTCGAAGCACATAATCAACGTCAACTTCATAATGCAAAGCCATACTCAAGTTTCAATTGCAAACAATAACCAGAACCATTTTCCTCTAAATGGTAAATATATTAAAAGGAAAAGCCAAAAAGGCAAAGTTTACAAAAAGACCAAAGTGATACAAATACTCAGGATACATCCCTAAGTACATCAACTTTGGCTAAACAAAAAACAAATGGCATTGGACATACCCAAGCTCATTACATAACTGCTACAAGAACTAATACAAGATGATCATAAGAGCTTTAGGTAAACTGAAAAGACCAGCATACTTCTGAATACATCAAAGATACACTGAGACCAATCAGAGTACCCTGAAACATCACCATATACCGATCCTACCAGAGGCTAAAAAACTCCTATATGCATGACAGAATTGACAAGTAGCAGATACAAATAAGCAGACATAAGAAAGCTACAAATAGAGATCAGCAACAATGTTGGTGATTTTAGTGTCATTGTACATTTTGTGTAATGGTGATTTACCCGAGACCAAAGGGATTTCAAGTTAAGTTATAATACGAGTTCGGAGGTGCGGAGTGCACGCTTGTATAAACTATTAACTTGATTTCGGGTACAAATAATGGTAATGGTTGTGTATGTAAGTCAAGTGGATATAGTGACATAATCTCTGTGGTCACTGAATTGTCCATACACATGTCTTTAATTGTAGCAGTTAGCGACAGTTTAGTCTGTTACAAAACTATTGCTGGACATAATTAAAGGAGGGTTGTGACTTTTCATAAAGGTTACAAATTTTCCCTACAACCACCAAGAAGTTTATATACATGTAAACATGATTTGGTCTTTCATATGAACAACCATATAAGCACATACATCAAATTCTTCATGTTTTGCTCTCTTTCGTTTGCCTAGAATTTGAGTGTTGATTCTTGTCTTATCTCTATACAAATTTCTTGTAACCCAAGGCAATTAATAGGGTAGAAATATTGTATCAGGAAAGTGAACTATTACACGATTCAAGAATTATCCAAGCAATATATCTATGATTATCAAGACCCTAACACTAACAAACTGATACAATATTTGTGATAATCATAATTGGCGAATCTGTGAACGACGAGGAGTTTGGAAGAAACGGTACTGGAGGATGATGTAATAAGCTAAGGTTATTAGAAGGCGTTCAATTCATATATGGCTTCAAAAAGATCTCGGTGAATCTTGCATTATTTCTGTCATGAAACTATTATTTTACCAAGTAAGTTTTACTTACAAATAATCAATTATTTTTGTTGATTGCATGTGGTGGTATTTACATCTTATGCCATGCGTATATCATTACTGTTTTGATAATGAGTGATAAAATTTATGTGTCTTTGGAAATTGTTTCAATTTTCTGACCCTTGATAATCTATTTACGAGACATAACTTGTTTTTGTTTGGCTTTAATTACGAAACTTGTTATCATGATCTCATAAATGAATTCTTATGCATTTTTGGTGAATGTTATTTATATGGGCTTGATTTTCCATTCATGTTAAATATGCCAATTTGTAAATTGCTACTGTGTTTACGAGGCATATAAAAACATAGCGTTCTTAAATGGGAACACTTTAATTGCCATGAGTTTTTATTCGGATTCATTAAAAACCCCAGATTAAAAGAATCGAGATCTGAAAGTTGTGTGTTTGGATTCTCGATTAAGGTTGAGTTTTCGTTCTAAGTGAAGAATTGATTTTCTTTTCTGGGATTCAAACATTATCATCATGTCATTGGTAATGGTCTGAATTTTTCGATAACTCCGGATGGGAGGTTTGATACGCTGATTGATAATATCATGTATTAAGAGCAATTCTTAACGATGTGTAAATGTGTAATCATAATACATGTTTTTGAAATACAAGTCATGTATAATCAATTGGTATAATCATGTATTATAGTAATCTATTGCTTGTACAAAGTTACTACATACATGGCTAATCAATTGGTATAATCATTTGTTTCATAATAAATGTGTTTGGCATGATGACATGTGGAATTATAATCACTGTACCATTCATTTTTGTTTTTATCTGCTAACAAATTGTTGGATATGTTGTACAAGAAAGCCACCCTCATGTTGATGTGCTTGAGAGATACGTGATTTAGGAAATAAAAGTCGTCAAATCATTGTCTGGCCATCAATGGTGAATTTGATTAATTTTACTAAATCACATATCATCCGTGTTACATATTCATGGTTAATAAAATCTGTTAGCAAATAAAAACTTGTTTGATTGGTGGTTATCTGTTAGGTGTTTAAATGACTACCGTTTCATTGGAAATTATTTAAACGCAAACTGTGTTTTATATGGCATCAAGTTAAATATGCCATGGTAGTGACATACAGGGATGCTATGAACAAAGTATATTGGTACTTGAATATAACCATGGATTATGGTTAGGAATAAAGCGGATAAATCAAATGTTTGGAATGCATGAACATGCCGTCTTAATTGACTTTCATATTCTATTTGATTTGGTAAAGTATGTTATATGTTTTGTTTTGACAAAGTTATGAATTATCAATGATATTCTAAAGAGTGTTTTTCTTATATTGAAATGAGTGAATTGGTTAAATTCATGGTTACTCTTGATTGATGTTCAAGTTATTGTAAATCACAGTATACAATTACGATAAAAGACATGGCTTAATGAATGTCTTTGCTTCCCTCATGATACACCGATTGTAGGACATGCATTGTTTTTATCGATGAGTTTAGAAAAGGGAAATGTCTATGAAACTAAATGCTGATTTCATATTTGGACTGACTTTGTACTAAAAGTGTTATGGGATTACAATAGTGACCTTTGGTTCACTTTGTTTTTGACGTTAATTAAATCGATGCAATTGATTTTCTGAAATGAAAAAGTTAACAGATCGATTGGAAAGAAACATTGGCATGTTATAAACCAAGTAATTACTTGCTTGATTAAGCCAATATTTGTAATTAGATTGCAACAGAAATCCTTAAGTATTCAGTATAAGGATAAATTGATGTATGTTGGATTAGTGATCAAGAAGAATATACATTTGTAAGTATTGGATTACTTGGTATAAATGTTATATCTTGTGATCAAAGGAAAAAGTTGTACAACGTATTCAACACTTGCATCATGATTTGTTGTTTTCTTGTTCTAAAGAGGTATAATGGTTAAAGAACTTTATAAACATGTGGTATTATGTTTAGAAGTCAATGTTACCATGTTCAATGCATTATGATAGTGAGTTAAACTATCGATAGGGATGAAACGTCCATTTAAATTCTCTAAAGGTGAGACACCCAATTCCCTTCTTTACAACGTTAGAAGCTTGAATTCAATGTGGAAAGCTCACACTTAGAGATTGGAACACATGTTATTTTATCCCAAGGAATGTGTTCGGACCTGCAAGATAAAGAGGTTGAAGTTTATCTTCTTAATAGTTCTTTTGAAAAAGTGCAAGCAGGGCATGATTAAAAGAAACTACCTATGTGAGTATGAAGTTTTGCCGCTTCAATAAGCTTGGACTTGGCTTTGTATATACTCATGAATTGATATGGACGCATGGCTTATAAAGCGTCAAGTATAAACATTGGAGAAATAAACTTGTGTGTATATTATCTTCAGGTATTCAAATGAGTTGACGGGTTCAATCGTTACGACACCCCGATTCTCGAATATTTGGAATGTGTAGTATACTAAGATGAAAATTCAATCGAAAGACATTTTCATTTATGCATGAGTTTGATTTGTTTTGATTATTTGGGTGATCAAGGGTTACACTAAAATGGGGGAGGATTGTTGGTGATTTTAGTGTCATTGTACATTTTGTGTAATGGTGATTTACCCGAGACCAAAGGGATTTCAAGTTAAGTTATAATACGAGTTCGGAGGTGCGGAGTGCACGCTTGTATAAACTATTAACTTGATTTCTAGTACAAATAATGGTAATGGTTGTGTATGTAAGTCAAGGGGCATATAGTGACAGAATTTCTGTGGTCACTAAGTTGTCCATAGACATGTCTTTAATTGTAGCAGTTAGCGACAGTTATTCTGTTACAAAACTGTTGCTGGACATAATTAAAGGAGGGGTTGTGACTTTTCATAAAAGGTTACAAATTTTCCCTACAACCACCAAGAAGTTTATATACATGTAAACATGATTTGGTCTTTCATATGAACAACCATATAAGCACATACATCAAATTCTTCGTGTTTTGCTCTCTTTCTTTTGCCTAGAATTTGAGTGTTGATTCTTGTCTTATCTCTATACAAATTTCTTGTAACCCAAGGCAATTAATAGGGTAGAAATATTGTATCAGGAAAGTGAACTATTACACGATTCAAGAATTATCCAAGCAATATATCTATGATTATCAAGACCCTAACACTAACAAACAATTAGCAAGACCAACACCAACCAATGCAAACCAAAAGCAGCCAATCCAAAACCATAAACAGCAGATAACCAAACATCCATAATCAGCAAGGGAAGAGCACCAAGAGACAGCTATCCAAGTATAATTGCCTCCTTAAAAAAACCTTTCCTAGGTAAAACCCAATGGGAAAAACCCTAAGGAAAGGAAAAAAGAGAACAACTTACACTCAGATCTTCCCCAAAGCATACTTCAGAACCATACATCCATCTTGACATTTTAGAGTACACATCATCTTCATCATCAATATCAAAGACTTTGTTGCAGACCCAAAAACCAGTACCTGCATTAAAACTGTTAATCCAAACACTGGTATGTACAAGATAACACCCAGCATTACTCCAACCACAGTTAACTTGTCTCATCATTTTGACTATCTGCACCAAGACCCTTGTTAAGATCTTCAATAATTCTTCTATGATACATATTGCTGTCCAAATGAAAGTTCCATAACCTTGCAGCGTTGACCACATCAGAAGTGTACCTCAAAGTAAGACCCATCAGTTTCAGTCTAACAATATCCACCACATTCTTAAAGACAGAATCATCATTTGTATAAGTTTTCATAAAACATCTCTTATTCCTTTCGATCCACACAGAATAGACAAAAATGATACAAGTAACAAATCTACAACCAAAAGTCTAAATAACAACATTTAATACCAAAAATAGGATTTGGAGTACACTTCTAAAGCTTTACCTCGACATGCACACTAGCAAGTAGCTCAAGCTGCATCAAAGAATCAATGGTTTGTGCAGTTGGGTGTAGGATATCAATGAGCCTTTGATGCGACCTGATCTCAAAATAGAATCTCGCATCTTTGTGAACATGAGGGGATTTCAACACACAGTAAATTCTCTTTTTGGTGGGTAATAGAACTGGGCCCATTGTTTTTTGCATTTCGATATTAAAATGAAAGAAACATGAATTTAAAAATCAAAGAAGGTGCCTGTTGTTTACCCACCGAAAGTGATCCGTTGTAGTCTCTATCTCTAAAGGAAAATCATACAACTAAAGAGGCTCTGAAGAAGCAATAATAAGTAGACCTTCTAAACATTCTAATCGGCCTAGATCTTCAGTTAACTTCTCAAAAAAAGCACAAATCTAGCTTCTCTAAAAATTCTGCCTGGCCAATGTCCTTAGGCAACTTCTCAAGACGACAACACGCTGTAACATAGAGCCCCTTCAGACGTTTTAGACATCCAACGGGAGCGTTTGTTTCTTCTACCAACTCATCAGAATATTGAAGATCTAAACTCCTGCTCCTCAACCTTGATTTACGAAGGTTTAGGTATTTGAGATTGGGACATTCAACAGGCACCTTGAGTTTTACAAAATGGGTACAAACAAAAAGAGATAAAGTCTCGAGATTTGGAGTCAACCCAAGGTCAAAGGGTATTCGCTTTGAGTCGCTGACATCGAGATACTTGAGCTTTTGACAACCAGGCACGCAAAGTTCTTCTAACTCATCAGAATTTTCAAGATATAACTCCTCGAGATTCGGAGTAATCCTAAAGTCAAAGGTCGTCAATTCTGAGTCAGAGAGAGAAAGGAATTTGAGTTTTTGGAGATCCTGCAAGCAAAAACAAGGTAACAATAGCATTAACAAACCAACATTACGAATATGCAAAACAACCAATCAACAATTATTCTACCTTTTTTTTTTCGTCTTCCCAAAGTTGTACCATTCTGCTACACTTCATTTCAAGTCCAACGAGATTGTTTGCTTGAAATGTTCCGGGTAAATGCAAGAAAGGGTACCTCTCACATTTTAAATATTTCAAAGAACTTGGAAAGTATTGGGTAGATTCATCCAATTGGCTGGCATCATCAAATTTCGGATCACTGCCAAGACATTCACCATCACTTTCCGTATCATAATATGCAAAATTTACTTCAAGATATCGAAGCTTCTTCATTTTTCCAAGACCTTTCATAAGAATTCTCGAATTTCCTCTCGACATATCAAGTTTTATACATCTTGTTTCTTCAGTACCCTGCAATCCAAAAACAAAAACAGTGTAAGAAGTTAGAACAAATGAAAATGTATTAGTTTTATCCACCTTACAAGTAAACTGATCTTTACCATGTCATTGGCCAATATATCTTCAATTTCCTCTTTAATCCACAGTCGGCTATGTTTGTGAGGCTCATCGGGGTGCCCACGACGAACAATGTTCTTTCCCATTTCTTCTATATGGTCATGCATCCCCAAGACCCCACATTTGGAAATAGTTATGAGAGATCTCTGCTCAAGAACTTTTAAACCAATTCTAGCATGAAATCCACAGCTTTCAAGGATTCGATTGCCTTTTGTTTATGCTGCCCTTTTAATATGCATGCAATGTCTAGAAATATTTCCTTATATTCATCTTCGGTGATCGATATAGCTTAGCTCTAGCTTTTCCCGAGTCTCCTTTAAGGAATTTTCTTCAACTGCCTATGGCATCTTGCCATTCAAGCTTATCTTTGCCACAAAGAAATGAACCCAAAACTTTGATCGTTAAGGGAAGATCATCAGCATATTGTACAACTTGCCTTGATAGCTCTTCATATCCTTGAATTGGAATCTCTTTTTGAAATGCATACCTACTGAAGAGCCAAATCGCTTCCGTAAACGATAACAGTTTGACGTCATGAACGAAGTCCACTCGGTGGGCTCTCAGCACATGCTCATCTCTTGTGGTAATGATAATTCTGCTTCCTGATTTAAACCAGTCATGCTCGCCTAACGCCTCAAGCTGTTCTAAACGATCAACATCATCTAAAACAACAAGTATCTTTCTACGACACATCGTGGCTTTCAACATGTTTTTCCCGTCATGAACACTACTAAAAGTGATGTCTTTTTTATGTAACACATCTTCTAGTATCTGTTTTTGAAGCTCCTTTAAACCAGATAAAGAAGGTTGTGAAACTTCCCTGACATTTTCAACAAAGGTTTTTCCTTCGAACAAAGGTGATATTCGATCATAAACAGCTCTGGCTAAAGTTGTCTTCCCCCCACCTCCTATCCCCCATATTCCGATCATGCGAACATCTTCGGTACCAATCTCTAAAGATGAAAGAACATCACTGATTCGGGTCTCCATGCCCACTAACTTTCCATCAGCGTTTGAAAGAGTGGAATATTTCTTTATGAAAATAGTATCAACAATCATTTGGATCAATTTAGATTCATCCCTGTATCATTAAAGATTATATTAATAGCTTGTTCAAAGCCCACATAAACAATTAGGATTCATAACATAAAAAGATTAACATTTAAATTAATGTAGATTAGAAAGAATAATACAGAGATATGATGAAGAAATTGAATTACCCGTTAGCTGTAGCCTTCAAATCCCACCCCGCCAGATCGGCTAATTCTTTCATAGCGTCTCTCAATTTCCCAGCAGCTTCATGGTTTTTATGTTTAGAAAAAGCTTCTCCAACTGGTCCATTTCGTTTTCGGACTTGGGTGGGCTCCACATCATAGAAGACCGGGAAAGCCGTATGCTCGGTCATCTTTTGGCACTCCATAATCTTAACAAGCTCTTTTAGACACCAAGATGAAGATGCATAGTTCTTGGAGAAGACAACAATGTAAAATCTTGACTCTTCAATGGTTTTGAGGAGTTGATTGATCGTTTCCCCTTTCTCGATATCCACATCATCCTTGTAAGTTACAATGCCTTTGTCAATAAGAGCTTTATAAAGATGGCCAACAAAGGTGTAACGGGTGTCTTTGCCATTAAAGCTTAAGAAGACATCATATTTGAAGCCATTTTCAACGGATGAGTTTGAAGTGGACACCATTAATTTTGGTGCAAATGAGTTAGAACAAGATGCCATTGAATAAAAGCAACAGATAAAGACCATTAGTATTAGCATTAGCATAATTCCTAAATTCTTCAAACCATGTATAGAGGCTTTTGAAACTTCTCTCACATTCTCAACAAAGATTTGAGCTTCAGAATCACTAATCATGTCCGCTCTCGTTCTACCCTGTAATCCAAAAACAGTGTCAGACATCAGAACAAATGAAAATGTATTAGTTTTCTCCACCTTACAAGTAAACTGATCTTTACCTTGTCATTAGCCAACATATCTTCATTCTTCTCGCCAATCCATCTACCGCTATGTTTGTTAGGTTCATCCAGGTACTCACGACAAACAATGTTCTCTGCCATTTCTTCTATATGGTCATGCACGCCCAAGACTACCTGACCATTTTCAGAAGAAATAAGAGTTATGAGAGATCTGTGCTCAAGAACATTCAACCCATTTCTAGCATGAAACCCACGGCTTAATTCTAGTACTTTCATAGTCTCCTTAAAGAGAATATTTTTTAGTCTTTCTATAGCATCTACCCATACATGCTTATCTTTAGCATAGAGAACATCATGAATCACGTCCACTCTGTGAGCTACCAACACTTGCTCATCTCTCGTTGTAACGAGAATTCTACTTCCTGGCTTAAACCACTTAGGCTCACCGGCTAATGCCTCAAGTTGTTCTATGTGATCCACATCATCTAAAACACGAAGAACCTTTATACCGCACATCCTCCTTTTCATCATGTTTTTCCCGTCATCAACACTATTTAGAGTGACGTCTTCTTTCAGCACATCTGAAAGGACTTGTTCTTGTAATTTCTTCAAACCAGATGCTGAGCCATTTGAAACTTCTCTCACATTCTCAACAAAGCTTGTAGCTTCAAAATCAGCAGATAGATGATCAAAAACAGCTCTTGCCAAAGTTGTCTTCCCAGCCCCTCCCATGCCCTTGATCCCTATCATGAGAACTTCATCATCAATACCAATTTTTAAAGATGAAATAACATCCCTTACTTGGGTCTCCATGCCGACAAACTCATCATCAAAGTCGTAATTGATGGAGCGTAACTCTAGTTCTAAAAACTGTAGTTGTCTTCCCAGCTCCTCCACTGCAAGCTTCATCAATACTCAGTTCTAAATAACAAGGAAAAACTGTAGCCGGAAAAATTAACGCTGGCGCGTGAAGGCGCGTGGACGGGCTTAGAATGACTCGGTTTGAGGTGTTTTGGTCGAGATAAAAAGTCGCGTGACAGGTCTGGTTAGTTGTTGTTTGATCGGGAAAATGAGATAATTATATTTTCGTAAAGAGACAAGGACTATTCATATAAAACCTCAAAACAAATACATATTAATCTGAATAAAAATGAACAAATTAAAACAAACTTGATAAAAGTGGTGGTGGTGGTAGCTGCAAGAGATGATGGTGGTCTTGATTGTCAAATATGAATATCTTATTTTACTTGACAGTAACATGTTGCAACAACTTTTCCAATTTCCGTGACAAAGTCAAATCTCATGCGGCATGGTTTCATCATCCGGTTGTCAGCATTGCCCACCTTTTGGGAGCCCAAGCACTGAGCCCGATTGATTTTTATTTATTTTTTTCTTTTTTTCCTAAATTAAATCTGCTAACCGTCATTGCGATACATATCTTCTGCGCGTTGTTTTATAGTTCTGTTGCAGATATGTTGTTTACCGTTTGTTCTTTGTTGTTTAAGGCATCCTTAACCTGTCTGTTTTGGTGTTTTTGGTTTTGTTTTAAACGAATGCATGTTAACTGTTATCTTCAATCTTATGTTTTTCTTGCTTATGTGTTTCTGTGTTAGTTACTTGCTTTTCATCTCTGTTTCTTCACTAACATGTTGTGCTCTTTTATGTGTTGCCCGCCTTTTATAGTCGTTACCTTTTTCGTTTACCGTTGCGTTGTTTGCTTCTATAACTATGAAAAACAAAAGGAAACCTGTACCTAGGATTAATACTCAACCTTTTACAATGAAAGATAGTGGCGAGGTTAGTCGTGATGTTGATATGAGTGTGTGTGGTCCGCCGGAGGATGTTCTTCAGGTGTTCTCACCTAATTCTCACTACAACATTCGCCGCCTTCAGCGACGTTGAGCCTTTCGCCGGGGACATGTCCTCGTTATACCATTCCGGGGACATGTCCCGCCGAAAAGCCCCGCAATACCTTCTCGGGATACTTTTCCCGGGACCTGCTTACAACTTTACCGGGAGTTGTGGGTCCGCACCGATTGTCACCGGTCAAACATGTCTGACGTGGCACGTTGTTTTGCCGGGGACCCGTTCTCGGGGAAAATGGCAACTAAAGTTTATTTGTAACCTCTTCTCCGGTGACATGTCCTCGGGGGAAATGGAAACTAACTAAAATCTATGTCACTTTTCCCGGGGACATGTCCCAGGTGAAAGACTTTGACCCATTCTGCAGAAAATTGCTGCAAAATGGATAATTTCCAGAATTTTTTCCGGAATTTCTCCGGAAAAAATCTACAATGTAAGAACCTGTTTTCAACCTATTTTATGCTACAACAACACAAAATCGCTAAACATAATAACATTTACAACCAAATAGTCCAAATTCGCTACAACACAATCAATAACCTAAAATTGCCAATGGTCCAAAACTATACATAAGCTACCTATACGCGAATGGTCCAAAACTATCAATTCCGTATCTATTGTTACCATTTTCCCCAAAATTTATGATGATTTTCGTTAAAACCCAGTTAGGTGATTTTGGTGCCAAAATTGGATTTTATAGGTTTGTTTGATTTGTTGCATTTCCTGCTTGAATTCTTTGTTTTAGGTATTTCTAATCACAATTCATTGATATTAGAGTGGTTTAATCCAGTTTAATCTCAATTTGTTGATTTCCCCAAATTTGTATAATTCCTAATCATGAGATCCAAGAGATCCATTAAGGTTCCTGTACGTTTTGATAATTCTGTTATGTCAACTAGTAGGAAAATGAATAATAATACAAAAACAAAAAAATGTGATGATGAGTACAAGCAAAGTAAGGATGCAGATGGTGGGGGAAGTAATGATACTGTAAGTAGAAATGAGACAAGTGCAGGAAAGATGGATATGAGTGATAGGTGTAATATTGGTGATGGGAAGGAGAATGAGATTGAAAAGGATGTATGTGGTGAGAGTATGAATTATGGAGTTGATGGGATTGTACATGAAAGTGATATTGTACAGTCAAAGTTGGAAGGTGATAGGGTTCAGGAAGATGATAATGGTGATGAAGTTGCCAGTAAGGAGCAGAGCAAAGCAGAGAAGAATGGAAACAAATCATATGCTTCTGTTGCTACGGGTAATTTGAATGAATTGGAAGAAGCTTTTTGTGGTTCCTACTGAAATTGATGAGGATGGTAAGGAATATGTGATTTTTGATGATATAATGATTGATGAAGGCTGTAAGAAGTGGGAATTGACATTGTGTGGCTATTTTGTTGGACATCATATGTCTATCAATGAGTTAAGGTACAATTTGAGAAGAATGTGGGGTAGGATGGGATTTAAAGATGTTGTTGATGCAAGCAATGGTGTATATTACATGAAGTTCTATAATATGGAAGGGTTAGATTCTGTTGTTAACAGTGGACCATGGATGGTTAGCAATAACCCTTTCTTTGTGCAAAAATGGGATATTCATGTGTGTATTGATAATAGAGAACCTGATGTATTACCTATTTGGATCAAGCTGTGTAATGTTCCATTGGAGGCTTGGACCACTCATGGTATAAGTGCATTATCAAGTAGATTGGGTAATCCTTTAGTCATGGATAGTGTGACTGCATACATGTGTAGACTAGGTGTTGGTAGAGTGGGGTTTGCTAGAGTTTTGGTGGAAGTGTCTGCAAAAAAGTGTTTACCTGAGCTAATTGAGGTGGTTTATAGGGACAGAGATAAGAATGAAGTTTGTAGAAAGGTAGTTAAAGTGGAAACTGAATGGGTGCCTCCTAGATGTACTGAGTGTAATGTGTTTGGGCATACTGAAAAAAGTTGTAGCAAACATGTTAGTAATGAGGTTGTTGAAGATGTGGAAAAGGCAAATGAATCAGAGAAGGGGAATGAGGAAAATGTTGAGGGCCATGACAAGGAAGGTTTTGAAGAAGTAAGGCACAAAAAGGTCATTGGTGGTGGCTATAAAAACAAGACAAACTTTAATAAAGTAAACTCCAAGTTTCAGAGGAAGGGGAGTTTATGAATAAAAGCAAAATTGAGGCTCAATTTGTGTATCAAAAGAAGAGTAAGGAAGGACAAGTTGAGGGTATGGATAAGGTGCAGATTCCTGAAAAGGAGAAAAGTCCATTGAAAGCAAACAATGCTAAGCAGAGTGTTAATCAGAGTTCAGTTGGCAATGGTAATAGCAAAAAAGCATGGAATGTAAGGGGTGAAATACTGGAGGCCATAAAAAGATCTGCTAATAAGTACTCAATTCTAGATCCTGATAATGATGAGGGTACTAGTAATAGAGATAATGAGAATGTTGAGGGTAATGGTACTACTGAAGAGAATGATTTATATATGGATGAGAATGGGACTGCTCAGTGTATGGAAAGTGATGTTATAAAGGGGAGGGATAAAGGTGTGTTGATATAGTTTCTCATGGAATGCGAGATAGGATGTTGGAATATTAGAGGGTTATGCACCTCTGATAAACAAAATGAAATCAAGAATTTTATAGGAAGTGAAAAGTTATCTGTGTGTGCAGTTATTGAGACTCAGTTAAAAAGAAAAAAAGTTGTATAAAGTTGGTGATAGTATCTTTAGGAATTGGGAATGGGTGAATAACATGAACTATTGTGATAAGGGATGTAGAGTTATGGTAGGATGGAATGGTGATATTGTGAATATGAATGTAGTTCATTACTGTAAGCAAGCCATTATGTGTAAGATTGATGCAGTTAGAGGGAGTATGTCCATGTTCTGTTCCTTCATCTATGCTTCAAATGGGGGCAATGAAAGAAGGGAGTTATGGAAGGATTTGGCTTTGTATAAGAGAATTGTGGGGGATGCTCCTTGGGTTATTATGGGAGATTTCAATGTAACTCTTGATCCTAGTGAGCACTCATCTGGTAGCTCACATATGACTAAAGATATGGATGAGTTTAAGGAATGCATTAATAATATTGAGATGGAGGACATGGCTAGCAGTGGTTTGTTTTATACTTGGAATAAAAATTTACATAAAAACAAAGGCTGGTGATCAAACTGGAATTTTTAAAAAGCTGGATAGAGTTATGGGAACAGAAGACTTTATAAGTAAGTTTCCTAAAGCTCATGCCTTATTTCTTCCTTATATCATTTCAGATCATTGCCCTGTTGTTCTAGTTATGCCTGATTCAATGCAAGCTAGGAAAAAATCATTTAAATTCTCAAATTTTGTGGCTGAGAAAAAGGAATTTAAAGATGTTATTAGTTCTCATTGGAATACAAATGTAGATGGGTGTCAAATTTTTAAATTGGTGAAAAGCTTGAAAATGTTAAAACGGCCTTTGAAAAAGCTATCATGGAAGGATGGAGATATTTTTGAAAATGTTAAAAAGTTGAGGGAGGATTTGAAGGTAATTCAGAGTAAAATTGATAAATAGCCTGATGATAAAGTGTTAAGAGAAGAGGGGTGCAAGATCTTGTTAGAATATAATGAAGCCATGAAGATAGAGGAGCAGTTGTTATTTCAGAAAGCTAAAATCAAATGGTTGAGTTTAGGGGATAGGAACAATGCTTTTTTTCATAGAGCTTTAAAAGGCAGGAATCATAAAAAAAGGATTAATGCAGTCTATGATGAGATGGGGAATAGATATGAAGGTGATGATGTTGTTGAGCAGTTTGTTAAGCATTTTAAAAACTTTTTGGGAAATAGTACCAATGTCTCTAGTCTTCCTGATGTTAATACTTTGTTCAAGAACAAGCTGAGTGATGTTGAGGCAGGATTCATGGTAAGGGAGGTTAGTGATGAAGAAATTAAGAAGGCTATGTCCCTTATTGATGACAACAAGACACCTGGTCCAAATGGTTTCTCATCTTTGTTTTATAAAAAAGCCTGGGATATCATTGGGAAAGATGTATGTGAAGAAGTTAGGGAGTTCTTTGTTAAGGGGAAGATTCTTAGTGAAATTAACTCAACAATCATTGCTTTGGTTCCTAAAATTCAAACAGCAGCTAAGGTGTCTGATTATAGGCCTATAGCCTGTTGTAATGTGGTGTACAAGTGTATCAGTTCAGCAAGTTACTCACTGAAAGAATGAAGATGTGCCTTGGGAAGCTTGTTAGTAATAATCAATGTGCATTTATTCCTAACAGGAAAATTCAAGATAATATCTTAATTTCTCAAGAATTGCTGAGGGGATATGGTAGAAAAGATGGTCCTAAGAGAGTAGCTCTAAAGATTGATCTTCAAAAAGCATATGGCACTGTGAATTGGAGGTTTCTGGAAAATATTCTTAAAGGATTTGGGTTTCATGACAAGATGATTAATTGGATTATGAATTGTGTAACTACAACATCTTTTTCCTTATTGATGACAACAAGACACCTGGTCTAAATGGTTTCTCATCTTTGTTTTATAAAAAAGCATGGGATATCATTGGGAAAGATGTATGTGAAGCAGTTAGGGAGTTCTTTGTTAAGGGGAAGATTCTTAGTGAAATTAACTCAACAATCATTTCTTTGGTTCCTAAAATTCAAACAGCAGCTAAGGTGTCTGATTATAGGCCTATAGCCTATTGTAATGTGGTGTACAAGTGTATCAGCAAGTTACTCACTGAAAGAATGAAGATGTGTCTTGGGAAGCTTGTTAGTAATAATCAATGTGCATTTATTCCTAACAGGAAAATTCAAGATAATATCTTAATTTCTCAAGAATTGCTGAGGGGATATGGTAGAAAAGATGGTCCTAAGAGAGTAGCTCTAAAGATTGATCTTCAAAAAGCATATGACACTGTGAATTGGAGGTTTCTGGAAAATATTCTTAAAGGATTTGGGTTTCATGACAAGATGATTAATTGGATTATGAATTGTGTAACTATAACATCTTTTTCAGTATGTGTTAATGGAGAAAGTTTTGGTTATTTTAAAAGGGGGGGGGGGGAGAGGTTTAAGACAAGGAGATCCAATGTCTCCATATTTGTTCACTTTGGTCATGGAGATTCTTAACTTGATTATGATTAGGAAAGTGGAAAGAGATAGCTTGTTCCAGTATCATTTTGGATGCAAAAAATTGAAAATTACTCATGTTTGTTTTGCTGATGATCTCTTGATGTTCTGCCATGGTGATAAACATTCAGTTCAAGTTATTAAGGAAGTCATTGAAGAATTTAGAGCTGTGTCTAGATTAATGCCTAATTACAACAAAAGTACTATCATTTTTGGGAGTATCAAGCTAGAGGTCCAACAAGAAATATTGAGCATTGTCCCTTTTAAAGTTGAGAAGCTTCGTGTGAAATACCTTGGAGTTCCTTTAATCACTAAAAGAATTGGTGTTAAAGAATGTAAAAGCCTGTTGGATAAAGTGAAGAACAGAATTTTGAATTGGATGAACAAATGTCTGTCATATGCAGGAAGATTACAGCTTGTGGCTTCAGTATTGGAGTCTATTCATGTCTATTGGGCAACTGTGTTCTTGTTACCTCAAATTATAATTGATGATATAAACAGTCTTCTTAAAGGCTTCCTATGGAATCAGAGTGATAAAGCTGATGGAAGAGCTAGGGTGGCTTGGAAGAAAGTGTGTTTACCTAAGGTTCAGGGAGGGCTTGGTCTAAAGGATTTGAGTATCTGGAACAAGTCTATGATTGTAAAACATTTGTGGCATGTGGCTGTGGATAAAAATTCTATGTGGGTAAAATGAATAAACACCTATAAACTTAAAGGGAGGAGTATTTGGGAGGTTAATGAGGAAGGTAATGATAGTTGGGGTTGGAGGAATATTCTTAGAATAAGACAAGATATTAGAAGGCATGTGACTGTTAATTTGGGGGATGGTGCTAAAACATTTATGTGGTTTGATATGTGGTCTCATATGGGTGCTTTGAATAGTTATATCTCATATAGGGACTTGTATGATGCTAGGCTTAATGCCAATATGACAGTTAAGGAATTTGTGGAGAATGGAGATGGACAATGGCCTACTAAATGGTACTTAATATTCCCTATGATTACACAGATTCATTATCCTGATCTTGTTACTAATAAATGTGACTGTCTTGTGTGGAGAAAGAATAATGGGGTTGAATGTAAGTTCTCAATCAGACAGGTTTATAAGGATTTACAAAAAGGTGGGGATATGGTTAAATGGAGCAAAATAGTATGGTTTTCTCAAAATATTCCAAAACATGCATTTGTCTTGTGGCTAGCAGTCCTAAAAAAACTGCCTACTCAAGATAAAATGAGAAAATGGGGAACATATGATCTTATGGTCTGTTTACTTTGTTACAATGACATTGATTCACATGATCATCTATTTTTCAAATGCCCTTTCACAAAAAAGCTATGGGAAAAGGTTTTGGATAAGCTCAAAATGCACAAATACTGGTTGGGAAGGAGTGTTTGGAAGATTTGAAGATATGTATAATGGCAATTTTATTGGAAGTATCATCAGAAGACTCTGCTTGGCTGCTAGTGTATACATTGTGTAGCAAGAAAGGAATCATAGGTTGTTTATAGATGAGAAAAGAACTGTGGAAGATTTGTTCAATCTGCTCTGTGACACTGTGAAAATCAGATTTTCCAGTTTAAAGATGAAAAAGTCAAAATATACATGTGAAGCTGAAAAGGAGTGGGTTGTAAAGTTAAATATGGTTTCAGCAAATGGATAAAAAGCTCAAGAAGTATTCAAGTGGATAGTATAGCTCATGTATTGAGTTGTTTGTATCCAGTGTATCTCAAGATGGTTTTGTTATCGGTCTTCGAGGTATTTAGATATTGGTTACCTTTGAGTTTGATTTTCAGGCCATTGCAATGTTGTGATACCTTGTACCTTGGAGTTCTAATTGGGTAGGCTATTCCTATGGTAACCTCTTGATGTTTCAGTTTGGCCTTGGGAGGGAATTGGAATATCATGTATGGCTAAGTAGGAAACCTATCTGATTTGAATGTACCATAATGAAGGGTCCCCATTGTGAAGGGTAAATGGCCTAGGAGGAAGATGTATGCTGAATGGAATAGAGAGGTGTGAAAGATGAACCTTCTTGGTCCATTCAATACATCTTCACAGGAGGTAACGGTGGTCATCATGGAGGGAGTGTGTTCCCAATCATTTGAAGCCTTCCATTTGAGAGGGAAATGTAGGATGATTGGCAGAGCCCCCCCCCCTGGATGGGTTATGGATTCCTTGTGATGCCTCTTTCCTCTTCTACCATGTCTATTGTGGTTGTAGGTTGAGTGGAATGGTAGAGTGGAAGGGGGAAATGTAGCTAGATGGTTGGTGCTATAAAGGTGAAAAGATATAATAAGCATGGGTATTTGCTGGTATAGATGAAGCTGGATTTGAATTGTTTGCTGATATATTGCTTCAGTTTGCAGTGGCCTATCAGATATAGTTGATGCTTTATGTCTGATATTGGATAGTTGAGTTGAATTCTGTTTAGTACGTTCTGAATGTATAGTCTTTGCTGTATAAGATTTGGATGATGTCCAAATCTTTCTTTCTATTTTTATGATTGTAATTCTTTGGAGGTTTAATATAATTCTTTCACCTTTGCACAAAAAAAAAAAAAAAAAAAAAAAACTGTTATCTTCAATCTTATGTTTTTCTTGCTTATGTGTTTCTGTGTTAGTTACTTGCTTTTCATCTCTGTTTCTTTTCTAACATGTTGTGCTCTTTTATGTGTTGCCCGCCTTTTATAGTCGTTACCTTTTTCGTTTAGCGTTGCGTTGTTTGGTTCTATAACTATGAAAAACAAAAGGAAACCTGTACCTAGGATTAATACTCAGCCTTTTACAACGAAAGATAGTGGTGAGGTTAGTCGTGATGTTGATACGAGTGTGTGTGCTCCGCCGGAGGATGTTCTTCAGGTGTTCTCACCTAATTCTTCATGTACTCTGAATCCTGGAATAAATTATTCTGTTGTGGGTAATAGGTTTCAGTTATCGGGAAGTAGTGATCAGTTACATTATACGATAGATGGGAATTCTTCTTAATGTTCGGTTACAACCGAGGTGTGTACGCCTCCATCGGTTACTATTACCAGGTCTGATGGTTGTACTGGGAAAAGAAAAGTGTATGATGTTTCTGAGGAGCAGCCATTTTAGTACAAAAAGTGTGACGGGTTAGGATATGTGTTGAGAACGTATGTTGGGCCCGGCCAACAAGATATCAATGGGCTGAATCTGTATTAAACCAAGTAATGGATTGAGTCCCTGCACAAATGAAAGTAAACCGTTAGCTTTACCGTGGGGACGGGCCCCACGATTAAGCTCCGGCATGAGAGTAAGTAACCATGTTTGTCAGAGAATATCGAAGTGTGTGTATTAGTATATGTTTGAAAAGTCATACCTTGTGATAGAATTAGAGTTCCTTTTATAGGCGAGTCCAATACTAGGGTTTACTGGCATTTCGCTTATAATTGTTAGTGGCCGGAGTGGGACCCTTGTTGAGCAAAGTTCCGTAGTAATCGCAGTTACGGACACAAATCATTTTCCGCGGTCATGCGTCTGATCCGCTAGGTGCTCTGCGTGCGTCGTTGTGTCTGGACCGTAGCCAATTGGTATTAGGCTTAGTGGCGATCCGGTACTTATGGTTGTTTTATTTTGTCGGGCCTGGGCGCAAAGTACGTATAGCATGAGCTGAGCCCAATAGGCCTGCTGTACGTGCTATACGTCATCAGATGTGTAAATTTTTTGTGAAGGAGATGTTTTTTATATAATAGTAAGATATTTTTTCTTTCTTCTATCATCTTCTCCATAGTCTTCTATTCCATTTTTCTTCTTCTTCAATAATTTATTCTTCTTCTCTTCCATTTTTGTCCTTCTTCAGTTTTTTCTTTAAGCTACATGTAAAACCTGAAAATCTAAAACATGAATAAAGACTAAAATACCCTTGGAATCAAAATTTATAAAATACGTAAAAGACATTTATATTCATTCAACGAAATTAAAACCTAACTTACGAATAACTAAAACTTAACAAATATGTGTATGTGATCGACTTTGTATGACGAAGGTTAAACGTCTCGCGTAAATAGTTGGGCCATTCGTTTGGGCCTTGTTTTCGTTTAATGGTGAACCAAGTTGGGCCGTTTGTTTTGTTGGGTTGGATCAAGAAGCCGAGTGCCCAAAAGGGGTGTTTGTTTTGTTCGGTTGGACCCAAGCCGAAGCCCACACCCCCTCAAGCCTAACCAAATTTGTACCACTATAAATACAACACATTAACACAATTTGGAAACCCTAGTTTTGCCTCTTTTCTTTTCTTTTCATTCGCCGAAGCCCTAACCCCTTGGTGTCGAGACTTTGTTTCCAACGAGCTAAGGTATAACATGTTTTCTCGTCTTCCTTTGATAACACCTAACGTATAATATATTGTATCATGTTTTGTTTTTAGTCGAGCTTGTGTTTCTTTTTTTGGCCGAACCATATGAAACCGAAAACAAACAATATGAATTGAACCTTATAAATATTAGAGAACATGTTATGTAATACGTATTGTATGAATCGGATCTTAAGTATGTCGAGTTATATGAAACCGAACCACATATATAAATGAATCGGACCTTATATAACATGCAAACGTGAATATGTAAAGTACGTAGAAGAGTTAGGGTTTGCGTAAAACATATTAGCGAAACCTATGTATTAACCGAAACGTAAGAGTTTGTGGAAGTGTATTAAATGAGTAAAGATCATGCAAACCTAAACCCTAAGTGATGTGTGAACCGAACCCTAAATGGTTTGTGAACCGTGTACCATGCGTGTGTTGTGAGTCAGTGAGCTTGTCGATGTGTAAACGTAGTACGTGTTCATATCTAGTCGAAGCTATTGTGCATGTGTGTGTAGATGTATATCTAATCCGGATAATAAGTAACTGTGTAGTCACATGAAATCATAGACGTGCATGGGTATAAAAGTTGACGTATAACATGTATATAAGTAACGTATGGTTAAGTCATGAATGTGTTGAGTAAATAAACGAGAGTAATGAGTCATTAAATGACGTAATATGTAAAGTAAATGCACATTGATATGATATTAAAAGATTGAGAAAACCCTAGAACATAAATGAGAGTCGATTAGGGTTTGAAGCTAATTATATTAATTCGTTATTTCATGTGTAAGTTATGAATTTTAAACTATTTTCACATTTAACCCTAAACTTTAATAAATGACATAATGAACCTTAATCTACAATATTTGTTATAAAACACTTAAGTCTCATTTAATCATAAATCTCTAAAGTATTAAGATCACTGAATACATTAAGTATGAACACCAAATATTAAAAGATCATTTCGACAATTATGGAATCATAAATAACATGTACGACCGTTAATGTGTATAGCTTCGTGAAGAAGGAGTAATCCTTTGCTTTCCGTATTTACGCTTTTTGGTCATTTGCTTTGGAATAAGGTACAGATATTACGGCCTTTTCAGTAAAGGTTCCTTATAACGCTTTTCGTTAGCTTTTATATTAGGGTTTCCTAAGCCTTTGCTATGAACCCCATTCTCGCTTGTTTGAGCTGTTGCTTATCCGAACTCGATTTCGAATTATAAAACATCGATTTTGAACTATATGATATGAAAACTCGATTTTGGAAATATGATTAATCTTCGATAAAGTATGATCTGTCGGTTTGGCATTACGATTTGACCTAAGATAGTTTGACACCCGAGCCAAATATTTCACTAGTCATGGGGTTCCATGTCCGTGTCGATGATGCACCTCGACATGACTCTAGGCGAGAGTGATGTTCGCCACGTCCCTTATCTCGTTATCTTATGAGCTCGAGTTATGTTATAAGACCAATATCCGTCGCGGGGCGTATGGATGCATTCTAGATCCGTTATCGTTATATGTTATCCGTTATATGATGATTGATCTGCGTGCATGCACGCCCTTCATAACTCGTAGGTCTCCCTACAAATGTTGCCTTATGTGAATATGATTTTGATCCGATATTTGTTTCGGCTCGAGGTAGTTAACTATAAAACTTATTCGATAATTCGATTTATACTTTGAAAATGATTGTGATTTTGCTATCTTTCGCTCACTATATTTCGTATTCGATATCGTTTCGTATTCGCTTTGCTTTTATATCTGCTCATCGAGCTTTTGAAGCTCAACGCATTTCTTTTCTTCCACGGTATCTAAGCATTGAGCCTGGTTTTGCTTTGGGATGAGTGCTTGAGTGGACTTACCTTAGAGATATTTAGCTTTGATCTTATGATGCCATTTAAGACTTTACTATTTCGGATATTTTATTGGAGTTTATTTTTCCATTGAGACCTATGTATTGAAGTCATGTTGACTTGAATTATTTCGCATTTATGTTAAGACTTTTGGATATTTATGTTTGCTTTGATATGACACCATTATTTGTGATTCCTTTACCCTTGTCGGGTCGGGGCGTTACACTACAAGCTGGAGTAGTTGGGCCGGTTGGGGTTGCTGAGCACCCGTCCGTCTCTGACTATGGCCCAACGGGATGCAAAAAACACACTGTCAGACAACCGTAACTTTTTACACAACATGTGTTTGAAACTTTGAATGTTGTGTACTTTTTTTGTTGTCGCAAGTTTCTTGTTTATCCTTGCTGTTAATCTCTTGTATATACTCTAAGTTGAAAGTGTTGCACACATATTTTGGACCAATATTATCAATGTTTTATGATGTCGGTCTATAACGGTTAAAACATTAAAGATGTTGCATACTTGCATATATATATATAAGGAAAAAAAAGTATGCTGAAAGAATAAACTAGTATATAGAAACGTTTGGCTCTATTTAACTAACTTCTTGAAACAAATAAACTAAAAGATTACTAACGATTTTACAACTTAATCCAAAACGTGTTGAGCAAATACAAAAAGCCCATATCCAACACAAAACTAAAACATGGGCCTTTTATATATACGATATACCTATGAGTTATGACATATAATAAAAACAGAATATAATATGCATGTTTCATCCGACGAACAAAAACATTCAACGATGATGAGAAAAGGCTCATCATCACAGTTTTATCCTCAAGTAGCTCCTAATCTTACTCTTCCCACCTTGGTTGTCTCAAATAATCAAGAATCTGGTTCATTGCAGAATTATGTTGATGAAGGCAAACAAGTGTCTTTCAGTGATGATTTTGATGCTATTAAGAAAGATTGTGTTGAATATGAGGATGATGATGTGTTGAAAAAGCTGGAAAAACTGAGGTTGTGTGGTCAGGAAGAAGCTGATGATCTGTCAGATCAAGTTCTCAAAGATAATGATCAGTTACAACAGGATGAGGTAAAGTAAACCCTTTATATGAATTGAGTTTGATTATTTGATCTTGTAATCTGGTTTTATGGGATAATGAATTTGTTGCCTAAGTGTCTATTAACATTTTAAGTGTTAAGAGGAATGGAATGTGCAGTTGGAACAAAGGTGATGAATTTAGCAAATAGATGATGCCCTCCTTAATTTATTGATGGTCTAAAACTGTGTGTGAGGATGTATGCTGCACACTTATTTTGGTCATTGCTTTAGTGTGGGAATTGTAGTCATGGACGGAGCGAGAGGGGTCCCGTGGGTGTCGTGACACCTATGGATTTTTTGATTATGTTAATTTTAAAAAAGCATCGATTTTTCTCAAATGTATCTTAAATGACCCCGTCCATTGAAATGTGTTTTCAGTCTTATATAGTTAGCATCTTAAACTCAATTACAATGTAGTCTATGTAGAAGTGGATGATGCCTCTTTATTGCTAGGTTTTGGGCTCTATGTGAGGTTTGGAGGTGCTGGACATTGCTTTGGAACCTTGCATAGTTGAGGAAACATAGTCCTCTGCTATTGCTAATCCAGTATATGACGGATAGTATGGATCTAATGTATGTTTTGTTGAATGGCTAGGAGGGTGTGTCCTCTTGATGCTAAATTCCATCTATGTAAAGTCTACATGTCTTTTGTGATTAACATAATTCACCCTTTTCACAAGAAAGAAAAAAAAAAAAAAAAAGAATAAATAAAAGATACTTTTTAAAGACCTTAGAAGGTGTGTTTCTTAAACTTAATAAGTTCTGATATAGGTGTTATTCTATTGTTGGTTTTTTATTTGTGTGTCAAAGATGAATACAAATCCAATAATTGAAGGGGGTGTATGGGATTGCTAATGAAAGATTCTGCTTTCTAGGTAAACAGTTTGAGTGTTTGGATAGAAGTAGAGTACTTATGATCTGCTTATTTCAGGGTGAAATAAGCAGTTTGGGAGTTGATTATTCGGATTGTGGACATGCTATTCTCATCATTTGATCTCGTAAATCTCAATAGTTAATCAAATAATTAACTGCTTATGTGATTATTGCGTTTTGTTAGAACAGTAGCAAATCGAATCACTTTCAACAGTAGCAAATCGAATCACTTTCTATTACATTGTGTTTTGTTACATCTTGTTCTATTTATAACAAAAGGCATAAGCAGTTTTCATAAGCAATTCAAACATAAAACACCCCTTATTTATATATGAATTCGTTAACGACCCTTGGAGTATATTTGTTTCAAAAACATAAAAAACACGTAAATATTTTGCATTACCTAAGATTGCATTTGTCCCCCAACTAATGAATATCAAAAATGAATTATAGGTGCTGGCATTGGAATCTATCTATGGAGAGAACATCTTTATCCTCGAAAACAAGAGTGGACTGCGATCTTTTCAGGTGGTGTAGAGTTTTGAGGTGATTTTAGTTTATTTTGCATAAACTATGTGATATAAACGAAGTGTTTGTATGTTTTGTTGCAGATTCATATCCACATTGAACTTCCTGAAGAGCTTACTATCTCTACAAAACCAAATACAATTACCAATAGTTCAGAAGATTTTCCGGACTATTTTCAAGTCAAGTATCTTCCACCAATAATTTTGACTTGTTTATTACCCAAATCATATCCTACACATCTCCCTCCATATTTTACAATCTCTATACAATGGTTGGACTCTGTTAAAATTTCAAGTTTGTGTTCCATGTTGGATTCAATGTGGAATGAACAACATGGGCTAGAAGTTATATACTCGTGGGCTGAATGGTTGCATACTTCTGCTATTTACTATCTAGGATTTGAGAAAGAAATAATTCTTGGTCCATATGGTAGGAAAGACCATAAAGATCCACGCGCAATTTCGGGATGTGTATCCACAAATGTTGATATTCCTTCATTGAAGAGCTACAATGAGGCACAACAGCTTGAATGCTTTCTTACAAATATGCAAGAATGTTGCATCTGCTTTAGTGAATTTGCAGGTAATTGCTATCGCCATAATGAGAGTTCATTATGCTAAACATGCTACAATAAAAGTACTTAATGACCCTACTCATAAACAGAATTTTTGAAACCTTCGTACTCTCATTCACAAGACATGCATCCTTCTTTTTCATGTGTGTCTTATTTGGTCATTTTATGCATGATCTTTTATTTTAATTAACTTTTGCTACTTTTCTAGGCACTTGAACTAACTAATTATTGTTATTGTTATTGTCATTGTCATTGTTATTGTTATTGTTACGTCAAACACATCATATTAACAGGTAGTGAATTCATAAGATTGCCATGTCAGCATTTCTTCTGTGAAAAATGCATGAAAACATACGCGGACGTACTTATACAAGAAGGTAGCGTGAATAAGCTTTTGTGCCCTATGACAAAGTGTGGGGGAATGATTCCACCAAATCTTATCAAAGGATGGCTTGGTGATGAGGAGTTTGAGAAATGGGAATCGCTTACATTACAGAAGACACTCGAATCAATGACTGACGTGGTGTACTGTCCAAGATGTGAAACACCTTGCATTGAAGGTGACGACCAACATGCACAATGCTCCAAATGCTTCTTTAACTTTTGCACACTTTGTAGGGGAAGGCGCCATATTGGAATCATGTGTCCCACACCTGAAATGCAGCTACGTATCTTGCAGGTAATATCATAATATGGCTTTATATAAGTATGGATAAATTTTATATCAAAGTTTTATGATGTGAAATGCTTTCCTATCTTATGTTAGAGTTTGGGTGTGTGTGGGTGGTAATAATCGTGATATGTTCTCTGAATCGTGTAAAGATCACTTTCAGATTGAAGTATTTCGACCCTATATGCCTCGGGTATCATGAAATCCTCAATTGGATAAGACATAGAACAACACTTTGTTTCTAAGGCACGAGAAATCTGAAAGTTGTTATATATGTTATGTTCTCTAAGAGAACAATACATAATGAAAAACCATAACCAAAAGTTAGTTAAAATCAGTTAAAAGTTGTTGGCGGGAAGGGTTGAAACGTTTGGGAAAACCTTGACCCCGCAAGGGGGAACGGCCCCTTTGACCCCCGCTCTTTGTTCGTGGCGGCATCAAGCAAGCTAGAACGAGCGTGCACTCCGCACCTCCTAACTCGACGGTAAGGTGAATCTGATTAAGCCCTTGATCTCAAGTAAATCACAATTACATAAAATATAAAAATCACCAACATCTTACAATGTATGAGCTCACATATTTACGCATCAACATCTTTATTGTAAGGATTATATTTGAAGTAATATGGTTTTAGTTTACGAAAATAATATATAACGTAAACTCCCCTCTAAGTTATTTTATCCAAAGTATCGGATTATTTTAACACTCCAATCTTTAAAAAAAATAATAACTTTGGACAAAAACTGGTTTTCGGTCAACTCAACTCGATCCGTCTCATCCGTTGCAAAACTCACCCATATTAATTACCTGATCCCCTTTTGAATATTTACTCTCACGTAGGCGCATGACCCACAGTTTCCCTCTTAATGGGATTAAGTAAGTATGTGATGTAAATAAACATAATCTTGTATTGGTGCAGAAGAGACAGGAGTCAAGTCAAATGGGAGATAAACAAAGGCGACGTGAACAAGGAATGATACAACAGATTCTCACTGTCAGACAGATACTTCGTGATACAAAGCAATGCCCATTTTGTAAGATGGCGATTATAAAAGATGGAGGTTGCGACCATATGCGCTGTAAGAACTGTGGCAAGGATTTCTGCTATCGATGTAACAAGGCCTTTGGTGGATATGATCATTTCAGGTATTTATCGTACTAGATGCAATACTTTTTATAACATTTTACTAATGAATAATTCAATCGGGTGATAAATTATCTATAAAGGTTCAGATAGGCAACACAGAAACAAAACCAAAAAACCTCTAAAGGAAATTAGTCAAAAGTTGCCAAAAGTTGCCAAAAGTATGTTTTTGCAAACTTTGATTATAATGTAATCTCTACATATAAAGCACAAAGACGATTGTTGAATTGTTTTTGTTGGGTTATCTGAGTTTCGACTCCACATCATGAGCCGACTAATCCCAAAGCGACTACCTTTTGGATAGCTCGTAGTCGGTAGCAGTGAACCTCCGCTCACAAGGGATTAATCTCCCCTTGGGATTCGAACCTTGACCTCCTCTTTGAAAGACCGATACTCTTACCGCTGAGTCACCTCTTGTGATTACTATTGCTGAATTGTTAAAAATTCAACGAGTACGTTACTTAAATACCTTTGAATATTATTGAAATACACATCATTTTTGTCATTGAATTATGTCATATATACTTTACTAATTTATCATTACATAATTAATATTCCAGCAACAACTTAACATAACTAAGTACAGAATTACATAAGGAATTGCATCCATTACAAATCGTTATTGAATTACATATCTAATAGCAATAAATCTAGTAACAACAAAAAAAAATGGCAAAAGATACCTCTTATGCAAAACACTATATATACCGTTTATATATAGTGAATCAACTTAAAAACAATAATAAAATTAGAAAATGAATGATGATCGGTGGTGTTGTCGTATGGTTTTCAAAAACGCTCGAGTGGTGATAAGAGTGGTTGTTGCGGTCTTCCAGATGGCTAGGGTTCGATGGCTAGGGTTGTGGGTTGATGATACAAGATGAGTTCTATAGAAATGAAAGTAAAGTGAAAATAAAACCATAACATATACGAGCACATGAAATAAATATTTATGGTGAAACAAAATTATTTTACACACCTTTAGTATCCCCAAACAGACAAAGAGTTTTCGTCATATTATTGAAAGTTTAAACTCTTGTAATAATAAAGTTAAAATTACAAACATTAGTATATAAATATAGGATCTATGTTTTAATTTATACCACATATAATAGAGAGATGACATTGTTGCAGAATTAAGCACAAGAAAATTACTAAATTACTGTTCAAATTTATTCACATTATTCAAACAACAATATAAAATGACTATATTGCCATTTCTAAACAAATTCACTAAATTACACTCTTATTGTCCTTGTGAGTTTGTGTAATTTACACTTTGTTCCACATCACATTGCAAGTCCCTCGGCTTTCATTTTACATGATGAATCCTTATAATGAAGTTTCAGAACACCATTCATCCTTATCACTAAAAGCCGAGGGACTTGCGATGTGATTTCGGCCAAACCACAGGGACGAATGGTGTTAGAGATAAGGATGAATGGTGTTACGAAACTTTATTATAAGGATTCATCATGCAATATTGAAAGTTGAGGGACTTGTGATGTGATTTCGTCCAAACCACAGGGATGAACGGTGTAATTTACTCAATATAATCATACTATTTCTTTAGGACAAAAAATGTTTCATGTCAACCCTTGTTGCCTTAAAAATTACGATTTCTGGGAAAAAATCGCTCACTTGGACAAAAATAACTTCAAGAAATTTTGCCGTGAACTAATAATGAGCTTAATAATGTTTGAAGTAATGGAGAATGTGAAGACCCTGAACTTTTTCCGGAAGAAGAAATCATGAATGAACAAGAAATCATGAACCAACGAAAAATAGAAGGACGGAGACTAGCTGAACTCTTTGCTGAGCATGGTCGTAGATGCCCTCATTGTGGTAAAACAACGTGAAGGTGAGTCACCATATTTATGCTTGTGGGACCATTTATTTATTATATAATTTGGTTTACCTGATCGATGATGCATGTTTGTGTTTGATATTTTGGGTCAGAGGGCAAGAACAATCATATATTTTGTTGGGCATGTCAAGGTCGCTTCTGTTATTTGTGTGGGAGGTGGTCAGACGTTGCTCGCAACACTCGGGCTGGAGGGTGCAAACAACATACTGTTGGATTATCTTTTTTCTTAAATAAATGATACTTCCGTAAATGTTTATAAGACTAATGATAGGCGTTATACAAGGAGGACTACAGAAACCGGCTACACTGCAGAGTATGTGATTCAACGGTTGATCTATAAAAGCATTTATGCAGATAACACTTAGAAAAATAAAACAACTAGCAAGTGCCTGGTCTCGTAAATCGTAACTAGGCTGATATATGCTAATGATCAGAGTGGTGTATGACAATGCGGAAGCTCACGTTTTATGAAACCCCCGCTGTATACTTTGAAGAGAATATGCAAAATATTAGTCAACATGGAAATCATGCTATGAAAACTCAATTAACATTTGCAACTTATTGCTGCGATTTCGAACTCCACGACTCGGTTTTTCTTTGTGATTTCATATTACAGCATGCAAAATTAATACAAAAATGGGTTAATGTATCTAAAATGTATCTTACTTGTCACAAAATCCAGGTTTGTGTACCAAACTTTTTTTTTTTTTTTTGCAAATTCATATACTAAATTTTCAAACTTAGTTTTGGACCATTTTACCCCTCCCCGATAAAAGGATTCTTAACAAATTGAAGGGTAAAATGGTCCGAAGATACACCAGAGTGACGAAATTTGAAAGTTTAGTATATAAATTTGCAAAAAAAAAAAAGGTTTGTTACACAATACCTAGAATTTGTGAAAGTAGGATACATTTTAAATACCTAGAATTTGTGAAGATACATTTTAAATACATTTAAATTTGTGAATGTGTGCATCAAGTAGAACAAAATAATCAACAATTTTAAAA
Source organism: Chrysanthemum lavandulifolium (assembly GCA_022545495.1). Taxonomy (NCBI): domain Eukaryota; kingdom Viridiplantae; phylum Streptophyta; class Magnoliopsida; order Asterales; family Asteraceae; genus Chrysanthemum; species Chrysanthemum lavandulifolium. The sequence continues at coordinate 10,464,545 of CM040239.1, read as the reverse complement.
GATCTGCATAGTTTTAACAACAAAATTAAAGTGGATGCTTTTCTTTGTTATATTAACTTGATTTCAGTGTAGTTTGGGTTAATTGTAACGGGGCGAGAGATGATGTTTATATACCATGGACTAAAGAGAAAAGTTCAGCATAGATCACAAATTATTTAAAGATCAAATAAACAAATACTAGACATTCTTATTTATTCATCAAATTAAAAAAAAAAAAACCACTTTCATCATTCTTTATGAAACTAAAATTACATCATTAAGTACCCTTGATGCAAAATTTTATATCTAGATTATATTTAAGATCAAAACGCATATGGGGTTCTCAAGATCGCTTTTTCTTCCTCTTAACAGATGATTAACAAAAAAAAAAAAAAAAAAAAAAAAAAACTTTTATACTGAAACATTTATTTCTCCGTCCCTAAATAGTGTCCAGCTTGACTTTTCTAAGTCAAATTGGATCAACTTTGACCATATCTATTTTGCAGTGTTATATAATACTTGATACAAAATATATGAATTGATTGGATTTTAAGTGTGTTTTTTATTGATATAGTTTTTCATCAAGTATTATATAACACAAAAAAAATATTTACGGTCAAAGTTGAACTAGTTTGACTTTGAAAATTCAAACCGGACACTTATTTAGGGACGGAGGGAGTATCAAATACTTTGGAACCTTGGTCTCTAACCACTCATATGTTGTTTCAGTTTTATATAGTTATATGGCTACCAGATAAGTAAAAAGAGGCTATTGTGCGTTTTAAAGATTGGGATACTACTTAAGATTGTTTTCATTTTTGTAAGATCAAAATCATAAGATTGGATCGGAATTCTAAGATGATACTATAATGTCATTTTCTTAATAGTGTTTTTAATATTGTTAAAATCTACAAATTTTTATATATTAAAAACACAAAATTATATGAATGTTTTATGAAAATGTTGTCATAAAGTATGAATATTGAATGTTAAAGAAGATTCAAATGTTGTTTTTTAAATTCTATAAAATATATTCTATAACTTTTTAGTTTTTTAGTTTGTACCTCTAGAAAAGTAAGATTGGATCGGATTAGATCTTAAGATCTTTTGGTCAAGATCGGTTGCTTATAAGATCTTAAGCTTGCTAAGATTCTACGTAGGATCCGAATCACTTTTGCTTTGTAGTATCATAAAATCATAAAATCCTAAGATCAGGATCGAGATTTTAACAACTATGGTGCCAAGGATTTGATTCCGGAAACATGCATATAGATTAAAATGTATGTATTAGTCATACATTTTAATAATCCATCTTGATATCTATATCTCTACTACATAATAATGGATTTCGGACTATTCCATTATTAGCAACGCTAAACTTAAGATTCCTAAACTTGCTTGTTATGAAAATATTGTCTTTTAATGGTCATCAATACTATTATAACATTATGACAACTCATTTAATCTATCATTATAACAACCTCCAATAATTATTAAAAACGTGTAACCGCTAAAAATCATTACTATCAATAATGATTATTAAAATTGTGTAACCGCATCCACCATATAAATCCACACAAACCATTTCATATCTCTTACACACAAATGTTTTTTTTTACTTCATTGTGAGGAGAATCGTTGTTCATGTACACCACAAATAGATCCTCAATATACACTCACTTTCACTCCTCAACTCTTACGGGTATTTTCAATATATGTTTATGGACTGTCGCTTGATGACCAACGAATCGAGGTTTGACCAACTTTGACCGAACCAAGATTACAAGTAACCACAAGGCTACCATAACCTCAATCAATAACCCCCTTTATTCAGTCTTCCTTGGTCCAATTGTAAATGAAAATGAAAAATGAAACGATACAACAACATCAGCCAACAATAACCTAAACCTAGACACAACCAGATACCCTCACAATTTACTCCCTAACTCACATCTATACTAAAGATCTCATATATGTTCAAACCATGGTTGTCAAAATCGCGTTCCTGCTCGTAGGATCGTATGATCCTACACACAAAAAACGATCAGGATCTTAACAAGATCGTAATTCAAGTAGTATCGCAACAGGATCGTAGGATCGTAGAATCGGATCGTAGGATCGTACAAGATCGCCTATTATGGATTTTTATTTTATTTTTATTTTATTTTTTTTGTATATTACTTATTAAGTATAAGCACATGTCTTAAAGCCCAATGACTAAGAATTTTTCAAAAAAACTATTATTTTGGTGCTGCTAATTGATTGTATTTTTCAAGATTAATGAGTGTAAAATCATTATGTTTTTATGGACTATTTAGAAATAGTTAAAATGTGTCTTTTTTTTTTTTTTTTTTTTTTTTTTTTTTTAATGAAAACGATTCCTGCTTTGTAAAATGGCGAAACTTAACCAAGTTTTGTTCATAATTTATTTTATGTTACATATAAAAGCATCAATATTCTAATTTAATTTATTGGGTCATCAAGAAAAAAATCCAGTAGCATTATCAGAATATCCTAATTTAATTAATTTGGGCATCAAGAAAAAATTGTGTTGCCCTCTATTATAAATTAAGTCGCTGCATTTTCAGATACATTTCTTTTATCTTTTTGCATTAATCTATATATATTTATATATATTGTAATGTAACAAAAAAGTTACAGAATCACGTGCTAATAAATTAATATTATCTTTTTGCATTAATCTAAATGTTATAATGAAAAACCTATAATAAAAAACATTAAAACAAGAAGTAGGTGCACCGTGCACGTATGTAGTAACTCTGTGCAAGTATGCATTGCAATATATCTAATATTCTACTATTACGGTACTTGAACATATAACTTTTTCTTTTATTTTCTAAATTCGTTTATCATATGAAATATTATATAGAAATATAAAACTATAACTCCTATACAAAAATATATACATTTTCATAGGATTTTACAATCCCGATCCGATCCTTATGATCTTGCAAAACCGAAAACGATACTAAGTAAGATCCCGATCCTGACAACCTTGGTTAAAACTTTGTTACGAATCTTTTAAATATTTTTTAGTTTGAGCACATACCCATCATAGATCTTAAACACAACAACAAAAATAAGTCCGCCCAAGACCAAATAAATGATCTTAAGCCAAACTCTCTTAATCTTCATGGGTACAGAAAAAGGAAACGAACAAAAGTGTTTGGACTGTTTTTGGTTCGGACTAGGTAGTAATAAAACCATATGGCGATAAGCCCTGCGCCTGATGAAACGAGTGTTTGGGTTTTTGTTTTCTTGCTTTCTTACTTTATAATGGATGTTTTAGATAAGTTATATCCAAAATTTGTATATAAGGAAATTTGTTCTTATGTATTAAGTTTTTGTTTTTAATCTTGTAGAGGTTGATTTTAAGTGATAGTGTATAGTCCAACATATTGAAAGTTAAAAGTTTTGTTTTTAATCAAGATCCTCTCAAAACCATTTGGCTAAATTAGAACATACTAGTAGTATATATAGTCCATCATATTGAAAGTTAAAAGTAACAACATAAAAACCATTCATTCAAATTTTGGCACTCAATAGCTAAATGAAAGCTGAAAAAGTATTAAATTAAAAAGAGTTTATAAGTTAAAAATTAATGGGTGAAAATTGTCAAGCTAATTTATACAAATGTGCATTGATAACAATGTTGTATAAAATGGCTTGACAATTTTCACTTTTTCACAACATTACTTACTTCTCACATTTCACCACTCCGCGAACCACTTTTAGGTGTGTTAACAGTCGAATCTAGTGGAAATTTGATGGGGCTCTGCTTGACTCGATAATGTTATGTTCGGCTCAAGCTCAGCTAGATAGCTAGACAAGGCTTCATAAGGAGAAAAGCTTGGTTTATATATAGGGCCTCTTTGGTAGGCTAATATTTGGAGCTTTTTAGAGCTGTAAGCTTTTTCTTACAAAAAATAATCTCTTAAAAAACAAATAGCTCCGTTTGGATACATCAACTTCAAGCTTTTATTTTAAACAAATAACTCCAAAATAAAAAGCTGATTCATGAAGCTTTTATAAATTTCGGAGCTGTTAAAACATAAAATTACTGTTTTCAGTTACAGCTTACAAAAGGTCAATCCTCTAATCAACAGGATGTTCGAGCCTTGGAAGCATGAAAGCATTTAGACTTTTTATGTAACAACTATGTTCTGAATGGTTTGGTGGACTCTTTGTACAACGTATACTGCAGGACCAAGACTGCCAAAGAATTATGGGAGTCATTGGAAAGCAAGTACAAAACTGAGGATGCTGGTACCAAGAAGTTCGTGGTAGCTCGTTTTATGGATTACAAGATGGATGATTCAAAGAACGTGATGATTCAGGTTCAAAATCTGCAGGTTTTGCTACACGACATTCATGCTGACGGAATGACTTTGAGTGAGACTTTTCAAGTTGATGCTATTATTGAAAAGTTACCTCCAAGCTGGGTAGAATTTAAGAACTACCTGAATCATAAGCGAAAGGATATGAGTGTTGAAGACTTGGTTATTCGTCTTCAAGAGGAAAACAAGCTTGCTCAGAAAAACACTTATACGTCTAATTCTGCCAAGGAAAATATGGTTAAGCATGCTTCGTCATCTTCAAAGTCTAATGCCAAAGGTAGAGGCAAAGGAAAAGGAAAGAATGACAAGAAGATCAAAGGGAAGTTTGAGTACCTTGCTCCTAAATCTGCAATTGTGAAACAGAAGTTTCAAGGGCTGTGTTTCAACTGTGACCAACCGGGTCATCGTGTTGCTAACTGTAAGATGCCAAAGCGGGTGACTCCACTCCAGGCTAAGATAGTGAATGATAATATGGACATGATTTATATGGTGTCCGACGTCATTGCCATGATCTCGGGTTAACTCGGTAGGTTCCAACAACATGGAATGGTGGGTTGATATTGGGGCTACCCGTCATGTGTGTGCCGATAAGTGTATGTTTCACTCTTTCGAGCGGTTGATAGTGGAGAGAAGCTATACATGGGCAACTCGCAATCACGACAAAGAAGGGCAAATGAGATGTAATCTTGAAGATGATATCCGAGAAAGAGCTCAAGTCGACTAATGTCTTGTATGTTCCAGAGATTCGTAAGAATCTTGTGTCTGGTTGGTTTGTTGAACAAGTTTGGTTTTTGTCTTGTTTTTTAGTCTGATAAGTTTGTTCTTTCTAAGAATCAAATGTATGTTGGTAGGGGATATGCCCTGAATGGTATTTTAAGCTTAATGTAATGGTTGTTAGGAATGATATCAATAAAATGAATTATTCTGCTTACTTGATTGAGTCTTCTAATATGTGGCATGGTCATCTTGGACATGTGAATTATAATTCAATGCGTCGTTTGATTAAGTTTAGTTGCATACCTAATTTCCATATGGTTTCAAAATACAAATGTAAAACTTGTGTTGAAGCCAAACTAACAAGATCATCTTTCAAATCGGTTGAACAAAAAACTGAACCACTTGATATGATATACACTGACTTATGTGATTTGAAATCACTACCCACAAAAGGTGGCAATAAGTAATTTATCACATTTATTGATGATTGTACAAAGTATTGCTATGTTTACTTACTGAAAAGTAAAGATGAAGCTATAGACAAGTTTGTTCTATACAAAAACGAAGTTGAGAATTAACTTAGTAAGAAAATCAAGGTGGTACGAAGTAATAGAGGAGGTGAATATGTGTATCTATTCGCTGATCTATGTGCGAAACATGAAATCAGGCACGAGTTCACTACTCCCTATTCACCTTAGCAGAACGATATTCCTGAAAAGAAGAACTTTACCTTGAAAGAAATGGTTGATGCCATGTTGATAAGTTCTGGTTTAAGCCAGGACATGTAGGGTGAATCCATTCTAACGACTACTTATCTTTTAAATAAGATACCTTGTAAGGAAAAAGAAGAGACCCCTTATGAATTATGGATGGGAAGAAAAACATCATATCAGTACTTCTGAGTGTGAGGGTGTCTAGCAAAGGTAGCTAAATCGACTCCCAAGGCCCAAAATATTGGACCTAAATTTGTGGATTGTATATTCATCGGATGTGCTAAGAATAGCAGTGCTTATCGTTTCATTGTACATGATTTAAAAAATTCGGATATACAAAAGGGTAGAGTACTGGAATCAAGGAATACTTCATTTTTTGAAACTATATACCTTGTTTAACGAAGGAAACTGGAAGTTCATCTAGAATAGATGACGTAGTTGTACAAGATAAGAGACAACGAGTTGATAATGATCTCCAAGATGAGAGACAAGAACAAACTGAGGAAGAAGAGGTTGAACCTAGAAGAAGCAAAAGGGCAAGAACCGAGAAATCGTATGGACCCAATTTTGTCTCTTTTATGGTTGAAAACAAACCTACTTATACCGAGAGGCGGTTACTTTCTCAGAAGGGCCTCAACGGAAAGAAGCCATTACAAATGAAATAGATTCTATTTTACAAAATCATACTTGGGAGCTCGTGGATTTACCTCCTGGTTGTAAACCACTAAGCAATAAATGGATCTCCAAGAAGAAGATGAAAGCCGATGGCACCATTAACAAGTACAGAGCAAGATTGGTAATCTAAGGATTTAGGCAACGAAAAAGTCTAGATTACTTCGAAACATATTCGCCTGTTACGCGAATAACCTCGATTAGGATGATACTTGCTATTAGCACTTTAAGAAATTTGGAGGTTCACGAAATAGATGTAAAAACGGATTTTCTAAACGGAGATTTAGAAGAAGAAATCTATATGAACCAACCAGAGGGTTTTATGGCTCCTGGACAAGAGAACAAAGTTTGTAGGCTTGTTAAGTCATTATATGGCTTAAAGCAAGCTCCCAAACAATGGCATAAAAAATATGACCACGGCATGCTAGAGAGTGGATTCAAAATTTATGATTGCGACAAGTGTGTTTATCTAAAAGACATAAATAGTGGATATGTAATCTTGTGTTTATATGTTGATTATATGCTTATCGTTGGCAGTAACGACAAGATAATAAAATCTACTAAACACATGTTGAAATCAAAGTTTGACATGAAGGATATGGGTTTGGCTGATGTGATCTTTGGAATAAAGATCATACGAACTCAAAATGTACTTGTGTTTAGTCAAGCACATTATGTGGACAAAATTCTTATCACTCACAATGCAAGGGATTCCGGTCTAGCTAGAACTCCAATTGACACCAGTAAGCATCTATCTAAAAATAGAGGCATATGTGTTGCCCAATTAGAGTATTCAAGAATTATTGGCATGTTAATGTACTTAATGACAGGTACTCGACCTGTTGTTAGCAGGCTAAGTAGGTATACTAGTAATCTAAAGGGTACTTCATTATTTGAGATACAATCACGATTATGGATTGCATTATGATAGATATCCAACTGTTATAGGATGATACAGTGATGCAAATTGGATATCTGACATAAAGGATTCTAGATGCCTAGTGGATATGTGTTTACGCTAGGTGGGACATCTATATCTTGGAAGTCTTCTAAGAAAAATTTTATAGCTAAGTCCACGATAGAATCAGAATTTATCGCGTTAGATAAATGCGGACAAGAGGCGGAATGGCTATGTCAATTCGTAGATGACATACCAAGGTGGCCTAAAACCGGTAACGGACATTAGTATACATTATGATAGTTAATCGGCAATTGGCAGAGCTCATAGCATAATGTATAATGCAAAGTCCAGACATATCCGTCGTCGACATAATTCGATAGGACAACTACTCTCAACATGAGTTATCTCAATTGACTATGTGAAGTCAAAGGATAACATCATGGATCCGATCACGAAAGGATTAAGCAGAGAGTTAGTTAGTAAGTCGTCTAAAGGAATGGCAAAAAAGCCCTTGAAGGAATGAGTTTCTATGAAGGAAAACCTAACCCAGTTGACTAGAGATCTCAAGATCTGGGTTCAATAGGATAGCCTAATCATAGAAATGTAAGGGAAGTCACATTAATGTGAGGGAGTTACTTTATATTGTAACTTCCTAATCCATTCCTATAACAATTGTGACTTGTTGAGAGGTTAAACATATGGCTTTAATGATTCAGGATGAAATCATAAAGCATAATGATTCAAGATGAAATCATAAAACATATGTTTTTAATGATTCTAGATGAAATCACCTATGTGAGAGAGAAGTGGGGTCGCTTTAAAAGGAATTGTGGGGGGGCACAATTCCTAAGAATTCTTGCAGAATCAGGCTAGTGATGTTCCAGTAATCCATCGATCAGAAATACGCAGAGCTTCAGTGATCTTTCAGGAAAGTGTGTCTAGTCCTACCGCATAATGACTTTGGATGTTGTACCCTCTGACCGCATTTGCGAATCTATTTTAAGGGAATTTTGTTTAACACAGCCTCGTTCCACGACCTTTATTGTTTTCTTTATTTATCGTTCATAGTGTCCGCCTTCTTCTTCTACCCCTTTCTGTCTGGTTTTAATTTTCTGTTAGTTATATTTTCTGTTAGTTATATTCTGTTAATTTTTATTATTGTAATCTGATTATTTAAATAAAAGTGTACACCGTTTCTCACAAGGTTCATCTTTGTTGTTGCTTCATCACCATGTTTGTTTGGTTTTATCTTAAGTCCGTAACTTATAAGATTTGTTCCATTATAATTACAATTATTGAAATGTGTGGTCTCTAACTATGCGATGCTTGACTTCTGAGCTTTAAGCATACATGATGGTGTGTATTTGTAGGCTTTAAGAGTCATTAAGTATGATGTGGGAAAGTCGGATGTTGTATTTAGGAAGGAAGTAAAACCAAATTAGTGGCTTGTGGTCAGCTAATATACTATAAAGTAGAACCCAAACCATAAAGGGTAATGTACTTAATATGTCTGATCGAGAAATTGCTCAAGAAACTTTAAATAGCTATATTTGCTGGAGAAGACAGTAGTAAACCACCACTAAAAGAAGGTCTTACCCAATTTCGGGAATACCAACTTTAGTATGCCATCTGATGATAAGAAGTCATTCCTTAGTGAAGCGGTTGGCATTAAACTCATGATGGATCCTACCATCTTTATTGTAATTGTTTATAGCTAGTGAAAATGAAAATGTTAAAAGGTAACAATATGTATCAGGGGGTGTCTCGCTAAGATTACCTTTGCTTTAAGAAAGCTTATAAGCTTTTTGAATGTGTATGTTTTAGGTTTTGGTTGGAGAGCTTATGACTATTTGGAGGTGAAATAAGCTATTAATGTGAAGTACTCAAACAACCCCTAAATCTCATAAGTTTGACCTATGGTTTTTTTTTTTTTTATTGTTGGTGAGTATACAATATGTGTGTATTGATATAGATATTTACCAATATATAATTCTGTAATAAATGGTTGAAACTTAGGACCTTAGGGGGTGTTTGGTTATCAAAACTTAGGATATGCTTATTGCTTTTTAAAATTTCCTTAGGGCTTCTGTTGGATTTTTATACATTAGCTATAAATGTTTGATTTTAGTATATCTTTGTCCTTTGAGTTCATGTTTTGTTTTAGTCTATTTGTTGTTTCAGAAAATATGTCGCAGTATGATGACCGCCATGGTGGTAGATGTCTCAATGTTGGTGATTTAGCTTCACGCACTAGATCATGTGATTTGGAAGACCTTAGAAAATTGGAAGGTTAGTAGTTCAACCCACTGTATTTTATATAGGTTATCTATGTTTAGTCAAATTGCTGTCAAAATTGACTCCTGCATTTCCTCATAAGTTAGTCTTGCTGTTCTTTTAAGTTAGTAGTCCACGAGATTTAACACATAACCTTTTGTCACTTTGACACTTTCAAAGTTTACACTTTTTCGTTCCAGACACCACAATATGAGATCAATATCCCATTCACACTACGATTGGTGTAAATGCAATTTTCGACCAAAAATTTCCAACAACTTATCCAACATAGGAAAAAATAGAGAAGTTCAAAAGATGTCAACAGTGGATTCTTAACCCACACCTTATTGGGTCAGAACTTTATTATATCTCCCTTATGCATAATTTTGGGCAAACATAGTGCAGCAGTATTGATATGGTAACATGAAAATATTGTGACTGATCGATGGTATTGGAACATAACATGACCGCATTTTAGCGGGATGAATTATGAGACTTTGTTGATAGAGTAATAAGATATGATTGACCATGCTGTGTATGATATGGGTGTGTGGTCTGATATCTGTTATTGACTTATTGTGGCTCAAGATGAATTTTATATTTTTATTGCCACTTGAATGATTACGAGTTGGGTAAAAAGGAACTTACCTTTAATTTCATTATGTAATTAATTAAGGGTTGTGTGGGATTACTTAGTGAAAGTGTTTATATGTTATTTGTTTGTGATGAATTAGATAAGACTATATATATGTTTATATTAGAGCAAGTATATTGAGTTGTTTTATGGCATAATTTGTTGAAAGGTGTATTTTTATGTCTCGAACAACTTTTTAACTTGTGGTGGTTACAGAGTAGTATATCTATAATTATTATTTGTGTACTTTTCACAGATTACATTGAGCGTCTTGGGGAAAAGGTGGGAAGTTTGACTAGAACATCACTAGGCGTGGATCAGTGCGTGAAATTATTGCACATTCTTATTCTTATCTTCTATATAATAAAACACTCAATATATAAGCAAATAATTTGATCACCAACTTACGCGTATCTGATCATTGATAATGCAAATGCAATGCTTGCAAGCTGGAAAGTGGTGTAGTTTACAACAAAAGTGAAGATATGTTTTTGTTATGGAATGGGCATGGTACAAGCTTCATTATATGCTTCATTTGTTGTTGCATAGGTTTAACCATCATTTGTTGTAGCTTAGGTTTGGCCTTCTATCATGATGTTGTATAGTACTTATCATTATGTGGTGAAGTAACCATCCCGAAACAATTGTTTACTTTGTTGAATCACATTTTATGGAATATGTGGATCATTTGTGTGATTCATGTATGTTGATGTGTAAGGTCCAAGCAACTATTATGTGAAAAGCACATTTCAATCTAAGGCTTCTCCTATCGAAGAGAATGGATAGCCTCACAGTCAGCCCCCAAATGTTCAACCATCAAGGTCCATAGAGAAATTGGTCATGCCTACATGTACAAACGGCGAAAGTAAATCTTTCAATTTGATCCAATAATGTAAAGGAAAGCATGGTTTGCGATTTTAGCAACCTTTAAAATAATGAGTTCTTCGCATAGGCTTTAATTTTTATCATTTAACTTACATAAGGATGTACTCTTTTATTTTAATGTAGTTTAAACTACAAGTTAATCAAAATTTAAAAAAAAAAGGATAAATAGTGTTTGTGGTCGTGACTGAAAACTTGTCTATTAGGAAATTAGCTCATTTATGTTCTTTTACGACAAGAATTGAAAAACTTGGTCATCTTTGTGACCGTTGTAACATACCTTAATAAGTGATATTGGTAATGTATAAGGAATAATTCTATAAATCATTATTACTCTTATAATTATTGTTTGTTGCGCTATTTTGATCACATTAATGCAGTCATAATAGTATCGTTGCTCTTGAGAAGAGGTGTCCCATGTTGGCAATGTCTGACCGAGCATATGGAAAGACAAAACAGATTCCAAGCATATGGACATTTACAATTCTAGTTTTATTAGGACTCCTTATTTGTTAAGGACTATCTTGCTTTATTAGAATTGTAGTAGGATTAGAAAGCAAATTCTAACACCTATATATACCAAACCGAGCTTGTGGTTGGATATAATGAAAAACCGATCAGTTGTTTTGAGCATATATTTTTTCTGATTAAAGGAAAGCTTATTCCAGGATATCTCATGTGTGATTGTTTGTGATAGTTCCAGTTTACTTGTTTATGTTCTTGTTTCAGCGCATGTGATTCAAGACCTGTGGACTTGAATTGGTATCAGAGCCAGGTTCAAGTTTAGTCGATCACTAAAGGGTTTTCCAAACAAGTCGACTAAAGGGTTCCAAGCTTAGTCGATCACTGAAGGGTTTCCAAACAAGTCGACTAGAGGGTTTCAAGTTTAGTCGATCACTGTAGTGTTTCCAAGCAGTCGACTAAAGGGTTCCAAGATCAGTAGAACACAAGTCGACTAAAGGGTTTCCTAGTCAGTCGAACTCAAGTCGACTAAAGGGTTTCCAAGAAGTCGATAAAGTTTCAAACTATACACTTGGTTTACTTAGGCAAGAAGTAAAACAAGCGTGTTCTAGGGCTGGAAGACAATCCAACTACACCGGTAACTTACAAAAGGCGTTCAAGAAGGATGGTGCAAGGCGAGTCGAGTCAACCACCTGTCGAACATTCTAAAACGGCTCTTCAATGTCCAATGTTAACAAGAACAAATTATAACATATGGGCAATAAGAGTCAAAGCGGTATTCGAGTCCATGGAATAATCGATGCACTGGAACCAGGGAAGGAACACAAGTTGTTGCTAAGCAAGATCACATGGCGGTGGTGTTACTCTTCCAGCGATTCCGTAAGAACTTTTTTCAAGTTTCACAATTCAACACAGCCCAAAGAAACTGGGAGCTTTGAAGACCTGTATGTGGGTGTTGATCGGTTCGAGACGCAAGGTTGCAAACCTTGGAGACGGAATTAATCTTTAAAGATGAAAGTCAACGAATCAATCGATGACTTTGCGGCTAGGTTGGGCAAAATTGTAATCAAGTCAATAGCTTGGGAACAGTTTATGAAGACAAGAAACTTGTTAAGAAGCTACTTGCATCCGTCCGGATAGGTATGTTGCAATTGTTGCTTCAATAGAACAATTCTTGACTTGAATACTATGTCTTTTCAAGAAGCAATTGGAAGGTTGAAAGCTTTTGAAGGAAGAATGAAGGGTGTTGACACCATCAAGATCAAGGCAAGTTGATGTTGGAATGGTGAAAGATATGATAAGAAAGGTCGAGGAAGGAATTCCTCCGTGGCAACAGTAAAGGTCAAAACTTTTCTTCTCAAAACAAATCTCGTGGTAGTGGTCAAGCTAATAACCACAACCGTGGAAACCAAAACAACTCCGGGAGCAATACGGATCAAAAGAAGAACAAAAGTCGAGACCTTTCAAAGATTCAATGCTTCAGATGTGATGAATATGGTCACTTTGCTTCTAATTTTCCCGAACGCAGTGTACAAAAGAAAAAGCATGAAGCAAACCTTTTGAAAAAGGAGGATGATGATGACCCGACACTTTTTATGATGAAAAGCATTCAAGAAGTAGTTTTCTTGAATGAAGAAAAGATTATCCCAAACCAATTGAATACTAAGCCAAACGAGGAAGACACTTGGTATTTGGATAATGGAGCAAGTAATCACATGACGGGATCCGAGAATACTTTTCGAGTTGAATGAGAATATCTCCGCAGAGTGAAGTTTGGTGATAACTCCTACATCGAGATAAAAGGGAAGGGTTTGATAATCATTGAAGGAAAACGGGTGAGCAACGGTTAATCATCGGAGTCTATTACCTACCCGAGCTAAAAGCAACATAATTAGTCTTGGGCAAGCTACCAAGGCGGATGTGACATTCGCATGAAAGGTAATCTTCTTACTATGCGTGACTCGGATGGCAAGCTTCGATGAAGGTTCCTAGAACAAGTAATAGACTTTACAAGATTAAGCTCCAAGTTGGAAGTCCGGTGTGTCTCAAAGCAAAGATGGAAGATGATGCTTGGTTATGGCATGCTAGGATGGGTCACATTAATTTCGAGACGATGGAATTAATGGCAAGGAAGGGCATGGTTGAAAAGTTGCCAATAATTCATCAAGAGAACAAGTTGTGTGAATCTTGTTTGGTAGGAAAACAAACCAAGAAGTCGCTTCCTAAAGCAAATGAAATTTAAGGCAACACATTCTCTTCAACTCATACATGCCGACCTATGTGGACCAATTTCTCCACCATCCATAGCACGAAACAGTACATATTTGTTCTTATTGATGACTTCTCACGGTTTATGTGGACTTTTACCTTGAAGGAAAAGGTGAGGCATTTGAATACTTCAAAAAGTTCAAAGCTTTAGTTGAGAAGAAGTCGGGAAGGAAGATTATAACCCTAAGGACCGATAGAGGAGGTGAGTTCACTTCAAAAGAATTTACCAACTTTTGCGAAAACGAGGGTATAACAAGACATCTAACCGCTCCCTACACACCGCAACAAAATGGAGTCGTGGAAAGGCGAAACCGTACTCTTATGGGAATGACTAGAAGTATCTTGAAAGCACGAGACGTACCAAACTACATGTGGGCTGAAGGAGTTAGACACGCTACATTCTTGATTAATAGAGTTTCAATGCGAGCTCTAGTTAATCAAACTCCATACGAGGCTTTCAAAGGAAAAAAGCCTAACTTGGAGGGTTTGCAGGTATTTGGATGTGTGGCTTATGCAACGGGAACAAGGCCATATTTACATAAGTTAGACGACAGGTCAACACGACTCATTTACATCGGAAACGAGCCAGGTACAAAAGGTTTTCGACTGTTCAATCCAAAACTAAAAAAGATAGTGGTATGTCGTGATGCGGAGTTTAATGAGGAACTTGGCTGGAAGTATGTTGCTGGAAGCGAATTACACGAGCTAAACCCAGGTATGTTTGTCATAGAATGGCACGGTTCTATTGATACGGGTTGTGGATTTGTTAACCCAGGTGTGACCGATGAAGTTGAGGCAGAAGATCAAGAGGCTGAAAATCATCATGATGTTGATGAAAATCAACCGGTCAATACCGAACAAGAAGCTCAAATCGAGGCGGGCAATGACCTTAATCCTGTGACAGAAACTCAACCAATTATGAGGCGTTCTTCGAGGGTTTCAACTAAGCCAACTAGATTTAATGAGTTAATTATGGGGTCTAGTTCAAGAACCTCAGTTGCTAATGAAGATCAAAATCTACTTTTGATTGAAGATGATGAACCAAGAACGTTCCAAGAAGCAAAAGTCTCAAGCAAGTGGATGGTTGCTATGAAGCAAGAGATTGAGTCTATCGAGAAGAATGATTCATGGAATTAGTTGAAGCTCGGTTAATGTTAATCCCATTGGATTAAAGTGGGTGTTCAAAATTAAGAGAAATCCGGATGGTTCAATTAATAAATTTAAAGCTCGGTTAGTAGCAAAGGGTTATGCTCAAAAGGAAGGAATTGACTATGACGAGGTATTTGCGCGAGTAGCACGGATTGAAACGGTGCGTTTATTGATCTCATTGGCCGCAAAGAAGCATGGAGCTACATCATCCGGATGTAAAGTCACTTTTACATGGAGAACCGAAGAGCGAGTGTTTGTTACACAACCGGAGGGGTTCGTGAAGAAAGGAGAAGAAAGGAAGATCTACAAGTTGAAAAAGGCGCTTTATGGACTTAAACAAGCTCCAAGGGCGTGGAATACAAAACTTGATAGAGAACTCAAGCAAATGTCTTTCAAACGATGCCAACACGAACAAGCGGTGTATGTGAAGAAGACAAACAAGTCAATCTTGATTATTGCGGTCTATGTAGATGATCTCTTTGTAACCGGTTCGAAGCTTGTCGAAATTGGTGAATTTAAGAGACAAATGCAAGAAAGGTTCGATATGAGTGATTTGGGAAAATTGAGCTATTATCTTGGCGTTGAAGTAAAGCAAGAGGATTCGAGTATCTCAATAAGTCAAGAAAGCTATGCAAAGAAGATCTTGAAAGATGCTGGGATGCATGAAGCGAATCCTACTCAATGTCCATTAGAACACGGAATGAAGTTAAGCATGGACAAGGAAGGAAAACCGATTGATGCAACTTTGTATAGACGACGAGTTGGTTGTCTAAGGTATTTACTACACACTCGACCGATTTATCTTATTCGGTTGGTTTGGTTAGTCGTTATATGCAAGAACCAAAAGAATCACATATGGCGGTGTGAAACAAATACTAAGGTATATCCAAGGTAGTTTGAATTTTGGAATACGATACAACCAAGAGAAAACCAAGGAGTTAGTGGGGTTTAGTGATAGTAGTTTTGCTATGGACCAAGATGATGGTGAAGCACAACTGGGCATGTATTTTATCTAGGTAAATCACCTATCACTTGGTGCTCACAAAAGAAAAACACGGTGGCTCTATCGTCTTGTGAAGCCGAGTTCATGGTCGCAACCTCACCGCGTGTCAAGGGATATGGTTACGTGGATTGTTGAGTGAAATAACCGAATGGAAGAAAGAGTGGTGGTCTTATTTGTTGACAACAAATCGGCTATTGCACTTATGAAAATCCGGTCTTTCACGGGAGAAGCAAGCATATAAACACACGTTATCATTTTATCCGAGAGTGTGTTGAAAGAGACCAAGTACAAGTTGAGTTTGTAAGAGGTGATTTGCAAGCGTCGATATTCGACGAAAGCTCTCACAAGGATTAAGTTCAAGGAGATGCAAGAGTTACTCGGAGTTGAAGACCTACCTATCTCGAGTCAGAAATTAGGGGGTGAATGTTGGCAATGTCTGACCGAGCATATGGAAAGACAAAACAGATTCCAAGCATATGGACATTTACAATTCTAGTTTAATTAGGACTCCTTATTTGTTAAGGACTATCTTGCTTTATTAGAATTGTAGTAGGATTAGAAAGCAAATTCTAACACCTATATATACCAGCCGAGCTTGTGGTTGGATATAATGAAAAACCGATCAGTTGTTTTGAGCATATATTTTTTCTGATTAAAGGAAAGCTTATTCCAGGATATCTCATGTGTGATTGTTTGTGATAGTTCCAGTTTACTTGTTTATGTTCTTGTTTCAGCGCATGTGATTCAAGACCTGTGGACTTGATCCCAGAGAGCTTTGCTACATGGCCTAAGAACAAGCCAAGTATGTGTTTGGATTGCCCCGTTTTACCCACTTTCTCTTTTGCCCATGATGTCCCCAACAAGGTTACCAACTTCTCCTTTGTTTTGATGGGTATATTTGGGTGTAACAAAGGGTGACTAATGATTCGTGGTTTCTTAGGATATGATACACAATGCAACATGAGTAGGTGATTATGGTTGCATTATAACAGAGCTACGATATTCATGGCCACCTTTTAACACGAATAGCTGACTGTGAGCATATAACTGCGTTGTGACCTAGCTTTGATATTTATAACCCCCTATCAAATGCATGAGATTAGGAGATGCGGCTTTAAAAGAGTGACATTTTACCACGACCAAACAAGGAATACTAATTAAGGAAAACATTGATTTACAGTAATATTTAACATACTTAACCATAATTTTTTAGTAAAAACCCCGTGCGTGCACGGGTATTATAACTAGTCAACTACACGAAAGTGTAAGTAATTAACAACGTTTATACCAAACAGAGGACTTGAAATACACTTCTAAAACTTAACCTCGACATCAACACCAGCAGGTAAATGAGCCTTTGATGTGTCCTGGTCTCAAAATGGAATCTTGTGTCTTTGTGAACATGAGGGGATTTCAACAGACAATAGATTATCTTCTTGGTGGGTAATGGAACTGGCCCATTCTCTTTGCATTTGTACCCGATATGACCTCAACTTGATCTTGAGTTTATGTTCTAGAGCCATACCACCTGGAAAACCAAGAAACTACTTTAGCTTATACGAAATTGCGCCATTAATATGAAAATAAGATGCAATCGACGAAATGGAGTATAATGAGAACAGGTACCAGAGTTACAGTTAAGAAAATCCATATTTGTCTACCTATTACCGTTTAGCATCCTTTTGAAACTCTTACAACTTTAACACAATGAGGGATCAAAAGTGTAACAAGTTTTAAATTGAAGACCGTTCATGTATATTTTGATATTCAAAAACCAATTATGTAATTTTGTATGGCCTATAAACACCATTCGTGTAACATATTTTAATTTTTTTTTTTTTTTTTTTTTACAAAACTATTATTTTGATCGAATAATTTTTCAGCCAATATCAAACTCGATAGTAAGAAAAAAGGGCAAATGATTGAAAAAAGTATCATACTTGCCACCATTTCCTTTTGTGGGTAGGGAACAAAATTTTTTGCTTTTGTGGGTACTCTTCTTTCAAATTCATCCTTTTTAAGGTACTATGTGACATTTTTGCCCTTCGGGAAAAAATTTTTTCTATTAGCTAAGAGGGGCAAAAATGTCAAAAAAAAGATAAATTTGAAAGAAAAGTACTCACAAAAGCAAAAAAAATTGTTCGCTACCCACAAAAGGAAATTGTGGCAAGTATAATACTTTTTTCAATCATTTACCAAAAAAAAAATGAATTTAAAAAACAAAGAAAGTGCCTTTTACTCACCAGTCTGAAGGAAAATCTACTCATACTTCTGCAGAAGCTCTGGAGATGCGGAGATAACCAGACCTTTTAACCGAAATATGCTTTGCGGAAGATGACTTATGCCTGTATTTATTATATCTAGATGTTCTAAACATTCTAATCGGCCAAGATGTTTCGGTAACTTCCCAAGAAGATCGCAAAAACGAAGGTCGAGGTACTTCAGATGCTTTAACATACAAATGCTATCTAGAAGATGTTTAATTGGTGTACTACACAAATATAGTATCTCCAAAGATTCTAACTGGCCAATGTCCTCAGGCAACTTCTGAAGATGACAACACTTTGTAACATCGAGCCACTTCAGACATTTTAGCATGCAGATGCTATCTGGAAGATATTCAATCTTCTTACTCCTCACATATAGCCACTCTAAACTTTCTAATTGGCCAAGATCCTCTGGTAACTTTTCAAGAAGATCACCATTATTGACTTTGAGAGATTTGAGACGTTTCAACTCACAAAATGACTTTGAGAGATTTGAGACGTTTCAACTCACGAATGCTATCTGGAAGATGTTTTATATTCGTAGAGTACAAAAGGAGCACTTCTAGATATTTTAACTGGCCAAGATCTTTAGGAATATTGCGTTTGATTGAAAGATTTGTTAAACATTCTAATCGGCCAAGATCTTCAGGTAACTTTTCAAGAAGAGCACAATCATCAAGTTCGAGATACTTCAGATGTTTCAACATACAAATGCTATCTGGAAGATGTTTTATCTTTGTAGATGACAAACAGAGCTCCTCTAGACATTCTAACTTGCCAAGATCTTTGGGAAACTCTTGAATATCACCTTTGAGTTTAAGCTTTCTTAAGCATCGTAAACTACAAATCATGTCTGAAAATTTCTTTAAGTCTATGCAAGCACATAGACCAAAAGAAATAAGCCTCTCAATATTTCCAACTGATGACGGTAGATATTCGTCATACTTACCACGAAACTGCAACTTTGGGAGATTACTGTTGGGGTGCAATGGGCATAGACCTCGGGACTGCCCAACCAAATCTAAAGTAGCCGAAGAACGATTAACCTGACTCACTTTAGATCCAAAGTAAAACTCAAAATCGGTAAACCTCAAACAACCACTTAATTTAAAGTAGGCAAGTTTTTTCAGACATCCAACGGGAGCGTTAATATCAACCAACTCATAACAATTTTCAAGATTTAACCTCTCAAGATTTGGAATAAGCTCAAGGTCAAGGCTCCTCAACCTTGATTTAGGAAGGTCGAGGAATTTGAGGTTTGGACATGCAGCACACACGTGAAGTTTTACAAAATCAGCACAATCTAAAAGAGATAACGTTTCGAGATTCGGAGTCAACCCCATGTCAAAGGTTCTTAACTTTGAGGCACGAATATTGAGACACTTGAGATTTGGACATGCAACAGACATGTGAAGTTCTTTTATATTAAATAGAGATAACGTCTCGAGATTTGGAGTAATCCTAAAGTCAAAGGTCGTCAAGTTTGACTCATGACAGAGACAGAGATAAAGGAATTTTAGTTTTTTAAGAACCTGCCAGAAAAAACAAGACAAAAAGATTAATATTAGGGTATTAACAAACCAATAAATTAATAGCATTATTACCAAACAACCTATCAACAATTATTCTTACCTTTTTTCCCCCCTCTTCCCAAAGTTGTTCCATTGCGCATCTACTTATATGAAGTCCAACAAGATTGTTTGCTTGAAATGTTTTGGGTAAATACAAGAAAGGGTAATTCCAACATTTTAGATATTTTAAAGAGTTTGAAAAGTATTGGGTGGTATCATCAAGTTTCGGAACACTGTCAAGACATTCGTCATCACTTTCCCAGTCAGTTTCAGAATCATAAAAATTCACGTCAAGATATCGAAGCTTCTTCATTTTCCCAAGACCTTTCATAAGAATTCTCGGCATATCATGTTTTAGACATCTTGTTTCTTCAGTACCCTGCAATCCAAATACAGTGTCACAAGTCAGAACAAATGAAAATGTATTAGTTTTCTCCATCTTACAAGTAAACTGGTCTTTACCATGTCATTAGCCAATATATCGTTAATCTCCTCATCAATCCATAATCGGCTATGATTGTTAGGATCATCGGGGTGCAACCGACGAACAATGTTCTTTCCCATTTCTTCTATATGGTCATGCATCCCCAAGACCTCATATTCAGAAATAGTTATGAGAGATCTTTGCTCAAGAACTTTTAAACCATTTCTAGCATGAAATCCACAGCTTTCAAGAATTCTGATTGCATCTTCTTTGTACTCTCCTTTCAATATGCATGCAATGTCTAGAAATATTTCCTTATAATCATCCTCTAGACCGATATAGCTTAACTCTAGTTTTTCCATAGTCTCCTTCAAGGGAATTTTTTCTAGTCTTTCTATGGCATCTACCCATTCAACCCTATCTTTACCGCAGAGAAATGAACCCAGGACTTTGATTGTTAAGGGAAGACCAGAAGCATAACTTACAACTTTTTTTGATAGCTCTTCGTATCCTTGAGGTGGAAGCTCTCTTCCAAATGCATACCTACTAAAGAGGCAAATTGCTTCCTTATCTGATAAGAGATTGATATCACGAATCAATTTCACTCCGTGAGCTACCAACAGTTGCTCATCTCTCGTTGTAATGAGAATTCTACTTCCTGGCTTAAACCAGTTAGGCCCACCGGCTAACGCCTCAAGTTGGTCTATGTGATCCACATCATCTAGAACAAGAAGAACCTTTTTACCACACATCCTCCTTTTCATCATGTCTTTCCCGTCATCAACACTATTTAGAGTGACTTTTTCATTGAGCACATCTGAAAGGACTTGAGCTTGTAAATCCTTCAAACCAAACATAGAGGCATTTGAAACTTCCCTCACATTCCCAACAAAGCTTCTGGCTTCGAAATCATTAGATAGATGATAAAAAACAGCTCTCGTTGTAGTTGTCTTCCCAGCCCCTCCCATGCCCTTCATCCCTAGCATGCGGACTTCATCAATACCAGGTTCTATAGATGAAACAACATCCTTTACTCGAGCCTCCATGCCGACTAACTTTTCATCAAAGCCGATATTGATGGAGCGTAACTCTAGTGAAATCTCTTGAACAATTTTTTTGATGAATTTAGCTTCATGCCTGTGTGTATGTAAAAAACAGATCTGTTTAGTACTATAATAATAATCTTTTATCCATTATCCTTAAAAACATATTAGCAACAAAGAAAAGTAAGAAATTACCCATCAAGAGTATTCTTCAGCTCCCAACCAGCCATATCGGCTGCTTTTTTTAGAGCCCCTTTCCATTTCTTCAACATAGCTGTCTTTTTGTTCATGAAAAAGGCTATTCTAACTGCCCGCCTTTGGTTTCTCACTTCCTTTTCATGTTTAGCAAAAGCTTCACCAACAGCCCCACTTTGTTTGCGGATTTCGGTAGGTTCCACATCATAGAATACAGGGTAAGCAGTGCGGCCAGTCATCTGACACTCCATAATCTTGACAAGCTCTTCCAAACACCATGATGAAGATGCATAGTTTTTGGAAAAAACAATGATGTGAATTCTCGAGTCTTTAATGGATTTGAAGAGATCATCGCTGATCCTTTCCCCTTTCTGGATTTTCTCATCATCTTTGTAAGTGTAAATGCCTTTATCTTTAAGGGCATGATAAAGATGATCGACAAAGTTTTTACGGGTGTCTTCACCACTGAAGCTTAAAAACACGTCATACTTATAACTCTTTTGAATGGATGAAGTTGAAGAAGAAGCCATCAAAGGTGTGCTTGTATGATCCTACTCAAAAAAGGTGTTTTGGGGGGAAATTTTATATGATCGAAATGATAGCAAAAAGTAGTATGAGATGAAGTTTATATTAAGACAACAATGGTTCTAACACTGTTAATGTGAACATTGGGTATATATTTGTATGAGATTATCAGATTGAAAGAAGGATCAGCATTTGATATAGAAAAAACGATTATACAAAATTCTCCACGCTAGTTTTATGAACAAATACATACAAGAGACCATATAATTGCTTATGCGTTGATTAGCCATTGTAAATTTGTCTTTGAAAAGTACAAAGGAATCAGGCGGATGACACTAGCCCCTTCTTGTTTTTAACGTAATTATTGGTTTCTTCCTAAAGTTTAATCATTCGGTCGCCAAGAATATTTTATGCTATGTAGATTCCCATCGTTTTAATAAATAAAATGTAAGTTGACAAATGTTTTTGCGTAAATCAAGGTTGTATCCGAAACATATAATAAACAGAAATTCGCCACCCATATCCACATTATTTCTCATTTTGGGGATTTTTAGAACTCATTTTTGTTTGTCAAATAACTGATATACTAAAGATACATCTAACTATATATGGCGAACAAAGCAGGCAACAAATAGAAAAAGAAATATATTATTCATTTGCTTACTGATCTGACTTACTTTGAAATTATTTATAGCACTTATGGCCAAAATGAAAATAAATAATCTTACAGTTCAAATTCAGACCTTGTGGCCAAAGCCTGAAAAATCACAACTTGGATATCCTGTTATTTACTTCTCACCCTTTTAAAACAATCACTGGTGAAAGCATAAATGAATTCATTTTCATCAATAATGCAGTTGACTTTCTGAAGAAGTCAACTCTGTTTACTGAATTGAGTGAATTCCATGAATTGAATTTATTTCAAACTCTAAAATGGTTTATAGATACAGCGTGAAAGCAGTTCGATATACTGTAACGAAGAAGTGTTTCAGCCTCAAAGCATGGTGCCATGTCCTGTACGGTATCATCTTCCGCATTTTTTTGATAAAATACAAACCTTCTAGACTCTATAGTATCATAACAATATCACGATATATCACTTACGTGATCAATGGTGATATGGTTTGGTTTTAGTTGTAAGCAACGGTTTGATTTAGCTCAGTTTTATCATGTCAAACTGTTTTCCAAATTGTACATTCTACAATTTGTATCCCAAATTGTACATTCCTTGTCACAGCCATGATGACCAATAAACAATATGATTACTCAATGGTTTCAAATTTACAAAAAGTTCATGATCCGATAACTTTTAATCACTGAAATATGTTTGTTGGTACAATTCCATGAAAATCTCAGTGAAATTTGATGAAAGCCAACAGTTTGACTTAAAAGTCAATTATATTTTTGCTTAGCGATTTGATCCAGATTTAGAGCTTCTTTATGTAATATGATCTTACACCACTTACAAAAATTTCTTAAGTTTATTACTAAAATGATCATCTCCAGCCTCATATAAAAATCCGATTATTTTTCATCAAGAACACAGTTTGACTATCTAATAAGTCAACTGTATTTATTGAGCTCCATGAATTAGGGTAATAAGTACTAGTACGCGTGGGGCTATACCTTAATTTAGCTAGTATCTAAAAAACTACTACTGTAATCGTTACAAACAGTCATACTTTGGGACTGTACCTGACAATACTAACAATGACCAAAATGCGATTAAGCCAAAATCACGTGAAAATTGACAACCCGTGTAATTTGTAAAATTGGAGAATGACTCAACACAACTAGTCTGTCTTGACCAAGTTCTATTCAAGAACTCAAGGTTCTGATTTTGTTAAAGAGTATGATTATCCTATAAAATAGTTCATCTTCGATGTTAGTTAAAGAGAACATGAGGTCAAACTCTAGTCATAAAAAAGGGTGAAAGATTGATGAAACGCTCAACCAAGACAAACTGTTTGTTTTCCGTATTTTACATTCAACATTTTGTTGGCAAACATGAAGGCAATGGTACATAAAATATGAAGTAGCTGGTATAACTTATATTCATAATGACAGAATTGCAATTGAACTCTTATACCCTTTTTGTTTGGTATCACATGGTCTAAAATTGGCATGGAACTACATTTACTTTGAACCTGAACATAAACATGTTTTTTTGTGTTAATCATTTATATTGCCCTCAACTTCAAGTTTATTGAACAATCTTTTTTTCACTGCAACATAGACTAGACTGGGATTAACATAATTTGGCGTCTTTTTCTCATTGCAGGGAATCCTTTTGTCCTTCCACAAACCCATCTGATATTAATTATGTTCATAGATATTTCATGTTTATTCATAATTTTAACATAAAAATCATTTTGTGGGGTAGTGAACCAGATCATATTAATCTTAAGGGTAATCATATCTACTATCTATCTTGCCATTTTTTATGTTTATTGATGTGTGCGTTCATCTACTATTTCATTTCCACCTCTGCTTAATGCTTCTCCAGCGCACAATTTCTTTTAGTAATGTGTCTTTTTTGTTAGCAATTGGGTGGACTCTAATAGGATTGGCATTGAAAGGTAATGGTTTCACTATACTTTTCAGGTCAAAAAAAGTGCAACATGAGTAGAATGGATGTCCCTTACGCAACTCGATCAATATACTCAGTCATACTGTGGAGGAATGATTCATTTGTAATGTTGGGAGTCCAATATTGAATCAAGAGAGTAGTACAAATTTTCTAATAAAAGGATTAGGATGGCAGGACTTCTTAAAGATATAGAACATGATAAAATCTTGGTCGTTCTTCGTATTTTTAGCTAATTTGGTTATTTTAGTTATACATCTCGCACAAGTGATGCGCTTTTCGTGATGCTTCACAACTCAAGTTTATATTTTATGATGTATTTCAAACTTCTTTTTTTTGTTATGTGTTAGCAACTCACACCACCGCAATTACTATTGAATATTGAAGTTAACTTGATCGGTCATTTTAGTTTTAACAATTGTGTATGTAAGAGAATATGAAGTCGAAGATGCAGAAAAAAATGAAGAAATTAAAGATTTAGAGTGTTTTAGTGTTAAAATTTTTGAAGGGCTAGGAAAGCATTAATAGGGGCAAATGGTCATTTTACTCGGAAAGGGATGTAATGTGTTGAACGTTTGCCTTCTTAAGGATGACACTTGCCAATAGTATCGGCAAGGATTATTGGTGCCAAAGTTGAGAAGAGCTATGCGGTTTATTATAAGAAAAAAGTTGATGCTACAATAAAGACACAAATTATTAAAACGACCTACAAATCAATACTGAAAAATATAAATGTGCAAAGCCCGTGCGTGCACGGGTATTATAACTAGTGTATTTAACAAAACTACATGTTACCTAAATATGTATTTATTTTTGTTTATGATAATTTCGATAAAATAACAATAGCTAGCAAAGCTAGTCTTAACGTTTCGAAACGAGCCAACACATTATGTGATATGAGCCTGATTTTAACTAATCACGTACGTGCTTGAGCTTGTTAGTTTGTTAGCCATTTTGGCGGGAAAAGTGGTTGGTTAAGTACTAACACTTGATCATTTAGTAGTGGTTTGTTAGCCAATAAACGACAACTTATTGACCGGCGATACTCCACCAAAACAACTTATTTATCGTTTACATCGTGAATAGGCACGGTAAATAAAAACAACTTGTGAGGTGAGGATAGGAGTATAATACATTGTGAGGTTGTTTTTATAGTAAAAAAGAGCGGAAAAGTTTAGTGAAAAATTTGAGAGCCAAAAATGATAAACCAAAAAGTCAAACCTTGACTTTTTCTTTGACTTTTATCTTTGGCGAGGACTTGTCCTCGCTAATGTATCAATAATTAACGAAAAGAAAATAACAACGAAGTAATTATAATTCTAATTACGGTCAATTTTTTGGTCAACAAAATGGCGAGGACATGTCCTCGCAATACAAGCGGCGGGAAAATTTCGCGCCAAACGAAAATGAGCTTTTGGACTACGTGGCATGGTCAAAGTACGATGAAAGTCATTGGCGAGGACATGTCCTCGCCAATCAGAATACACAGTAAAAGAGGACATGTCGTGTAGACGTGTAGTACATCAATGGTGAGGACATTGTTGTCCTCGCTAATTTTCGTAGCCAGTGAACTCTTTCCTTGTAGTGAGCCCTGGCCATAGATGCAAGAGTCAATTGTATTCTTTAGAAGTAGTGGCTGATTGTGACGGTAGACATATACCAAACAGAGGAGATAACGCCACACATTTCCCTAAACGTCCTCTCTGGAGTAAACACTTACCAGACCATGAGAGTTGCTGGTCATGTGGACAGGTGGCTACTAGCACCTGGAAGACTGCTGTCACATGTAGTGTTACTTCGGATGGGCTTTACTGGCTTACTGCATTCAGAGGAAAAACTCGAGTATGCAATGCTTGTCATATATGTATTTACATTATCATTGTTATTGATTTTCCCCGCTTGGTGTCATTATGCTTCACTGGATTTCATACAAACATGTATATGGATTGTGTTGAGTTGTGGAAACTGATATTACGCTCCGACCTTATCGCCGCTAGGCAATCTTAGATCTGATACAGAAGATCTAGTTTGATGTTGGTTGAATCGGATCAATTGTCATAGATTTCAAATGTTTGTTTCACATGTATACCCTGGAGTGTGTTTGTCTCTATATTTGGTCTTCATTGATCACCAGGTAGCATTCAGTGTCAACTCCTCATTTCCATTATGATTTCTAAATTTATATACGTCAAGCAAGTCATTCAATGCAAATATTTGAGTAGACAATGCCCATGGCCGGTTTAAATGTGGCCTTCCATGTCTTGATGTTTGGAGGATGTTTGTATGTAGCCAATAGAAGATTATACTATACTCCGTCTCTAATTTCTAAATGTGTTTGGAAAGTCAGTATATGTAGTGGCGGTATACTGCAACAGGCCGGGTATTCATATGAAGTAGATAAAGGGTTCTTGGTTTAGTAGCAAAAATGCTCTGGACTAATTCTGGTAATTTACCGTGCACAGGAGATGGAACGGGCTACCACTTTATGAAACGTGAACGGTAATTTTATAACCATCTCTAGGTCTATGGAGGCCCCGTGCAAAGTTTAATTTGATTACGAAAATGAGGCCTAATAACACAAGTTAGATAATATTTTAAATAGATAAATTGAGAAATAATAATTATAAAACCACTCCGGCTAGCATTTTTCGGTGCAATATCTTAAATTAAACTTTTGTAGTCATTTTCTAGAACACGTATGAATATACATACATTTTTATATAAAATTTGAGGCCTCAATAATTTGGAGGCCATGTGTGACTGCACACCTCTCACACTCTCGAATACGGCAATGTTTTATGTTGGAAAATTTAGTGCACTTGTGGGATGGTTCACACCTTGTAATGGGTTAGGAGGTGGAGTGTACACCCATAAGGTCCATGAACACCCCGACTCTAATAGTGGTATGTATTGGTAGTGCTTGGTGAAAGTATTGTTGTGGTTAACACCGATTATCGATGTTTCCTTGAAGCGATTTTAGCGGGATCGATGTTTCCACCGGTGGTGTTTCCAAGTGGTATCTCATCGAAGTTGTGTTTACATCGAAGCGATGGCGTTTCCATCAAGCAAGTGTAACCACCGAAAGCACTATGAAATCTTGATATAAGTCTCGATAAATGACGATTACAATCGCATCATTATGACCAAGTTTAATTGGTCATGTAACCACTAACGGCTATAATGGGGATAATTATGAGGCTATTAATGGGCGATTAATACTCATAATTCCATTGAACGGTCAAGAGTAACCTCCTATAAATAGGAGATATGAACATGCATGAAAAACACACGAAAACACTAAACACTTATAAGCGCAAGGGTTAAAGAATTGTGCCAAATTCTCTAAGCGCATTTGGTCTTATCCCAAGTAGATATTCGTGATACCCGGGCATTAGGGTCGAATAGTTTACTTTGGAAAGTGATCACACGATTCCAAGTGATATCCGGTAACCACCGGTGGTATCTCATTATCACGACCATTGTTTGTTTCTGTGAAGTTGATTATCTACACCGATTTGGGACGAATAACCACCAACAATCAAAGTAAACTATTTTGTGATAATCAATGGTAAGCGCGCAATGAAACACATGGCTTCAAACTTTGCTAAAATTTGGACAAGTTTGAAGGGTGGAATTTAGGAGGTGGCGGAAGAAGATGCACTTCTTTGTCAAGCATGAGTGTGGTCTATGTCTTGACTACACCAATTCACGATGATGGTGATGATGCTATTGTGGGCGGATCGGGAGGAGGAGCAAGTGGGAGAATGATGACTACATATGCAGAGGTCTTATTCGAATGGTATGTCGATTCTTTGTTTGATATTTATCGAACTTTGAATCTTCCAAAGAACTGTAGGATTCCTTGGATGCCAAATATATGGTGAGGATGCATCAAGTAAGAAGTTCCTTGTTAGTAATTTCACAAATTACAAAATGAGTGATTCAAGACCGGTTATGGAACAATACAATGAACTTCTTGGAATACTTGGAAGGTTTACACAACACAATATGCACATGGATGAGGCTATTTCGGTCTCTTGTGTTATTGACAAACTTCCTCCTTCTTGGAAAGATTTCAAGCATATCTTGAAACATAAGAAAGAGGAATTAACTCGGTTGAGTTAGGCGATCATCTGCGCATTGAGGATTCTCTCAGTGCGGGATAATGACAAGCCAAAGAGTAGCACCTCATGGACCATCTGTTGTCAATATGGTGGAGCATAACAACTCCACGGTACAATGACAACAAAGGCAAGCGCAAACATCATGATAACACAAGGCGGATCCTAACAAGAAGGCAACACCTACTTGTTGGAAATGTGGCAAGACCGGTCACATTAAAAGGGACTGCAAGGGTGTTAATGTTGGTGGTAAAGCCAATGGATCGAGCACTAAAAGTTCGGGGGTGGTGGTTCACCAACTCACCTGAAAGGTCGAATATGTTTAATAAGTCTTTTCATTTATTATGTTACATATGTATCGAATCTTTTTATGCGGGATGATGATGTTGCGTGGTGGGTTGACTCGGTGCACAGTTCATGTGTGCAAAGATAGAAGCTGGTTCAAGACTTATGAGTCAGCGAATGATGGTTCTATTCTTCACATGGGAAATGAGTCAATGACCTTGGTGCATGGTCGTGGTTGTGTAGATCTTAGGTTTAGTTCGGAAAGATTGTAACTTTGTTTGATGTTATTCATGTTCACGATATCGGGAAGAACTTGGTTTCAAGTAGTATTTTGAATAATTATGGTTATAAATAAGTTATTGAGTCGATAAATTTGTGCTTTCTAAGCATGGTGTTTTTATTGGTTTTAGTTATTTATGTAATCAAATGTTCAGGCTTAATATTTCCACTGATAGTATGTCTGTTACCACTGACAATGTTATTTCAGCTTTTGTGTCTACATTTGATCAGACTAATTCTATCCTTTGGCATGCTAGACTTGGTCATGTACATTATAAAAGGTTGCAAGATATGTCTAAGGATGGGTTGATCCCAGCCTTTGACATGGACACTGAAAAGTGTAAAACTTGCATGTTGACCAAGATTACCAAGAAACCTTTTCAAGGTGTTAGTCGTGAGACTAAGCTCTTGGAGCTTGTACACAGTGACCTGTGTGATTTGCATGCCACTCCTTCTTTGGGAAATAAGAAGTACTTTGTGACATTTATTGATGATGCTTCTAGATTTTGTTATGTCTATTTGTTACATACCAAGGATGAAGCATTAGATAAATTCAAAGTGTTTAAAATTGAAGTTGAATTACAACTTGGGTCTTTGATCAAAGATTAAGGACCGATAGGGAGGTGAGTACATGGATACTCTGTATTTTCGATCTGTTGGAATAATCCATGAAACGACGCGCCTTATACTCCTCGGCAAAATGGCATTTACGAAAGGAAAAACAAAGTCTTTGAAGGAGATGGTTAATTCCATGTTGTCCTATTCAGGGATGAGTCAAGGGTTACGGGGTGAAGCTATGTTAACGACTTGCTATTTGCTAAATAGGGTTCCCAACAAAAGGAACAAGGTTACCCCTTATAAACTCGGACTAAAAGGAAACCCAACTGAACTATCTCGAGTGCAGGGTTGTAGGGTCATTGTAAGACTCCACGATCCAAAGCAAAAGACTTTGGGTGAAAGAGGCATTGATCGCATCTTTGTTGGATATCTTGAGCATTCCAAGGCTTTTAGGTTCTATGTTATTGAACCTAATGAACATGTTTCAATTAACTCTATAATTGAATCAAGGGATGCAACTTTTGATGAGAATAGATTCACATCGGTCCCTAGACCAAATCGAGGATTCCTAATGGAACTCATGACCTTTTGTATCGAGGTCCACGATGATGAACCATCGGTGCTCACGATGAGGTTGTGGTTCAACAACTTTGAATACGTGCTCGGGAAGAGTAAAATGGTCGGGACTCCAAAGTCATTTGGACACGAGTTTCAACTATACTTAGTTGAAGGTACAAGGACGAGGTCTCGAGACCAATACTCCTATTGCTTCATTGTTGAGGATGATCCTAAGACATTTGAAGAAGCAATGAAGTCCCAGGACCTTGCTTTACGGAAAGAAGCAATCAATGATGAGATGGATTCCATCATGGGCAACAACACTTGGGTGTTGGTTGATCTACCACCGGAGTTGTGAACCTCGGGTTGCAAATGGATTTTCAAAAGGAAAATGAAGGTAGATGGAACTATTGAAAAGTTCAAGGCTAGATTAGTTATTCGGTCTTTAAACAAAAGTCGGGGATAGACTATTTTGATACTTATGACCACGTGGCTCGTATCGATTACCATAAGGCTGGCGATTGCTATGGCATCTATTCACAATCGATTATTCATCGGATGGATGTGAAGACGACTTTCTTGAATGGTGAATTGGAAGAGGAGGTTTATATGAACCAACCTCGGGGCTTCATCTTGCACGGAAATGAAAACAAGGTGTAAAGCGATTAAGTCTCTTTATGGATGAAGCGGGCACCTAAGCAATGGCATCAAAATTTGATGAAGTGGTTTTGTCTAGTGGTTATGTTCTTAACCAAGTCGACAAATGTGTATATAGCAAATTTGATAAATCGGTAAAGGAGTCATCATTTGTCTATATGTTGATGACATGTTGATCTTTGCACCGACCAAAATCGAGTTGACGACAAAGGAATTTTGTCATCAAGGTTCTCCATGAAGGACATGGGGAGGCGATGTTATCCTTGGTATTAGGATTAAACATGAAAGTAAAAGAATTTCTATCTCTCGGTCTCATTATATTGAGAAGGTCTTGAGGAAATTCAATTACTTTGATTGTACTCGATGAGTACACCTATGGATACTGTGAGAAGCTAATGCCTAATCATGGCAAGGTTGTATCTCAACTTGAGTATTCTAGGGTAATTGGTCACTGATGTATGCCATAACTTGTACAAGGCACGATATTGGCTTTGTAGTGGGAAAATTGAGCGGTATACTAGTAATCCTAGTGCTCATCAGCGGCAAGCAGTTCAAAGGGTACTTAAGTATTTGAAGAGAACTATGGATTATAGTCTCTCATATCTTGGTTACCCATCGATGTTGGAAGGTTACACCGATGCAAGTTGGACCATAACATCGAAGACAATTCGTCTACCGGTGGTGGGTATTCCTACTTGGTGGAGGTGCAATTTCTTGGGCATCCAAGAAGCAAACTTGCATCACCGGTTCAACAATGGAATCAATTTGAATTTGTGGCTCTGGCATTCTTTGGTAAAGAAGTCGAATGGTTGAAAAACTTGCTTCTTGAGATTCCATTGTGGCTAAACCTATAGCACTTATTTCTATCCGATGTGATAGTGCAGCTACATTGGCTGGGGCTTATAGCCGGATGTACAATGGTAAGTCTAGACACTTGGGTGTCGGGCATAGCATGATTCGTGAGCTTATCATGAATGGGGTGGTATCTATAGAGTTTGTTAGATCTCAATGAACTTAGGCGATCACTTGACGAAGGGCGGCTAGAGACTTGGTTATAAAGTCGCTAAAGGGATGGGTTTAAGTCCAACTTAGTCACTTGAATGCTAGGACACCAACTCCTCACGAGGAAACTTAGGGCCGAGTTCAATGTGGAAAGTGAACATTCGATGGACTGGAGCACATGTTTATTTTACATCCCAAGGTTGTGCTCGGAACTTCTTGAAAGGAGGATGAAGTCTTTACTTCTTAATGGTTAACTTATCTTTGAAAAAGTGCTTGGCGGGAGCATGAATAAAGAGGAACCACCTATGTAAATGTTGAAGTTTTGCCGCTTGTGAAGCTTTTGGACTTTTAGCTTTTACAACATTTATGAATTTGGATATGGACACATGGCTTGTATAGTGTCGGGAGCTTTTAAGTGTTTGAAAACTTGTGTGTAGTTATCTTGGTATTCAAATGGGTTGAAGGGTTCAATTCTTAGAACACCACGATTCTCGAATATTTGAGCGTGTAATTACTAAGATGGAAATTCAATCCTCGGGACATTTTCGTTTATGCACATGTTTTGCTTGATGTTTATTTTACATGCAAAGGGAGTGAACTAAATTTGGGGAGGATTGTTGGAAAATTTAGTGCACTTGTGGGATGGTTCACACCTTGTAATGGGTTAGGAGGTACGGATTGTACACCCATAAGGTCCATGAACACCACGACTCTAATAGTGGTATGTATTGGTAGTGCTTGGTGAAATCTTGTTGTGGTTAACTGCGATTATCGGTGTTTCCACTGAGCGATGCCAGCGGGATCGATGTTCGACCGAAGTGGTGTTTCCAGTGGTATCTCATTGAAGTTGTGTTTACCTTTGAGCGTTGCGTTTCCTTTGAAGCGGTGTAACCACCGAAAGCACTATGAAATCTTGATATAAGTCGATAAATAGCGATTACAATCGCATCATTATGACCAAGTTTAATTGGTCATGTAACCACTACTTTATAATGGGGATAATTATGAGGCTATTAATGGGCGATTAATACTCATAATTCCATTGGAGCGGTCAAGAGTAACCTCCTATAAATAGGAGATATGAACATGCATGAAAACACAGAAAACACTAAACACTTATAAGCGCAAGGGTTAAAGAATTGTGCCAAATTCTCTAACTGCATTTGGTCTTATCCCAAGTAGATATTCGTGATACCCGGGCATTAGGGTCGAATAGTTTACTTTGGAAAGTGATCACACGATTCAAGTGATATCCGTAACCACCGGTGGTATCATTCTCACGACCATTGTTTGTTTCTGCTGAAGTTGATTATCTACACCCTGATTTGGGACGAATAACCACCAACATTTTATTGCAGCTCAAATGGGCAGAGTGGATGGATCATCAGTGGATTTCTCTACTATACCAACTTGCATGCTCTATTGGTGCTAGGTGGATTGTCCAT
Source organism: Chrysanthemum lavandulifolium (assembly GCA_022545495.1). Taxonomy (NCBI): domain Eukaryota; kingdom Viridiplantae; phylum Streptophyta; class Magnoliopsida; order Asterales; family Asteraceae; genus Chrysanthemum; species Chrysanthemum lavandulifolium. The sequence continues at coordinate 10,431,016 of CM040239.1, read as the reverse complement.
GGCTAGTGATATCTAATCCTCATGTAGTGACGATGCATAACTGTGTGGTCTGTTGCTTATGGTATCTTTTATTAAGCAAATTTTATCCATTTATATTATTGAAAAAAAGTAAATAAAAATGCTCTTATGAGAATTGAAACATAGGTTAAAATTAAAGGCTATGATAGGAAAATAAAAATGACCAGTATTACTTTTAGGCATTTTAATTAGAACTGTGTACGTTTTCTTATGTTTTAAATACAAACTTACATACACGTACATCTACTGTCTTTCGTGTATATAACTTCCAACAAGTTATGATCAATTTTGGTCTATTATCTCACAAGATTCAGAAGAACAAGGTTTTAAATGCTCAAAGTCAAAAACCCCTTGATTTATTCAACACGGTATCACTTGCAGTTTATATATTGTTTTGTTTCTTTATTTATTTCTCCACTTGCAGTTTATATATTGTTTTGTTTCTTTGACTTTTTAAGCAAAGGTAGTGTCGACATTAATCATCTTTAAATAACATGTTTAAGTGTTTAACAGGAAGCCTCGATCGTATATAAATTTCTATCTTAATTAACTAACTAACGGGAGAATTGAATTGCATATATCCTTTATAAAACTTCACTAATTACATATATTCCCAATTAAATCCTAAAATAACAAATATACCCATTTTCATGTATTAGTAATTTAGTATTATGTCCATAACCATTTTACATTTTTTTTATCTCCTCTTCAAATCCGACCATTTAGGTCTCCATAATCAAGAAAAGTCTTTAATGATTTTTTTTTTCTTCTAATATGTGCCCACAAGACACATGATAAGTGATATTAACTGAAATCAATCTTTCTAAATTATGATATAATTCATTTCAAATTGGTAAAAATCATGTTTAATTAATATGCATTAATTGTTTTTATTTATATAATTAGAAATTTTTAGTTCATTAAATGCTTCATACCATATGGCCTATGGGCACATGTTAGAAAATCCTATAAAAACAGCTCATGAGCGAAAACGTTTTGATTGCATGTTATTTTGTCGATATTATTATTTTTTATACATTTATTTTTTTATTTTTCTTTTTTCAATAATGATATTTATTATAATAGCAGTAGGCAACGAAATTTCGTCAAAAATTCTTTGGTTTTGTACTTTCATATGACATAAAGCAGGTTACAATAATTTAGGACTTTTGAAAAATTTGTTGTTAGAAATCACAATGGGAGCCGATCTCATGGTTACAGCAGTTGTGGTTATACTTGCAACAATAATAATATTACTAGTGATGAAATTTAGGGTGGTGTCGTCAATTGTTCCCTCACCAGACAATAGTGGTGCTTCACCGGTTCCAAACACATCATCTTCGTCTTCCGGCCGGTCATCATGGAAATATGATGTGTTTCTGAGTTTTAGAGGAGAAGATACTCGCAAGACTTTTGTAGACCATCTCTACAATGCTCTTGTGGAACGAACAATATGTACTTACAAGGACGATGTAACACTTGCCCGGGGTGATACCATCGGTCCATCTCTCTTGAAGGCTATCCAAGAATCGCATATTGCCCTCATTGTATTCTCCGAAAACTATGCCAATTCATCATGGTGTTTGGATAAACTTGCATATATTATGAAATGCAAGGACGAGAGGGGCAAAATTGTTATCCCCATAATTTACAACGTGGATCCTTCGGACATGATTGAAAAAAATATCATACTTACCACCATTTTCTTTTGTGGGTAGCGAACAAATTTTTTTGCTTTTGTGGGTACTCTTATTTCAAATTCATCATTTTTAAGGTAATATGTGACATTTTTGCCCTTCGGGAAAAAAAATTTTCTATTAGCTTAGAGGGGCAAAAATGTCAAAACATTTCGCAAAATACCCTAAAAAGGATACATTTGAAAGAGAATTACCCACAAAAGCAAAAAAAATTGTTCGCTACCCACAAAAAGAAATGAAGTATAATACTTTTTTCAATCATTTGTCCATTTTCATATGACTATATCCATCAACTGTATGCAATCTAAACATATGACATAAGGGTCATTGACTATGTAATACAGTTTTTACTCCTAGATTGATTTAAAGCTCAAATACAAAAAATTATTATGTCATGCCATGTTTGAGTTAAGAACACGAGTTTAAGTAACTTGATTAAGAACAAAGAATATGGCTTAAATCAGCTTCAAATAAAAACCTTAACCTAATTTTAACTCATCACAGCCAAAATCATCCAATCATCATCATTACAAGTCAATAATTACTAATCTAAGCAAGTGAAACTACTAAACTCAGACTAATAAAACCCTAATCTTAAAAATACTAACAAATATCATATTTACAAAAAAGAGATAAAAGGTTTAGAATTAACCAAACGAGATTAAGGATGATCAAATGTGATGTTGAGATCCTCCTCAAATCTCCAAAACGCAAAGCATGGCTGCCAAATCTACAAAATAAACAAGGGACAAACCACTTAGGAAACGAATATGTAAAGCACATAACATCAATAAGATTGTTGGACTTGAAATAATCAAGAATCATAAGTCCTTGAAAGTAGAAGGACCAATAGTATAGATTAGAAACATGATAACTGTAAAGTAGTTTATTTCCTGTAAAGTAGGAAGGGTTGTGTCGTTTAGATACATGCCTTGTAGAAGATTCACATCGGTTCAATGACACCGATTGACATAGTATAAATAGATACCGAATGTAAATGTTTTAAGTGTGGAATAATATTAATAAAGTGTCTTTTACATAAGCATTCCCACCCTCTATTCTCATATCAAGTCACTGCACATTTCTTGTGCATACTCTTATCAATATAAATGTTCATCCAAGTAGCATGATTCGCAAACTAAGAAAACTTAACATGGCATCAGAGCCCATGGTTTAAAGATCCTGGAAGAAGAAAAACTAAGAAAACTTAACACATCAGATATTATAGCATAAATTATGATATTATAGCATATTTGTTTCTGTATTTTTTATCTCAAACACATCAGAAGAATAACACCAGATACGAGGGATTAACATGGCATCAGAGCCCATGGTTTAAAGATCCTGGAAGAAGAAAAACTAAGAAAGCTGTGAAAGAATGTTTGCGAGATCATTTGCAGTCCAAGGAAGATATCGCGTTGAAGAAGATGAAGACCCGAAAACAGAACATGAAGATGATCTTGGACACATTACTGTTGGGCAGAAAAGAAAGAAGGATGTTGCAAGATAGTACGTTCCAGAAGAGAGATGTCTTACGCATATGGCGGGAATAAGACATGGCAAGAAAACGGTTCATAGGCTTGATAATGGTTCTCAAGACGCTGCAAGAAGAGAAGCCAAAAGAAGAAGTGGGAAGAAGCAGTTGAACTGCAGAAAATTAGAGACCCACAAGGCTTGCAGGGTGTGGATAGGGTCTACACAGGATGGAGCAGTTAGGGATGGAACACAAGAACAAGTAATGGACAGGTTTGGTGTTAGGATGGATCACATGAAGAAGTTAAGAACAAAGACGATGATCCATGGAACGATAAAAGGCAACACATGAAAGATAGAACAAGTAAAGGCGATTAGAATTTCAAAAGAGAATGAAGTAAAGAAGGAACGAGACTGTAAATCGAAGATGGACAAGAACAGAGTGAAGATTATGATTTCTTTATTAGGGGAGTGAATGTTGGACTTGAAATAATCAAGAATCATAAGTCCTTGAAAGTAGAAGGACCAATAGTGTAGATTAGAAACATGATAACTGTAAAGTAGTTTATTTCCTGTAAAGTAGGAAGGGTTGTGTCGTTTAGATACATGCCTTGTAGAAGAGTCACATCGGTTCAATGACACCGATTGACATAGTATAAATAGATACCGAATGTAAATGTTTTAAGTGTGGAATAATATTAATAAAGTGTCTTTTACATAAGCATTCCCACCCTCTGTTCTCATATCAAGTCACTGCACATTTCTTGTGCATACTCTTATCAATATAAATGTTCATCCAAGTAGCATGATTCGCAAACTAAGAAAACTTAACATGGCATCAGAGCCCATGGTTTAAAGATCCTGGAAGAAGAAAAACTAAGAAAAATTAACAAAGACTCTCGTAAAAAAATGAGATAAAGCACATAACAGGTTTAGAATTAACCGATGATCGAATGTGACGTCGAGATGCTCCTCAAATCTCCAAAACGCCATGCATGACTGCCCAATCTGACAAAAATAACGAGGGACAAACCCTTCTAAGAAACAAATACGTAAAAGCACATAACTTTTATTAATCAAAACCTAATGAAAACATACGTAACAGGGACAAAACCTTACACAAGAAATACAAATTATCAAGCATATTGTACAACCAACTTAAACATAATTTCTGCATTAAAATGTCACTAATACAAATAATAAAGAACATTATACAAATATTCAAGCCCGAACGGGCAATGGTCCAAATGGGCCCGAGCCCGAACACATATGATCCAAACGGGCATGGGCCAAACGGGGTCGAGCCCGAATGGGCACGAGCTAAACGTAATTCTTGAAATCCGTAAATTTATTATCAAAAAAACATAATAAACTAAAATACATAATTCACCGAAAAAATTAATTGCAGGGTATCCGCCACCGCAACGCGCGGGAACCCTGCATTAAATGTCACTAATACAAATAATAAATATAGATATTCAAGCCCGAACGGTCAATTGGCAAAATGGGCTTAAGCCCGAACTGGTGCGGGCCAAACGGGCTCGAGCCCGAACGAGGATGGGCCAAATATACACGGGCCAACGGGCTCGAGCCCGAATGGGCACGGGCTAAACGAAATTCTTAATATCCGTAAATTTATTGTCAAAAATAACATAATAAACTAAAATACATGATTCGCGAAAAAATTTATTTGAGTAGTACCACGCAACGCTGGTACCTACTAGTATATATATATATATATATATATATATATATATATATATATATATATATATATATATATATATATAGTAAGTAAATAGCGATAATAATATATGAATTGTTTGATTTAAATCATCGGGGAATGGGTCACCACCGGTGTATGAGGCTCCATCTAAAAGGGATAGAGATTCCAAAGGGGTTTGAACCTCGTTTGGTTAGAGGAAGGAGATGTATACTGAAACTTCCAAAGCATTGGTTCAGTGAATATGCTGGATTCTTATTCTGCTGTGTTTACATGGAGGAAGGACCCTCCGTTGTTTTTGATTCCGTATAGATAACTATGAGGAGGAGGAATGGCGGCATGGATTCTCAACAACAACAAGTGTTTTGGGAGGAGAATGAGAATGAGCATCTTCTTGATATTATACAAACATGGGTGGGGTATGTTAAACATCTACTACTTGTGTTGATATTTCCATTGACTTTCCTAGAGATGCCGTCGAGTCCCCTATTACTATAAGTGGGTTTGGAGTTAGACTCGTTTCGAACAACAAGAATCAAATGAAGGAAACAACAGCAACAAATTTCCCCTCTGATGATTGATTATAAATGTATATTTAACATCCGCCATGATTCAAGGTCTCTTTTGGAGTACCAATTTCAAACCGTTTTGGGTTGAGTTAACCGGCCAAAAACCCGTTTTGACTCATATTAGAAAATCTGATTTAATAAAGTTATTCTGCCCTACAATTTTTGCATACGTATGTGGCATCATCATCATCTCAAATTTTTTAGACCACAACAATTACACTACAGATCGTATATGCACTTTATTTTATGTATACATAGGTTATCATGTCAATTACAAACAAATAACAGCTAGCACTGAAACGTTTTTAAACGTAAAAATAAAACATCGAAATACATATTTAAACATCAAACATTTCATAGTTTCTTGCATACATAAATGGAGATACGAACTAAATAAAAATAAAACGTCGTCTTCTAGAATAACATTAAATGAATAACACAAAAATAACGTCTTGAACTATTCGTCATCGTCAAGAGGTAGGGACATACCATTCGAAGTTGTTGGTACATTACACTTAGGCTAATGAAGTGGACCTCTGATTGGTTTGATCATGTATAAGTAAACCTTCTTCCATGTATCCAGCCTATAACATGGAAATGCATTAATAATGTGAATGCAGGCAATGTAAATGAACTAATGTATCAATCAAAAGAAGCTATTCATACCTATAACATGGATGTACCCATTCCTCTCGTAATCCTACTAATTGATTGTTAAGTGCCATATTCCATTTTGTTGCTATGGCATGTTTACAAGGGATCTCAGTTAACTCTCACTTTCTACAGGTACATGTCATCTGCTCCACATTCACCACACACTGATCATTCCATGGACCATTTACCTCATAATAAATACCTCCTCCCCATGTAACTGTATACTTATTTGCTTCATCACAGTTCAACTTCAAAAGCTTTGTAGCAGTTGGTGTGAGTGGACCATCACATCTTTCAATCATTTTATTCACATTCACTATTCTTTTCATTAGATATGCCCTTGCAAATTCCAATGTTGAAATGATTTCCTTATCTCTACCACCAACAAGCTTTCCATTAAAAACTTCACACATATTGTTCACCAATACATCTAACTTAGCTCTCCCTATTAAAAATTCAAATTTAAGTTAAAGATTGTATATGTTATTTGCAGACTTGAACTTAGTGAAAAGTTATTTGCAGACTTGAACCTAGTGTAGACTATTAGTGCAGACAATCACCTAGTGCAGAATATTAGTGCAGACAATCACCTAGTGCAGACTATTTGCAGGCTATATATGTTATTTGCACTTAGTGCAGACAATCACCTAGTGCAGACTATTAGCTGAGAAATGGCTTCTTGCCCAGTGCTGAGGTGGAATCTTTAATAACCACTCATAAGCAGGCTTGCTAAATGCTCTCAACTCTTCCATTGCAAGCTGAAACTCTGGCAATGTTGTTATTGTGGCACATTTCCATAATAGGTCTTTGTAAGCTGCACGACTCCATTGCAGCTTCATATTTTCATGAATGTGCTTGACACAAAATCTGTGCTCAGCACAGGGAAACAACTTTGCAAGGGCTGGAATAATACCCTACAACAAATAAACAAACATATGTTACAAACAGATAATGTACATTAAATAAAAAGCATTAAAGTGAAAAGAGAATCATACCTTATGCCTGTCACTTATAAATGTGAAATTAGAATTTCTATAAAGGTCCAAATCATCTCCCAGTTGTGTAAGAAACCATGTCCAAGAATCTGTGTTTTCAGTCTCCACAATCCAATATGCCAAAGGGTAGATCCCATTATTTGAGTCAACACTTACAGCAGTAAGTAATTGACCAGGGAATGGACCCTTCATGAATGTCCCATCTAGTCAAAGTATTTCTCTCATTCCAGCCTTGAATCCTTCTTTCAAAGGCCCTAAGCACACATACACTTTTTTAAAAACCCTTGTTGGACATGTATGATATGCCTCTGCTTGAACCTGAATCTTCACAGTTGTGTTTGGATTAGCTTCCATCAACTCTAATGCATAACTTCTCAGCATCTTATATTGATGAGTATAATCACCTCTAACTTTCTTTTCATCTGACTTTGCTCTGAAGGCTTTGCTTTCTGAAACAGCTTAGTCATGCTTCCTCTGTAATTGCTCTTGCACAGCTCTGACAGGTATTTTAGTGTTTGACTAGAGTTGTTCAACAAGTTCTTTAGCAAACCATTTTGATGTGGCATACAAATTACTTCTGGACTGCAAGCACTTTTGAATAGATTTATGAGTTTTGACCTGCCATGTATCACTTTTTTTAAGTTTGGACACTAGCAACACCCAGGGACATTTATTGTCATCATCCACTTTCCTACTTTTAGGTTTTCCCCCATTTATTATTCTCTCTTTTGACTTTTTGGATGGACTAGTGTATTTAACCCCAACTGCCTCACAAACTTTTCCCTTGGTCCACTTGACTTTTGACCCACATGCATCAGACCCATTATCAAGCCCATTACCAGACCAAGTAGCTTCACATGTGGGTAAAGTTGGTATAATACCCCTGCACACAACCCTCACTCTTTCCTTGTCATTTTTTTTCCATCCTAAGTTCCCTCCTTGTTTCAATTGAATACTCCTTAACTAGGTCTTTTACTTGTTCTGTGTTTCCAAAGTTCTGTCCCACATAAAAGTATGTCTTGTACACCTGGGTAGAAGCATGTGACTGTTTCCTAATCTGTTTCAACTTCCTTTTTCTAAACCTATCAAGTTCATTTTCCTCATCTGAAGCACTCTCAAAGTAATCATTATCCATAACTTCTATATCCTCATGTGCTTCTTCATTATCAGATATTTCATCTATGTTCCTACATCCCATGAACTCAACAGTTTCATCAATGTTGTGATGGAAGTCTTCCATGTCAACATCAACCTCTGGAACATAGTTTTCTTCATCCATAATGTAATCACTATCCTGGCTATCATCATCACTAGAATCTGAGTCCTTTTTCCCTTCACTATCCTCACTAGAATAACTGGTTTCATTCCCCAAATCACTATGATCCCCATTATCCCCATCATACATATTATCAAAATTATCCACAGTATTAAGATCTAAATCAACATTATCCACCGTATTAACATCTAAATCAACATTTTCCACAATATTAACATCTAAATCAACAATTTCAGGTCCATGTTTTGGTAATATATCATCTAAATCAGCAAAAGGATCAACGTTTTGGTCTTGTAAAGCTTCATAAGGGTCATAAGAAGAATAAAAATCATTCACAAAGTCGCTATCTCCCTGACTAGGTACAACCTTCTTTAGTGACATCACTACCTTGACCTACATTGACACTACTTTGTGTACCTACATTTCCTGCATTCTCATCTCCAATGCATTTCCTAACAACTGGTGTAATATCTGCTTTGGATAAACTTGGTTCATCTAACTCTTCTATCAAAACCCCTTTGTTTTTCAGTGCTGAGGTAAAATAAAGGTGCTCAACATATATTTCAATGAATTTGTGACCTTCTTCAACATATTTTGACAAAAAAAGAACATCTTGGTCACTGGCTAAAGGTTGTAGGCCACTATCTAAATCACCACCAGGTTTTAGAAAATGATAAAACATTATTTTATGGCTATTATTACCCAAGTCTTCTACACTGGCATCCATCTCATGCACAGGAAACTCATCAGAGTCTAACTCATCAACAATCTTTGAATAGCCATTCATTTACCTCTTATCAGGTGATACAGTGAAAGAACCTCCATAATCCACCCTTATTGAAAACGCAGTACGTAGGCCAGCTGAATTTTTTTTTGATTAGGGTTTATTCAATTTTGGATCAAATTAACCATTTTCATCAAAATAAAACAGAGTATAAATTAGAACACTTTGGATAAACACAAAATTGCAAAAAACCTAGAAAACTTACCATAAGCTACATTTGGATCAAAGTCAACATCTGCTTTTCGTATTACATACCCCAACGGTACCACCATTTATGTGTTTATCAGCTTGCAAGATTAAGATTTGATGATTATGGTTAGAGTGAGTGTTGGTGTGTGCTTTTAACTTTATGGGGGATTGTGAATGAAAAAAAGGGGTAGATGAAGGATTTAATTGAGGGTGTGGGTGGGAAAAGACAAAAATACCCTCGAGTGGACTAGGCATAACGCCCTTTAGTGATGCCAGTTAGAGTGAGGGACCAACGCTGAATAAAGTTTCGCAATTACGGATGGAAGGTGCATTTTTTTAGTCAAAGGACGATACTTGTCGGTCAACGCATACCACAAAGACGAGTGGTGTAGTTTACTCTTGTTTTTATTTAGAGTAAACTACACCGTTCGTCCTTGTGGTTTGCCTTGACCGACGAGTTTCATCCTTTGACCAAAAAAAATGCATCATTCGTCCCTAAATGCGAAACGTTATGTATCGTTGGTCCTTCACTTTAACGAGACACACTAACGCTCGTTAAGTCTACACATGTAAGGGTATTTTTGTCTTTTATAATTTCTTTCTACTTCATCTTCCCCACTTATTTTCACCAACAGTACTTCTAATTTTTCTCTGTCTACTACTTCTTCCCCACTCATCTCTATCTTCATCCATCATAAAGTCAAAACAAAATTCAACCCAACTTACAAGTTCTATCCATATCACCATCACCAAATCAAAAGCTGCAAACCATTATTTATCTTTTATTTTCTACTAATCAATCCTTTACCGTAAGATCCACCATCAAATTCTCTTAGGGGGCGTTTGGTTGGGGCAATTTGGGGGATATTGGAGGCATTTGCATTTTAATTCTCTTCAAATGCCCTGTTTGGTAACTCAAATTGGGGCATTTGAAGTAATTTACAATTCCTTGAATTGCCAAAATGGAGAGAATCAGAATGTCTCCAAAAAGTGAGGAATTTTAATTTACTTGAAAAAAAATTTATAAACTTTTTTTCTTATTTTTTTTATAAACTTTTAAATAGAATATTTATGATTTTTTTTACAAACTTTTTTTATAAACTTTTTTTATAAATTTTTTCTAAACTTTTTTTATAATTTTTTTATAAACCTTTAAATAGAATATTTATGAAATTTATATTAAAAAAATAAAAAAATATTTATAAATTTCTGTGAACCAAACATGCGAAGGTATTTTAAATTCCGGAATTTTAAATTCTCAAGAATTTAAATTTTCTAGAATTTAAAATTCTGGAATTTCAAATTACCCTAACCAAACGGCCCCTTATATTTATTTTTTCCTCTATATACATTATCTTTATCATCCAAAAATAACATAAGCATTTTACCCTTCTTTTTCATTCACCACAAATTAAAACTCCTTTAAAAAAAACTTCAATGCGCAACTTGAAAAAATCATGCCATCTATGGCACTATCGTCGGCATCAAATATCTCCAAAATAATTACGAAAAAAATACCTTCAAAACCCCACCCCCACAATTGTTTTCTTTGCGGTAATAAAAATAATTTTTTATTATTTCTTCTATAATGTTAAATTTTGGGGTATTAATCTATGGCAAACATGTCATTCTATCAATTGCTAATGGTTTTCAAGTTATGTTCAGTCTTTGGCTTATTCTGAGGGTTAATCATGGTCAAAGCATAAATGGTTTAAAGTTCCAAGAAGTTCATTTCACTGAAGCATTTCTCATTTCTGCGATGCCTCATTTATAGCCGTTAGAGGGTCTTTGTGTATCTTTATCTCCTATTTAATAAGTCCCTTAATCTAGGGTTAGACACAAGTGTGTGTGCGATCATTGTCTCACATTCTCTTTTTCGATCATTACATTGATCTTGTCTCTTCTTTGTATTTGTATGGTTATTGTCTCATTGACATTAATCTAATCTTGTAACACTTTGGATACTATTGTTGATTTAATCTAAGCCGACTATTGAGGCTTAGGTTTGAATAAAGTATTATTGTGAATCTATTGTTTACGATACTTTCGTACATGGTATCGAGCTTGAGCTCATAATCATTATTGATTCACCATCCAAGGGTTTCTTCGTAGAAACTTGGGACATCTCTTCAAAATTGGTGGTTTGGGGTGGTTACTTTGGGTAATCATTGGTTATTTCTATTGGCATTAGCCCTAGACTAAGTGAATCTATTGTGATTTGTTCTTTCCATTGCATATTGCTCGTAAGTCTAAGTCTAATCTCTTCTTCAAACAAACAGTACTTAAGTCTTTGTGGGTGCAAACGGGTAGACTAACATCTTGATCGCCACCTCGAGTGGTATGAATACTGCTCTGGTTTACCCCAGTCCACGTGCTTGGTGCTTGTTGTTTCTTAATTACAAAGTCTTATTTATTTCTTTATCTGCTCTATCTCGCTCTGTTGTTATCTTTGTCATTATTTGCTTGTCTTATTGTTTGCATTATGGCTATTGGTGATGATAATCTTGGTGGTGGTGGTGGTTCTTCCACCGAGAAAAGCTTATCCTTTGGTGATGCTTTGTATTTACACCCTAATAACACCAATGGTACTCCTATTATTTCTATCAAACTCACGGAACCGAAAATTATAAAATATGGAATATGGCCATGACCTTTGCCTTAAGGAATCATAATAAGTTAGGGTTTATTGATGGTACTTGCATAAGAGATGACTCAAATCCTAGTCTTGCTAATCAATGGGATACTTGTAACTCTGTTGTGGTTACTGGATTCTTAACTCTCTCGATCCGAATTATTTCTTTGGTGCTATCTATGCTAAACCGCTTATGAAATGTGGAATGATCTTAAAGATACTTATGATAAGGTTGATGGTTCACTATTTTTAATTTGCATAAAAATATAAACTCTCTTAGTCAAAATGGGTCTTCTCTTGCGATTATTACAACAACCTTAACTCTTTATGGAAACAATTTGATTGTATGATTAGCTTGCCTCCCGCACTTGTGAGGCTGCAAAACATTTTGAAAAACACAATCGCCTAATCAAATTAATGCAATTTCTTATGGGTCTTGATGACACTTATGTTCCTATCAAGTAATATTTTAACCGAGACCCTTTGCCTAATGTCAAAGCGCTTTCTCTGTTGTCTCGGAGAAGAATCTCACATAAATGTGTCATCCGGGAATAGCTCGCTAAACCCAATGCCACCGCTTTTCTTGCGCAAAAACTTTGATAGTGGAAAATTTTTGATAACAAAAAGGATTTAACAACAACAATTTCAATAAAGGTTCGGTTTTAATGCCGGTAACACTCTAATAACAGAGGACCAAACATGAATCTCAAATGTACTAACCGCAAAAAACATGGTCACACTTGTTGATAGATGTTATGATCTTGTTGGTTATCCTGCTTTGGATATGTCAAAAGGAACTTTAATGCTAAACCTTTCAAATAACAATGTTTCCACCGATGCTAATCATGTCACCGATAATAGAGCTAGCAACTCTCTGTCTCTTTGTCTAATGAATGACTCTCCGGACTTATGAGTCTTCTTAATGACAACAATGTGTCTTTCGCTAATGCCAACATGGCGGTAAAATTTTTCAGAACTTTCTTTAATGGTAGTGTCAAGTTTAACATAAACTTCAACAAATTTTTAACAACAACACAAAACCTTATCCGAAACATCGGTCTTGGTTGGATTGTTGACTGTGCAAATCGACACATGACCGTGTCTGCAAAAATTTTAATTAATGTTGTTGACATTTCAAATCTTGGTCTAACTGTTGGACATCCCAATGGTACTTAGGCCTTAATTACTAAAATTGGTGATTTAAAGGTCAATAATGACCTAACTCTTTTGATGTTCGTTGTTCCCGAGTACAATGTCATCATTGTCACATTCATAAGATTGCTAGAGACAATAAGATGTTTGTTGGGTTTAATGAATCTAATTGCTATATCTGGATTTACATCAAAAAGGATTGTGGGGATTGGTAAACAATGCAATGGGTTATATATGTTTGATATTGATTCTACATGTAAGATTACTTCTAATAACCGCATTTGTTTGTCATGTTTCTAGAAATCTTTGGCATCAAAGACTTGGTCATCCTCGACCAAGTCCTACATATACTTAAACCCACTCTTAAACTTGATAGTACATCTGAATCTGACCATCTTTGTGATACTTGCAATAAAGCTAAACAAACCAGGGAACCATTCCCTCTAAGTGAACATAAATCAACTAAAATTGGTCAACTTGTTCATCTAGATGTATGGGGACCATATAAAGTCACTAGCAGAGATGGTTACAAATATTTTTTAACTATTGTTGATGACTATTCTAGGGCTTTCTGGGTTTATATGCTTAAGGGAAAGGATGATGTTTATGTTTCCATTGTTAACTTTACTCATATGCTATCAAATCAATTTGAACACAATGTTAAGATATTCAGAAGTGATAATGGGACATAATTTGTCAATAACAAACTTCAACACTTCTTTCATGAAAAAGGAATTTTACATCAAACCTCTTGTGTTTATACACCACAACAAAATGGTATTGCAGAAAGGAAACATAGGCATCTCCTTAATGTGGCTAGATCCCTTATGTTTGTGGGAATTACCTCTATATCTTTGCTTGAATGTGTTCTAATCTGCCTATGTCATAAACAGTTACCTCTTGGTGTTGTCTGCAAGTCTCCTTCTCTCCTTGTGTATGGGCATGACCCTTCACTCTCTCTCCTTAGAGTCTTTGGTCGCTTATGCTATGCCACCATTCTCAACATCTCGATAAATTTGGTAGTAGGTCCGAGAAAAGTGTCTTTATTGGTTATTCAAATGAGAAAAAGGTTATAAACTTTTAAGTTTAGAAACAAAAATATCTTTTATTCCGTAGATGTCAAATTTTATGAAACTGTTTTTCCTTCAAAATGAAAAATTCTTTGTCAAAACCTTTTGTTGAAACTTATGTGCCTAAAGATTTAAATCACAAAATTTCTTTGACTCACAAATAAGTCCCAATGATGAAGGAGAGTGACATCCTATGATGATGGCACGGTGTTGAGTCATCCTACTAGGGATGATGAACTGTTGCAACATCTATAGATGATAATACACACCCCGAGGGCACCATATCACATGAATCACATCCTGCCGATGCATCTTTCGATTCTGGCGATACATCTTCCGATTCAAATCGAACTCGAACAAGAAGAAGGCTTGCCACCACTCATCGCTAGAAGGTCAACCAGAGTTTCTAAATTGCCCAGTAATCTTAATGACTTTATTGTTGAAGGGAAAGTTAAATATGGTGTTGAAAAGGTTGTTAATTACTCTAACCTTAACAAAGATAATTACTGCTTTGCTTCTAGTCTTAATAAAAGTATTGAACCTACCTGTTATGAAGAAGCTATCCTTGACAGTAATTGGGTTGATGCTATGAACTCTGAAATTGAGGCCTTAAATGAAAATCATGCTTGGGATATAACTGATCTTCCACCTAATAGAACTCCCATTGGTTACAAATGGATCTTTAAAATCAAATATAAAGCCAATGGTGAAGTTGATAGATACAAGGCTAGATTAGTTGCTAAAGGTTATAACCAAAGGGAAGGAATAGACTATGATGAAACTTTTTCTCCTGTTGTGAAAATGTCTACTGTTAGATGTCTTATTGCCTTAGTTGTGAAAAACAAATGGCCTCTTTTCCAACTTGATGTTAACAATGCCTTTCTTTATGGAGACCTTGATGAGGATGTCTATATGACCATCCCTAAGGGTTCAGAATGAGAACAATAAGAATAAAGTTTGTAAACTTGTCAAGTCTCTATATGGCCTTAAACAAGCTCCCGTGAAATGGAATGAAAAACTTGTTAGTGTTTTAAAAGAAAATAACTTTGTTCAATCTGTCAATGATCATTCTTTGTTCACCAAAGCAGAGAATAACAAGTTTATTGCTCGCTTGTTTATGTGGATGATATTGTCCTCACTGAAACCGCATTGATGAGATAAACCTATTCAAAGAGTTTCTAAAATCAAAATTTCATATCAAAGACTTGGGAAACTTAAAATATTTTCTTGGCATTGAGGTTTTAAAAGCTGGAATGACATATGTCTCACCCAAAGAAAATATTGCCTTGAACTCCTCAAAGAATTTGGTCTTCTTGGGTGCAAACACGTGTCCACTCCTATGGAACCCAACTCGTTCTTCCATACATACCCACTCATCGATGATCCCTTACTTGTCAACATCATCGGCTATCGGAAGTTACTTGGGAAACTTATTTATCTCACCCATACAAGACCGACATCTCATACTCGGTTCATTGTCTCGGCACAATATATGCATTCTCCTCTGAAATCTCATCTAGAATGTGCCCTCAATGTTCGAGATATCTAAAAGGAGCTCCAGGAAAGGTCTAAGGTACAATTTCAAGAACTCGAAAATCATCTTGAAGGGTATAGTGATGCGATTGGGCTAAATGCAAGAAAACCGGAAATGTCACAGTTATTGTGTTTTCTTTAATGATTGTTTGATCTCATGGAAAAGTAAAAACAAAATACTCTTTCAAAATCTTCCACGTAAGCAGTATAGATCAATGTCTCTGCTGCTGTGAAATTATTTGGATTCAAAAATCTTAAAAGATCTAAAAGTTGATATCAATCTCCTGTTAATCTCTTTTGTGATAACAAATCGCTTTACAACTTGTTGTCAATCCTGCTTTTCCATGAAAGATCAAAACACTTTGAAATTGATGTTCACTTCATCGGGAAAAATTGCAAGAGGTGTTATAAGTGCCAAAAGATTGGCTCTTCAAACCAAACTGCAGACATCCTTACAAAAACCTTCATGTTTATCAAGATAAATTCTTGTGTGAAAAATTGATATTGTTTGATATGTTTGCCCATCGATTAAGGGGAATGTTAAATTTTGGGGTATTAATCTGTGGCAAACATGTCATTCTATCAATTGCTAATGGTTTTCAAGTTATGTTCGGTGCGGGCTTATTACTGAGGGTTAATCATGGACAAAGCATAAATGGTTTAAAGTTCCAAGAAGTTCATTTCTCTGAAGCATTTCTCATTTATTGATGAGTCATTTATAGCCGTTAGAGGGTCTTTGTGTATCTTTATCTCCTATTTAATAAGTCCCTTAATCTAGGGTTAGACACAACTGTGTGTGCGATCATTGTCTCACATTCTCTTCTTTTCGATCATTACATTGATCTTGTCTCTTCTTTGTATTTGTATGGTTATTGTCTCATTGACATTAATCTAATCTTGTAACACTTTGGATACTATTGTTGATTTAATCTAAGCCGACTATTGAGGCTTAGGTTTGAATAAAGTTCTATTGTTTATCTATTGTTGTTGATACTTTCGTACATGGTATCGAGCTTGAGCTCATAATCATTATTGATTCACCATCCAAGGGTTTCTTCGTAGAAACTTGGGGACATCTCTTGACAACAAATTGGTGGTTTGGGGTTATTGCTATTGGCATAATCACAATTAGCCCTAGGTTATCTTCTATTGTGATTTGTTCTTTCCGTTGCATATTGCTCTGTAAGTCTAAGTCTAATCTCTTCTTCAAACAAACAGTACTTAAGTCTTTGTGGGTGCAAACGGGTAGACTAACATCTTGATCGCCACCTCGAGTGGTATGAATACTGCTCTGGTTTACCCAGGTCCACAGGCTTGGTGCTTGTTGTTTCTTAATTACAAAGTCTTATTTATTTCTTTATCGTCTATCTGCTCTCTTTGTTATCTCTGTCGTGTTTTTATGTCACATCTTATTGTTTGCTTTATGGCTGTTGGTGATGATAATACTGGTGGTGGTGGTGGTTCTTCCACTGAGAAAAGCTTATCCTTTGGTGATGCTTTGTACTTACACCCTAATAACACCAATGGTACTCCTATTATTTCTATCAAACTCACTGGAACTGAAAATTATAAAATATGGAATATGGCCATGACCTTTGCCTTAAGGAATCATAATAAGTTAGGGTTTATTGATGGTACTTGCATAAGAGATGACTCAAACCCTAGTCTTGCTAATCAATGGGATACTTGTAACTGTTGTGGTTACTTGGATTCTTAACTCTCTCGATCTGAATTATTTCTTTGGTGCTATCTATGCTAAAGCGCTTATGAAATGTGGAATGATCTTAAAGATACTTATGATAAGGTTGATGGTTCACTATTTTTAATTTGCATAAAAATATAAACTCTCTTAGTCAAAATGGGTCTTCTCTTGCGATTATTACAACAACCTCAACTCTTTATGGAAACAATTTGATTGTATGATTAGCTTGCCTCCTGCACTTGTGAGGTCGCAAAACATTTTGAAAAACACAATCACTAATCAAATTAATGCAATTTCTTATGGGTCTTGATGACACTTATGTTCCTATCGAAGTAATATTTTAACCGAGATCCTTTGCCTAATGTCAAAACCGCTTTCTCTGTTGTCTCGAGAAGAATCTCACATAAATGTGTCATCCGGGAATAGCTCGCTAAACCCAATGCCATTGCTTTTCTTTGCAAAAACTTTTGATAGTGGAAAATTTTTGATAACAAAAAGGATCTAACAACAACAATTTCAATAAAGGTTCGGTTTTAATCTCGGTAACAACTCTAATAACAGAGGACCAAACATGAATCTCAAATGTACTAACTGCAAAAACACGGTCACTTGTTGATAGATGTTATGATCTTGTTGGTTATCCTGCTGGATATGTCAAAAGGAACTTTAATGCTAAACCTTTCGTGATAACAATGTTTCCACCGATACTAATCATATCACCGATAATAGAGCTAGCAACTCTCCTGTCTCTTTGTCTAATGAACGACTCTCCGGACTTATGAGTCTTCTTAATGACAACAATGTGTCTTTCGCTAATGCCAACATGGCGGTAAAATTTTTCGTGAACTTTCTTTAATGGCGGTGTCAAGTTTAACATAAACTTCAACAAATTTTTAACAACAACACAAAACCTTATCCGGAAACATCGGTCTTGGTTGGATTGTTGACTCGGTGCAAATCAACACATGGTCATGTGTCTGCAAATTTTTAATTAATGTTGTTGACATTTCAAATCTTGGTCTAACTGTTGGACATCCCAATGGTACTCAGGCCTTAATTACTAAAATTGGTGATTTAAAGGTCAATAATGACCTAACTCTTTTGATGTTCGGTTGTTCCCGAGTACAATGTCATCTCTTTGTCTGTTCATAAGATTGCTAGAGACAATAAGATGTTTGTTGGGTTTAATGAATCTAATTGCTATATCTGATTTACATCAAAAAGGATTGTGGGGATTGGTAAACAATGCAATGGGTTATATATGTTTGATATTGATTCTACATGTAAGATTACTTCTAATAAGCGCATTTGTTTGTCATGTTTCTAGAAATCTCGGCATCAAAGACTTGGTCATCCTCCGACCAAGTCCTACATATACTTAAATCCACTCTTAAACTTGATAGTACATCCGAATCGACCATCTTTGTGATACTTGCAATAAAGCTAAACAAACCAGGAACCATTCCTCTAAGTGAACATAAATCAACTAAAATTGGTCAACTTGTTCATCTAGATGTATGGGGACCATATAAAGTCACTAGCAGAGATGGTTACAAATATTTTTAACTATTGTTGATGACTATTCTAGGGCGGTGTGGGTTTATATGCTTAAGGAAAGGATGATGTTTATGTTTCCATTGTTAACTTTACTCATATGCTATCAAATCAATTTGAACACAATGTTAAGATATTCGAAGTGATAATGGGACGAATTTGTCAATAACAAACTTCAACACTTCTTTCATGAAAAGGAATTTTACATCAAACCTCTTGTGTTTATACACCACAACAAAATGGTATTGCGAGAGAAAGGAAACATAGGCATCTCCTTAATGTGGCTAGATCCCTTATGTTTCGTGGGAATTACCTCTATATCTTTGGCTTGAATGTGTTCTAACTGCTGCCTATGTCATAAACAGTTACCTCTTGATGTTGTCGGCAAGTCCCCTTCTCCCTTGTGTATGGGCATGACCCTTCACTCTCTCTCCTTAGAGTCTTTGGTCGCTTATGCTATGCCACCATTCTCAACATCTCGATAAATTTGGTAGTAGGTCCGAGAAAAGTGTCTTTATTGGTTATTCAAATGAGAAAAAGGTTATAAACTTTTAAGCTTAGAAACAAAAATATCTTTTATTCCGGAGATGTCAAATTTTATGAAACTGTTTTTCCTTCAAAATGAAAAATACTTTGTCAAAACCTTTTGTTGAAACTTATGTGCCTAAAGATTTAAATCACAAAATTTCTTTGACTCACAAATAAGTCCCAATGATGAAGGAGAGTGACATCCTATGATGATGGCACGGTGTTGAGTCATCCTACTAGGGATGATGAACTGTTGCAACATCTATAGATGATAATACACACCACGAGGGCACCATATCACATGAATCACATCCTGGCGATGCATCTTCGATTCTGGCGATACATCATCGATTCAAATCGAACTCGAACAAGAAAGAGGCTTGCCGACCACTATCGCTAGAAGGTCAACCGAGTTTCTAAGTTGCCCAATAATCTTAATGACTTTATTGTAGAAGGAAAGTCAAATATGGTGTTGAAAAGGTTGTTAATTACTCTAACCTTAACAAAGATAATTCTTGCTTTGCTTCTAGTCTTAATAAAAGTATTGAACCTACATTATGAAGAAGCTATCCTTGATAGTAATTGGGTTGATGCTATGAACTCGAAATTGAGGCCTTAAATGAAAATCATGCTTGGGATATAAGCGATCTTCCACCTAATAGAACTCCCATTGGTTACAAATGGATCTTTAAAATCAAATATAAAGCCAATGGTGAAGTTGATAGATACAAGGCTAGATTAGTTGCTAAAGGTTATAACCAAAGGAAGGAATAGACTATGATGAAACTTTTTCCTGTTGTGAAAATGTCTCTTGTTAGATGTCTTATTGCCTTAGTTGTGAAAAACAAATGGCCTCTTTTCCAACTTGATGTTAACAATGCTTTTTGTATGGAGACCTTGATGAGGATGTCTATATGACCATCCCTAAAGGGTTCTGTAATGAGAACAATAAGAATAAAGTTTGTAAACTTGTCAAGTCTCTATATGGCCTCAAACAAGCTCCCGTGAAATGGAATGAAAAACTTGTTAGTGTTTTAAAGGAAAATAACTTTGTTCAATCATCAATGATCATTCTTTGTTCACCAAAGCAGAGAATAACAAGTTTATTGCTCGCTTGTTTATGTGGATGATATTGTCCTTCTTGGAAACTGTATTGATGAGATAAACCTATTCAAAGAGTTTCTAAAATCAAAATTTCATATCAAAGACTTGGGAAACTTAAAATATTTTCTTGGCATTGAGGTTTTAAAAGCGGGAATGACATATGTCTCACCCAAAGAAAATATTGTCTTGAACTCCTCAAAGAATTTGGTCTTCTTGGGTGCAAACTGTGTCCACTCCTATGGAACCCAACTCGTTCTTCCATACATTCCCACTGCGATGATCCCTTACTTGTCAACATCATCTGGTTATCGAAGTTACTTGGGAAACTTATCTATCTCACCCATACAAGACGACATCTCATACTCGGTTCATTGTGCGGCACAATATATGCATTCTCCTTGAAATCTCATCTAGAATGTGCCTCAATGTTCGAGATATCTAAAAGGAGCTCCGGAAAAGGTCTAAGGTACAATTTCAAAGAACTCGAAAATCATCTTGAAGGATATAGTGATGCAGATTGGGCTAAATGCAAGAAAACCAGAAATCATCACGAGTTATTGTGTTTTCTTTAATGATTGTTTGATCTCATGGAAAAGTAAAAACAAAACACTCTTTCAAAATCTTCCACGTAAGCGAGTATAGATCTATGTCTCTGCTGCTCGTGAAATTATTTGGATTCAAAAATCTTAAAAGATCTAAAAGTTGATATCAATCTCCTGTTAATCTTTTTGTGATAACAAATCGCTTTACAACTTCATCAATCCTGTTTTCCATGAAAGATCAAAACACTTTGAAATTGATGTTCACTTCATCGGGAAAAAATTGCAAGAGGTGTTATAAGTGCCAAAAGATTGGCTCTTCAAACCAAACTGCAGACATACTTACAAAAACCTCCTGTTTATCGGCATAAATTCTTGTGTGAAAAATTGATATTGTTTGATATGTTTGCCCATCGATTAAGGGGAATGTTAAATTTTGGGGTAATAATCTGTGGCAAACATGTCATTCTATCAATTGCTAATGGTTTTCAAGTTATGTTCATTGCGGGCTTATTACTGAGGGTTAATCATGGACAAAGCATAAATGGTTTAAAGTTCCAAGAAGTTCATTTCTTGAAGCATTTCTCATTTCTTTGATGAGTCATTTATAGCCGTTAGAGGGTCTTTGTGTATCTTTATCTCCTATTTAATAAGTCCCTTAATCTAGGGTTAGACACAACGTGTGTGCGGTCATTGTCTCACATTCTCTTCTTTCTCGATCATTACATTGATCTTGTTTCTTCTTTGTATTTGTATGGTTATTGTCTCATTGACATTAATCTAATCTTGTAACACTTTGGATACTATTGTTGATTTAATCTAAGCCGACTATTGAGGCTTAGGTTTGAATAAAGTATTATTGTGAATCTATTGTTGTTGATACTTTCGCTCTTTATTTATATATTTAGAAATTTTTAGTTCATTAAATGCTTCGTACCATATGGCCTATGGGTACATGTTTGAAAATCTTATAAAAAAACAGCTCATGAGCGAAGACTTTTTGATTGCATGTGGTTTTGTCAATATTGTTTTTTTGTTTTTTTTCTTTTTTTTTCAATAAGGATATCTTTACTATCTAAAATGGAAAAAGGGTCAAAGAGGAAATGTGAAAAGTTGAAAATTGAAATTGAAAGTCAAGGTTTTTTAAACCTTCAAAACCGCGTATACATCATCCTACTTGTAGCTGGCCTTCTTATTGATGGAAAGTATTGTATTATAATGTGAGGGATTTGCAATGAAAACGGAAAGTATTGTATTAGCGGAAGGTATTGAATCATCATTAAAATGCACATGCTGACTTCTTTATACAAGGCTGGAAAACGGAAAGTATTGAATCATAACGTGAGGGATTTGCAATGAAAACAGAAAGTATTGTACAAGGCTCGAAAACGCAGGGTTGACTTCTTCGATTTCAAACACATCTATACTTCTATACTCCGAACCTAATCTTTTAAGATTCAGACAATTGTTATAAAACTCACTCAACCACAAATACACACATAACCACAATTTACACTACCATAGATCTTTCTCTCTCTCTCTCTCTCTCAAAGCTAAAACAAAAACACAACATGCATTCTTCTAACCCACCGAATTCCTCCATTAACACCTTCTAAATCCGCCGCCACCATTGCCAACAACATGTGTCGTCATCACCTTCGGACTAGGTGATTTTGGCCGGCTGTGTTGTGCTAGGTGGTATTGGCGGTGGTTTTAGTTTCTGTTATTATGGTTTGGTGGTTTATGCTTGGCATCCAAATAGATCTGCTTTTTAGTTTACTTGGTGGTTGTTTTAGCCATAATTTATATGTGTCTGATTGGTTTTTGGTAGAGATAAGATGGATCTTACGAGATCTAACAGGTTGTCTTTTGTTCTTTTTTTTTTTGTTTATTTTGTAATGGTTCTCAGTATAGTAGTATTATTGTACATATGTAGGCTTGTAAAATATTTGGTCAATGGCATCTCTCTTGACGTCACATTTAAAAAGTTTGAACACATGTAACTATATAATTTTTGAGGTTGTTTTTTGTAATCTTACGAGGTTTGTGAGTGGTTCTTTGTTATTTGGGGACTTAATTTGTTAGTTTGATAATTGATTAACTGATAATAATTAATAGTTGAAGGCAATGATTTTGAGAACTATGAAAAAAGTTTGAGGTGATGAACATGTCTTTAAAACGATAATGTGTAAGGTTTATTTTTTCGAGATTTACTTTAGAAGTTGTGTGTTTTATTTTAGATGTTATCGGGTTTTTTTTAGTCGAATCTTTTTGGTGTTTATGAGATAAAGTTACGAGGTTCAATTTTGTCTTAATTTTGTACTCAAATATTTGCACATTCTTAGATCTTACTCCGTATGAAATTGCAAATGTGGTAAAACCTGGTCTAAGAAAAAGTGACAATTTAGGAGATTGTTTTTTGATGAACCGAGGGCGAGAACCATCGTACTTTGCATTGATATATGAGCTAAAGTTGTAAACTATTATTCGAATCCCTTTCAAAAAAGTTGAACTTTCAATTACTTTATATTGACTCTAGAACGTTGATAGTGATTAACCAATTGGGGACAGAAATAATAGGATGCCTTATGAGTAAAAAACTATTATTATGAGTGAAAAAAATACTCCATTTGTTCCAAAATTATCAAGTAAAAGATGAAATTGAAAAAGTGTGTACCTATTGTTAAAAAAGAAGTCTATAAATATGAGGTTTCATATTTTAGCCAAATTTATAAATTGTGCAAAAACCTCATCAAAGATAAGTTTTGACCCAAAAGTAAATTGAAGACAAAGTATACGAACCAACACACAAAAATTTGCTCAAATATTGGCATAATGAACTAATATTTGTTTTATAGCCGAAGCTAAGATATATATTTAAAAGGATAATGTTTCAAATCTAGCTTGAGTATCATGCACTACAATCTTTTTTTTCTTAGGCCGATGACACTTGCAAAATATTGAGCATCTACAATATCAACTTTAACGTTACATAGATACATACTACACATACGACAAAAGGAAAAAAAACCAAACACACATATGAACGCAAATAAATTTTGTTGTGTCTAACATGCAAAAGTAACCCTGATCAGATTTAAAGTGAAACGGGATACATAATTGCAATTAATACTTCCGATTAACTTTTACTACAACTGTTTAATCGTCTCTTAACCACCAGCAAAAATATCGCTAACTTGCTTGATTATCGCTATGATAGTTTGTCTTGGAAAAAAAACACACGCCCAAATATGATGCAATCAAATTTGTCAAAGGTGAAAAGTTGAAAAGTTGAATTGTTGAAATTGGTCAAATGAGAGAGAAATGCATAGTGTAATTAATACTCTTATTAAAACACTCCATTACTTAAAAGTACAATAATTTATTCACATTGTACAACCAATTAAAAGCACACCTACCAAATTAAAAACATCCAATTAAAACACCCCTTACTAAAAAGTACAATAAAATTTTCATAACGTACAATTTAAAGAAGCTACAACATAATCCAAAATATAAAATAATTAAACACACTAATTAATGATATTTTTAAAACACCCTAAAATGAAAAGTATATGTTATTATACACAGTATACAAATTAATAAAACTCACAAAACTTAATACAAGCTAACAAGTTGATGTTACATATAGTTTTGAAAACCGGACCGGACCGGACCAATGTGTTCAACCGGGAACTGGTTTCGCCATCGGTTTTCGGCTAACCAATTAAAGCCATCTGAAAACGAACCAAAGAGGACCCGTTAAAACCGATACAAACTGGTGAATCAGGTCTCATCGAGATCTTTTCACGTTCTATTTTGAACGTTATACGAAACACTTACCACAATATCGCATATCGTTAATTGTCTGCCGCTAGAAACCGATGCCGCTAAGCACGGGTACTCGCCTAGTTTATTATAATAGCAGTAGGCAACGAAATTTCGTCAAAAATTCCTTGGTTTTGTACTTTTGTATGACATATACAAACTTACATATACACGTACGAGTCTCATACATGTCTTTCGTGTATATAACTTCCAACAAAGTAAAGTAAAGAAAGTAACTCCCAACACCGCCTTCCACGGGTTATGGGTACCCAACACCGCTTCAGGTGTTTGGGGAGGTTAAGATGTAGACAAATTTACCCCTACCAAGGTAGAGGCGCTCAGCTTCTAAAGGTAGAAAGGACCTCCGACCTTTTGTAGGGAGTGAGGATCGAACCCACGACCTCTCGGTTGAGAGGCGAGGAGTTTCCAACCGATCCAACACTACTTGTTTTGTGTATATAACTTCCAACAAGTTATGATAAATTAATTTTGGTCTATATATGCATGATCTCACAAGATTCGGAAGAACAAGGTTTTAAATTAAATGCTAAAAGTCAAAAACCCCTTGATTTATTCAACACGGTATCACTTTGAACTCTTTTTTTTTTTTTTTTTTTTTTTCATTTAGAAAAAGGTTTTTTTTATTTTCTCCACTTGCAGAGAGTAGGCGGTTTATATATTGTTTTGTTTCTTTGACTTAGGCAAAGGTACTGTCTTCCTCCTCACAGTAATATCAAGTATACTCCTCCACATGATCGACATCCACTCCTCACCGTGACTTATAACCGGTGATCGTCTCCACCGCTGCATCATCATCGATTTCACATCACTGTTCTTCTACTTTATCAGGTACGATCACACCATACTTCTAATCAAGAAATATCACTTACTTCTAATCAAGAAATATCACCCATGCTCAGTTCACTTTTAAGTACCTTTTTTTGATGAAGAAGTTTTTATAGGTTTAGTTGGTAACCCTTCTTGCTTGTTGTTCATAACAGGTA
Source organism: Chrysanthemum lavandulifolium (assembly GCA_022545495.1). NCBI lineage: Eukaryota > Viridiplantae > Streptophyta > Magnoliopsida > Asterales > Asteraceae > Chrysanthemum > Chrysanthemum lavandulifolium. The sequence continues at coordinate 10,404,992 of CM040239.1, read as the reverse complement.
AAAGAATTTTTTGACAATGACATCAAAGTGTGTTATACTACTATGTCATTGGGGTGGCCATATATATGATGGACCAGAAGGCTTATCATATGATAAGCCACCGAGTAAATTTATCAAGGTTCACCGCGAAATAAAATTCAATGAACTTATCAACCAAATCCATGTTGCGGCATCTATCGATGAAAAGAAAAACTGTATCAAAGTAGTTTGTAGATACCCTTCTGGTTCTGGAAAAATGATGAAATATATTCCACTCCCAATTACGGACAATGATGATATCGAGATAATGTTTCTTATACTTGATCTCTATCAAGAACTAAGTAACATTCATATATACTTAGAGGTTGAAACACAACACCACAAAGAGAAAGCAAGCGGGTATATATATCTTACTTATTTTTTTAGTCCCAAGTTAGATTTCTTATTGTTTAGCTTATATGGATATTGTTTATTATGCTCCTTGCAGAACTCAACCATCAAGTTTGATAGAGAAGAATGCTTCATTGACAAGCGAGATATTAAAAGAAACCACCAATGAGTTTTTTCCTACTGATGTGGTTGATGAGGATTTTAATAACGACATGAAGATATCAAACATGTAAGACCAACTCTTCAAACAGTCATTAAAAAAAATGTTTTACCGTGAACGATTAAAGTGTTGTGCTAATAACATAATGAATGTTTGTTGTTACCGAGTACTATTAGCTATTTGATGACTTGTTTCATAAATTAGCTTACCATGCAGTTAATATAGAAGGCCATTATTAGTTTATAAATCTTGTTTATGACCTGATCAATTTTTGAAGATATGACAAGTTGAGAAGGTAGTTCTTTTTTAGTATTATGAACAACTAAACAAAATATTGGTAAATTTTGGTATTAAAGAGAAACCATTAGCCTTAATAATACATAAGACGTTTGTGTACATACAAAGGAAGCTCCTCGAATAGGAAGCTCAAAAGCAGTTGTGGTTATACTTACAATAATAATAATATTACTAGTGATGAAATTTAGGGCGGTGTCATCAATTGTTCCCTCACCAGACAACAGTGGTGCTTCACCGGTTCCAAACACATCATCTTCGTCTTCCGGCCGGTCATCATGGAAATATGATGTGTTTCTGAGTTTTAGAGGAGAAGATACTCGCAAGACTTTTGTAGACCATCTCTACAATGCTCTTGTGGAACGAACAATATGTACTTACAAGGACGATGTAACACTTGCCCGGGGTGATACCATCGGTCCATCTCTCTTGAAGGCTATCCAAGAATCGCATATTGCCCTCATCGTATTCTCCGAAAACTATGCGGATTCATCATGGTGTTTGGATGAACTTGCATATATTATGAAATGCAAGGACGAGAGAGGCAAAATCGTTATCCCCATATTTTACGACGTGGATCCCTCAGATGTTAGTGAACTGAAAGGCCAATTTGGTAAAGCTTTTTCCAAACATAATAATAAGTCAACTAACAATGAAAAAGTCCAAGCATGGAGAACAGCACTTGTTGGTGCAAGCAACATTGCTGGATGGGAAACCAAGTTCGTAGCTAACGGGTACGTAATATATAGTTTCTTGATTATATTTTTTTGTATGATTTTCGACAACTTTTCCTGTGTTTTTACAAGTGCGTAGATGCGAGCATATATGTCTTACTAGTTATCGATATATTTTCAAGGGCTAATTACTTAAAAAGTCATCAAACTTGACACTTTTTGTTATTGTGTCACTAATTTTTTTTTTTTTTTCCTCATTGTGTGTCTGAACTTTCAAATTTCGATCATTGTGTGTATTTTATTGTGACTATTTAGCCATGTAAAAAAATGACCATTTTACACTTTGAAATTTGAAAAAAGTAAGGGTAAAATGGTCACAAAATACACACAATGATCGAATTTGAAAGTTCAGTACACTCAATGAGGAAAAAAAAAGTTCAGTACACACAAAGACAAAAAGTGTCAAGTTTGATGACTTTTTAAGTAATTAGCCCTATTTTCAATGTACAGGCATGAAGCAGAATGTATTAAAGAGATTGTTGGTTCAGTCTTAGATACATTGCTATCCTTTAACCCAGTCTTTGAGAATGAAAAGCTTGTTGGAATGGGAACTCGATTGCAGGATTTGGAATCCCAGTTAGAAATCGGGTCAGGTGGTGCGCGTATGGTTGGGATATGGGGTCTTGGGGGTGGTGGTAAGACCACTCTTGCAACTTTTCTTTTCAAGAAGATCTCTGGTAATTTTGATTGTTGTTGCTTTGTTGAAAATATTCGGGAGGAATCCAGCCAACACAATGGTTTAAAAAATCTGCAAAAAAAAATTCTATCCAAAGTCTTGAAAACACAAGTGGAGGTGGAGAGTGTTGATATAGGGAAAGACATAATTAAAAGTAGGTTATGTAGTAGGAATGTGTTGATTGTTCTTGATGATGTTGATGATGTTGAGCAACTGGAGGCGTTGGCTGGATCACGTAGATGGTTTGGTGATGGGAGCCGAATAATAATCACAACCAGGGATGAAAATGTGCTGATATCTCATGGGGTAGATGTGGTCTCTTCCATCAGTTTATTATCACATGCCGAGGCTATTCGGCTCTTTAGAAGGTATGCATATCTTGAAGATAACCCTGTAGAAGATTATGATGAGCTTTCATTATGTGTGATTTTATATGTTAATGGGCTCCCGTTAGCACTTAAAATCATAGGGTCTTTTCTTAAGGGAAAAAACAAGATTGAGTGGAACAGTGCCTTGGAGAAGTTAAAAGACATCCCAAATAGTAAGGTCATGGAGATCCTCAAAATAAGTTACGACGGACTTGACCTTGACGAGAGAGAGCTATTCTTAGATATTGCATGTTTCTTCAGGGGGAAGAGCAAAGAAAAGGCAATGGAGATACTTGATGCTTGCGGGTTTTACTCTGATATAGGCGTAAAGGTGTTGATAGAAAAGTCCCTCATAACTATTTCTTCCGATGGTAAGTTTGATATGCATGATCTGATTCAAGAAATGGGACACCACATTGTCAGAGGGGAACATCCCAACAATCCTGAAAAACATAGCAGAGTTTGGGGATCTAAAGAAATTAGTGACATGTGTTCCGGGAATGCAACAATGGTATAGGTTATGCTTTTTTTGAAAGATGTTCACTGAATGCACAGACACACACCTACATACTGATAAGACACTCCAACTTAATCCTTGTATCCATTTTCTTTTTATTGCAGGAAAATCATAAGATTGAAGCCATACGATATAATGATTTTTATCTTCCAAAGCAAGGCTTTATGACGCTTGTTTCAAACTTGAAGAAACTAAGATTCCTTGATGTGACGAATAATAGGGGTAACAGCCGTTTTAATGAATTAGGGCCTAATTTTCTTTCAAATGAGCTGAAATATATTAAATGGTGTTGGTATCCTCCAAGTCTGTTCCCTGAAAGTTTCCAACCAAGGAAGCTTGTTGTTCTAAAGTTGCAGGATAGCTTGCAAAAAGAACTTTGGAAGGGTTATAAGGTAAATCATCTGTTCCTTTGATTTACATATATAATTAGTGGATCCTGAGTGACTAACTTACACCTTAATGTTTTCTTAGATATCTAAATACAGCTGTTAAGATGGTTTGATTAAAAATTTAGAAATTAAGTGAATAAGTTCATTTGGCATCTAAACTGTAATCTTATCGGTAAACCAAAAAGTCATCTGTTAAGCCACTATCCCCTGTTTTAAAAAATAAGACTCCCTTGAACCATGGACCACAAGATACATATATGAGATGTTATTCCATATCCATATGTTGCTAATTCTGACCCTTGTTCGTGCATCAGGATATGCCGCGTTTGAAACAGCTCGAACTCACTTTTTCGAACTCACTAGTTAGGACACCTGATATTGGTGGACTCTCATGTCTTCTGAAATTAATAATCAAAAACTGTAAAAGTTTAAAAGAGATCCATCAATCACTTGGAAATCATGCAAGTCTTGTTTACGTATCCGTAAGTGATTGTAAGAAGCTTACAAGGTTTCCATCCATTGTTCGGATGGAAAAACTGGAGATTCTTAAAATTTCATATTGCAAAGCTCTTGTTGAGTTTCCAAAGATCGAAGCAAACATGGATAGCTTGGTAAACTTACATTTATATGATGTTGCGATACAAGTTCTCCCCTCATCAGTCGGAAAATATTGTACAAACCTTATTTCGCTGAAGTTGGAGGAGTGTTCAAAGTTGAAGAGCATAGAAGGCAACTTTCATGCCTTAGAACATCTGCAGAAGTTTAAATTAGCTGGTTGTACACAACTTGAAAAGCTGCCAAAAGATCTGTTTGCTGAAGAATGTTGCCTGGAGGAGCTTTGTTTCGACCTGAGGAAGTCGAATACTTTACCACCTGCTGGTCCTTCTCAGTTGCCACGTTTGTTAAGAAAGTTGAATCTCAGTGGATTGAAAGATGGAGAAGTGCCCGGTGAGATTGGTAAGTTATCCAACTTACAAGAGCTACATCTATGTTATAATGATTTTACACGATTAGATATCAGCCTGATCTCACAGCTTGCTCGGCTCAAACTCCTCAACCTGAATGGTTGCGACAACCTTGTTGAATTGCCCGAGCTTCCATCAAGTCTATCTATTCTCGAAGCAGACGATTGCGGCTCACTTGAAGCCATTAGAGATGATGTCCATAGAAACTGTAAATGGTTATGTCAAGTCTCAATTACTAAATCATATGACGACGAAGAAGGATGTTGGAGCTTAGTTGGTGGTGACAGATTATTAGAAAGCATGCTTCAGGTACAACGTTGTTGAGCTAATTAATTAACACCCGGCCATGCACCTGTTTATTTATATATATAGTAGTAACTGATAATAATATATGAATTGTTTGATTTAAATCATCAGGAATGGGTCACCACCAGTGTATGAGGCTCCATCTAAAGGGATAGAGATTCCAAAGGGGTTTGAACCTCGTTTGGTTAAAGGAAGGAAATGTAGATTGAAACTTCCAAAGAATTGGTTCAACGAATATGTTGGATTCTTATTCTGCTGTGTTTACATGGAGGAAGGACTCTCCGTTGTTTTTGATTCCGTAAAGATAACTATGAGGAGGAATGGCGGCATGGATTCTCAACAACAACAAGTGTTTTGGGAGGAGAATGAGAATGTGCATCTTCTTGATATTATACAAACATTCGTGGGGTATGTTTCATTTGAGTCATTGAAACACACAACTTGGTGGGACGAAACATCCACTACTTGTGTTGACATTTCCATCGACTTTCCTAGAGATGCCGTCGAGTCCCCTATTACTATAAGTGGGTTTGGAGTTAGACTCGTTTCCAACAACAAGAATCAAATGAAGGAAACAACAACAACAAACTTCCCCTCTGATGATGATTATAAATGTGTATTTAACATCCGCTGTGATTCAAGGTCTCTTTTGGAGTGCCAATTTCAAACCGAACCGGTTTCGAATTGAGTCAAAGGGATGGCTCCTTTTGATGAGTCAAAGTCAAAGGTACTCAAATATTTTGTATGTAGATAATGTTGTTTATGACGAACTATCTTTGGTACACTTATATTTTTTTATCTCATATTAGAAAATCTGATTTAATAAAGTTATTCTGCCCTACAATTTTTGCATATATGATTTAGTAGTAATAGAGTAGTATCCGTGGACGTATGATAGGGTAGGAGAGGATGTTATATTGTTAGTTTATACATGTATAGCATATAACAGGCCTCACACATGAGAATTTGTTTATAGTGTATTAATAAGCACAATGTAGTATATTCAAAACATATATGTCTTAATTAGTGGATCTAACTAATGAAAACCATATACGTTTGAGAACATGATGTTTTTAAACATGTATCTTCAAAACATGTATGTTTTAAAAAATGATTGCTTATAAACGGAATGCTTAAAACATGTATGTTTTAAAAACAGATATGTTTTTTATTTAGTAAGTGTATTGTTTTTCAAAAACTTCGTGTTTGCGAAACAAGTATGTTTCCTAAAACATACATGTACTCATTAACATGTATGTTTATTTAGTAAGTATAATTATTGTTTTTTTCAAATACTTCATGTATGTTTAATAGTTTCAACACAATTTTAAAAATAATACATAAATAATGTTTTGTAGATGTTTTAGTAGTTGCATATATGTATTTTAACAAGTGTGCATACATGTGTAATAATAAAAAGGAAACAGATGCAATTATTACAAGAATGCATTTTAACAAGTGTGCATATATGTTTTAGTAGTTGCATATCTGTATTTCAACACATTTCTGTTTTAAAAATATTATTGTTGTTAATTTTTGTACTTTTCTTTATATCAGGTGCAATTACAAGAATGTTCACGGCTACGAGTGTGCATATATGTCCGACTTTTGAAAATATGTTGACGGCTACGCGTGTGTATATATGTCTGACTTCTAAAAATGATGATAACAATGAGTGTGCACATATGTCTATTTGTGTTGAATATTTAATGCTCACGTGTATAGATCGGTTAGATTCATTTATTTATGCTTTTTAGAAGTTTGTATTTTAATTGTATTTCAATCGATATCGAAGTTTATGCATAACATTTATATTCTGGGTTTGTTATAAATTTTATTATATTAAAAAACCCATAAGCACCTAACTGTTTCTGGAAACATATATTGTAGCACTAAATCTAGAAATATGCTATCTTAAAAAAAATATATATGCGCTAAACATACTAGCTTAAAAACATATATGCACTAAATCAAGAAAATAATATTCAAAATAAATAAATAAACAAAAATAAACGGGATTTAGTAAAAAAAAATTTAAAGGTAAAATAAAAATTGTCTTTTACTATTATACCGTTTCGGATTAAATAAAAAAGTTTAATATTTAAAAAAATATAGATATTTTCAAAAATACCATTTTGCATTGATATGTTACACACTATGCATTATTAGGAGTACATAAGCGGTTCTCGTAGATAAGGTGGCTTTTGAAAATAAAGGGATCATATATATAGAGAGAGATTGGTTCTAGAGAAAAGTATAATTAGATAGAAAAGTGAGAAAAATAATTACATGGTAGATTTTTCGAACATTTAAAACTTTAGAGGTAATTTCAAAAAAATACAAACAAAATAGGGGGAACCATCACTCATCCCGTCATTTTCATAAACACTACCGTCACACACACACACACACACACACACACACACACACTCTCTCTCTCTCTCTCTCTCTCTCTCTCTGATCAAACACACGCACACACACATACTCCGATCAAACACACACTTTGATTAAACACACATACACTCCGATCAAGCCGACATTCACTCCCATCAAACACACAATCGAGCAAACACACAATCAATTAAACACACACAGTTGGATTAAGGCTTCAGTGGAATCACACAGTTAAGGCATCAATGTTTTCTACGCATCATCATGTTTCCTATAAAATATAGAACAAATTTGATGAAAAAAATCCATGAAAAATGTGTTTATTAAAATTGCACACCAGGTGCTTGATAAAATGTTTGAGTAAGATTATATAACTAAGATCCACTAATTTGCAACAAATATGTTTAATATTGAATGATATGACATCTTAGGGCATATGTGTGTATATTAGCAGCATTAGAATTACAAGTTAGGGCATCATATGATATTATTGCATATGTGTTTGTAGTTGTTGCATCTGTATTAGAGCATTTGTATTTGTGTTTGATGTATTAGTGCATCTGTGTGTATATTTGTAGCATCAGAATTGCAAGTTAAGGAATCACATAGTAATAGTACATATGTTTTTGTGTTTGCTACATCAGGTTAAATGTTTGTATGTTTATTGCATCAACTTGCCCTAACTTAGTATTTTTGTAAATATTTTAAAATTAGGGCATTTGTGCTGAGTGTAGTATTGTCATTTCATTGTTCCCACTTAATATGTCCACGTGTCATAACACTGTTTCTTTAAGGACTAAATTTGCAACTGAGTTTTGTTCCCGAATTTAATATGCACGTTTCATCACACACTCCCACACAACTTTTTTTACACACTTTCTAGTAAAAACATGGTCGTTATTTGTGACTGTGGCAAACACGCAACAATCAAAACAAGCTGGACAAATAGGAACCCGGGGCGACGGTTCTACTGTTGTCCGACATGTGGGTTTATTGGATGGACGGATCCACCAATGTGTTGCCGAGCAGTCGATGTGATTCCTAGCCTCTTGAGGGAGAGTAATGGGCTTGAAGAAGACTTGGAGGAGCAGTTGATGTTGATGAGGGAGAAGGATGAGCAGTTGAAGAAGCTCAAAAAGTTTCTTGTTTTAATTTGGGTTTTTTTTTTCTTTGTCTTTAATTTTGTTTAGTTTGGTATGGAGGTCGTGTATTATCTTTTGGGTTTTCATCATTACAGGGAATAAGGTCATCTCTGGTTTATATTAACCTTATCATGTTAATAAAAATTTGGTGTTATTTTAGTTGCTTGTTGTTATTTTAAAAAAACAATGCAGTTGGTATGGATTATTGCTAAATTTGGAAAACATTAACGTGTATCTACTTTTACTTGTGATAGTCAACAATGTTCTTTTTAAATTTTAATTGCTAATCACTATGCAACAAAATGGGTTTTTAGTTGCTTAGCAACTTTGACTTACAATAGTCAAAACTAATTTGGGTCAATTAATATATTTAACTTGTATGAAGTATATGATGATGTAAAAGCAAAACGTCTTTGAATTGTGCAACAGTATGCAGCAAATTACCGTTTTGGTTGCTTAATCTTTACGCAACAACTTTGATTTGTGCATCAAATAGTCAATAAATTTGTATAAAGACCATGGTAAACCCAAATGGAAAAAAAAATACCATTCCTAATCAAGCCATACGTAAACATTTGCATAACATCTTTGTAAGGGATGAAAATTCAAGTAGGGTTCTCACAGTTGGAGTAATAGGGTCATTCGTGTTAAACTTAAGTAGTTAACCTAAATTTAAGCTCGATTGACTAACAGCATGTGCAATGCAGATTTTTACTCCTATAGATTGAATTGAAGCTCAAATACAAGACTTATTGAGTCATGCCACGTTTGACTTAAGAACACGAGTTTAAAATAACTTGAATAAGAACTTCAATTTAGGATTAGCTTCCAGTAAAAACCTTAACCTAATTTTGACTCATCACAGCCAAAATCATCCAATCATCATCATTAGAACATGTCAATAATTACTAATGTACCCAAGTAAAGCTAATAAACTCAGACTAAAAAACCATAATCTTTAAAATAACAACATATATCATATTTACGAAATAGAGATATAAGGTTTAGAATTAACTAGACGAGATTAAGGATGAACGAATGTGATATCGAGATCCTCCTCAAATCTGCAAAAAGCCATGCATGGCTGCCCAATCTGACAAAAATAACGAGGACAAACCCCTCTAGGAAGCAAATACGTAAAAACACAACAAACTTTTATTAATCAAACTAACCTAACCTATCATCTAATAGAAACACCATTGTATGCGGAAATCGCCAATTTACTTATGAATGGGTCAATCCATGTCATGTCTTATAATACAAAGATTAAAAGGTAAATGATCAAATAGAGACAAAAGCCGCTTTATGTTAAGCATAAAACCTTCTAAATCAGATTATTTACAAAACTAATAAATTAAGAATAAAACCTTTCTTAACATATATTTGACACACTGGTTGTATGTAATTAAGAGCACAAAGTATGGTGTGATCAGGGACGAAGCTTCATAGGGGCAGGGATGGGCCCTGGCCCCCCCAAAATTTATCATGCTTTATGTATTTTGTAACTAAGTTTATGCTAAAAAATTTCGTTTTGATAATATGGCCCCTCTGAAATTGGAAATTGATATTTCAGCCCCCCAACAATTTGGTTCAAGCTTCGTCACTGGGTGTGATCTGATAACATGTTATTCGTATGCCACATCAGCGCCACATCATCAACTCTCAATAACACACCAATAACTCAAACACCCCTCCCTCATAACACACCACTAACATATTATTAGGTCCCACTTTTTTTCATTTTATTTTATTTAAAAACAAACACATTTACTTATTTTTCACTTTATTTTAAAATAAATACATTTCATTTATCCATTTAAACCAAATTTTATATATTTAAAAGATTAAAAATATAACAAAAATAACTTAAGGACTAAAATTGCGTAAAAAATGTCAAATGGACTAAAAATGTGAAAATACAAACAATAAGGTGTAAAATGAAAAAGTAAAAAAATATATATACAACAACTACATCCTTCCTATCCATCAGAGCCTCTCATCTCCTTCTCCATCTTCCTTGCATCCCATCTCTATCTATCCATCGCAGCTTCCAAAAAAAAAAAAACAAAACAAACAACTCAGACACAAAATCAAAAAGAAAAAAAAGATACAAGATTGGCGTGAGCCACTCAACTGGCTCAAATCCCTTTGGCGAAAATCTGGCGTGTTGCAAGGTATGGCGTTTGGCGCCAACGGTGGTTCTAGGGTGCATTTGACGTGTGAAATTCTACCATACCGTGTGCTCTAAGAAATTCATACTTTTTTGAAAGTCAACACATGTACAAATTACCAAACACGTGTGACAAAGTTTATTTTTCTCATCAATATCCATGATACACGTGGAAAGTTAACTGAGCAGGGATAAGTGTAACACGGAAGATGCCTTCCACCCATATGACAGACTTGACCTGCACACATATCAAAAATTACCCATTTGACCTAACAGACTAGACCCAGCTTGAGATAGTAAGAGTAAGCCAGTTGACCACAAAGTAGCCTTAAAATTTGTCCAAGAAACCCCTGTAAGTCGGGAGAGATTCATGCATGGCAGAAAATGAATGTAAGTACATGTATACATGAACTGTAGAAAGACTAATGCATGTGTATATAACACTTGATGTTAAGTTGTAAACAAATAAGTCTGTTTATGCAAGTACATAACAAATAGTCACTTCAATGGGAAGTGTTCCAGTTATGTGTAAATGGGTTGACACAAACATTCCTTTTACTTCAACAAGTTGTGGTTAGGAAAGGGTTTATGACCCGCGGAGCAAATTGTGTTTTCTGTGTGATCATACTTGCAATATCATAAACTGATCTCTTTAGCTTTTGGTGCCCCCACAAATCTAAAAATCCTAAATCTTCGCAGAAAAATGGCCGATCGTGTCACTTTTGAGTCGGTTGTGGATAATCTCACTTTTGAGACAACTATGGTGGCTTTTGGACTGCCACAGCTCACAACATTACCACATCACCAAGACTCTCATAAAAAAATGGAACTTTTTCCAAGTGTGCGTGGCCATTTTCATTATGCTCCAATAACCAAAAAAAATCGTAATACAGAAGATTGCTAGAACATGCAAAAAATGGAGGAAGAAAAAACGAGATCGACACGAATAAATACCAATATTAGAACACCGGAGACAAAGCATTACAGTTTAGTACTCCCTCCGTCCCATATTAACTGTCCAGTTTGACTTTTCAAAGTCTTTTTCTTTCAACTTTGACCTTGAATATTTTTATTTGTGTTATATAATACTTGATGCAAAATATATGAATAGAATGAGGGTTTAAATGTATTTTCATTGATATAACTTTCATCAAGTATTTTATAACACAAACAAAAATATTTAAGGTCAAAGTTTACAAAAAAAGACTTAAAAAAGTCAAACAAGACAGTCAATATGGGACGGAGGTAGTAGTATATTCGGGACAGGCTGCAACTATACTTAGTAACCACTTAAAAAATCACTGGTAGTCGCAACTTTGAAACTTTTTATCTTTTAGTAAATCGTTTGCACCAGAAGATATAAGTAAATATGGGGCTCATGAGCAAAGATACATATATTGACAAATTTACAGAAGCTGTAGATGAGTTATTTACGGATCTCAGGATGTAGCATCTTCATACGGTATAAATTTTTTTCACTACGACACAATGCACGTAAGCACAATACCTGCACTCGCTGAATGTAAGGTGAACCATGATAATTTGTTGTTTACATTTATAGTATTGGTGAAAAGTATCCAATGAATAAAAATTACATAGAAATTTTGTAAAATAGTGAGGATAAATAATGTATTTTACTTTTCACCAATACTATGAATGCCACTCAAGCGATGATGTAAACGACAATGATTGTGGTTTAGCTTACTTTCTGCGAGCACAAGCATTGTGCTTACGTGCATTATGTCGCAATGAGGAGTATAACTTTATGGAAGTGCTACTTCTTAGAGATCTGTGAACAACTCTCATTCAAAGCTTTTTTGAATATGTCACTTTATAAATCCTCACTCATGAGGCTCGTACAAACTTGTATTTTTTGGTGCAGATTGCTTTTTCTAAATTGGCCACCAAGTATAGATGCACATCAATATGTACTACTACTAAGTTTTTATGCTTTGTCTTTGATGATTTCACAAAAGATATTTATTTTTGTTGAAACTTTTTTTGTGTGTGCCATGTACTAGTAATACTTTTATAACGTTTTTTTTTTTTCTTTTTTGTTACAAGAGCATAATGAAGATAGTCATGAACTCTTTGAAAGAATTCTATCTTTTATTAGAAGAGTGGTAGTGATATATGTGCAGTGTTATAGCAGTTAACCAGCCTCCATACCCATCCCAAAAGCGAGATGGACAAGAAAGTAACGTGAGCGACCATTGTTTCCCAAAGAGATTGTTTGATTAAAAAAAAGAAGAAGAGGGGAAAGGGAAGGGGGGACATAAAAACTAAAGATGATGGTTTCTGATGTTGCCAATAATGTATGATCATACGAAAGACATATTTGCATTGTATCTTTGTAAGGGATGAAAATTCGAGTCGGGTTCTCACAGCTGGAGTAATAGGTTTAAGAATACATTCAAAAATAAATAATCATGGAGATTCGGCTGACTTTAATATGATTAAATGCATAAGTTTTGTGCAATCTAAACATATGACATGAGTTCGTTGACTATGAGGTTGCTCCTGCTAACCTTGATTAACTAACGGTACGTGTAATAGAGATTATTAGTCCTAGATTGATTTAAAGCCCAAATACAAAGAACACGAGTTTAAGTAACTTGGTTAAGAGCTTAAAATTTGGATTAACCTAATTTTAACTCATCACAGCCAAATTCCCAAAAACATCCAATCATCATCACAAAGTACCTACCAGTATCAATAATTACTAATGTAAACAAGTAAAGCTAATAAACTCAGACTAAAAAAAAGAAAACCCTAATCTTAAGAAACACTAACAAATATCATATTTACGAAAAAAAAGATAAAAGGTTTAGAATTAACCAAACAAGATTAAGGATGATTGAATGAGATGTCCAGATCCTCCTCAAATCTCCAAAACCCCATGCATGCATGGCTCCCCAATCTGACAAAAATAGCAAGGGACAAACACTAGGAAACAAATACGTAAAAACACACAAGTTTTATCAATCAAAACCTAATGAAAACATGGGTAATGGGTCTATATTTATAGGAAACAACTATGGTGGCTTTCGGACTGCCACAGCGTTACTACATCACCAAGATTCTCATAAAAAAAATGGAACTTTTCCAAGTGTGGGTGGCCATTTTCATTATGCTCCAATAATTAACCAAAAATATCATAAAAAAAATATTGCTAAAACATGCAAAAAAGAAGAAGAAAAAAAAAAAGAAAAAGAAAAAACGAGTTAAACAAGAATAAATACCAGAGTAAAAGCATTATAGTTTAGTAGTTTATTCGGGATAGGCTGCAACAATACTTAGTAACCACTTAAAAAATCACTGGTAGTCGCAACTTTATAACTTTATATCTTTAGTAAATTCTTGTTTGCACAAGAAGATTTAAGTAAATACGATTCTCATGAGCAAAGATTTATATACTGACAAATTTACAGAAGCTATAGATGGAATTTTACGGATCTCAAGAAGTAGCATCTTCATACTATATAAATTTTTTTCACTACGACACAATGCACATAAGCACAATACCTGCACTCACTGAATGTAAGGTGAGCAACGATAATTTGTCGTTTACATCTCGCTTGCGTTACATTTATAGTATTGGTGAAAAGTATCCAATAAAAAAAATTACAGATAATTAAGTTTTGTTAAATAAAAAAACAAATAATGTATTTTACTTTTCACTAATATTGTGAATGCAACTCAAGCGATGATATAAAATACGATGATCGTGGTTTAGCTTACTTTCTGCGAGCACAAGCATTGTGCTTACGTGCATTATGTCGCAATGAGAAGTATAACTTTATGGAGGTGCTACTTCTTAGAGATTGTGAACTCTTATTCAAAGCTTTATTGAATATGTCACTTTATAAATCCTCACTCACGAGGCTTGTACAAACTTGTATTTTTGGTGTGGATTGATTTTTCTAAATTGGCTGCTAAGTACATATGCATATATCAATATATGACAAAAAATTTTATACGGGAATAATATTTATCCAAAGAACAAACATTGCAATCTCGGCTATCCATTTCTTTCATCAACTAAAAAAACTCATTTTCATCATTCTTTTTAAAACTAAAATATCTTGTAACCGTTAATCGTTACGCAAAATTAATTATTCCATCGCGACAAGAATTAAATTATCTTTATATAGATATACACTTCTATATACTTTCGATGAACTTTATTTAAAATTTTCGGCCAGAAAAATCGCACGTGATTCGGAAAAATCGCATGTGATTTATTACTTTAAAAACCACATGTCACTTTTGAAAAATAACAAATACAAGTGATTTTTACGAATCACATGTGATTTTTCTGGGCGGAAATAAAAAATAAAAAATCAATTCTCGCCGTGATTATATATTTCTCGTAGCTTGAAGTTGCAAGATATGTTGTTTTTTTGTTTAAAAAAGGTGAATAATGGATGAAAGCTAAACAAAAAGCCATGATTGATAGGTTTGTTCTTTAGATAACTTGGTGATTATTGCGGATCTCACTTCATCAATATATATATGTACTACTAAGTATTTATGCTTTGTCTTTGATGATTTCATAAAAGGAATTTATATTTGTTGAAACTTTTTTTTTTGCACCATGTATTACCAATACTTTTATAAAGATTTTTCTTTTTTGTTACAAGAGCATAATGAAGATAGTCACGAACTCTTTGAAAGAATTATATCTTTTATTAAAAGAGTGGTAGTGATGTGGAGTGTTATAGCAGTTAACCAGCCACCATACCCATCTTAAAAGCCAGATAATTCACAATCGACAAGAAAGTAAAATGATCAACCTTTGTTTCCCAAAAAAAAAACTAAAAAATAAGATAAAAAACTAAAGATGATGGTTACTGAAATCGCAAATAATGTATGATCATACGAAAAACATATATGCATACTATCTTTGTATGCAATCTAAACATATGACATAAATAATCGTGGAGATTCGGCTGATTTTCATATGATTATATCCATAAATTGTATGGAATCAAAACATATGACAGAAGCTCGGGTTGTTGAATATGAGGTTGCACAATCCCTGTTAACCTTGATTAACAGTATGGATGTGTAATATAGATTTTTACTCCTAGATTGATTTAAAAATACAAAAAATTATTAAGTCATGCCATGTTTGAGTTAAAAACACGAGTTAAGAACAAAGAATATGGCTTAAATCAGCTTCAAATAAAAACCTTAACCTAATTTTAACTCATCACAGCCAAAATCATCCAATCATCATCATCACAAGGCAATAATTACTAATCTAAGCAAGTGAAGCTAATAAACTCAGACTAATTAAACCCTAATCTTAAAAATACTAACAAATATCATATTTACGAAAAAGAGATAAAAGGTTAGAATTAACCGAACGAGATTAAGGATGATCGAATGTGACGTCGAGATGCTCCTCAAATCTCAAAAACGCCATGCATGACTGCCCAATCTGACAAAAATAACGAGGCCGGGATAAACCCTTCTAAGAAACAAATACGTAAAAGCACATAACCTTTATTAATCAAAACCTAATGAAAACATACGTAATGGGTCTATATTTATAGGAGAAGTGGGGGTAATTCTTGAAGCGTAAGTTATCTACTTTCCTAATATTCTAATTTGATTAGGAAACGATTCTTAATTAATCCTTAAAAGTTAGAAAATAAAATCCTAACCATATTAAATCAAACCACAAAGGGTATCGCGTAATGCGGCGGCGGGTAGTCGATGACTGTATTTATAGCAGCAAATGTTTTCATTTTAAATTTTTATTATTTAGCATGTCTCAAATACTTTATAAGTATTAGTTATATGTTTTCAAAAGTAAAACGTCTAATTTACTAATAATGTAAATATTTACCACTTTTATTTTTCAAATTTTAAAATTAAATTAGTGGCTATAAGTTTAGTGAGTTTTTTTTATAATTCTATTAAAATATATTATTATTGGAAGAGTTACTATATGGTTTAAATGACACTTAAATTTTCAAATTTTACATTACTTTCAAGTTTTACTTTTATAACATTAATTTCTAGTTTTACTTTTAGAGTAATATTTTTTTTCTTAAATTTTAAAACTTGCTTTTATATAAAGTCTCAAATCCTTTATAATGTAATAAAGATAAAGGAATAATAACATATGTCTAAGTCTTCCGATTATTACTTAGCTATCAATTTCTTTTATAACTATGGTTTTATTATTTAGCCGGCTAATTCATTTGGTTTAAACTCATAATTATATATAGCCAAATCCAATGTTCTAAAAGGCGTGAGGCGTGGCGTGGCGGCATAGCCACGCCTCAAGCATTAAGCCTTTGCGTTTCATAAAGTGACAAAAAATATTTATAGATTTATGTATTTATAATTTTATCATTTTTAAGAAGCAATTTCAATAACTAAAGCCCAATCCCAAATAATCGGGCCCAAATATGAGGCCAAAATAGGAATTAAGTTTTGAAATACGAGGCCAAGAAGAAAATAGCCCAAATACTAGAAATTCAAGCCCAAATCCTTAAATCCCTTAAATTTTTCTAAAAATGGCGCAACGCCTTACCAAAAGGCGCGCCTTTTCACGCCTTTCCGCGCCTTATCTCACGCCTTTTCACACGACGCCTAGACCTCGCACCTTGGTTCATTTCGTGACGCCTTGGCGGCGCCATGACACGCCTTTTAGAACACTGGCCAAATCAAATAAAGTTATTTCTTTTTAGAAAGTTTACATGGTCACCTCATGATTGTTTGCATATAATGACAATACAAGTTAGATCTCCACATTTTATTGATGCAAATGCCTAGTCACAACTCACAAGTACTTTGTCACTCCGAAGTGGTTCCCAGCTATTCTAGTTTTTAATCAATAGGCAACCTATTTATCAAAGAGCAAATTGCAAAAATCGTCTTATTTGGCCAATTTGCATATTTCGTCTTTATGGTTTAAAAATTACAGACGGCTTCTCTGTGGGAAAACCTTTGGTTCATTTTAGTCCTTGCCCGAAGTGAAATTACTTATTTGCCCTCATCTTCTATATATTTCTTTCACTTTTACTATAAATTTCTATATTTTTTTAATTCATTTTCAAGAACTTGGACCATTTCTCATATTAAACGTGTACCATATAAAATATCAAAATTAATTTAAGAACCTAAAACCATTAGCTTTGCGCAAGGACTTCAAATGAATTCAAGGTTTTCCAACCGGGAGATCGCTTGCAATTTCCAAACCATAAGGACGAAACATGCAATCTGGCCAAACCACAAAGAAGATATTTGCAATTTACTCTTTATCAAATCAAATTATACATAACTTATTTATCAAGTGCAAATTACACAAAAAAGTATCACACTTGAGGTCAATTTAAATTTTAAACACTCAATTCTTTTTCTCAATTTAAAGTATCCAAGTTTTTTTTCATGCAATGCAAGGTTTTTTAAAATTTTTAAAAGATGTTATTGATCATTTTTCAGGTTAAATGATTAAATAATGTGATGTATCGTTCTAGTTGAGCATTTAAAATTTATTTCGACTAAAATTATGACGTGCAACTACTTTCGAAAAGTCGAGAAAACACGTGTAGTTGCTTTCGAAAAGTCGAGAAAACCTTACATTGCACCAAAAATAATAACTTTGATACTTTAAGAAAAAAAAAGTCAAGAATCTTTTCGTGCAGTTTGCCCATTTATCAAAGTCACATCGGCAAGCGTATGTTTGTGTGTTAATAGTGGTTAGTAATAACGATGAATCATAATACAAGAAATATCAAACACTTCGTGCAAAGTTATGAAGTGCAAGTTAACGAAACTTCCATATTGTCACAAACGCCTCATTTCTACATAAACTATGAAAACTTTACTTTTTTCGCTTATGCAGCTAGATTATGTTCAATAGGATACATTCAATGTGCAAGCTCGCAATAAGTATTTTCAATAGGGAAATTCAATACGTACATTCAGTAGGTAAGGTTTCATTGAGGTATGAGTTCAATACAATATACTAAAACAATGGGTACAGATCCAAAATACCAAACAATTGTGGATGAGGTATTGGGCACTAAGCCTCCATCCACAAACAATAACAATACAATAGCTATTCATCTTGACCGTTTGCAAGCTCAACTTTTTCTACAATAATTTATGAAAATCGTTATAATCAATGTTATAAATAGCGCGAGGCGTGACGTGACGGCACGATCAGGTCTCATGCCTTGGCGGCTAAGGCGAAGTTTTTGCGTTTATAAAGCGTGACATAAGGCGGCACAAAATATAAAAATATTTATGTATTTATATCAATTTTCATATATATCGAGTTTATAAAAAGACATGGCAGAAGGCGGTGTGGTGGCATGACCAAGCCTCACGCCTTTGTAAGGCCTTTTGCATTTATAAGGATATAAATGGAGGTTTTTTACTTCATTCCTTGACTCCACTCTCATCATTTATCTTACCTTCTACCCTCCAACCCTAGTAATATGGATATGAATAGTGTTCAACATGCTCTCCGCAATTCAAGACGAATATAGACAAGTGCAATATGATCTTAAAAGGAGCTTGAGAGCAAGAAATTTCATCTATGCAAGAACTGATGAGGATCTTGTCAAAAGGCAAAGAAAATGCACTCTCAAGCTCCTTGAATGGCAGAGTACACTTGTGCAATTTCGTCTTGAATGGCAGAGCCTATTGAACATTGCATTCATATCCATATCACTAGGGTTGGGGGGTAGAAGATAAGATAAAGGATGAGAGTGGAGTGAAGGAATGAAGTAAAAAACCTCCATTTATAGCCTAAGAAAAGAGTCTACCCCTGCGAGTACGCCGGACCTACTATACTCAAAAAAGGTTGTTTGTTTGAACAAACTCAGTGACTGTATGACAAATTGCTGCTTATAGTTGTGGACTTTATGAACCTGTACACCAGCTTACGTAGCTACAACAACCCCGTGTCATGCAGAATCCATTCCTTGAGCCTATTTGCTTTATAGATGACATAATAAACACTTTCATCAGACAAAAAAATACAACTTATGTATTACACTAAATTTACAGTAACATGGTGATATCATAGAAAAATACAGTATGGTATTGAGAGGTCTTTTAGTCTATATCGATATGTAATCCCAACCATAACATATCAGTATGTTGAAATAGAGAAAAAAAAACCATGTTTGTAACAAGGAAATGACATGGCTGTGATTTAATCAATTTCATCATTCACAGAGATATAGTTTTAACTTTATCGCAAAACAGTCAAAACTCTAAAAGCTAATCTTGGTTTTTTGCTTTCAATGCATTATGCATAAAGGTGGTTTCTTTCAATTTTTGTTTACAAAATGCAAATTTTATTACTCGCAAAATAATAAAGTTTATTACAAACAAAATGCAAATTTTGATTTACAGAAAGGTGGTTCTGTTTTAAGATGTAATCAATTTTGACTGCAGCATCTCAGTCAAAAATAATACCAACAATATATAATCTTTTAGAGGAACCATCAGAAACCAAATATTTATCCCCACCAGCTAATCAAAGCTGTATGGTCCGCATCAAGGTTTGCTCTCTTATTAAGAGATACCATCATCTGGATCCTCATCCATAACTATAGTATTATAAATTAACTTTACAAAAAACCAACTTTGAAATATTCATCATTAAAAATACAAAAGGAGCTCAGAAATAATATATGGGTTGGAGAAAGTTTATCAATCACAATGAATCAGAGTGGTGCATGACTTTCCTAGGTTCTCATCACTGCCCTTTTTTATAACAGAAAAGACATTTAAAACAAGTGCATAAAAATACAATAAAAAGTTTATAAATTAAAACCAGAAATAAATAATAGCAAGCTTTAGACCATAGTAGCAAACTGTGTCGAAAACTTGTTATCAGCAGCGAGATATATACAACACAAATAAAGACAAGGCGACTATACCATACTGTTCATGAGTACTGCAGTCATCACGCTACTGCATCCATTCATATCATGCGAGATTACATCATCAGCAGCGACCTAAAGACATAACAATCATCTATTTTAAGTTAAATTTTAAATAAAATTCGTTAAAGATCCAAAGTAATGTTTGCATAATGCATCCTAGATGTGTATAACACAAAGTTGTTGAATTAAAATCCACAGAGAGTTGCAAAGAGTACAAGAACAATCAAGTGTCGGAAAAGCAACCATACAAAGGAAATAAATACATTTAGTGATTTGACTGCCTACACTGATTTACTCAACTTCATAAAAAATTGCATTCATGACCTTAAAAGGGGGAATCACGAAATGCACATGTCCCCCTCCTAGTGCCAACACGTGCCACATAAATTCTTTATAACCCAACAACATCTCAAGAGTGGGTCCCACACCTGCGAAAACTTATCTTTTTTATTGCCGACAGGCATTGCGTGATGTGGGACCAAGCGAAATGGTGGGGTAACAATAGATGTAGGTTGAAGGAACAATGACCATAAAGCTCATAGTTCCTTAACTTCAAACTAATTTCAGAAGATTAATAAACAATATTTAATCTGATTAACAAGTTCAAACCCATTGTTCTATGCCCCTGTCTGAACCAAACGGAGATCAATCCCAAACATTCAGTTATTCGAGGGCAATTTCAAACACTTAAACAAACATGCAAACAACACATAAACAATATTAATTGCATCAACATATAATATTTTTTAGCATTTTGTCACCTTAAACGAACATGAGTAACATTTTTCGGAATAAATGAAAAAGAAAAATGTGTCCGCTACTTATTCATGGATGTTTGATAGAAAAACAAACACCCGTTGAACAAATCGCGGATGTTTTAAATACAAATTAAAAAGATATCAATGAAGATAAAGCTTTTGAGTACAAATAACAAGTTAGATATCAGCCTCTTAACTAAGCTCGATATGAAATCCTAAAGAACATTCATACGGCTACTCTTTGAGGCATTTATTTGAGTTAACAGAACAATAGAAGTAACGGCAAAAGTTTTTAATATGAAATTGTTATAGAAAATAGAAATTTGGTAATTTTCGCTAAATAAAATATACGTTCATATGTTTAGTGCAGCATAAAAATGAATGTTCCAGCGATTCAATTACAAAAATATGTCAGATGTGCAAGCATACGAATAAAAGAGGTTATATCATTAGTAATGTTACTTAAACATTTGTTGATTTCGTCATCTTCCGACACAAAGTTGGCACAAGTATGAGCCTATTTGCTTTATAGATGACATAGACGTAATAATCTAACCAATCACACAAAAAAAATACAAGACAAACTATAAGTATGAAATTTTAGTCTATAACAACATGTAATCCCAGCCATACAGACTCGCTAAGCTAATATAGCAAATAAACTATGTCCTTTAGCAAGAGAAATGACATGGCTGAGACTTATCTCTTTCGTCACCTTCAGACACAAATTTGGTACTAAGACACCAAAGTTGCTGTGTTGGTGACACTTATAGAACTCAATTCACCAATAAGTTGAATCTTTCAAACTCACATGCATGTAACTTTGAAGCTTATGAAAGTAAACAAGAAATGAAGTCAAGTTATACCACCCATAAGTTCCAAAAGGATGAGCTTATCAGCTTATCCCATAAAAAAAAAAAAAAAAACTAATCCAAACGCCCTATCAGCTCAGTTTCATTCCTATCACTTCTAATTGAGGTTTGTATTGGCTTATTATAATTTTAAAAGTCCAGCAAAGCTGACTTATTTGGACTCGCAAAGCTTATCGCTTTTGAATTTATGACCGTAAAAAAGCCACAAGCTTAAGTTAATAAGCTTTGGAGCCTCAAACAAATCAGCAAATTTCTGATAAAAATATTCGAAGAGAAACACCCTCTAGCATAACTTGTAAATATATAGTGTGTGTTTATAATGGTAAACCCTTTCACATAATGGTAACACTATGTTTATACTAAACATCAAACAGTTAAAACAATAATAGTAACATCTAGTGTAGTAAAATATCCAACAGATCTACTATATTAACATCATTATGCTATGATCATATTATACTAAAATGAATAATAACAACAAAAAAACTGAAGGAACGTAGAATTATACCAACAAGATCCTCAGTTAGAGCACTTATATCGTCACTTTACAGCGACATTCAAATCCAATGTGTTCATACCATGGGGTAACAACCTCAATAAATTAACAAATAGATAATTCATAGTCAGTATCATATGACGCAAACTATAACACAACTAGTGGAAAACAGGCTGGACATAAATATTGCACAGTTTCATTAAAAGTATGATGACATAACAAGATGCACCATAAGCTAGTGGCAATAAAAACATGATCTTATCGGCTTAGCCCATAAAAATCAACCTACACCAAACACCCTTTAAAATACTTTAGAAATCAATCCCAGCATTCCTATATTTAGGGTGTTTGAATTAGCTTATCGGGTTATCAGCTAACTGAGATTCAGAAAATCTAATAAGCTCATTCCTGTGAGCCCCTAAGCTATTAACCTTAGAGCTTATGGATATTAAGAAGCCTTAAATTCTAGTTAATAAGCTCAGAAACACCAAAAGAAATGAGTTTATCATATTAGCCCTTTAATTAATCTACTCCAAACTCTCTTATTTGGTATGTTTATATTAGCTTATGTGCTTATCAGACTACTGAAAACTGAAAAAGACAATACAGCACACGTGTATGTGCACATTAAGCTTATCACCTTAGATCTTATGGCTGTAAACAAGCCATAAGCTCAAGTAAATAAGCTTAAGAGCCCCAAACAAGTGAGCTCATCAACTTATCTAATATCAAAAACTAACTCAAATACTCTCGTATATCAGCTGACTTTCAATCCAAAAAACTTTTACTTGGGGTGTTTGTATATCTGCCAAATTGAAAAAATTCTAATTAGGCTTATTAAAAAAAATTTGAAAAAGCCAATAAGCTGCCAAATTGGACATACAAGCTTATCCTTGTATTTATGGAATTAAATAGGCCATAAAATCAAGTAAATAAGCTTGTAAGTCCCAAACAAGAGAGCTAGTCAGCTTATCCAGTTTAATAACCTAATCCAAACACCTTCTTACATAACTTAACTTTTTTTTAAATAATCAGTTTGTAACTTGTAATTAATAAACATCAAACAGTTAACGAATAATGTAGTAACATAACCAAAAAATCAACATCATTATGCCAAACGGAAGGGGATTATCGGCTTATTAAGATTTGAAAAGCCAATAACCTCGTCACTCTGAAGTTCTAAGCTTTTCACCTTAAAGCTTACAGCCAAAAATAAGCCATAAACTCAAGTTAAAAAGCTTAAAAGTCCTAATCAGGTTTAACAAGCTAATCCAAACACCCTCTTAATAAACATTCTTAAGATAAATCATACAAAAAAGAATAATAAGATTATACCAATAAGATGCTCAGTTATAGCAACTCTCATCTTTAAGTTGCACCCTCATTAGCAACCTGAAAGAAATAAACAATTTCATATAACTAACACATATTACATATTTAAACAAATGACAGCTTATTTGTGAGCTTATGTGATTTTGGCTAAGCTTATTTTAAGATTTTTGAGCTTAAAATAAACTTGTATAACTGTCAAAATAAGACGGAAAAATATAACTTATTTGTGAGCTTATGGAGCAAATGGTTTCTATATAACACTACTGTTGTATTATCTGAATCGCTGTTACTAGGGTTTTGTGTGAGGGTTTATGTGCTTGTGTTAGGTATTTATAGTGAAATGAAGGTCAAGACCTAAAAATGAATCAACGGTTGAGATTCAAAGTTAAAACGGCAAGTACTAACGAGTCTCTGCTATTAGCACAGGCCCATTTCAGGTTTACCATTTTCATTTTCTACAAAAATGTATTACAGTATTAAAGTTAAGGTTTCTCTGTGTTCAAAAATAAATAAAAAAAAAATACAGTAAACAGTTAAGGTTTTTAAAAAATAGCGGAGTAAATTTTCAAAACATACCATGATACAAAAAATAGTACTAACCCAAATTTAAATTTAAATCTAAATCCAAATCTTTATCCTCAACCCATTTATAAACTAAACGGGTCCTAATATTTTTAATTACTTAATATCATAAGGCCAATGTTAATGATGACCGTAAAAATTGTGATCCCTCTCTGCCACATCAGCGACACATCACCCAATCACAATTTGCTAATAGTAATCACAATAGCGACCGTAACTTTTTTTTTAGTCCAAAGACTTCCTAACATTAGAACAAAATATTGTATCAAAAAATTCACGTAAAAAAACAACATCCCAAAATCAATCCAATCACATATTCACATATTAATTTGTCAAATAAAAATTAGGCCCATTGTGAGCAGTTAACCACTTACAATTTCTTAAACTTGGGCCCAACTTGTAAATAGATAACACACTTTCACCCTAATTATTTGATCACACTAATCCTAATCTCTTAAAACCAAACGTAGCCACACAAACTAACATAATCTAAAAATTTCAGCCACCACACCAGCACCAACACTAAACCTTTTTGTTTCTTAGCAAAGACTAAAGAGATACGACGCTTCTTCAAGACCTTGTAACAAGGTCTCGAGGTAGGTATGTTTCCATGTAAAAGTTCAAGATCAGTGATGGGTTTATCTTTTCTTTCTTTCAAAATGTTTAAAGATCAATCTAAAATATAAAAAAACCTGATATCTTTGATATTTTTCATTTTATGTTTGATTCATTTTTTGTTAGGATAGAACAAAGGTGTTGTTGTAAACTAAGTCCAACGTTCAAAAATCTTGGGAGGTGTGCACATTTACTCGGTTGGCTGACAAACCGAATAAATGAAAAAATTGGATGTTTGATCGGCTGGGTTCGGTTGGCCTAGCGGATACAGCACGGTCAACTACTCGGTTGGGGAGCAACCAACCAAACAACCAACCTCCCATTAGCATTAGCCTAACGTCTAACAGCTGGTTGCTTTATCAATAAAAATGATATGTTATAACTTCATTATTGCATAGTAGGATTTTTATGGTATTTATTATTTTATGCTAGAGGTTAGAAGTTACAAAAAGAATGTTTCAAATCATAAAGGTAGTTGGGTATATAGTGGTAAATATGTGAATACATGTTAAAAAGTAGCACTAACTGTAAGCAGTAGCAATTTAAAAAAAAAATGTTTGGTAATATACTTGTAGGTGTAATCATAATATGTAAATCAATTCATAAATGTTCAAAGTTTCTAAGAACATCTACAATGGATCAAGCTTTTAAGACTTCATGTATTTAATGCATACATTTAATGACCAAAAGTATGGAGGAATGACTTGAGCTTTATCAAGTCATTGTAGAAAAGTTTTTCAAAAAGCTTTGGTTGAACCATTGTAGATGCTCTAAATGGTACTTCATAAAGAGTTGAAAAATGAGACTTTCAAAAGAATAGATAAGACTACTTTGTATTTGCCAAACAAGCATTAAAGGTTATAACGCTCAACATTCACCGTTCACCGCTCCTAAATGATCTTAAATGCTCCACGCCAAACACACCCTATATTTAAAACATTTTTAAACTTGAAACCAACTTTAGAATATGTAGTTTAGGTTAAGTGGTTTTTTAGAGGTTCTAGTAAATATGTAAGACTGCAAAGTTACGACCATCTTTATCTTTACTACTTTATAATGCATTTAGGACATTTTCCTAGATGATAAAACATAAAATTCAGATTCAACAAATTAATTATAATGTAAAGAAGTGTCTTTTGCTAGGAAATCAATACATACACATGAATAGAAGCTATATTACATCAAAAATTAACAACCCATTTAATTGATTTGTAACATCCATTTAATCTAATCATTATCACTATTTAATCAATCTTTATCACTGTGTTTAAAATAATAAATAAATAAATAAACGTCTAAGCCCTTAACTGCTTTTTAATGCATACATTATAATAATAATTCATATATAAAGCCCTTAACTGCTTTCAATTAAGTCTATAATTGAATCAAGGGATGCAATCTATGATGAGAATAGATTCTCATCAGTACCTAGACCAAGTCTTAGGATTCCTAATGGAACTCATGACATTGGTGTATCAGAGGTCCCTGATGAAGTGCCATCAGAGGTCCCTGATGAGGTTGTGATTCAACAACCTGAACCTGAGCTTAGAAAGAGTAAAAAAGTCAGGACTCCAAAGTCATTTGGACATGAGTTTCAATTATATTTAATTGAATGAACAACGGATGAGATCTCTAACCAATACTCATATTGCTTCATTGTTGAGGATGATCCCAAGACATTTGAAGAAGCAATGAAGTCCCAGGATATTACTTTCTGAAAAGAAGCAATCAATGATGAGATGGATTCCATCATGGGCAACAACACTTGGGTGTTGGTTGATCTACCACCCGGTTGCAAACCTCTGGGTTGCAAATGGATTTTCAAAAGTAAAATGAAGGTAGATGGAAATATTGAAAAGTTCAAGGCTAGACTAGTCATTCAGGGCTTTAAACAAATACTGTTGATTGCTTTTGCATCAATTCACAATCTGATTATTCATCATATGGATGTGAAAACAACTTTTTTGAATGGTATTATAACCAACCTCAGGGCTTTATCATGCTTGGCAATGAAAACAAAATGTGTAAACAGATTAAGGTGGTGTTTGAATACAACTTAATTAACTTAATATGAAAAACTTAATTTATTAAGTCATGTAAAATGTTGTTTGTTCTCCACTTAATTAAAAGAAATGACTTAAAATAATAAGTGATAAAAGTGAGGGTCTCCACATTAAGTCATCTTTTAATTAACACGACTTAATGAAAAAATTAAACAAACAAGCCCTAAGTCTTTGTATGAACTAAAGCAGGCACCTAAACAATGACATCAAAAATTTGATGAAATGGTTTTGTCAAATGGTTATCTTCTTAACCAAGCTTACAAATGTGTGTACAACAAATTTGATGAATCTGGTAAAGGAGTCATCATTTGTCTATATACCGATGACATGTTGATCTTTGCCACTGACCAAAATCAGGTTAACTTAACAAAAGAATTTTTTTCATCAACATTCTCCATGAAGGACATGGGAGAGGCTGATGTTATCCTTAGTATAATGATTAAACATGAAAGTAAAAGAATTTTTATTTCTCAGTCTCTTTATACTGAGAAGGTGTTGAGGAAATTCAATTACTTTGATTGTACTCCAGTGAGTACACATATGGATACTTGTGAGAAGCTTATGCCTAATAATGGCAAGGTTGTATCTCAACTTGAGTATTTTAGTGTAATTGGCTGCCTGATGTATGTCATGACTTGTACAAGACCTAATATTGCAATAGGTAAATGGAGTAGGTATACTAGCAATCCTAGTGCTCATCACTGGCAAGCAGTTCAGAAGGTACTGAAGTATCTGAAGAGAACTATGGATTATAGTCTCTCATATACTGGTTATCCTTTAGTGTTAGAAGGATACACAGATGCAAGTTGGATCAGTAACACTGAAGATAATCTGTCTACCAGTGGCTGGGTATTCCTACTTGGTGGAGGTGCAATTTCTTGGGCATCTAAGAAGCAAACTTGCATCACTAGTTCAACAATGGAATCTGAATAGCAACTGCTAGTAAAGAAGTTGAATGGTTGAAAAACTTGCTTCTTGAGATTCCATTGTAGCCTAAAGCTATAGCACATATTTTTATCCGTTGTGATAGTGCAACTACATTGGCAAAGGCTTATAGCCAGATGTACAATGGGAAGTCTAGACACTTAGGTGTCAGACATAGCATGATTCGTGAGCTTATCATGAATGGGGTGGTATCTATAGAGTTTGTTAGATCTCAACAAAATTTAGCTGATCACTTGACGAAGAGTTTGGCTAGAGACTTGGTTATAAAGTCTGCTAAAGGGATGGGTTTAAGTCCAACTTAGTCACTGAATGCTAAGACACCCAACTCCTTCTCGAAGAAACTTGGGGCCGAGTTCAATGTGAAAAGTCGAACATTCGATGGTGGAGCTTTTTATTTTACATCCCAAAGTTGTGCTCAAAACCTGCTGAAAAAGAGGATGAAGTATTTACTTTTTAATGGTTAATTTCTTTGAAATAGTGCTTGGCAGGAGCATGAATAAAGAGGAACCACCTATGTGAATGTTGAAGTTTTGCCGCTTCAGGAGCTTTGGGCTTTTGGTTCTTACAATATTTATAAATTGGATATGGACACATGGCTTGTATAATGTTAGGAGCGTTTAAGTGTTTCAAAACTTTTGTGCATTTTATCTTCAGGTATTCAAATGGGTTGAAGGGTTCAATTCTTAGAACACCCTGATTCTCGAATATTTGAACGTGTAATGTACTAAGATGGAAATTCAATCCTGGGGATATTTTCTTTTATGGACATGTTTTGTTTAATGTTTAATTTTCATGCAAAGGAAGTGAACTAAACTTGGGGAGGATTATTGGAAAATTTAGTGCACTTATGGGATTAGTTCACACCTGGTAATGAGCCAGGAGATACGATGTGTACACCCATAAGGTCCCTGAACACCCTGACTCTATAGTGGTAAGGTTCAACATGTTAGTTCTGTTGGCAGAGTTAATACTACTAGTACTAACATTAGCACTAGCAGTATTAGTAATGTTGGCAGAGTTAATACTGCTAGTGCTAATGTTAGTACTGTTAGGCAGAGTTAATACTGCTAGTACTAATGTTAGTAATGTTAGGCAGAGTTACTACTGCTAGTGCTGCTGGAATTAACTTATAATAGGCTTTGACCTATTTAAGTGTCAGTTATAACTGCTTAATGACCACATTTAGTTGGTCGTGTAACCACTATTAGTTATAATGAGGATAATTATGAGGCGCTTAATGAGCCAATTAATCCTCATAATTCCATTTGGCTAGGTATGAATATTTTCCATATAAATGTGAAATCACATCTGCATGAATGATATACAGAAAACATAAACATTTTGATGCAAAAGGGGTCTTGATTTGTGCCTAAATCATTAACATACATTTGGTCTTATCACAAGTAGATATTCTTGATACCCAGTCTTTGGTTCGAATAATTTACATTGGAAAGTGATTACACGATTTCAAGTGATATCTGATAGCCATTCATTGATAATTAGTTAGGCTATTGATTATCTTCACCCTGCTCTGGGCACATAACCACCAACATGACCAACATAGAAGAAATTTTCTACACATAAGTGTGCATCGACTTTTGGTAATTAAAAGCTTTAAAGCCTAATAAAATAAATAATAATAATGTTTATGTATTAGATGTTAAACATGATTAATAATGGTTTGGGGATGATGTGTTGTTCGGTTTCCCGTGTTGAACGATGAAGACTCAAAGATGTGATTGAGCATCACGAGCTTGGGTAACACTCACAACAAACCATGTAGTGTGTGTTTACTGCGTGAAACAATATGAATGTGTATATATAATTTGGAGATATGAGTCTTTAGTTCTCCTCAAAGGTGAGGGAGTGCCTACTATTTATAGAGAGACTTTAGAGTTTAAGGATAAACGTGTGAGGATAATCAAACAACTGTAAAACATGACACGTGTTGATCATCCGGCACCCATACAAGAATATAAGTGGCAACTTCTTTTTGGCTCGTGCCTGACCCCCTATTGTTGTTGGTGGGTCTTTCATTGTCATATGTCAGATGATACATCTTGGATGCTAGTGACAGTTGGAAGACATTTGTCATGCGCATGGCCGTTACATGGCCTGGGAGGTCTTCATCGACAGGATGAAGCCTGAGAATGTGACCGGGCCTATCAAATGTTGATAATAGGCTTACTAAATGTTTGTAATAAGCTTGACTTTGACATATAATTAATGAACTTGTATCATTTATATTGATACACTTTCAAATAATAAAGGTGTAAAGACAATTAGCTACGTACTAAGACCATGAGGTACCATGGCTTGATGTTGCGTCAAATCCCATGTGGGCAAGCAATTGGCGCAGCCACCTCCAAGTGATGACACCCCAACCTTCAAAAATCTTGTCCAACGCCGCTAAATTGGCGTATGTGAAAAGAGGAAAAGGCCAAAAAAGAAAAACTAAACCTTTGGGCAATGGCTAGTTTTTAGAAAATTTATCTAATTGGTTTAAATTTTTTTAAGTGTTGTCTAATGCAAAGAAGCTTTTTTTTTCCGGTGGTGTTTTAGTCATAAAGTATGAAGAGGAAGAAGAAGATAAAATGGAGATTTGTGAAAGTGGGTGAGATGGTAGGGAGTGGAAGGTACAAATAGTCTCATACTATCACGTGGATATCATGTGGCTCGTATAACATGCATCTTGTACAGTAATACTTTAAGGTGCCGTTTGTTTACCTACCAGGTTTAACTTTATGATTTGCTTTAGGATTTACTCTAAATATTTGGGTTAGAGACTATGTGGTGGCCTACATGAGTAATAAAAAAACAAAATACAAAAAGTGACTATATTTGTTAATATTTAAAGAAAACAAATGGTTAAAAACACTCCACGTCAAACAAGTTACATAAAAAGACAATTCTTTTTCTCATCCCCACCTTTTAGTCGACTTTTTGAGATGCCCGGATATTTGGTTTCTTGTGGGCCCAGCCAACCTCATCCCCCAACTCCAAACATATATTAAGAAGCCAAATCCAAATATTTATCTTGAACACCATTAACCAAACGCCTCCTAATGCTTTAATGCTACTAGCTTTTTTGATTGGTAAATAGTACTAAATAGGTATCGGATAAATTTAATTTTGACTAAAATCATATTTATATTTTACGATTTTGTTTTTTCTTTTTGTATGTTTTTATAAGTTTTGCGTTGTATTTTATTTGAATGAATAAAATCTTAGTTTGTTTAAAAAAATAGAAAAGAAAATAAATTTGTGGGTGGGTAGAGCTTAAATGGCATGTTATGAGTGAATGAGTGTTTTGATATGTGAGTGTTAAAAGTGAAAATGCTGAAGTGTCGCTGAAATGACACTGAAAAATTGGAAATGGCATATTACGAAACCCCATGCTCTAAGGTGTATTTGTACTAATAGGCCATGTGTCGTGGAGTTATGGTTTTTGTAAACCATGACATTTATTTTTATTTTGAAGAGATCGAAAATTAAGTTTTCTGAAGAAAAACAAAATATGGGCATGTGTAGATGTGTAATGGTCCATAAAAAATTACAAATCCTTCTACGAATGGTAAAACACAAAAGCTTGTAGACCTTTACATACTTCTCGACTTATTTTGAAACGCGCCCAAAGATTTTACTTTGATTAAAGACTTTTACCAAAGACAATAGAATTGTTTCTTGTAACTTTATAACTAAGGAAACCCGAAACAGAATACGTATATTACGTTGTTCTCCTTTATCCATAAACATGCAAGCATGATGATACCAACACCATGACTCACACTTGTCACCTATGAATACATACACCTCACATAAAACATGCCACGTGCCTCTTCACCATCAACTCGATCAACAAACTAAATACTATTTCAAGCCAATCTCATCATCTCCCACAATCCAACATATAAACAACATCATTCAACCTTAGCAACATCATATCACAACCTAAAAAAACATGGATACTCAACATGAAACACACATAACACACCAAAAACATCCACACCAACAATACCAAATGACTACCAAAACAATGTTAATCTCAACCATAGTAGCTATCACAATAGGAGGACCACTCTTAGCCATAATGGGGTTCATTTTCTTAGCTACCATGACTTTGTTTGTAGTCACTTCACCACTTTTGATCATATTTAGTCCACTTATCGCGGGTGCGGTTTTCGTGCTAGGTGCGGCTTTATTCGGGTTTGCTATGGCAGGTATGATGGCTATCGCTGGTTTGGCTGCTTTAGGTTTTGTTTTGAAGACGGTTAGAGGCGAACAAGTTGGGTTGAGTTTGCAAAGTGGTATGGGGAAGTTGTTGGAGTATGGTGAAAATGTTAAGGAGAATGTTAAAGATACTGGAAAAGAATGGGCTAGTAATTTGAAAGAGACAGTCCAAAACTCGACTGAGGATAAAACTGATAAAACGGCTAGTAGAGCATAGATATGATGCGATGGTTGATATATGCATGGTTGTGTACTTTTTGAATGAATAATTTGTACTTTTGTTGTGTGATAATAAAGGTTGTTAACGTAAAGTTAACTGTGCATGTGTATATTTGTTTATATTGTACATTTCTACATGTGTTTCGATAGTAGTTGTTAGTTGTTACTTCAGACAATTGCATGTGGTAGTTTAACAAATATGCCACTTGGACCACCTTTTCAAATGGACGAGGAAAAAGCTTTGTTTTTTCGAGCAATGATACATCCATATAAAAGTATTCGCAAAAACAATCCACTCGCTGAGGTGTCAGCGGTGATTGGTTTTTGTGGGACGTGGATCCTAAAAAAATCAATCACTTGCCGACAACTCAGCAGCAAGTGTATTATTTTTGCGGATATTTTTATGTAACTAGCAAATTTCTTGTTTTTTACTTTCTTTAATTTGATTAGGGATGAGAAGATGATCAAGACAGTTCTGGTCGCTAATGGAATAAAGTCAAACATACATTGTAGAGTAAATTGCAAAAACATCCCTATACTTCAACCAAATTGCATGTTCTTAATTACTTCTTACAATTTCATAAGTTCGACCAAATCACAGCTCTAGCGCTTTTAGACTGCCCGTAATGCATGGTCTGTGGCCTTCGGTCGACAGCCGTAATAGAGAAAGTTGATGTCATTGGGTCTTATTACATTAAGTTGATCATAAGGTTGCCATAGAGAAAAGACGATGTGTTGTTGTAGATAGAAATCTATAGAGAGAGCCAATGTGCTCTAGTAGATAGAAAGTTTGATGCGGTAGTAGTGTCCTCGATCTTCAATAGGTTGCATTACGGGGAGAAAGTTGATGTTATCGAGTCTTATTACACTAAGTTGATTATAAAGTTGTTGTAGCTAGAGAAAACTAATGTGTTGTTAGAGAAATTTGATGTGATAGTGGTGTCATCGATGTTGAAGGTGGCATTACGGGTAACCTTAAAATCGAGATATTATTTATTATGAATCGTTTTTATCTTTGTAATATCGGAATTGTAAGATCGGATCAAAATCTGAAGATCTTTAAATGCCTTATACGTCTAGTAATACTAATACGTATCTAAAATTGACAGTATAACACATTTATAAAGAAATAAAAGCTCAAAAAGTTACAACATAAGAAAAACGAAACTCATATAGATTTAAAATATCTAATGTATACTAATGTACCTATAGAACAATGGAAGGGATGTAGCGACTTGGTAGCGCTTTGTTTTGGGTACAAAATGTCACGGGTTCAAATCGCATCATCCCTACTATTCACTCGCTCCTTTAAGCGATGGCGAGGATTTTTAGATCAATTCACATTGGACATATCGTGGAGATTCTTTCATTCTTTTGATACTTTCATTCTTTTGATACTATTGTATGCATACAAGATGTATTGGGGCCCTAACGATGATTCAGGACAATAAAATTTTTTAGTCTAAAATCAATTTATTCTACGATGATTTTTCAGTCGGTATATATATAGTACACTTGTATGACACTTAACGGTTACTAATGCTTTGTTTTATTGTTTTACTATAACAAAATAATTTGTTTTATTTTTGATTTGGAGCTTATAAATACTTGCTATGCCTATTAAATTTATATAAACTCTTTAAGTTTAAAAAATAAATAAATAAAAAATAATAAAAAAAATAAAAAAATGAGCTTTTAAAACATAAGTCACGACCACGTAAAATTGTAAGCTAAAAACTTAGCTTCAAAAAAACACCCCTAACAAAAATTGAGCAAGAATGAAACAAAAAGTAACTCAAAAATATGTTGTTACAAGTACATATCAATGCAAGTACGTATCAAATTATCAATGCAAGTAACTTGCTAATAACAATAACTGTTGATCCCACATCGAAGGGTGGGTGCATATGAGAGGATAGGTGGTGCGGGAAGGCGGGGGCTGGAATACTCACTTACGGGCGGGGTCTATGGATGATCAAAAAGGTTCATGGCCTAGGTTGGTGACTTCCATTGCACGTAGGAAGGGTGCCCGCCTAAGGTCGGCCCAAATGAACGAGCCTACGTCATAATTTGTGGCAGCAGGGGTCTGCGTTCGCGCGGCCCCTAACCAATTTTCTAGTTAAATGCTTCAAACTAATGTTTTAGAGTCTGGTTTTATAAATCGACTTGACTGAGTTATCGGTTTAGGTTTAGTTTTTGGGTGAAAACGAATATAAGTTTTTTGTAAGAAGAGTTTTGTCCAATTAATTATGAATAAAATAAAAACACCAAATGTTGTGGACACGTCATAATTTAGTATTTTCTTAGCCAGTTTAACCGGTAGCAGGTAAAAAAGTGGCCATATTAGCACAAAACATAAAAGTACACGTATCATACCAGAACGAAAAAAAGTACACATACCATATCGGTACATTTCAGAAAGTATGTGGCTATTTAATAGCTAAAGGGAGGTGATTTGCACACTCCCAAAAATGATTGAGACACTCACATTTTGAGTGTTTGGACATTTATACCCCCACATTATTTTTAGTTATGTTTATCCTGTAAGGGTATAAATGTCCAAACACTCAAAATATGAGTGTCCCAATCACTTTGAGAGTGCAAATCACCTCCCAACCCTATCTACATTTGTCCAATAGAAAACAGGTCCAATGTTAGAGCACAAGGTATGGCTACTAATAACACACCAAAGGAAGAAAATAAATACCAATGGCATGCCATTGCCATACCACTCCAACATGCCAAATGCATTTGAGTTATTAGAGTGGCTTACGCTAATGGAAAATTTTGTGTTATTTATTTATTTATTTATTTTTTGTATTGTGATTGAGTGTGTATTTTTAGTGGGATATTTTGTGTGACCCAATAACATGTTACTGACGTGTTATGAGGGAGGGTGTTTTAGTTATTCGTGTGTTATTGAAAGATGTATGATATGGCGTTGATGTGACATACCAATAACGTGTTATTGGTAGCTTGCATACATTGTGCTCTTACTTGATAAATTGGGTCCCTCAGCTCCACAACGTACAATGTTTAACCGGTCCCAATTTATATTTTTGTGTTTATATTTTGAGTTGCCTTAAGATACATGATTACTTTCATATTTTAACGGATCAAAATAGGTTTAAGTGGATGGTTTGTGTGAATTTTTTTTTTTTTTTGATGTATCACACCTCTTTTCTTAAACTATATACAATTTGAAAGTGGGCAAGTAAATTAGAACAACTACAAATGACTTTTTGGTATCTTTATTATGAAGGGAGAATGGGCCCACTTTGTAACAATATATATATAAATTCGTTAAAATATATTCAAACTATATAGTAATAGTAATACTAATAATTTGTAACCTGCAAGTTTGTTTAAAACACAAAAAACATGTTTTGAGTTTGACCAAACAATCTCAAAGCCCAAATCACATGCTTTTCAAGATTTAACCTCAAATTTAACAACCTTAAATACTTTCTTAGAAATCAAAAAGTCGAAAAAAAAAAAACATGATCAGAGGAGACAGTTTGGAACATGAAGAGGAGGAAACTCCAATGTTGCAGCTGCTATCTCCTTTTAAACACACTGGTTTGATCTTTATATTTTTTTTTGTCTTATATATGTTTTTCTTTTCGTATATATATTGTTTGTACCCGCGCGTTGCGGCGGCATATACCATATAATTAAACCTTTTAGCAAACAATGTCTTTCGATTACACGTTTCCTATATAATAAATTTATGGATGTCGATAAATATAATTTAGGATGTAATAGCTTTAATCATAACAAACCATTTCATATACTAATAGTAGGATAACCACGCGATGTTGCGACAATATAAATGCGGTAGTCCTTAATGTTATGGGTGTAAAAGATAATAGTGGTTAACACTGGTTTGTAGTCACAAGTAGGTAGGAGATGGTATGATATGCTTCATTAAATTTATACGATAAATATCTACACATCACTAAGTGTGATGGAGATTTGCTTGGTTTACATTATTTTGTTTGTTTATTGTGTCAAGTAGTTTGTTTGGTTTGTACAATGTGTTATATTAATTGTATTTTTCATTAATTGTAGGTGTTGACTTGTGAATAGAGTATGTGTTTCTGCATCAATTAATTGTAATTGTGCACATTGCATTAATAGTTGTATTCTTTAATTAAATTAATTTTTTATTTTTTATTTTTGAAAAGGGACTTATAATAATAACAAGTGTGTAAGCTTAAAATTTTTAAGACTTTTACAAATAAAAGTCTCAAATACATTATAAAGTAGTATAGATAGATATAATAGTTGATGATCATGAGCACTTGCCTGCTCCTAAATTTAAAAAAGAGCTGAAAAAATGAGCTTAAAAAAAGCTTACAGTCACAATCACGTAAAATTGTAAGCTAAAAATAAGCCTGAAAAAAACACAGTTGATCAAACATAATTTGCTAAAATGACACTAAATTTTTTGATCCCACATCGAAGGGTGGGTGCATATGATTATGAAGGGATAGGTGGTGGTTTAAAAGGAAGATGAGGGGTTTGGAATACTCACTTACCTGGACGGGGATGATCAAAAGGTCCATGTCCTAGGTTGGTGACTTCCATTGCACGTAGGAAGGGTGCCTGCCTAATGTCGGCCCAAGTGGTCGAGCCTGCGTCATAATTTGTAACAGCAGCCGGGGCCCTGACCAAGTTTTCTAGTTAAATTCTTCTAATCAATTAGACCAAGCTTCCGGTTCATGGTTTAGCAGGTTGTTCAATTGGGTTTTTTTCCTCATAACATGCTTCTTGTAACTCAACCCGTTCAACCCGTGTTTTTTTCTAATATTGTGTTGGGTATTAAAGTGACACTAATAGACTCCTGCGATGTAATTTAGGTCTAGTTGTTAATGTTCTGTTCCTGAACTTCATATTCCATTAGTATCATGAAGACTTGATAATTATTGTAGCATGAAAAAATGATGTGGTGAGAGGTTAGACATTTTACTAAGCTAAAACGTTTTGTTTCATTTCTGTTTCAGTTGCCAAACGTGATACAAATGTTTATCAAAACATCGTATTCAAACTTTTTTCAGTTACGTGCAGATATCGTTATTTCCCTTTGCATAAATACTAGTTCCTCCTGCAAACATAATGTTTCCACTTCTAGCAAAATAACTCTTATGCTCATAAAGTGACACTAACAAAAACACACCTGGTCGTTTTGGTCGGCACATGACATCCTGATATAGTACAGTTCAATATCTTGTAATTTAAAGTACGGTCCAAACCCGTCACATACTTTTTGGATTTTTTGGAAAATCGACCCGAATAAGTGCTAAAGTGAGCTAGGACTCTTGACACATTTGCTAAATAGTAATAGCATAAGTCCTTTCTCTTAGTTGTTCAGTTGAGTAGAACATCAGATTTTGAGTTAATATGTCAGGAGAACATGAACTCGTACAAGAAGATCAGCAATCCACCAATGACGATGAGACAACGATAAGAACTGGTAAGAAGAAACAGCTATCTATATGCTTTTCACGACTAGTGAAAAGGGTTTGTCATAGTTTTTATTTATTTGAAATGAACCAGGCACATTATGGACCACAGTCGCACATATTATAGCCGCTGTGATAGGTTCCGGTGTGCTATCACTGGCTTGGAGCACAGCTCAGCTTGGTTGGATTGGAGGGCCATTAGCATTAATATCTTTT
This sequence comes from Chrysanthemum lavandulifolium, assembly GCA_022545495.1. NCBI lineage: Eukaryota > Viridiplantae > Streptophyta > Magnoliopsida > Asterales > Asteraceae > Chrysanthemum > Chrysanthemum lavandulifolium. The sequence continues at coordinate 10,366,795 of CM040239.1, read as the reverse complement.
GCGTTTGTTACATACATATCTGCATTTCTTCTATCAGATTGTTATAGATCTCCTGATCCCGTTACTGGAACTAGAAACCGATCTTTTACTAATGCTGTTAGAGTCATCCTCGGTACTAACTTTCATCAAACTTCTAGCATTGTTAACCTTTTTTTTTAGTGTTTTTCGTGAGCTAAGGTGTACTTTCACAGGTGAAAAAAAGGCATGGTTTTGTGGGTCGCTACAATATATAAGCTTTTATGGGACTTCAATTGCGTATGTTGTGACAACAGCGACATGTATCAAGTACGACTAATTGAAATGTTTAAATCTTCATCTAACCTACTAATTAATGGTTTTTCTTTTTTATCTTTCGATGTTGGTATGATTAATGATGAGTTTGTGGTTTTTGATCAATTAGCGCGATTCGGAAGTCAAATTGTTACCATAAGAAAGGACAAGATGCTAAATGTGAATACGATGGCAGCATTTATATGTTGTTGTTTGGATTTGTGCAGATTGTAATGTCACAAATACCAGATTTCAATAGTATGGTTTGGGTGTCTGTTGTTGCAGCCATTATGTCGTTTTGTTATGCTTCTATCGGTTTTGGACTTGGTTTTGCTCAAGTAATTGGTAAGAACGCTTTCATATTTAATCCAAAACACCCATTTAATCTATCTCCATTCGGTATCATTTGATCACTTGCAAAACCACAGAAAATGGCAAAGTCGCTGGGAGCATTACAGGAGTCCCGGCTTCTAGTGTATCCAAAAAGTTATGGCATACTTTCCAAGCACTGGGAGACATAGCATTCTCATATCCGTATACTTTTATTCTATTAGAAATTCAGGTGGTTAAGTTAAAGTTCAGGTGGCCAGTTGGCCACATTATCCCTTATATATACGATAAAGTTTTTGATGAACTATTTTTGGTATATTAAAGGATACTATCAAGTCACCACCAGAAAACAAGGTTACAAAACGGGCTTCAGCAATTGCAGTTATAGTGACGAGTATTTTCTACCTTGGATGTGGATGCTTCGGGTATGCTGCGTTTGGGAACGATGCACCAGGAAACCTCTTAACCGGATTCGGATTTTACGAGCCTTATTGGATTGTCGACTTTGCTAATGTCTGCATTATCATTCATCTTATAGGAGGATATCAAGTAAACCTTCATTTCTTTACACAAACAATTTACTCTTTGACTTTTAAGGTCAAATGTATGAACTTAAACTGTTTTTTTAGCAGTTACTAACACAACCCTTTTTTATTTCACCAAAAGCTATTCAGCCAGCCAATATTTGCATTAGCCGAAAGATCCTTAACCGAAAAGTTCCCAGAAAGTCGATTTTTGAAGATTTTCTACGACATTAAACTTCCAATGTTTCCAGCGTTTCGGCTGAACCTTTTTAGGCTATGTTTCAGAACAGCATACGTTGTGTCAACAACAGCTATTGCGTTCGTGTTCCCATACTTCAATGAGATATTGGGTTTGTTAGGGGCATTGAACCTTTGGCCATTGGCGATATATTTTCCTGTTGAAATGTATATAGTGCAAAGAAATGTGGAAACTTGGAGCACAAAATGGATCTTTCTTAAAATATTTAGTTTTGCTTTGATGGTTGTATCAGTTGTGGCTTTAGTTGGTTCGATAGCTGGACTCATCGAAGCAAAGATGAACTAGTCTCCTTGTTTTGGTTCGGTCAGAAATGAGTAGACCAGACGAACTGAAGCAAGTTGGTCTGTTTGAAACTGAAGCAAGTTGGTTTGTATGAAAAAACGCAACAAACCAAAACTATTGTATATTTATTATGTAAGATACTAAGTATATATGTACTCATTTATCATTAGTTCATTATTTATAAATAAGGTTCGGCAATTATTAGCTTGGCGAGCCTATAATATGTCCTATATGTCTTAAGCGATTTGTAGTAGGCTAACCCGAGTCACGTACTATAATGTAAATGACTAGAAAACAATAGCTAAAAAGTTGTACTTTGTAAGCTTTATAACCTGCTGGCTTTAGAAGGCATACTAATAGCTTTGATCATTTGTTTCTAGTTAATGTTCTGTTCTTGTCCTTCATATTCCATTTGTATCACGAGTCATTGTAGCATGCGAAAGTGATGCAGTGAAACATTTTGTTTCATTTCTGTTACAGTGATATAAACATTTCTCAAGAAACAAACAAGCAAACATAATGTATCGAATTTCCAGAAAAGCAACTCTTATGTTCAAACAACGGCGTTAACAAAAAAGATCGTTGGTACTATATCATCTTTTTTGTCACATACTTTTTGCCCACTTTATCTCTATCCAAAATTTTCACATGAATTATTAGTATTTGCAAAGCGAAAAAAATCAAACATTTTAGTATCGAATCGAATATGTAGTGTAAGAATCTCGACACCTTTGCTAAAAAATCAGAGCGAATAGCCAATAAATCTTTCTCTAACAGGAGAAAATAAATAAAAAGTACATGTTTAATTTGGTGTGAAGATGGCGGTAGAACATGAACTCGTACACGAAGATCAAAACTCCACCAACGATGATGACACGACGATTAGAACAGGTAAAAAGGTAACTTATATTATTTTTATATCTTTTATATCAGTTAGTGAATTGGGTAGTATTTTTTTTCTTGAAATGAAACTGGCACTTTATGGACCACAACTGCACATATTATAACTGCAGTGATTGGTTCTGGTGTACTGTCATTGGCTTGGAGCACGGCTCAGCTCGGCTGGATTGGAGGGCCAATATCATTAATATCTTTCGCGTTTGTTACATACATTTCCTCGTTTCTTATGTCAGACTGTTATAGATCTCCTGATCCTGTTACTGGAACTAGAAATCGCTCTTTTACAGATGCTGTTAGACTTATTCTAGGTAACAACTTAATACAAAACATCTAGCATTTTATTTATTTAAAACTTTTATTTTTGTTATTCGAGAGTTATATTACATTTCCTTACAGGAGAAAAAAAGGCATGGGCCTGTGGATTAATTCAATATGTGAGATTTTACGGGACTGCGATTGCTTTTGTTGTGACAGCAGCGACGTGCATCAAGTTAGATATATATCAATTTAAATTGCTAGTGGAATAGTGATCTTTAATCTTCTATGTTGCTATGACCATTAATGACGATTTGGCAGATTTTAATTAATCAGGGCCACTAGGAAATCAAATTGTTACCACAAAGAAGGACACGGTGCTAATTTGAATATGGTGGCAATGTGTATATGCTGTTGTTTGGAGTTGTGCAGATTGTACTGTCACAAATACCGGACTTCCACAGTTTGGTTTTAATTTGGTGTCTGTTGTTGCAACCATCATGTCGTTTTGTTATGCTTCTATCGGTTTTGGACTTGGTTTTGCTCAAGTAATTGGTACAAATGCCTTCATATTTCAATAATTTACAAGCTCTAAAAGTTTTAATCAGCTTTATCAAAACACAGTAGACTGTGTTGAATATCAGAGAGTTGCAGTAGTTGCACTACAGCAGCTATATGAAACACACGACACACAGGAACACAGGAAGTATGTTGACAGAAAGATCTAAGTTGCCAGGTAACACGCAAGACTTTTATTGAAGAAATCTTAACTCTAAAACTTCAATTGATACAATGAGAATCCATACCCTTCACGGTATATATAGACTAATCTATTCATATTAGACTATAACTAGGATTATACTTTACTTAACCTAATAACTATCTAATAAGCTAGAAGATAATTACTTGCACGTCAAGTAAACTTGTTGGACTTCTACTCCAACTAGGATAGCTTTCCGATTCGGAACACGCCTACAGCCACATCCAATAGATCGTGAATTCCCAACAATCACCCACAATTTACGAGTCGAAGAGGGTAACTCTTGCACACCAAGTAACGATCTCATCTCCTTGAACCTTATGCGCGCCAAAGCCTTCGTCAATGGGTCGCTCTTTGTTCGTCACGGATACATGCTCAACAATTACCGCTCATTCTCCACACACTCACGAATGAAGTGATATCGAGTGTGGATGTGTTTCTTCTACCATGAAAGACCGGGTTCTTTGATAATGCAATTCTTGATTTGTTATCAACTCTTATTATCACTTTTTGTTTTCCATTCTTGTTACTTCCGCCAATAACTCCCTAAGCCAAATTGCTTGACACGTCCGCTGCAGTGGCTGCCATGAACTCAACTTCACACAAAGATAATGCCACAGTAGTTTGCTTTTGTGAGCACCATGTAATGGGCGATGTACCAAGATAGAAAATGTGTCCAGTAGTACTACGTCCATCATCAATATCAACATTATGACTACTATCACTATATCCTACCAATTTCATGTCATTACCCCGCTTGTATTCAATTCCAAATGAAGTTGTACCTTTAAGATAGCGTAGGATTTGCTTGATAGCACGAGCATGTGATTCTCTTGGACTTTGCATATATCGACTAACCACTCCAACCGAGTAAGTCAAATCTGGACGAGTATGTAAGAGATAACGCAAGCAACCCACTACCTTTCGATAACGAGTAGCATCAACTTCTGGTTCATCTTCAGCTTTCGACAACTTAAGATCCTTCTCCATTGGATATAAAGTTGCATTGCAATCTTCCATACCAGCTTCTTTTAGAATTTTCAATGCATATCTCTCTTGCTTGATCTTGATACAATCCTCATCTTGTGATACTTCGATACCCAAGTAATAAGTTAACTCACCAAGATCCGACATTTCAAACTGAGATGCCATCCTTTTCTTGAACTCATTGATGCAATCTAAGCTTGTCCCAGTCACGAACAAATCATCTACATAAACCGCAACAATGATAAATTCTCCCTTGGTTACCGCTTTATAAACCGCCTTTTCTTGCATTGTTGAAAACCCATCTCCTTTAAAGTGCCATCTAGCTTTATGTTCCATGCCCTTGGAGCTTGCCTTAGGCCATACAATGATTTAGCTAGCTTATACACTTTTCCTTCCTCTCCTGGTTTTTCAAAGCCTTCGGGTTGAGTAACATAAACCTCTTCCTTTAAGTCACCATGAAGAAAAGCCGTTTTGACATCTAAATGATGAATCTTCCATCCTTTCCCGGCTGCGAGAGCAATTAATAGCCGTATTGTCTCGAGTCGAGCTACTGGCGCGAACACTTCATCAAAGTCAATACCGGGTTGTTGTACATAGCCTTTAGCAACCAAACGCGCTTTGAACTTCTTGATTGTGCCATCGGCGTTTCTTTTGATCTTAAACAGCCACTTTAACCCGATTGGTTTAACACCTTTAGGAAGAAAAACGAGTTTCCAAGTATTATTCTTTACAATGGAATCAAGCTCGTTTTGCATTGCTTTGACCCATTGCGGTTTCGATTTAGCTTCATTAAAATTCCTTGGTTCCTCGTCAATTGTCAACATTAGTTCATAAATGTTAAGTTGGTAATCACCTAACCTCGTTGGTAAAACCTTGTTTCGAGTTGACCGACGTGTCGCGATAGGAATTGTACCATTACCAGGTTCCTGTGTACATGTTACTGTAGCATGAACGATGCGATGGGTGTGCTTGGATGAGCGATGGGTGTTGAGTGAGCGATGGCGGTATCGTGTTGTCGTGACCTGTTGTAGTCTGCTCGTTTTCAGTAGTTTGAGCTTCCTCATTCACCACCTGATCATCATCATTTACATGTATATCGTTCCAAAAAGTAGTTGACATACGGTTCGTTTCCAACTTGGTTTGAATCCTCGATTTCGTTGTCCAATTCCAACCTCTTTTCTCATCACAAACAACATAGGGCTGATTATAATCTTGTTTTCACGTGGGTTATAAAGTCGAAAACCTCCGAACTCGGTTCTTTTCCAAGATAAACCAATGGTTTCGACCTATCATCAAGCTTTTTAGGTGCTTTGAAACAATTCTTTCATGTGCAATACAACCAAATACCTTTAAGTCTTCAAGGTTCGGTTTTCCCATAAAACTTCTCGTATGGTGTAACTCCTACCAATGCTCGCGTAGGTGTTCTATTTATTATATATGTTGCATGTCGAACCGCTTCACCCCAAAATTGATTTGGTACACCTCTTGCCTTCATGAGACACCTTGTCATCTCAAGTAAAGTACGATTTCGTGTTCCACAATTCCATTTTGTTGAGGTGCATAAGGGCCGTCAACATACGTGCTATTCCTTCTTGGTCACAAAACCGATTAAAGTCATGTGATGTAAATTCACCACCTCTATCCGTATGGAATGTCACAATCTCTTTACCCGTTCGTTTTCAATTGGCGTCTTGAATCTTTTGATTACTCCAAACGCGTCACTTTTGTGCTTCAAAAGAAAAGACCACATGTACCTAGAATAATCGTCGATAAGAACTAGGATATAAGAGTTACCTGCTTGAGTGGGAGGATTTATCGGTCCGCATATATCCCCATGAACCATCTCAAGTAATTGTGAAGCTCTATATGTTGCTTTCTTAGAGAATGACTTCTTTGTTTGTTTTCCAACCATGCAAGACTCGCATATTTGATCTTGATGCTTAATTACGGTACCCTTTAGCTAACTTGTGCATCAAATTCACCGCACCAAAACCGATATGACCAAGTCGCACGTACACAACCATGACTCTTCATCAATGTTAGCTTGCAAACAATAAGGTTTCCCAACTTGTAGTTGAGCCTTGTAAAGACGATTTGCACTTGGCGGGACTTTAATTAGCAAACTTCCATAGCTATCATGCATGGTTAGGAAATCACCTCGTATCCTAATATCACAACCGGATATTGAAGCTTATCCAAGACTTATCACATTACTGAAGAGCGGGAATGTAATAAATATCTTTTAGCAACTTTTGTTTCCCATTTTTCCCTTGAAACAAAATAGAGCCTTTTCCTTTTATACTTACACACGAACCGTCTCCAAATCTTACACGACCTGTTATATTTTCATTTAACTCAGAAAAGTAAGAGTAATTACCTGTCATGTGATTACTTGCTCCGTTGTCAAAGTACCATACATCATCTTCCTCGGTGTTGGACTCAATCTTTGGAGGAGTAAACTTTTCTTCATTCATGAAAACCGTTTCTTGAACCAAGTTCATCATAAAGAATGTACCTTCTTCATGATTTATGTCTCTCTCTTTTGTCTCACTGAGTTTTACTTCATAGTCTCGTTTTCGATCTGGGCATTTTGAAACAAAGTGTCCGTACTTATCACAACGGTAGCACTTTATATGTGAGAGGTCACGTTGCTCCTGTTTCTTACCTTTTTGCTTATTATCTTCACGGTTTTTCGAGGAGTCACGTTGACCTTGGTTTTGATAGTTGCCCCTACCACGTCCTTGACCACGACCTCGACCACGACCTCGAGAGTTTGAACCACGTCCTCTTCCTCCACTTGCGTCATTATTCCTATTGGAACTTTCCGTCCTAGCATAAAGCAACTTTTCTTGAGCATCGTTTGCTTTATCATCTTCTTTTCTCTCTCTTCATACGCTTTCAATCTACCAACCACATCCTCAAACCCGTTGTTTTAAGGTCTAAAACTTGTTCTAGGGCTGCCACGATATGGACAAAACGTCTAGGAAGACTTGTGAGAAACTTCTTTACCGACTTGTGTTCCGACATGACTTCTCCAGCGTGGGCGACTTGAAGCAATACCCGATAGCGTTGAGGCATATGCATCTATAGTACCGTTATCGACATCTTGATTCTCGAACTCCGTAATTAAGGTTTGAAGCCTAGCTTCTTTCACACGATCGGCACCTAAGTTACGGGTTTTATTGCATCCACATCTCCTTCCCGGTTTTCAAATTCCCAATTTGCAAAATCGAGTCTTCGGTATTGATTGAAACAACAAACCTTTAACTATGTTATTCTTCTTTGGGTCGTCTAAGCCGGATCGACTACATCCCACACACCATGAATTCCAAGAAGTACCTCCATACGCATCCTCCATATGGTGTAGTTAGTTGATGTTAACATTGGGCACTGGAACGTCAAATTGGATTCCTTTGTTGGCGGTGGTGGTGGGTTAGAACCCGATGGATCTCCAGTCATCCTGGTTCTTCTTCTGGATCGCGAATAGGTTTGTAATGGAGAATTTTCCAGCCCTTATGTCACGACTAGAATTAGTTTAAGACAGTGAGACAATCAACAGAGACTGTTTCCAGCTTACTGTCTAAGAAGAAAATTTTTGGGCTGTGATTGGGCTCCAACCACAGTGGGCTGTAATTAATTAACGACTAACCAACAGGTTCACAGGTTTAAGTCGTTTCTTTTAAGGTTTCTGTAACCCTAAATTTTGTTGATATCTTTTCACAATTCTTCACGTCTAACCAACAGGATCACAGGTTAGTAACGTTTCTTCCCAAGCTCTGGATACCAATTGTTGAATATCAGAGAGTTGCATGGTTGCACTCTGTGACTATATGAAACACACGACACACGTGAACACAGGAAGTATGTTGACAAAAGATCTAAGTTGCCGGGTAACACGCAAGACTTTTATTGAAGAAATCTTAACTCTAAAACTTCAATTGATACAATGAGAATCCATACCCTTCACGGTATATATAGACTAATCTATTCATATTAGACTATAACTAGGATTATACTTTACTTAACCTAATAACTATCTAATAAGCTAGAAGATAATTACTTGCACGTCAAGTAAACTTGTTGGACTTCTACTCCAACTAGGATAGCTTTCCGATTACGGAACACGCTCTGACCACATCCAATAGATCGAGAATTCCCAATGAGACCGGTTAGCGGTTTTAAACACAATTTTTAATCTCCATGAAGTTTTTAACAGTTTGACTTGACTTATTTGATCACGTGAAAACAACGAAAATGGTAAGATTCTTTGGGAGCATTACGGGGTCCCAACTTCTAGTGTAGCGAAAAAGTCGTGGCATACTTTTCAAGCACTTGGAGACATAGCATTCGGCGTATCCATATACTTTCATTCTTTTAGAAATTGGGTTCAAATCTCGTTATTTGTTAAGTTCGAGAGTATATTAGAAAAAGTTTTCATAAGCTATTTTTGGTGTATTGTAGGAAGTTACCACCGAAAACAAGGTTACAAAGCGGGCTTCAAAGAATTGCGATAATTATAACGAGTGTTTTTATATTAGATGTGGATGTTTGAATTATCTTGCATTTGGGAACAATACACGGAAATCTCTTGGTTGGATTCGGGTTTCTGAGCCTTATTGGATTGTTGACTTTGCTAATGTCGCATTATCTCACATCTAGAAAAGTTCAATGCGGAATCCATCCAACTTAAATATAATGGTTCGATTAATTGATATTTTAATTTAATTATCTAGTAAGGGCCTTTTGGTAATTATATGATATCTCCTCACTTTCCACCTTTTAATATAAAACTCACTTTTCACCTTTTTAAAAAGCAATATATCTTGCAACGGTAAATCTTGTTCTGAAAAATCAATCGCGACGAATTAAATCATCTTTCCATAGATATGCACTTTTATATACTTTCTACAATTTTTTTTTTCAAAATTTCCGTCCAGAAAAATCCCACGGGATTCGTAAAAAGACGATCTTTTTTTTTTCTTCAAAATTTCCGTAAGAAAAATCCCACAGGATTCGTAAAATAATCCCACGGGATTCGTAAAAAGACGATTTTTTTTTTCAAAATTTTCGTCCAGAAAAATACCACGGGATTCGTAAAAAGACGATTTTTTTTTTCAAAATTTCCGTCCAGAAAAATCCCACGGGATTCGCGTCTTTTTTAAATATAACAAATCACAAGTGAATTTTTACGAATCCCGTGGGATTTTTTTACGAATCCCGTGGGATTTTTTTACGAATCCCGTGGGATTTTACGGACGGAAATTTTGAAAAGGAAAGTTCGTCTTTTACGAATCCGTGGGATTTTTTACGAATCCGTGGGATTTTCTTGACGAAATTTTTTAAAAAAAGTTAGGTCGAAAGTATATAAAAGTGCATATCAATAGAAAGATGATTTTTTTCGTCGCGATGGTGTATTTTTTTAGAACAAGATTCGCTGTTCTAAAGATATGTTGTTTTAAAAAGGTGGAAAGTGAGTTTTATAAAATTACATTTTACCCTTCCTTTGTTAATTTTGCTTTCATCTCATCCATTGGATGAAAAGAAGATGAATGGTTAAGATCTTATGATTTGTTCTTTAGATTAGATGTGTTTTGTATTAATCTCACCTCTTAGGAGGATATCAGGTAAACCTTCATCGCATTACAACTATAAGTCACACTTTGACTTTTAAGGTCAAATATATGAGCTTAAACTTGAAATGTACATTGGTTTTACCAAGTTTTCTAGACCATAGTTTGTCTTAAAAATACTTAACTTTAAGTTCTAATCTGGTCATCAAGGATAGTCAGTGAAACAAATTTTTTTTATCATAACAATGCAATCTTTGGTTTCTAAATTGACCTTAAAAGTCAAACTGATTCTTTATTAATAATTTTTTACTCTTAAGGTCAAAGCAATGAGTATATAGATCAATATTGATGTGGTTTTACTAAATTTCAAGCCCGGTAGCTTTGTTACATTTTTTTGTTATGCATAAATCTCATTCAATATTTATCTTCCGTCAAAGATGTTCAATGTAGATAAAACTAAAAGTAACGAGAACTGTAAGTCCCAGTTGACCTTAAAAGCCAAAACTGTTTCTTTTATCAACAGTCACTAACACAGCGCATTTCTATCTAACCAAAAGCTATCCAGCCAGCCAATATTTGCATTTTCCGAAGATCCTTAACCGAAAAGTTCCTACAAAGTCGATTTCTGAAGAACTTCTATGGCATAAAGCTCCCAATGCTGCCAGCGTTCCGGTTGAATCTCTTCAGACTGTGTTTCAGAACAGCATACGTTGTGTCAACAACAGCAATTGCGTTAGTGTTCCCATACTTCAATGAGATATTGGCCGTGTTAGGGGCATTGAACCCTTTGGCCATTGGCAATATGTTTTCCTATTGAAATGTATATAGTGCAAAGTCTTAGAAATCAGGGTTAGGGTGATGATAATCTTGGATATCTTCACGAATCGTGTATGGTTCACTTTCCGTATAAAGTGTTTCGACCCTTTAGGTGCCTGGGTATCACGAAATCCTTATCCGGATAATTCGGGAAGAACACTTCGGTTCTAGGCACAAGAGAACGAAGCAAGACAAAGAGAATTGTGTGAAATTCGTATGTTCAATGACACCAGATATGTTTGTTAAATAACAAACGAAAGTGACAGTTATGGCAGTTAAATTCGGTTAGAATCGATTAAATCCCAAGAGTTGTGACTCTTCACGAACAAACATATTGGTTGGGTTTTGGCGGGAAAATAAGTTAATTCCCTTAATACCGATTAATTGTGATTTACTAGAGACCAATGGATCTGCCCCTTAGACCCCGCAAGGGCCGCTACCCCTTGACCCCGTATTGGGGCGCGGCCCCCTTGACCCCCGTATATTTATCTAGGCGAAAACATATTAGCTCAACGAGTGTGCACTCCACACTTCCCTAACTCGAATCCGAGCTTAATATGAAATCCGTTGGTCTCTAGTAAATCACAATTACCTAAAATTGTTGGAGACACCAAAATCACCAACTCAAAGAAAAATGGAAACTTGGAGCACAAAATGGATTTTTCATAAAATATTCAGTTTTGCTTTGATGGTTGTATCAGTTGTGGCTTTAGTCGGTTCAATAGCTGAACTCATCGAAGCAAAGATGTACTAGCTAGTCTCCTTGTTGTTAGTCTTGAGCCGGAAACATATACTTTCAAGTAGCGCGGTTTGTCTGAACCGAACCTATTGTATAGTGGATTATGTATGATACACAAGCAAGTTATTAAAGTTTTTGTGTTTATGCATGAGTTTTAGTCACAACTATTTGCGGATATAGATTAGATCACTTGTTACCAGTCCATATGTATAAACACTAAAACACTGCCATTTGTGGCTGTGGAAGCATTATTTTCAAGGTTAAGCGGTTGCGCCAGTAGAAAATATTTTGCTAAACATCATTCCTTTAATCAACAATGATACAAATAACATACTCACTAGTGTAAATTAACAGCATTTAATACCAAAAAAAAAAAATTATAAAAAAAATAATAATAAATAAAAAAAAATTCACTCCAAATAAGCCTCTAAAGCTCTTAACCTCAACAACGACACCTGTAGGAAAATCAAGCTGCATCAATGAATCGATGGTTTGTGCAGGTGTAGGATATCAATGAGCCTTTGATGTGTCCTGATCTCAAAATGGAATCTGGCTTCTTTGTGAGAATATATTATAAGCATAAGATTATCTTCTTGGTGGGTAATGGAACTGGACCCATTATCTTTGTATTTGTTGTCCTAGCAGCATCCATGATCTGTCTGGGCGGCATCTGAAAACAAGAAAACACTGTAGCTTATATGGAATTCCGCCACCAATATGAGTGAAAATGCAATCAACAAAAGGAGAATTTATGAAAACAGGTACAATAGTTACACAGTTAAGAAATGGTTTGGGGTCTCTGTTACTCACCGAGACCGGTAGGTAATGGTTTCTATCTCTGAAGGAAATTCTTCATACAACTGAAGAAGCTCTGAAGATGCAATAATAAGTAGACCTTTTAACCCAAATATGCTTTGCGGAAGATGACTTATGCCTGTAGCTCTTATATATAGCTTTTCTAAACATTCTAATTGGCCAAGATCTTCAGGTAACTTCTCAAGAAGAGCACAATGATCAAGTTTGAGATAATTCAGACGTTTCAACATACAAATGCTATCTGGAATATAGTCAATTTTCTTACTACTCACATGTAGCTTCTCTAAACATTCTAATCGGCCAAGATCTTCAGGTAACTTCTCAAGAAGAGCACAATGATCAAGTTTGAGATAATTCAGACGTTTCAACATACAAATGCTATCTGGAATATAGTCAATTTTCTTACTACTCACATGTAGCTTCTCTAAACATTCTAATCGGCCAAGATCTTCTGGTAACTTCTCAAGAAGAGCACAACGATGAAGGTTGAGAAACTTCAGATGTTTTAGCATACAAACGCTATCTGGGAGATGTTTAATCTTTGTAGCCGACAAAACTAGACTCTCCAGAGATTCTAACCGCCAATGTCCTCAGGCAACTTCCCAAGACAATAACACTCTGTAACATAGAGCCACTTCAGGCGTTTTAGCATGCAGATGCTATCTGGAAGATATTCAATCTTCTCACTCGTCACATATAGCATCTCTAAACACTCTAATCGGCCAAGATCCTCTGGTAACTTTTCAAGAAGACCACCAATTTTAAGTGTTAGAGTTTTGAGATGTTTCAAAAAACAAATGCTATCTGGAAGATTTTTTATCTCCGTTGATGACAAATGAAGCTTCTCCAGACATTCTAACTGGCCAAGATCATTGGGAAACATTGGAATATCGCATTTGAGTGTAAGTTCCTTTAAACATTGTAAACTACAAATTATGTCTGAAAATTTCTCTAAGTCTGTGCAAGCACATAGACCAAAAGAAATAAGTTTCTCAATATTTCCAACTGATGACGGTAGATTTTCGTCATAATAACCACGAAACCGAACTTTGGGAGAATACTGTTGGGGTGCAATGGGCATAAATCTAGGAACTCACCAGCCAGATGTAAAGTAGCTGAAGAAAATTAACCTTCGGTTCCCATTTACCGCGAAACTCAAAATCACTAAATCTCAAACAACCCCTTAAGTCTAAGCGAACAGCTTTTTTCAGACATCCAACGGGAGCGTTGATTTCTACCAACTCCTTACAACGGTAAAGATTTAAACTCTCGAGATTTGGAACCAGCTCAAGGTCAAGGCTCCTCAACCTTGAACTAGTAAGGTCGAGGATTTTGAGATTTGGACATGCAACAGACACGTGAAGTTCAACAAAATCAGCACAAAGAGAAAGAGATAACATCTCAAGATTCGGAGTCAACCTAAGGTCAAACGTTCTTAACATTGCATGAGTGATATTGACATGCTTGAGCTTTTGACAACCCCTAACTGGCATGAAAAGTTCTTCTAAATTACTAGAATCTCTAAGAGATAACGTCTCGAGATTCGGAGTCAACCCAAGGTCAAAGGTTCTCAACATTGAGTAACATATATTGAGGTAGTTGAGCTTTTGACAGCTAACGGGCATGCAAAGTCCTAATAACCTATAAGAATACCTTAGAGATAACCTCTCAAGATTAGGAGTCATTCCAAAGTCAAAGGTAGTCAAGTTTGACCAATAGAGAGTAAGGAATTTGAGTTTTTTGAGAACCTACCAACAAAAATGAGACAAAAGATTAATATTAGCGTATTAAAAAACCAATAAATTAATAGCATAATTAAAAACTATGCAAAAAAAACAAATCAACAAGTATTCTACCTTTTTTTCTCCCTCTTCCCACAGTTGTACCATTCTTCTATCAGTCCTATTATACATTTGAAGTCCAACAAGATTGTTTGCTTGAAGTGTTTTGGGTAAATACAAAAAAGGGTAATTCCTACATTCTAGATATTTTAAAGAGTTTGGAAAGTATGGGTGATCAACACTTTCCGGTCAGCAGAGAGTGGAAAATCTACTTGAAGATATTTAAGTTTCTTCATTTTTCCAAGACCATTCATAAGATTTCCCAAATCTTCCCTCGACATATCAAGTCTTAGACATCTTGTTGCTTCAGTACCCTAGAATCCAAAAAACAGTCAAAAACATTGTGTCAGAAGTAAGAACAAATGGAATTTGTATTAGTTTTCTCCACTTTACAAGCTAGTAAACTGATCTTTACCATGTCATCAGCTGATATATCTTCAATTTCATCATTAATCCACAGTCGGCTATCAGGGTGCAAACGACGAACAATGTTCTTTCCCATTTCTTCTATATGGTCATGCATGCCCAAATATTCCTCATCTTCATCTTTAGAAATAGTTATGAGAGATCTCTGTTCAAGAACTTTCAAACCAATTCTAGCATGAAAACCACAGCTTTCTAGAATGGTGATTGCATCTATTTTGCGTTTTCCTTTGAACATACATACAATATCTAGAAATATTTCCTTATAATCATCCTCTAGACCGATATAGCTTAACTCTAGTTTTTCCATAGTCTCCTTCAAGGGAATTTTATCTAGTCTTTCTATGGCATCTACCCATTCACTCTTATCTTTACCACATAGAAATGAACCCAAGACTTTGATTGTTAAGGGAAGACCAGAAGCATAACTTATGACTTTTTCTGATAGCTCTTCGTATCCTTGAGATGGAAGCTCTCCTCCAAATGCATATCTACTAAAGAGGCAAATTGCTTCCTTATCTGATAAGAGATCGATATTACAAATCACGTTCACTCTGTGAGCTACCAACACTTGCTCATCTCTCGTTGTAATGAGAATTTTACTTCTGGCTTAAACCACTTAGGGTCACCGACCAACGCCTCAAGTTGTTCTATGTGATCCACATCATCTAGAACAAGAAGAACCTTTTTAACCCACATCTTCTTTTTCAACATGTTTTTCCCATCATTAACACTATCTAGAGTCACACGTTCATTTAGCACTTTGGAAAGGACTAGTTCTTGTAAATTCTTCAAACCAAACACCGAGCCATTTGAAACTTCTCTCACATTCCCAACAAAGCTTGTAGCTTCAAAATCAGCAGATAGATGATCAAAAACAGCTACCGCTAGAGTTGTCTTCCCAGCCCCTCCCATGCCCTTGATCCCTATCATGCAAACTTCATCAATACCATCTTCTAAAGATGAAACAGCATCCTTTACTCGAGTCCCCATGCCAACTAACTTTTCATCAAAGCCAAAATTGATGGGGCGTAACTCTAGTGAAATCACTTGAACAATTTTTTGATGAATTCAACCGTGCCTGTATGTATGGTTAAAGAAGGTTCTGTTTAGCATAGTCTAAATACATAAACAATGCTTTAGATCTATATATAACATATAATTTTATAGAGTTATAATAGCTAGGATGAAGAACAGAAGTAACGAATATATATCGCTAGTAGAGATATATATGTGGAGTAATTACCCATTAGCGGTCGCCTGCAACTCCCACCCAACCAGATTTGATGCTCCTCTCAAAGCCTCTATCCATTTCCCAGCAGCGTCTTTGTTTTTGTTTTCCAAAAAGGCTTTTCCAAATGCCCCACTTTGTTTGCGGACTTCGGTGGGTTCCACATTAAAAAAGACAGGATAGGCACTTTGTTCGCTAGTCTTTTGACACTCCATGATCTCAACAAGCTCATCCAAGCACCAAGATGAAGAAGCATAGTTCTGTGAGAAAACAATGATGAAGAATCTTGAGTCTTTAATAGCTTGGATAAGCTGGTTATCGATAGTTTTCCCTTGCTTCATTTTGTCATCATCCTTGAAAATTTCAATTCCTGACTGCTTAAGAGCTTGATAAAGATGGCCAACAAAGGTTTTGCGAGTGTCTTTACCCCTAAAGCTTATAAACACATCATACCTAAATCTCTTTTGAATGGATGAGCTTGAAGTGGGCGCCACTGGAGTTATGAATGAAGGATCAGAGAAACATAACAACTTGTTGGAGTTATGTTTGTCATTATCAATATATCTTCAATTGCCTCATAAATCCACAGTCGGCTATATTTGTTAGGCCCATTGGGGTGCGAGCGAGCGAACAATGTTCTTTCCCATTTCTTCTATATGGCCATGCATGCCCAAATATTCCTCATCTTCGGAAATAGTTATGAGAGATCTCTGCTCAAGAAATTTTAAACCATTTCTAGCATGAAATCCATAGCTTTCAAGAAATCTGATTGCATCTTTTTTGCTCCCGCCTATCAATAGGCATGCAATGTCTAGAAATATTTCCTTATGTTCATCTTCCAGACTGATATAGCTTAATTCTAGCTTTTCCTGAATCTCCTTTAAGGGATGTTTTTTTAGTCTTTCTATGGCATCTACCCATTCAAGCTTATCTTTACCACAGAGATAAGAACCCAATACTTGGACTGTTAAGGGAAGACCAGCCGCATAACGTACAACTTTTCCTGACAGCTCTTCGTATCCTTGAAGTGGATTCTCTGTCCCAAATGCATACCTACTAAAGAGGGAAGTTGCTTCCTGGTGTGATAAGAGAGCAATATCATGAATCACGTCCACTTTGTGTGCTTTCAATACTTGCTCATCTCTTGTTGTAATGAGAATTCTACTTCCTGGCTTAAACCACTTAGGCTCACCAGCTAACGCCTTAAGTTGTTCTATGTGATCCACACCATCAAGAACAAGAAGAACCTTTTTACCGCAGAACTTCTTTCTCATCATTTTTATCCCATCAGTAACACCATTCACAGTGACTTCTTCTTTCAGCACTCTTGAAAGGACTTGTTCTTGTAATATCTTCAAACCCAAAGCTGTGGAAACTTCCCTCACACACCCAACAAAGATTTTAGCTTCGAAATCAGCAGATAGATGATCAAAAACAGCTCTTGCCAAAGTTCTCTTCCCAGCCCCTCCCATGCCCTTGATCCCTATCATACGAACTTCATCAATACCAATTTCTAAAGATGAAACAACATTCTTTACTCGAGTCTCCATGCCGACTAACTTTTCATCAAAGCTGGAATTGATGGAACATAACTCTAGCAAAATCTCTTGAGCAACTTTTTCAATGAATTTAGCTTCGTCCCTGTTTGTATGTAAAGACAAGATCTGTTTAGCATACACTATATAATATGAAGAGTGTTGTAGATCTATAACATACAAACATATATAAAGCATAGAATGTAACAATAATCTTTTATCCATGATCCTTTTTAAACACATAGTAGCAACAAACAAAAGTAAGAAATTACCCATCATTAGTGTTTTTCAACTCCCGTCCAGCCAAATCGGCTGCTTCTTTCAAAGCCTCGGTCCATTTCCCAGCAGCGTCTTTGTTTCTGTTTTCCAAAAAGACTTTTTTAACCGCCCCACTTTGGTTTCGGACTTCGGTTGGTTCCACATCATAGAACACAGGGTAAGCAGTGTGCCCAGGCATCTTGCGACACTCCATAATCTTGACAAGCTCATCTAAACACCATGACGAAGAAGCATAGTTTTTGGAAAAAATAATGAAGTAGAACCTCGAGTCTTCAATGGCTTTAATAAGCTCATCGTTGATCCTTTCTCCTGTCTTGATTTTCTTATCATCTTTGTAAGCGTAAATGCCTTTTGCATTAAGAGCTTCATAAAGATGATCAACAAAGTTTTCACGGGTGTCTTCACCCCTGAAGCTTAAAAAAACATCATACTTAAACCTCTTTTGAATGGATGAAGTTGAAGCGGACACCATTATTTCTGGTGCAGATGAGTTTGAGGATGATTCTTCTTTTTTTGGGGCAGATGAGTTAGACGAAGATGCCTTTGAATAAAAGTAATAGATAAAAGTTGAAGATGCCATTAGCATAACTCCTAATAAAGCTATGGATGAAGTTGAGGTGGACACCATTATCTTTGAGTTAGAAGAAGATTCTTCTTTTTGGTGCAGATGAGTTAGAAGAAGATTCTTCTAATTCAGGTGCAGATGAGTTGGAAGAAGTTATGGAGAAAGGATTGGAGAAGAAACGTAATATCTTACTGAAGGACATTTCTACAAACTGATTGCAAAGAGATCGAAGTGAATAAAATGGAAAAAAGAACTTGATAATGTGAAGGTGATTGGTTAGGAGGTGTAAATTATGATGAAACTGATATGGTTGAAAGAGTTTATGTGAATAAAGAAACTAGTTCCAGCTGCTGCAGGGATAAGTTTATGTTTGTTGAGAAACAAAAGCCACTCATTTGGTCAATGAGAATGTAAGATAAGATTCACTGTTTGAGAAAGAAAGACGAACCACTCATATGGTCTTTTGGTCAATGAGAAAGAAATTTCTTATTCATTCAAAGTTAGAGCAAATTGTATTTTTGGTCCCTGTGTTTTGACCAAATTGCAAGTTTGGCCCATCATTTTAAAAGTACAAGGAACGTCCTTATTTTGAACTTTGTCCTGCATATTCGGTCCTTGGTTAATGTTAAATAACTAAAATACCTCTATCTTCAACCCTGGGAAATCTTCATAACTTTGCAAAAGCGGTAAGTTGCTTCTTTCCTTTGAAAAATATTTTAAAAATTTGCAATTAAACCCTTGCATTTTCATGGTTCTCTTAGTTTAAGTCTTTCTCCCCCCTTTTTTTAAAGGAAAAAAGCACGTAAGATATATAATAATTTCTTTGAAAGACAAAAGTAAATTACACCATTAATCCCTAAACTCACCTCCATTTATGCATTTAAGTACTCCTCCGTCTCATATTTATTGTCGCATTTATTTTTTGGGTTGTCAAATTAATCATTCACTTACCTTATTAAGTAAAACTAGAGAATATAGTGGGGAATATTTCATTTAAGTGGTTGAAAATTAATATGGCCCACTTTTATTAAACTTTGTGTTTCTCTCATGACAATAATTTTGAGACGGAGAGTAATAAAGTAATAAGCTTATCAAGTACAAGAGATGCATTTTATAAATATATATATATATATATATATATATATATATATATATATATATATATATATATATATATATATATATATATATATATATATATATATATATATATATATATATATAACTAGAACAAATCGTGCACATAACACATAAAATTTGACTTTTAGGTCTTGGTTTGGTTTATTTGTGTGATGGTTTAAAGTTGTTTTGATCCCACTTTGTACCATATGTCGATTTTTTGATCTCTTGAGTGGTCAGTATGCTTCCCCAAAATGTTGTTGGGTAGCTCACTAACTAGGCTTCTGCAACATGTAAATTATATGTATGCTCGTGTTAGATTTATATGCGTGTGACCAAGGTGCATCACTAATATCTCTAAGGCCCCGTTTGGTTAGTAGTTGGGTTTAGGATTAGGATTTGGATTACAATTTGAATTTGGATTTGGATATGTTTTTAGATTTGAATTGTATTAAAAGTTGTTTGTTTTGTATATTAAGATATAAATTGGGGTTGAGATTTATATTTATTTTATGATTAAAATAATATTAAATAATAAATGGACCTACTACAAAGTACATAATTAAGTAAATGAAAGAAATAAAAAAGAAAGAAAATAGAGAGTTAAAGTGTACTACTTGTCACTAAACCATGCTTCATGGCCGGGCATTGAGTATTCTTTCGATTGTGGGCTTGAGTCCCATTTCCAAACCCTATCTGTTTAAACAAACAAAGAATTAATGTCATGTAAAAAAAACACCCATCCCAAAGTAGGAAAACAAACACACCCTAAGTTTATAATGGCTCTAAAAGTGACTTCTAACTTTGCCAGCTTTGCAAAATTAAGATTTGGAATGCAAAATGCTTAACGCGTAAGTTTTTTTTGGTAAAGTAAACAAGTAAGTTTTAAGTAACATCCATATGGATAAGGGGAAATCATGTCTGCAACTTGCCTACTTTTCTTTGTTAAAAAAGGAAGGGACAAAGAGTGAAATAGGGAGAACATGTATCTGCAAAGGCTTAATTGTAAATATTTTTATTTTTTTGCAATGGAAAGCCCTGCTTTGTAAAGCAGGCATGATTTCCCCTATGGATATAGCCTAAAACTAACAGGTCTTGTTAGTCTCGTGATGTTAGTGCATCAACATATAACCAAGGACCGTCTTTTTTTAGAATTGAAAGAAAAATAAGTGAACCATGTATCACATGTTTGTGTATGGTTGGTCAGGTTCTTGGTTGGCTTACTAGGTTTACAACTCAAACAAAGCTATATATATTCCTACCGACTTAGGCGGGATACGATAGTTTCCATCTCAGAAACATGTACACTCACCTCAAAGTCTTACTTAGTGAGAGGCCAAAGCTCATTCCAGTTAGTTGTAGTATTTTTTCTTTGTTGTTGCAGATATCACTCTTTAACCATTGTCTATATATGATGCATACTCATGAAAGATGTTTAATAATAGTGCTTGACCACAGGCGTAGATAATGCATTTGGCGACTTAATTGCTGTCTCGGGAATTACAGATGACATGCTTGACAGGTTTAATGGCTCTCAGGGACTTGGACGATGTTCCGGATTGCCCCCACTAAGCACAATTGAGAATATGTGTTTTGAAAAGTGTTAGTTTAATAAGGCCTATTGGCCTATAGCCATTTAGGTCTGTCTAGTCTTTAGGGTTTAGTCTATTATTTTTCTATTTAATCTCTTGTACTATTGTTTGTTCATTGAATCTGAATAATATATTTTCAGTATTCCCTCTGATTTCTACAAAAAGAACACACGTAAGTCCACAAAAGCTTACATAGAGCAACAAAAGCAATAGGAAATTGCCAATGCACGCGTTAGACAAGTTGATAGTCAGGGTAGGGCTTATGGGACTGGAAAAAGGAAATGTAGTATTGCTCGTGTCTCGATTGAACCTGGTGAGGGTAAATTCTCATAAATGACAACCAGTTCGATGTTTATTTCTCGATGCTTGATCAACGAGCTGCTCTTCTTCGTCCTCTTATTGAGACAAAAACATTGGGTCTTCTGGATGTTAATTGTATTGTGAAAGGCGGCGGTGTATCTGGTTTGAAGCATTAAATTATTTGAATTCTTTCTATTATTTATTTAAAATGTTTTTCGATTAAATATGATCATAAATTGCTATACGTTACATATTTTGTCTACATAGTTTGAATAAATCGATTTAAGTATAAAACCTTAGACTACTACTTACGCATGCGAGTGTGCTTATGATCATGGCGGTCCTAAGGTTTTTGATGCCTTAGGCGAGATGTTCAAAATGCCCATACCAAAACAAATGAACATAATATTTTTGTTTGACATACGAGCAAACACATATCGGCACGGTGTACAAGTGCATGTTATAGGCGACTTCTTTGTTATAGTTTTACTGGTCATGTTATAGGCCCCAGCCTTAACGAGCGTTAAAGTTGTTGTTTTTTTTTTTTTTTTTTTTAAGTGTAGTGTAAGTAGAGTTTTTTGGTAGTGTTTTATAGGAATATTATTAAAGAGAATGTTTTTTTTAACGTTATTAGGTAAAAGCTGACGTGAAGACGCATATAATATACATGCATAACTCATAACACCTAGCATGCTAACAAATTTAAATAACGCCAAAACTAAGTTACATTTACCTGATTAGAATATACTTATAAAACTAGTATATCTTTAACATAAATGGTACTCCATATGTGAGAATGTTTCTTAACGAAATGCTTGTGATTTCAAGTCTGTTGAAGACATAATGATAGTGATTTGTTGGGTGAATATTATAAGATAGTTAGTATATATTTAGAGCCATGTATATAAGACTATTATTTGTATCGAACTTGCATTATTTCCAAAATCTATTATTAGTAATTGTCCATAAATCGAGACGTATAAATCGAGACGTATAATGCATGCTCCATTTTTTTATTATTTTTATTCCCACTTAACTAATGAGAAAATTTATGAGTCTTCATCCTCAAAAATCTTTTCCTGCTCCCCATCTTGTTCCATGGACGCATCTTTTTCCGGCTAAAAAGGTTTCACAAGATCAAAAATTGTATGCCTAGTTTCCAGGGCCGTCTCGTGGATTTCAGTGGCCCCGTGCTATTACCACAAAAAGGCCCTCAAACACACACATAATATACATATCTAAAATTTGGTGGCTCTCGTCAAGTGGTAGCCCTGTGCAATCACACCTCTTGCACTCCCCTAAAGTCGGCCCTGCTAGTTTCATCATCGAAACTGGCTCAACTTATTAACCAATTTACCATCAAAACACCATATTCATCACATAAAACCGATTAACAACATCATAAAGTTGATGCCCCTCATTTTTTTGATGCCCTGGGCGGTCGCCCACTTTGGCCGGCTCCAGATCCGGCCCTGCTTATGATGTTAATTGTAACTCGATTTTAATGTTCTCTCGGCAATCCTTCTTACTCATATTGGCAAATATTGTGTCTTATGTCACATTTTTTTCGGCAAATTCCATTAATATTTTCTCCAACTTCTAGTCCAGTTTTGTTGATTATGCATGGCATTATAATTTTTTGTTCCTCTCATTTGTTTGAGGACACCAATCTGAACTTTATATGTGCATGAAACATGTCAAATAGGCGCAATTCGTCTTGGTATGAGTAGGAATCGCAAAACTGGGCACGGATCTATTCCGTCCTCCCGGAAGAAGGTAACTATATCTTTTATGTACCCTTCATTCTTTTATTGATAAAAGTCCACACAGTTCATTTACTTTGTTTTTATAGATGCTCAACAAATGAGTCACTTGTGCTTTCGAAAGTTGATCATTACACTGAGTTTTCGATACATGGGATTGTTTGGGCCCAATCTAGTGCTAGTCAAGTTCTTTATGTCTTATAGGTGCTCATTTGTTTGTGTGGGGGGCGCCGGGTGATTTCATCATTCTTTATCTTTTCATATAAGAGGGGTGGGTGTGGTGACAAGCCTCAACCTCAACCTCTTCATTTGGGGCCACCACTACCAATAAAACTCAACAAATAAAAAGAAAAGAGAGAAAAAAATTACAAGTTCCACCTCGTCGTGCAGACGGCGAAGCACCCATGACGAGAACACAGCAAACCGGAGAAGAATAAGGAGGGTCAACCAAGCCTTATTGATAACGCTACACGCGTCGTTCGGGGTCAAAGGAACTTCCTTTTCGTCGAGCAAGTTTTTCAACACCCTAGGCAGTGAACCTAATCGTTGTAGTGTAGTATTAGGGTAAGCCACGGAATTGATATCGTTCTCAGGAAATAGGAATGCTAGTGAGAAGTTACTACGCTAAGGTTGGGGTTGAGGAAGATTATTTTTTATCTTTTTATTTTTTTTAGGAAATGGAAAGGTACGAATCTCGGGGTTTGGATTTGGGGGTTTGGTATTTCTACCGATTACTCTACTTTTGATCTAATAATCTAATCTAACTAGTGGGTAGTCTATGTCTAACTAATGTGTGCTCGTATGATAGTTTAAGAATGTGTTTACTTAGGTTGTATTACTCCTTAATTATTTCCTATTGATGGTTGAATTGTCACGTCCTTATTCTTAATCGCGTTGTGTGTCTAACTCTTTGAAACTACCAAAGGTTATCGCCTACAAAATCTCTATTATAAACTCAACTCTAAGGTACTCTTCGGATGGTTTAGCCTACAATGACTCTAAGTATTATAAGCTAAGGTTCACAAAGATTAATCAAGCATTAACTACACAACGAATGACCTATCGCAATACTAGATCATTAACAATTAAGATAAGAGACAACCAATCAATATTCAATAACTAAGTTTCATATTCCCTAAGCAAACACACAAGTAAATTAGCCGGACAAGGAGAACATGCAAGCATACACACAAGTAATTGAAGACATAATTGAATTAATGAAGTAAAACACTTATCTTGATGTAAGATAGGGTTTGGAACCCTAAAATCTTGTACAAGACGACCTTGGTTCGGTTTAGGTTTTACTCCAAAAGACTACACATCGAAAACTAAAAATTCGGATTCTATATATAAGATTACATATGCGATTTGAGTCACTTTTTAGGTTGTGACGCCGTCGGGTCGCCGTCGTTAGGGTTTCTTCTCGCCACGTTAGTCTTGCGATGGCGTCACCTTATGCTTGTGACGCCGTCCCCTTCAGTCTCTGACGTCGTCTGGATCAAATCTAGGCCGTCTGAGTTGTGACAACCTACTCTTTTAAAACCTGACACCGTCACTTGTATTTAAGTAATTTGGCTACTGAGCCGTCACAAAATGGGCACGACGGCGTCGCCATTCAACACCTGACGCCGTCACCTTCACTTTCAGCAGCCTGAGTGTCTCGATTATTGACTTTGGCCATTTTCTTCATATATTCGCGCCTTTTCGTCCGAATAAGTGTCATTCCAGCAATTTGCCTTCAAGAGACCTAAAAAGTGAAAAGGAACAATATTAAGTAATAACGGATACAAAAGTGATCAAATAAGGGCTTAAACGACCCCTCAAAAAGGTACATTTTAAAACCTTATCAAATATCCCTACACTTGGTATTTGCTTGTCCTCAAGCAAATGTGCTTTTAGCCAATTAATTTATAAGTTAGGGGTCATGAAGCATTGGTTTAGAACAATCCACAACACATATAAGCCCGAAAAAGTCATAACAACATGAAGTTACATACTAGCACCTTACATGGGGTGTTTGGATACTCACATCTCTCGGTGTATATGAAATATAACAAGTTAGGAAATGGAAAATAAACACTCATAACCGGTCCTAGTACATAGATTACCATAGGCTTGAGACCGGATCAAACCTCCATCGCTTTGGCGTAGCACCTAGGAAAGACTATCAAAGAGGTCTTTTAAAGGGTTGTAATGTTAGGCTTACGGTAGGAAACAAAGGGTTTGGTGTGATAAGCGATTTAGTGGTGGCAAGTAAAAATCTTTATGTTACAAGCATGCGAAGAATGGCGTTACTAAGCCAAGACTCGACACTCTAGACTCTAGATAAGCGAAATAAACATACATAAATTAAAGATAGATGTAGAATAGTAACCCTTTTTTTTTCATACACTTTTACTCTACCATCCTCTACGGTAACATCAAAATAATAGGGATTTATAGGCACATCCCTACACTTGAGTTTTTATTACTCTAACACTAATTTGACCCGAATTGAAAAGATCAAAACACTTGGAGTACATTATTACGCAAACAAAGGGAATTTGAATTTAACGTTCCCTTCCCGTCATTTCATAAACTTTAACTTTTCCCATGAGTCCCAATCGTCCCAAAACTATGTACAAAGGATATGACTCGACTTAGCAACTTATGCAAGCAACTAGATAATTGAACTAAGGGTTTAGGGTGATAACAATAATGCACTAAAAGTGAGTGCATACAAGGTAGGCTAAGGCGATTTGGGTGTACATTTGGGGGTGGGGTGTAAACAATGCTCTTCATTGATATTCGGGAAAACCAAACGCCACGAGAACCGCGAAAAGGATAGGCTCGGAGGGTTAACTAGGGTATCGTGTACTAAAAGTGAGTACAACGCAGGGTATGGGGAATTACTCAACCGATGTGGAAGAAGTAATTATATTACGGTGTCGAACAAGGGTTATCCTAATGCCTCTTATCATTTAGTTATTCCTAACTACACAAGAGTAGTCTTACTAGCGATCTCGGGATGCATCACAAAACAAGTTCTAGAATCTATAATACTACCAGTTCACACACTAAGCATTAAAGATGAATGCTTTAATTTCTACTAATCTAAGGGTGATCCTCACATTTTTTTGTGGAATTTAAGTGGTAAAGGGTTTTTGTGCTAGTCATGCAACTTTCTATCCATGAGACGCTTTTGTTAAGACTAGTGGCCCACTCCTATATGTCATGAAAAATTGAAAATTTGGTGCCAAAATTACCCTAACCGACATTTTCTCATGGTTTATTACACAAATGCAATTGGACAAAGCAAATATTCAAGGATAAGCATAGTTTCAAAGTTCCCGTTTTATTTTCCCTCCCTACACTTAGGTAGTGTTTGATAACAACTTAATGTGTCTTAATTGAAAAATAGGTAAGTTAATTAAGTCACCAAATAGATGTTTGTTTAGTGCTTAAAACTAACATGTGACCTTCTAGAAAAAGCCAAGGAGATGAAGGTCTACAAATTAAGTCCATCCATTTTATCATAATTTTACATGTTTACCCTCCCACATCTTAACTTTATTTCAAATAAAAGGGTATAACAGTAATTTTTACTAATTCAAACATTTTATTCAGCACACAAAACAAACAACCATTTATTTATTTACAAACAGACATCATATATCTAGACAGACACTTTAATTTCACAGGACTTAATAAAAAAACTAAACAAACAAGCCCTTAAACTGAACATTGTCCCCAATGTTCCCCGAAAGTATCAAAGTTATGATAACGGAAGGTAATTAAAAACGAAAGAAACTAGTACTCTCCTGATTAGCTCGGTAGGATCCGTGTAAAGTGGTGGTTACATTTTTCTTCAAGAAGAACGTTTGCGTGAAAAGCTCCTTCTCATCTTATGTATCTTCTTCTTGATAAATTAAACCTGCACACTTGAAGAAAACAAACGAAACCTTTGCGTAAAATCGGCGGTAACAATATATATAGGACTCTACTAAATTAGGATATAATGCTTGTGGAATGGATGTTTACAGATTTTCTGGAAAATTAAGACACAGAAAATTCCAAAATTTTTATAAGCATTTCGAAAACGAGAAAAAGTAATCAGTTGTTTTGCTCCTTCCCGACACCTTGAGTTGCGATCTCGACGTCGGTTATCCCGACAAAAGCGGTGCGATTTTACGAAAAAATTATGGAAAATTTACATCTTTAGAATCGGAAAATTTCTGCAGAACATCCATTATGACTCGATACAAGCATTTGACTCGAAAAACACACATGTATATCTTTTAATTAATTGAAATTCTCATGTTTACGTTTCTTTTGAAAACGTGTGTAATCCTCCCTACACTTATCCCTTATGTCAAATACCTTTATATGTGATTAAGACGAGGTTAAAACAAAATAAAGCATTTTACAAATTTAAACATGAGAATAAACAATCAATAAAAGATATATGACACAAACAAGCAAAAATTAAGCATGGGTTGCATCCCTAAGCGCTTTTCTTTATTTATGAGTCTTGTAGCTAGACTCGAGTCGCTGCTCCCACGTTGTCCTAATCTTAGAGGCCCATTCGATCTCCTTAACCCTTCTCTCATCACAAATGTATTCGTGGCCTAACTCAAGACAAGCGATGTAATAAACCTTGTTATTCCAGTCTACTTCAAATGCCGGAATGTTATCTACATCTAAATTATCAATACCTCAAACTTCTTATTTTGTGGGGCATTATATATTTAACACTCTCGGCTCCATTTGAGAACTTGATTATTCCTTCCTCTCGATCATAGACCATCTTAGACTCCTCTATAAATGGTCTTCCAAGTATCACATCCCCTAAAAATCCATCAATGATGCCCTTAACATTTTCCAAGATCATGAAATCACACCTATACGTGAAGTTACCCACGAAGACATACAATCCTTTAACCCTCCCAACATAGTTACTTGCTTTCTTAGGGCGAAAGGGGTCCCGCATAGGTTCTAGCTTTTTACTCATGATCCAATTGTAATAGAGCCTAGACATTATATTCATGGGTGCCTTATAGTCAATGTAGGTGTGATCCCTATATAATTATCCAATCATATACGGTATCTTGATGTTTTTAGGGTTACCCCTTCTTATGCGAGGCTCGAAGGGTGGTCTTGGGAAGTTAACTACGTTATAGTGATAGGCGGTTTCCATCCCCTTAGGGTATGAGTCGAAATACTTCCTAAGTTCTTCCTCCTCCTTACTATCCTCCATGATTTCTAACACCTTATAATCTCCATCTTCTAGGTCATCATCCGAATCACTTGAGGTTGAATCACTATCCACGGGTTACTAGATTCCTTAAGGGCTTCCTCAGCGTATTTTCAATTATCCTATTTAGTTTCCTAAGCTCTCCAATTTCACTAACAATACGAGCTCGAAGTTGGTTGGCAAAATTTGGATCAAGCGGTGGGTATTTTTTGGTGGTAAAGTGTTGTTTGGCGAATTATCACCTTCCATGATGAAAAGTGATGGGGTTACGAACAAAGGTCACGAATAAGGGGGATAGACTACGAGGAAGCTACAAATGGAAAAAAGGCTTACTTGATAGGAATCAAGCAAGAAAACCTAAGTGAGGTGAACTCTAACTAGCTATTCTATTCCCGACAACGGCGCCAAAACTTGATAACGCTACACACGCCGTTCGGGGTCAAAGGAACTTCCTTTTCGTCGAGCAAGTTTTTCAACACCCTAGGCAGTGAACCTAATCGTTTTAGTGTAGTATTAGGGTAAGCCACGGGAATTGATATCGTTCTCTAGGGGAATAGGAATGCTAGTGAGAAGTTACTACGCTAAGGTTGGGGTTGAGGAAGATTATTTTTTATCTTTTTATTTTTTTTAGGAAATGGAAAGGTACGAATCTCGGGGTTTAGATTTGGGGGTTTGGTATTTCTACCGATTACTCTACTTTTTATCTAATTATCTAATCTAACTAGTGGGTAGTCTATGTCTAATTAATGTGTGCTCATATGATAGTTTAAGAATGTGTTTACTTAGGTTGTATTACTCCTTAATTATTTCCTATTGATGGTTGAATTGTCACGTCCTTATTCTTAATCGCGTTGTGTGTCTAAGGTCGTAGGGTATGCGTTTATCCCTAACTCTTTGAAACTACCAAAGGTTATCGCCTACAAAATCTCTAGGATTTATAAACTCAACTCTAAGGTACTCTTCGGATGGTTTAGCCTACAATGACTCTAGGTATTATAAGCTAAGGTTCACAAAGATTAATCAAGCATTAACTACACAACGAATGACCTATCGCAATACTAGATCATTAACAATTAAGATAAGAGACAACCAATCAATATTCAATAACTAAGTTTCATATTCCTAAGCAAACACACAAGTAAATTAGCGGGACATGGAGAACATGCAAGCATACACACAAGTAATTGAAGACATAATTGAATTAATGAAGTAAAAACACTTATCTTGATGTAAGATAGGGTTTGGAACCCTAAAATCTGTACAAGACGACCTTGGTTCGGTTTAGGTTTTACTCCAAAAGACTACACACTTAAAACAAAAAATTCGGATTCTATATATAAGATTACATATGCGACGGCCACTTTTAGGTTGTGACGCCGGTCGCCATCATTAGGGTTTCGTTTGGCCACGTTAGTCTTGCGATGGCATCACCTTATGCTTGACGCCGTCCCTTCGGCCTCGGCGTCGTCGGATCAAATATAGGCCGTCCCGAGTTGTGACGACCTACTCTTTTAAAACCCCGACACCGTCACTTGTATTTAAGCAATTTGGCTCTTGAGCCGTTACAAAATGGGCACGACGGCGTCATTCAATACTGACGTCACCTTCACTTTCAATGACTGAGTGTCTCGATTCTTGACTTTGGCCATTTTCTTCATATATTCGCGCCTTTTCGTCCGAATAAGTGTCATTCCAGCAATTTGCCTTCAAGAGACCTAAAAAGTGAAAAGGAATGATATTAAGTAATAACGGATACAAAAGTGATCAAATAAGGGCTTAAACGACCCCTCAAAAAGATACATTTTAAAAGCTTATCACGTATTAACAGGCGGTCAACCACCAAGGAGAGGAGAAGAAGAACGGGACTTATCCCAGAAGAAGAGAGACAAAGTTTTATTTTTGTCTCAAGAGACGCTTTTCTATCTCAGATAAGAGATAAGAAAATAAAAAGAGGCGTGTCTATATTAGGGCTACACAATCAAAGGATAATAGGCAACGTGTTAGACCATCAACCCCCGTGATCCAAAATTTTACAAAAACCACCCTTTCAACTTTATTTTTTATAGTATATATTAATTTTGATATATATTGTATTTTTGATAAGTTACTTTTATTTCAAATTAGTACCTTTTCAAATTTTAGAAAATATAGTAACCTAGTGATTACACTGCTTATTATATTGATTAGGAATAATTTTTCAGGAGTAATTAACCTTAGGTTATTTCATTTTAGAATAAATAATCTCTGAGGATAGTTTTTGGATTAAAACTAGACCTATAAAGTTTTATATCCTTTAAGGAAAAATAAAAATAAGAGCTCGCTAGAAATAAGAAATTTCAACACATCTCGTGTTAATTTTTTTTGGATATTTATTGTTAATATCCTTAGATATGACGAAAGAAAATGGAAATAAGGAACTTAGTACAACTAGTACACCTCAATTTCAATGCCCAATCCTAAAGCCCGCGAATTGCTCATTATGGGCAATTCGAATGCAAATCATTCTCGAAGCAAATGGTTTATGGGAAACAATAGAGCCGTCTGAGACGACTCAACCCGATAAGAAAAAAGACAAAACCGCTATTGCATTCCTTTATCAAGCCTTGCCCGAGGAACAATTACTTCAAATAAAAAAGCACAAAACCGCGAAAGCCATTTGGAATGCTTTGTAAACTAGACACGTTGGCAAAGACAGAGTTCAACAAGCAAGATTGCAAACTCTCAAATCCGACTTTGAGATGTTATACATGAAGGAAGACGAGACAATCGACACCTTCACTACAAAACTAACAACACTCGTAAACAAAGCCACTAGCCTAGGACACACAATAGAAGATCAAACCTTAGTACGGAAACTTCTAAATGCTGTACCCGATAGGTATCTGCAAATAGTCGCATCTATAGAACAATATTCCGACCTAAGCACAATGACAATGGAAGAGGCAATCGGAAGACTTAAGACTTACGAAGAAAGGATTAAGTTCAAGAAAGGAAAACAAGTGGACAATCAAGAAAAATTGATGTTCACATGACATGACAATAGAGGAAAACATTTTTGAGGACGTGGACGTGAAAAGTATAAATTTTCACAAGGAAGGAACCACGAAAAATTTAAAGAAGAAAATAAAGATGGAGAAAACTCTCATAACAACTTCAACAAATCAAATATTGATCTTAGCAAAGTAAAATGTTACAAATGCAATAAGATGGGTCATTATGCAACTAAGTGTTACTCAAAGACAAACTCTAGTATGCAATCTAATCTTGTCGAGGAGGACTTAGAACCTACCTTACTAATTGCAATATTAGAAGACCCACATGTAACAAAACTTGAAGATCAAAATGTCTCGCTACACGAAGAAAATGTAGGATATAAAGAGACAAATGTTGATAGTCTATGGTATTTAGACAATGGAGCCAGCAACCATATGACTGGAATAAGAGAATACTTCAAAGAGCTAGATGAGAATGTTAGTGGAAAAGTAAGATTCGGAGATGGATCTCACATAGAGATCAAAGAAAAAGGTTCAATCTTAATAGAATGTGATGATGAAAAACAAAGAATTATATCACACGTATATTACATTCCTAGCTTAAAAAGCAACTTATTGAGCCTTGAACAATTCACTGAAATCGGTTGTAAAGTAGTAATGGATGATGATGAATTACGACTTTATGAAATGGAAAACAAAATCTACATGAAAGTCACAAGACGGAGAAACCGTCGATACAAAGCAAGTCCGAATATAGGCACACTGTTTGCTTATTAGCAAATTTAAAGGACAATACTTGGTTATGGCACGCAAGACTAGGACATCACAACTTTGAATCACTAAAATCTATGACTCAAAGAGAGTTAGTTCAAGAAATACCGCCATTAAACATACAACAAAAATCTGTGATGTTTATTTAGTTGGTAAACACAATAGAGCACCATTTCCCAAGAAAGCAAAAACTAGATCAACATCACCTTTAGATTTAGTATATGGAGATTTACGTGGACCAATCACACCACCAACACCATCTGGAAATAAATACATATTCTTGTTAGTCGATGACTACTCAAGATATATGTGGGTGTATTCCTAAACACGAAAGATCAAGCATTTGATACTTTCAAGGAATACAAGAATACAATAGAGAAGGGGCTAGGGACAACATTTAAAATGTTAAGGCGATCGTGGAGGAGAATTCACATCTAACGAATTCACTCAATACTGTAAAGAAAATGGCATAGCACGACAACTTACCACACCTTACCCACCACAACAAAATGGAGTAGTTGAACGAAGAAAATAGGACAATTATGTCTACAACGAGATGCATGATGAAAGCAACCAACATGCCTCAAAATTTTTAGGCTGAAGCTGTTAAACATACTATATACATTCTAAACAGCGTTCCTACAAAAGCCTTAGAAGACATTACTCCATATGAAGCAATCAAACAAAGAAAGCCAAACTTAGAAAATCTAAGAGTTTTCTACTGCATAGCATATGCAAAGGTACCATCACAACATCTGACGAAGTTAGATGATAGAAGTAACAGAATGGTATACTTAGGAAACGAACAAGGATCAAAAGCTTACGGACTGTTTGATCCAACAACACAAAGGATATGTGTTAGTAGAGATGTGAAGTTTAAAGAGGATGAAGCATGGTATTGGAAGGATTACTTGAATGAGCACACTAACGATGAACTCGATGCTTTGACTTCAAAGTTGAAAACCTTGAAGCCACAAATGAACATCGTGAACAAGCAATCCAACCAAATGAAGAAGAAAACGATTTCCTAACAATGATGATGATGAATATGCAACATCAACAACAAACTCACCTTCACAATCACAAACACTTCACACACCATCTACACTTTCATCGCGAGTAAACTCTCGTTACGCCAACTACCTCAAGACGATCAACCTATCAAAGTAATTCAAGCGCAACCAAAATTTACATTCAAACTTCGATCATACACCATTACAAGGTTTTAGAACATTAAATGATTTATACCATAACACCGAGGAAGTATTACTGTCTGAAGATGAACCTAAGAATTACAAGGAAGCATCAAGCGATCAGAAATGAATTGAAGCAATGAAGGTCGAATTAGATTCCATTAATAGAAATAATACATGGGAACTAACCACTCTACCCAAAGGACATAAAGCAATTGGATTAAAATGGGTATTCAAGACCAAGAAAGATGCTAATGAAAATATAGTCAAGCATAAAGCAAGACTAGTAGCAAAAGGCTACTTACAAGAGCATGGCATAGACTTTGAAGAAGTCTTTGCACCTGTAGCAAGAATGGAAACTATCCGATTACTATTAGCCATAGCTGCTAATAATAAATGGGAAGTACATCACCTTGACGTCAAATCTGCATTTCTGCATGAAGACTTAAAAGAAGAAGTGTATGTTACACAACCCGAAGGATTTATAAAGAAAGAAGATAATGGAAAAGTCTACAGACTCATAAAGGCTCTATACGGTTTAAGACAAGCACCACGTGCTTGGAACATAAAATTAGACAACACCTTGAAGTCTTTAGATTTCAAGAAATGCGCTTTGGAACAAGGTGTTTACACGAAAAAATCTAAGGACTCAATACTACTAGTAGGAGTTTATGTAGATGATTTAATCATCACCGGCACACCAAAAGATGAGATAGACAAGTTCAAAGCTCAAATGGAAGAAAAATTCGAGATGAGTGACCTAGGATTATTATCCTACTACTTAGGAATTGAAGTCACACAAACTGGAGATGACATATCAATAAAACAATCCGCCTACACAGCAAGATCCTAAATAAAGTTGGAATTCTAGACTGCAACGAAACTCTAATACCTATGGATCCAGGAACAAGACTAACAAAGAACAATGAAGAAACAATGGTCAACTCAACTGAATATAGAAGTTTAATTGGATGCTTAAGATATCAACTACATACAAGACCCGACTTAAGTTATTCTGTTGGATTACTTAGTCGTTTTATGCAAGAACCAAAGGAACAACACATGAAAACTATAAGGCAAGTACTACGCTATGTAAAAGGAACAAAAGACTATGGAATCACCTACAAACACAATGGAGGAAACCAAATACAAGGTTATAGTGACAGCAGCTACGGAGTCAACACTCAAGAAGGAAAAGGAACTACTGGAATTATATTCTACTATGGTGAATCACCAATCAGCTGGAGTACGCAAAAACAAGCCATGGTAGCTCTATCATCATGTGAATCTGAATTTATTGCAGCAACAGCAGCAGCAACACAAGCATTATGATTAAAGAGATTACTAAGCAAGCTTACACACACAAAAGAAGAAAAGATTACAATAATGGTTGACAACAAGTTTGTCATCGAACTAATGAACAATCCTGTATTTCATGAAAGAAGTAAGCACATTGATATAAAATACCACTTTATAAGAGAATGCGTCGAAAGAGAAGATTTACAAGTCGAATTCATAAGTGGAGAATATCAGAAGGCTGACATACTCACAAAAGCACTACCGAAGATGAAGTTCCTAACAATGAGACAACTAATTGGAGTCAAAGATCTACAACAAAGCGATTGTGATTAAGGGGAGAATATTGGGTTAATCCCAATCTAACCAAAGTCAACCGAAAGTCAGAAACACAAAAGTCAACTATGGCAGTTAACAGGCAGTTACACAAAACGGTTATTGGCAGTTACAAAGCCAATCGACACAACTGTTGATTCATTCGAACCAACACAGCTTTTCTTTGTACCCATTCGATATGTATAAATAGTTAGCAGTTGTATTCAAACAAATTAGATGACAAATTTATAATAAAAGCTTTTACAGATTCAATTGTTTCTTATTACTTGGTATAATCTTCAAGTAAGTTAGAAAGATCATAGATCCACCCTAACGAGGCCAACAAAAGTGATGCAGTGAAACATTTTGTTTCATATCTGTTTCAGTGATATAAACATTTAAACAAACAAGCAAACATAATGTATCAAATTTCCAGCAAAGCAACTCTTCTTTTCAAACAACGCCGTTAACGAAAAACGATCGTTGGTATATATCATCTTTTTTGTCATACTTTTTTGCCCACTTTATCTCTATCCAAAATTTTCACATGAATTTTAGTATTTGCACACGAAAAACTATCAAACATTTTTAGTATCGAATCGAATATATCGTGTAAGAATCTCGACACCTTTGCTAAACAATCAGAGCGAATAGCCCATAAATCTTTCTCTAACAGGAGAAAATAAATAAAAAGTACTTGTTTAAATTAGTTTAGTTCAGTAGAACATGTGTTTTGGTGTGAAGATGGCGGTAAAACATGAAGTCATGAACTCGTACACGAAGATCAAAACTCCACCAACGATGATGACACGAATATAAGAACAGGTAAAAGGTAAGTTATATGATTTTTATATCTTTTATATCAGTTAGTGAATTGGGTAGTATTTTTCTTCAACTTTATGGACCACAATTGCACATATTATAACTGCAGTGATTGGTTCTGGTGTACTATCATTGGCTTGGAGCACGGCTCAGCTCGGTTTGATTTGAGGGCCAATAACATTAATATCTTTCGCGTTTGTTACATACATTTCCTCACTTCTAGAAATCGCTCTTAAACAGATGCTATTAGAGTTATTCTAGGTAACAACTTAAAACCACATCTAGCATTTTATTTATTTAAATTTTTTATTTTTCTTATTCATGAGTTATATTACATTTCTTTACAGGTGACAAAAAGGCATGGGGCTGTGGATTAATACAATATGTGAGCTTCTACGGGACTGCTATTGCTTATGTGGTGACAACAACGACGTGCATCAAGTAATTAAATATATAAATCTCAGATTAACTTGCTTGTGGACTAGTGGTCTTTAATCTTTTATGTTGCTATGTCATTAATGACCAGTTGGCGGTTTTTGATTTATTAGGGCGATTAGGGAATCAAATTGTTACCATAAAGAAGGACGCGGTGCTAATTGTGAATATGGTGGCAATGTGTATATGCTGTTGTTTGGAGTTGTGCAGATTGTAATGTCACAAGTACCGGACTTCCACATGTCGTTGTTTGGAGTTTGGTTTGGGTGTCTGTTGTTGCAACCATCATGTCGTTTTGTTATGCTTCTATCGGTTTTGAACTTGGTTTTGCTCAAGTAATTGGCACAAATGCCTTCATATTTCAATAATTTACAAGCTCTAAAAGTTTTTAATCGGCTTTATCAAAACACAGTAGACTGGTTAGCAGTTTTTAAACACAATTTTTTAATCTCCATGCAGTTTTTAACAGTTTGACTTGACTTATTTGATCACGTGAAAACAACATGGATTAGATAAAGAAAATGGTAAAGTCAACTCTTTCTTCTTCTAGATGTTTCTCATTTGAAACAACTTTATGGTTCTCTCTCAAACAATTCTCTTCTTTGTCTTTAACTCTTTCATCTCTTTGTTTGTGCAATCTCTCAACTTCTTGAGGTTCTCTAACTCTACATGCATTTGTTTCTCAAATGCCATTTCTCTATTTCTTATTTTCGCCTCAAACTCTTGTTTTTCAATCTCTAATTGCTGGTTCGTCATCTTGAACACAAGGTTTGCTTTTTTTCTTCTCACGGATTGGTTTTGGACAATTTGCGACAAAGTGTCCAAACTCATGACAATTATAGCACTCTATTTCTTAAGTCTCTCCATGGTAGTTTTGATCTCCATAGTTTCTCTTGTTTCTATCATAACTATTCCATTCTTACTATCTCATCTTCCTTGGCCTCTTCCTCGTTGGTCTATCATTTCCATACATAATTTTTGTTATTCCCTTGACGTGTGAATAACAATTTCTCACTATTATCTTCCTCACTTCCTTTTCTAAACTTAAGCCTTTCTTCATCAACCGGGTCCCAACTTCTAGTGTAGCGATAAAGCTGTGGCATACTTTTCAAGCACTTGGAGACATAGCATTCAATAGTAATATGGCGTATCCATATACTTTCATTCTTTAGAAATTCAGGTACACTAATTAGGAATCTCGTTATTTGTTAATTTCAGAGAGTATATTAGATAAAGTTTTTCATGAGCTATTTTTGGTGTATTGTAGGATACTATCAAGTCACCACCAGAAAACAAGGCTACAAAACGGGCTTCAGCAATTGCGGTTATTGTAACGAGTATTTTTACCTTGGATGTGGATGTTTCAGGTATGCTGCATTTGGGAACAATATGCTGCATTTGGGAACAATACACCAGGAAACCTCTTGACTGGATTCGTGTTTTACGAGCCTTATTGGATTGTTGACTTTGTCTGCATTATCGTACTACTCCTTCATTGCTTTAGAACAGGTCACACTTTGACTTTTAAGGTCAAATATATGAGCTTAAATTTGAAATGTACATTGGTTTTACCAAGTTTTCTAGACCATAGTTTGTCTTAAAACTACTTATTCATAAGTTCTAATCTGGTCATCAAGGATATTCAGAGAAACAAATTTTTTTTATCATAACAATGCAATCTTTGGTTTCTAAATTGACCTTAAAAGTCAAACTGATTCTTTATTAATAATTTTTTACTCTTAAGGTCAAAGCAATGAGTATATAGATCAATATTGATGTGGTTTTACTAAATTTCAAGCCCGGTAGCTTTGTTACCTTTTTTTGTTATGCATAAATCTCATTCAATATTTATTTTCCGTTAAAGATGTTCAATGTAGATAAAACTAAAAGTAACGAGAACTGTAAGTCCCAGTTGATCTTAAAAGCCAAAACTGTTTCTTTTATCAAGAGTCACTAACACAGCGCATTTCTATCTAGCCAAAAGCTATCCAGCCAGCCAATATTTGCATTTGCCGAAGATCCTTAACCGAAAAGTTCCTACAAAGCCGATTTCTGAAGAACTTCTATGGCATAAAGCTTCCAATGCTGCCAGCGTTCCGGTTGAATCTCTTCAGATTGTGTTTCAGAACAGCATACGCTGTGTCAACAACAGCGATTGGGTTAGTGTTCCCATACTTCAATGAAATATTGGCCGTGTTAGGGGCATTGAACCCTTTGGCCATTGGCAATATATTTTCCTGTTGAAATGTATATAGTGCAATAAGAACACTTCGGTTCTAGGCACAAGAGAACTAAGCAAGACAAAGAGAATTGTGTGATGGAAACGAGTTCCTCTTGGCCAAGTATCCATTTGTTGATGTTTGAAATTCGACATGGATTTGTTTCTTGTTGTTACAGAAACAGCAAAAGGGGTGTTTGGTTCTTGTATGTAAATGCAGAAAAATAAGAACAGAAACTTGTGTAAACGTTTGTATTATATATTGAAGTATGATACTTCAATATATTATACAAACGCTTACACAAGTTTCTGTTGTTATTTTCTGCATTTACATACAAGAACCAAACACCTTTTGCTGTTTCTGAACAACAAGAAACAAATCCATGTCAATTTCAAACATCAACAAATGGATACTGCCAAGAGGAACTCGTTCCATCGATGGCATCGAGACAGATTCAAATCCAAGGAGAGGCCAGTACAAGTGGTTTGTTACCATACAAACCAAGAAGGAGGATTTCTATGGAGACAAAAGAATTACTCAAGAAAAGATTGTTTGAAATTGAAGCACATAATGCTTTAAAAGGAGGCGAGGCAGTGACAAGGAAAGAAAGGAGAGCGAGGTGTTATGCCCAGAAAGCGTGGGCACTATTTTCGGAAGTGCCAAGACAGAAAACCCTCACCCTTCTCGAATGGAAAGCAGGAAAAGAAGAAGAACCCAAGTACCTCGAACAAGTCCATGTTAAGACAACCCACATGATCAAAGGGACGGATTACGCAAACTGGAACCATATTTGGTACATAAGCGACACATACAACAATCATATGTGTCCTACAAAATCATTGTTCAAGAGAATCAAACCAAGGTTTTCAATGGAAGGGAAGGAAGAAGATGAGAAAAAAATTATTTTCTCATATGGTATAGGCGAGGCTTGTGTTGAAACCAATGAAAAGAAGATGCTAATTCCATGTGTTTCATATACACCGGAGGCAAGTTTGAACGTGCTTAGCGCCAAGCAACTTTTGGCACAAGGTTTCGAAGTGACTTATAAAGACGACGCATGCAAAGTCTCTTATATGTTTGATGAAGAGATGTGGCACGGAGGAAAGAAGGTCGAAGGAGAGTCAAGTTCAATGGCTAAGGAACACGACAAGTATTTGGAAGATTACTATGAATCAATCGATCCAAAAGATACTTGCGTGAACATTAAAGGATTAGAAGATCTCGAATGGAAGGATGGAATGGTCCATGATTATTTGGATGATGAATTCTTAAGCATGAATGGAACTCTTTACATCATGAAGGTTAATTCATTTAAGAAATTTATTTCATTTTTAATCATGATAGAAGATGACAATCTAGTATACAAGAATTGGAATGTTTTGAGCAAACACTTTGAAGAGATGTTAAAATGGTTTTACCAAGTTTATCTTGGTCGAATCATGGTGGATCCTCGCCCTGGTCATCAATGGTATAAAGATCGTTACTTGGTCTTTATAAGATAATAGGTAGTCTAGAGGCTATCTTGGAGTTACGTTTGAAACAAATGGGGATATGTTGCACTAATACACGGTCTAGAACGAGAACAAGATGAGGAACTAAAAGAATGTTACATGAGAAACATTGACTTAGTACGGTGTTATTTCGAGACTACATTACGAGCCCGAGGCAAAGACAAATATGTGATGGCCAAGAAAGAAGGCTATGGGAAGACCCCAAAGATTGAAGAAGGGTCAAATGGGCAAGTGGTCACAAGAAGGAGATGCACAAGTTCTCAACACGTATGGCAACAAAGATACATGGATGGACAAGAAGGATTCACAAGAAAAGATGGGCGCCAAGAAGTCTTTACACATTAAGGGGACAATGTTAGTTTAATGTTTTAAAGCCTTCAGATTTGCTTTATAAACGTTAATATGTCTTGTTATTAATTAGGATGAACCGTAATATGTATTTAGATTGTTAGTTTGGCAAAGCCTGTAAAATAATGTGGGCTTGGGCCAAAATGGGTCAATATGGTTTTTCTGTAAACCATTGTGTCCCTTAGATTATATACACCTCTTATTAGGTTTCTGTGAAATGGTATAACACTTCATTGTGTCGTTTCACATCATATATAAGGAAGATGCAGTGTAGGCAATTTGTATCAATTCATACTTCAATATATAATACAAACGTTTACACAAGTTTTTGTTGTTATTTTTCTGCATTTACATACAAGAACCAAACACCCCTTTTGCTGTTTCTGTAACAACAAGAAACAAATCCATGTCGAATTTCAAACATCAACAAATGGATACTTGGCCAAGAGGAACTCGTTTCCGTCATTGTGTGAAATTCGTATGTTCAATGACACCAGATATGTTTGTTAAATAACAAACGAAAGTGAAAGTTATGGCAGTTAAATTCGGTTAGAATCGATTAAATCCCAAGAGTTGTGACTCTTCATGAACAAACATATTGGTTGGGTTTTGGCGGGAAAATAAGTTAATTCCCTTAATACCGATTAATTGTGATTTACTAGAGACCAAATGGATCCGCCCTAGACCGCAAGGGCCGCCACCCTCGACCGTCAGAGGCGGCCCTCGACCCCGTATATTTATCAAGGCGAAAACATATTAGCTCAACGAGTGTGCACTCCACACTTCCCTAACTCGAATCCGAGCTTAATATAAAATCGGTTGGTCTCTAGTAAATCACAATTACCTAAAATAGTTGGAGACACCAAAATCACCAACTCAAAGAAAAGTGGAAACTTCGAGCACAAAATGGATTTTTCATAAAATATTCAGTTTTGCTTTGATGGTTGTATCAGTTGTGGCTTTAGTCGGTTCAATAGCTGAACTCATCGAAGCAAAGATGTACTAGCTAGTCTCCTTGTTGTTAGTCTTGAGCCGGAAACATATACTTTCAAGTAGCGCGGTTTGTCTTAACCGAACCTATTGTATAGTGGATTATGTATGATACACTAGCAAGTTATTTAAGTTTTTGTGTTTATGCATGAGTTTTAGTCACAACTATTTGCGGATATAGATTGGATCACTTGATACCAGTCCATATGTATAAACACTAAAACACAACCATTTGTGGCTGTGGAACCATTATTTTTAAGGTTAAGCGGTTGCGCCAGTAGAAAATATTTTGCTATACATCATTCCTTTAATCAACAATGATACAAATAACATATTCACTAGTGTAAATTAGCAGCATTTAAAAAATAAAAATAAATAAATAAAACTCCAAATAAGCCTCTAAAGCTCTTAACCTCAACATCGACACCTGTAGGAAAATCAAGCTGCATCAATGAGTCGATGGTTTGTGCAGGTGTAGGATATCAATGAGCCTTTGATGTGTCCTGATCTCAAAATGGAATCTGGCTTCTTTGTGAGGATATATTATAAGCATAAGATTATCTTCTTGGTGGGTAATGGAACTGGACCCATTATCTTTGTATTTGTTGTCCTAGCAGCATCCATGATCTGTCTGGGCGGCATCTGAAAAACAAGAAAACACTGTAGCTTATATGGAATTCCGCCACCAATATGAGTGAAAATGCAATCAACAAAAAGGAGAATTTATGAAAACAGGTACAATAGTTACACAGTTAAGAAATGGTTTAGGGGTCTGTGTTACTCACCGAGGCCGGTAGGAAATGGTTTCTATCTCTGAAGGAAAATCTTCATACAGCTGAAGAAGCTCTGAAGATGCAATAATAAGTAGACCTTTTAACCCAAATATGCTTTGCGGAAGATGACTTATGCCTGTAGCTCTTATATATAGCTTTTCTAAACATTCTAATTGGCCAAGATCTTCAGGTAACTTCTCAAGAAGAGCACAATGATCAAGTTTGAGATAATTCAGACGTTTCAACATACAAATGCTATCTGGAATATAGTCAATTTTCTTACTACTCACATGTAGCTTCTCTAAACATTCTAATCGGCCAAGATCTTCAGGTAACTTCTCAAGAAGAGCACAACGATGAAGGTTGAGAAACTTCAGATGTTTTAGCATACAAACGCTATCTGGGAGATGTTTAATCTTTGTAGCCGACAAAACTAGACTCTCCAGAGATTCTAACCGGCCAATGTCCTCAGGCAACTTCCCAAGACAATAACACTCTGTAACATAGAGCCACTTCAGACGTTTTAGCATGCAGATGCTATCTGGAAGATATTCAATCTTCTCACTCGTCACATATAGCATCTCTAAACACTCTAATCGGCCAAGATCCTCTGGTAACTTTTCAAGAAGACCACCAATTTTAAGTGTTAGAGTTTTGAGATGTTTCAAAAAACAAATGCTATCTGGAAGATGTTTTATCTCCGTTGATGACAAATGGAGCTTCTCCAGACATTCTAACTGGCCAAGATCATTGGGAAACATTGGAATATCGCATTCGAGTGTAAGTTCCTTTAAACATTGTAAACTACAAATTATGTCTGAAAATTTCTCTAAGTCTGTGCAAGCACATAGACCAAAAGAAATAAGTTTCTCAATATTTCTAACTGATGACGGTAGGTTTTCATCATAATAACCACGAAACCCGAACTTTGGGAGAATACTGTTGGGGTGCAATGGGCATAAATCTAGGAACTCACCAGCCAGATGTAAAGTAGCTGAAGAAAAATTAACCTTCGGTTCCCATTTACCGCGAAACTCGAAATCGCTAAATCTCAAACAACCCCTTAAGTCTAAGCGAACAATTTTTTTCAGACATCCAACGGGAGCGTTGATTTCTACCAACTCCTTACAACGGTGAAGATCTAAACTCTCGAGATTTGGAACCAGCTCAAGGTCAAGGCTCCTCAACCTTGATCTAGTAAGGTCAAGGATTTTGAGATTTGGACATGCAACAGACACGTGAAGTTCAACAAAATCAGCACAAAGAGAAAGAGATAACGTCTCAAGATTCGGAGTCAACCCAAGGTCAAACGTTCTTAACTTCGCATGAGTGATATTGACATGCTTGAGCTTTTGACAACCCCTAACTGGCATGAAAAGTTCTTCTAAATAACTAGAATCTCTAAGAGATAACGCTCGAGATTCGGAGTCAACCAAGGTCAAAGGTTCTCAACATTGAGTAACGATATTGAGGTAGTTGAGCTTTTGACAGCTAACGGGCATGGAAAGTCCTAACAACCTATAAGAATCTCTAAGAGATAACCTCTCAAGATTAGGAGTGATCCTAAAGTCAAAGGTCGTCAAGTATGACTCATTCAAATAAAGGAATTTTAGTTTTTAAAACCTACCAACAAAAATAAGACAAAGAGATTAATATTAGCGTATTAACAAACCAATAAATTAATGGAGAAGCATTATTAAGAATTATGCGAAACAACCAATCAACAACTATTTTACCTTTTTTCTCCCTCTTCCCAAAGTTGTACCATTCTGCCGTTCATTTCAAGTCCAACAAGATTGTTTGCTTGCAATGTTTTGGGTAAATACAAGAAAGGGTAATTCTCAAATTTCAGATATTTTAAAGAATCTGGAAAGTATTGGGTAGTATCATTAAGTTTCGGATCACTTCGGAGAGTTCTGCCATAAAAATACACTTCAAGATATAGAAGTTTATTCATTTTTCCAAGACTTTTCATAACAATTCTCGCATTTACTGGCTCAATATCAAGTTTTAGACATCTTGTTTCTTCAGTACCCTGCAATCCAGAAACAACGTCAGAAATCAGAACAAATGAAA
This sequence comes from Chrysanthemum lavandulifolium, assembly GCA_022545495.1. Taxonomy (NCBI): domain Eukaryota; kingdom Viridiplantae; phylum Streptophyta; class Magnoliopsida; order Asterales; family Asteraceae; genus Chrysanthemum; species Chrysanthemum lavandulifolium. The sequence goes on along the minus strand of CM040239.1, from coordinate 10,322,664 downwards.
ATGTATTAGTTTTCTCCACTTTACAAGCTAGTAAACTGCTCTTTACCATGTTAATCCACAGTCGGCTATCAGTGTGCAAACGACGAACAATGTTCTTTCCCATTTCTTCTATATGGTCATGCATGCCCAAATATTCCTCATCTTCATCTTTAGAAATAGTTATGAGAGATCTCTGTTCAAGAACTTTCAAACCATTTCTAGCATAAAAACCACAGCTTTCTAGAATGGTGATTGCATCTATTTTGCGCTTTCCTTTGAACATGCATGCAATGTCTAGAAATATTTCCTTATAATCATCATCCTCGAGACTAGTATAGCTTAATTCTAGCATTTTCAGAGTCTCCTTCAAGGGAATATCTTTTAGTCTTTTTATGGCATCTTCCCAGTCATCCATATCTTTGCCACAGAGAAATGAACCCAATACTGAGTGTTAAGGGAAGACCAGCAGCATAATGTACAACTTTTCCTGACAGCTCTTCGTATCCTTCAAGTGGGTTCTCTCTTCCAAATGCATACCTACTAAAGAGGGTAATTGCTTCCTGTTCTGATAAGAGAACAATATCCCGAATCACATTCACTCTGTGTGCTATCAATACTTGCTCATCTCTTGTTGTAATGAGAATTATACTTCCTGGCTTAAACCACTTAGGCTCACCAGCTAACGCCTTAAGTTGGTCTATGTGATCCACATCATCTAGAACAAGAAGAACCTTTTTACTGCACATCCTCCTTTTCATCATATCTTTTCCATCATTCACACCATTTACAGTGACGTCTTCTTTTAGCACATCTGAAAGGACTTGTTCTTGTAATTTCTTCAAACCAAACATAGAGGTGCTTGAAACTTCCCTCACATTCTCAACAAAGCTTGTAGCTTCAAAATCCGCAGATAGATGATCAAAACAGCTCTTGCCAAAGTTGTCTTCCAGCCCCTCCCATGCCCTTGATCCCTATCATGTGAACTTCATCAATACCAACTTCAAAAGACGAAACAACATCCTTCACTCGAGTCTCCATGCCGACTAAATTTTCATCAAAGTCGAAATTGATGGAGCGTAACTCTAGCTAAATCTCTCCAACAATTTTTTGATGAATTCACTTCGTGCTCTGTTTGCATGGTAAAGAAGGTTCTGTTTAGCATAGTCTAAATACATAAACAGTGTTTTAGCGTTATATATAACATAGAATTATATACAAAATAATTCTGTGTAACATAATACTAGCTAGGATGAAGAAACGATAGTCAGGAATATCGCAAGTAATTACCCATTAGCGGTTGCCTGCAACTCCCTCCCAACCAGATTTGATGCTCCTTTCAAAGCCTCTATCCATTTCCCAGCAGCGTCTTTGTTTTTGTTTTCCAAAAAGGCTTTTCCAAATGCCCCACTTTGTTTGCGGACTTGGGTGGGCTCCACATCAAAAAAGACGGGATAGGCAGTCTGTTTGCCAGTCTTTTGACACTCCATGATCTCAACAAGCTCATCCAAGCACCAAGATGAAGAAGCATAGTTCTGTGAGAAAACAATGATGAAGAATCTTGAGTCTTTAATAGCTTGGATAAGCTGGTTGTCAATAGTTTTCCCTTGCCTTATTTTTTCATCATCCTTGAAAGTTTCTATTCGGACTGCTTAAGAGCTTGATAAAGATGGCCAACAAAGGTTTTTGCAGTGTCTTCACCCTAAAGCTTATAAACACATCATACCTAAATCTCTTTTGAATGGATGAGCTTGAAGTGGACGCCACTGGAGTTATGAATGAAGGATCAGAGAAACATAACAAATTGTTGGAGTTATGTTTGTCATTATCCAATATATCTTCAATTGCCTCATAAATCCACAGTCGGCTATATTTGTTAGGCCCATTGGGGTGCGAACGACGAACAATGTTCTTTCCCATTTCTTCTATATGGCCATGCATGCCCAAATATTCCTCATCTTCGTAAATAGTTATGAGAGATCTCTCCTCAAGAACTTTTAATCCATTTCTAGCATGAAATCCACAGCTTTCAAGAAATCTGATTGCATCTTTTTTGCTCCCGCCAATCAATAGGCATGCAACGTCTAGAAATATTTCCTTATGTTCATCCTCAAGACTGATGTAGCTTAGCTCTAGCTTTTTTAGAGTCTCCTCTAAGGGAAATTTTTCTAATCTTTCTATGGCATCCTTCCATTCAAGCTTATCTTTAGCACAGAGAAATGAACCCAATACTTTCAGTGTTAAGGGCAGACCATGAGCATACCGTACAACTTTTCCTGACAGCTCTTCGTATCCTTGAAGTGGATTCTCTGTCCCAAATGCATACCTACTAAGGAGGGAAGTTGCTTCCTGGTCTGATAAGAGAGCAATATCATGAATCACGTCCACTTTGTGTGCTTTCAATACTTGCTCATCTCTTGTTGTAATGAGAATTATACTTCCTGGCTTAAACCACTTAGGCTCACCAGCTAACGCCTTAAGTTGGTCTATGTGATCCACATCATCAAGAACAAGAAGAACCTTTTTACCGCACAACAACTTTCTCATCATTTTTATCCCATCAGTAACACCATTCACAGTGACTTCTTCTTTCAGCACTCTTGAAAGGACTCGTTCTTGTAATTTATGCAAACCCGATTTTGTTGAAACTTCCCTCACATCCGCAACAAAGATTTTGGCATCAAAATCAGCAGATAGATGATCAAAAACAGCTCTAGCTGTAGTTGTCTTCCCAGCCCCTCCCATGCCCTTGATCCCTATCATACGAACTTCATCAATACCAATTTCTAAAGATGAAACAACATTCTTTACTCGAGTCTCCATGCCGACTAACTTTCTATCAAAGCCAGAATATATGGAACGTAACTCTAGCAAAATATCTTGAACAACTTTTTTGATGAATTTAGCTTCGTGCCTGTTTGTATGTAAAGATAAGATCTGTTTAGCATACACTATATAATATGAAGACTGTTGTAGATTTATAACATACAAACATATATAAAGCATAGAATGTAACAATAATCTTTTATCCATGATCCTTTTTAAACACATCGAAGCAACAAACAAAAGTAAGAAATTACCCATCATTAGTGTTCTTCAACTCCCATCCAGTCAAATCGGCCGCTTGTTTCAAAGCCTCGGTCCATTTCCCCAACGGAGCTTTCTTTTTATTCATGAAAAAGGCTATTATTCTAACTGCCCACTTTGTATGTTTAGCAAAAGCTTCACCGACAGCCCCACTTTGATTGCGGATTTCGGTGGGTTCCACGTCATAGAACAAACGGTATGCAGTGTGCCCAGTCATCTTTTGACACTCCATAATCTTGACAAGCTCATCTAAACACCATGACGAAGAAGCATAGTTCTTGGAAAAGATAATGATGTAGAACCTTGAGTCTTCAATGGCTTTGATAAGCTCATCACTGATCCTTTCTCCTGTCTGGATTTTCTTATCATCCTTGTAAGTGACAATGCCTTTTGCCGTAAGAGCTTGATAAAGATGATCAACAAAGTTTTCACCGGTGTCTTCACCCCTGAAGCTTAAAAAAACATCATACTTGAACCTCTTTTTAATGGATGAAGTTGAAGTGGACACCATTATTTTTGGTTCAGATGAGTTTGAAGACGAATTTTCTTTATTTGGTGCAGATGCCATTGAATAAAAGTAGTAACAGATAAAGCCCATTAGCATAAGCATCAGCGTAATTACTAATGAAGTTATGGATAAAGGATCGGAGGACATTTCTACAAACAGATTGCAAAGAAAAGTGAATAAAATGGAGAAAAAAAACTTGATAATGTGAAGGTGATTGGTTAGGTGTTGTAAATTATGATGAAACTGATATGGTTGATAGAGTTTATGTGAAGAAAGAAACTAGTTCCAGCTGCTGCAATGATGTGTTTTATGTTTGTAAATTATGATGAAACTGATATGGTTGAAAGAGTTTATGTGAAGAAAAAATCTGCTGCAATGATGTGTTTTATGTTTGTTGAGCCACTCATTTGGTCTTTATGGTCAATGAGAAAAAAAAGATAAGATTCACTATTTGAGCTTTCAACCAAATGACCAAATTCGCACACAGTTGGTGATTTTTTTTTTTTTTTTTTTTTTTTCATTTCTAATTTTTAAAGAAATGATTAGTTTTTAGAATAGTTAAGAATTTTGAAAACCCGTTTAAAGGATTTATATTTCTTTTCTTTTAAGAAATGAAAATATGTTTATACGAAGCTCTCTTTTCAAACATTTTTTCTTTTTTAAATCAACTTTCTTTCTTTCATATTTGATCTTTATACGTTTTTATCCATTTTATAAGTTTTTGTACGATTTTATACGTTTTCATCCGTTTTTTATCTTCGTTTTTGAACGTTGTCATTTCTTTTTATCCATTTCTATACGTTTCATCCGATTTTATTATTTTTTAACGTTCTCGTCTATTTTTTACGTTTTTGTCCGTTATTTTACGTTTTCGTCTGATTTTTTACGTTTTCGTCTGTTTTTTACATTTTCATCAATTTTTTACGTTTTACTGCTTTTTATGTTTTCGTATGTTTTTAATGTTTTGTCCGCTTTTTACGCTTTCGTTATTTTACGCTTTCATCTTTGTTTACGTTTTCGTCCATTTTTAGGTTTTAAATGCATTTACGTTTTCATCCATTTTTACTTTTTCGTCCGCTTTTTATGTTTCGTCGCTTTTTACGTTTTAAATCGCTTTCTTACGTTTTCGCTCTTTTTACGTTTTCGTCCATTTTTACGCTTTATTCCATATTCGTTGTTTACGTTGTCGTTATTTTACGCTGCTCTAATTTTTACTTTTTCGCCTGCTTTACGCTTTTTCTTTTCAGATGTTTTTACGTTTTAAATCCGTTTCTTACGCCGTCCGTTGCTTACGTTTCGTCCTTTTTACATTTCGGTCCCTTTTCATACGTTTTGTCTGTTTTCTTATGTTTTCGTCCAATTTTTATGTTTTTATCCTTTTTTTACGTTTTGGTTTTTTAGGTTTTTATCCTTTTTTTACGTTTTGGTCTTTTAGGTTTTTATCCGTTTTTTTACGTTTTGTTTGTTTTTACATTTTAGTCCATTTAATAACGTTTGCGTCTGTTTTCTTACGTAAGAAAACGTAGAATAACGTACAAAACTTACGAAATCATATGAAAACAGACGAAAACGTAAAAAAATGACGAAAACATAAAAAAGGATGAAAATGTATAAAAATGAACGAAAACGTAAGAAAACAAACGAAAACGTATGAAAATGGACTGAACCGTAAAAAATGGTGGAAACGTAAAAGCGGACGAAAACGTAAGAAAGGACGAAAACGTAAAAAATGGACGGAAACGTAAAAATAACGAACGAAAACGTAAAATAACAGACGAAAACGTAAAATAACGGACAAAAACATAAAAAAGCGGACGAAAGCGTAAAAAACTGATGAAAACGTAAAAAAAATGGATGGAAACGAAAACGAACGAAACGTAAAATAACGGATGAAACGAAACAAATGCATTGAAAACGAAAAGACGGATAAAACGTAAAAATGACGAAAACGGCGAATACGTAAAAAGGACAAAAAAACCGACGAAACAAAAGAAAACGGACGACAACGTATGAAACGTATAAAACCGAAAAAAAAAAAAAAAAAAAAAAAAAAAACGATGAAAACGATTAAAACGGACATATAAAAGTGAGAAGACTAGAATGATCTTTTCAAATTTGTAGTTAAAATTTAGAGAATGAGAATTTCACATTTTTTGAAAATTGTTGGAAAAAGTATAACTAAACGGATTTCAATTTTTCCTTTTTCATATGAAAAATTTCTTAGAAAAATGGAAAAATTTTCACCAACCAAACGGCCCCTTAGCTTTTACTATACACAATATTCCCGGCCAACAAAACAAACAATTAGTACTCTGTTTCATTTTTACCAAAAGCTATTACGAAATTACCTCGAACCAAAACTTTAGCTTGTAGCATACACAATATTTTTTTATTTTTTTCCTTTTGAAACGGTGAATTATATTAACGAGTATGTTAGCCTGCGCGTTGCTGCGGGGATGGTTTATTGATGCATAGAACAATTGTGATAATGTGTATGTAGAGGTAATAAGAATAACACCAATAGAAACGTCGTAAGAGACCATTTGAGAGGACGTTTAAGGCATTTTTCTGGAGCGGTAATATGACATTATTATTTTTTCAGTGGGTTCGCTGTTTTTAGTTTTTGTTTTTATTTTAGTGTGGTGTGAGAACTTTTTACAAAAATATATGTGAGGCAAGTAACAAAACTTAAACCATTGACAATCCTTAAATGGAAACAACTACAATTTATTAGATAGTGTGGGAAACGGTATACACTTTAATTAATATAATCAGATTCCAAGTATCAATAATAAAATACACAGAAATTAAATGACAGAAAAATTAAATAACAGACAGCAAAGAATACAAGCAGAAGACAAACACTATGAAACGATAAGAAAATAAAAGCAGTAAAGGTTGGTCGAGGCTCGTGTTTAGCACGATTCCCTTAAAACAGATTGGCTGTCTGTTTCCCAGAGTACAATGTCCAAAGCTATTGTACAGCCGGACCGGACTGACAAAACTTGCCTGAAAGATCACGGAATAAGTTGTGTGTTCTTGATCGACTAAACTGCTGGAATATGACTGCTATAGGAGTTGCGTTTTTCTGTGTGTCGAAAACTGAATGACAGGAGTTTATTTTATAGGTTAAACCTGTCTTGGTTACCAAGACAAGATATTAGCTGAAAAATAAACAGATACACAAATCCATTAAAACAATAACACGAGTTGATAAAAGACACGCGGGTATGCGAGGTTTCGGAGATGCATTCGTGTCCGCAGGTCGCGCGGGCTCGCATGAGTTCAGAAGCTTTTTGGCCAGGAAATCCCAAAATTTGCCCCCCTGCGCGCGCGTACGAGTTGGAGTAAAACCAACAAATCAATTTGAAGGTTCATATCAAGATTCGTATATAAACAAGCTTTCCTTTCTTGTTTTAGGCGATGTGAGATACTCTAACTTTTTCATTTTTTTGTGTTTTAAGTGCCTCACTTTGACACAATATATCATTCATATCAACTCCATTTTCGACACATTTTAGCTTGTTGCGAAGCTCTCGTCAAAGAGAATGCAAAGCTACCAAGAAATATAAATATATAACATCTACATACATTAAATAGTGTCAAAAAATTGCAAAAAAACCATTTTGCAAAACATTTTTCCAACAGATAATGCGGCTTCTTTTGTTCAACATTTTAAAAAAATCATTCATACTTTACAAGCATATCAATATTGGCTCCTTTTGTTCGTAATACAGAGATATTCGTATCGGTATTTTTTTATTAAATAATTCGCTAGGGGTATGCTAGATATTTGACGAATATAGTTTGTTAGGTAAAAAAATGTAAATATAAAAAAGTTCAGGGTTATTTTTATAAATTGTCGCATAGTTTGGGGTACGTTTTGCATTCTTTTTATTTCTTCTCCAAACTACGTCGTTTGGGGACGTCGTTTCTGCTTTCTTTATCCCACTAATTGTCGTTTCGTAAATTATATTAAAACTGATAAACGTCCTCAGATTCCACCTTTATGTATAATGACTAGAAAACAATAGCTAAATAAAAAAAACCCACTAAGAGATACAACCAAAGTTATAGAAAAAGTGAGACGTTGCACGACGGCATGATCAAACCTCACATTTTAGCAATTAATATAAAGCTTTTGCGTTTATAAGGTGTGGTATAAGTCAGCATAAAATATGAAAATATTTATATTTGTATAATATTTTATATATATCGAGTTTACAAAAAAAATGACATAAGCCGTGACGTTGCAGCATGACCAAACTTCAGGCCTTTGCGCGACTTTTAAAACCACGGATACAACACAAATAAAGGCATGCTTGATAGAGGTTATGAGGGTAAGGAATGGAAAAACATGTTTGATAGAGTATAATGAAATAACCCATTATTTAAATTTTAGGTAATGAGTCAATACCTAATAATTTGAAAAGAATTTTTTTTTTTTTTTTCCCACCGTTATCATCACGCACACCCTAAAACACTCTGTATGCACCTAACAAGCATGCACCAACTATCCAAACTTTTTTTATTCTATTCTATTTTTTATTGTTTATTTTTTTACTTTTCTTTATCCAAACGAACACTGCACTTGTAAGATGTCAACCACTACACAAACGAACAAAATTACGAGTATACCAAATACGTAGTACCAAATTATTCGGTCCCACGTAGCAAGGCCAAGGCTAAATACCAATCGGGACGTTTTCACAATACATTCCTGATTGATTGATTAACATTTATAATTTTTATGGGAGACGTTATAAAGAATTTTTAAATCTACAAGTTGTAACCTCTGTTTCGTTTCAGTCTTCTTCTTTTTTTTTTATAAAGTTGTTCATGAGAAATAAAAAATATAAATTTAATGTTCAAAAGATTAAACCATCAAAAATGTAAACAAAACCGATAAAAACTATATTTTACTGTAAATAGGGTGACAAACAATAATAAAACCCTAATCTATACTATATTATAATGCATGGATAAACTTCAATTATGATGTGACATGTGTCACTTATTAACAAACTCCAAACAGTTCAATAGACTTTTCTAACTTGATCCATTTTGCTCCAATTTACGTCCAAAATAGCTAACTTTTACCATTTGCTTGATAATAACTGAGACTTAAAAAAGTAGACGATTAAGTATCAAATCTCATATAAAATAATACAAAACAAGCAATAAACATAAGATAAATGATGCTAATAATATGACGTTATTTGATGTCATTAACCATCCTACCCATTGATGCTTAGTTACCTACGCCAGTAGTTCTAAACTTTCATATTTTTCTTATCCAAAAAAAATCCAAATATTTCCGCACACATCTTTTTTTACCTAATCATGGACACAAATACTAAAATATTTATGCTTTTAGAAATTAAAAAAAAGTAACGCCCAACGCCGTATTCCACGGGTTATGGGCACCCAACACCGCTTCCGGTGTATGGGAGGTTAAGATGTAGACGGCCTCCACTCACCCAAGGTAGAGGCTGCCCAGGTTATACCAGGTAGAAAGGACCTCCGCCTTTTGTATGGAGTGAGGATCGAACCCCTGACCTCTCGGTTGAGAGGCAAGGGGTTTTCCAACTGATCCAACCCTACTTGTTTATGCTTTTAGAAATCATAAACTTAAATTTCTACTAACGCATAAGAAGAAAAAACATGAGTGCAACTAATCCTTAATCCTAAAACAATAACCCTAACTAATCAAGTCATCTTAATAAACAAATCCACGCCCCTCACCAAAAATCACAAACAATAAAAGAAATACAAGGTACGACAGACACACTGAAATCCAACAAGACAAAAGAACGACAACATAAGCAAACATTCGCACCTAAAAAAGACACATGTTTTTGTACAAACGAAAGTAAGCAAGAACAAATATCAGATAATTCAAATAAGACCTTATCAGCCCCAAGCAAAATTATAAAAAAGGTATAAAACATATGGCGTTCATGCAACACCCCCAACGCTGAGATATCGTTAAGCATGACGTGGAAAGCACTGTAGATAGTACTATTCATTAGCTTAGATCGGGCTGATAATAACAAACCGTCATGACCTAACCAACTGGAACAAAAAACGTGAGTAACGAAGGAGAAATAAAAGAGCGGGTAGGGTTAAAAAACCGGACAGATATAAGCGTTGGGCCTAAACCGGATGTCGGGTCGGGTTCCCCAGTGATTATACTATAGTAGAAATACAAGAAATTCAAATATGATTTTAACTATAGTTGATAAGTATTTTTGTTTATATGCTGGTTTAACGCATTTTTTATATATAACTTGAAGCTTCTCGTACCCGTAGCGTAACGTGATACTTGCTTACTCATGTATCAATATTGTAAGAATTTATATGGTAACAGGGTCTCTATATTTATGTTTATATCAATACAAGCTATAATTTTCTCTCTTTTTTACTTAAAGCTCGAGATGTAATTTTAGTTAACTATGTTAAGATATATTTTTTTATCATCACATATATTTCGATGTACGAGTTTTCAAGACATTTCTTTTGTCATTACAAATTTTTTGACTTGACTAGAGCTAGAAACTATTACGATATTTTTTATTGTAAAAGACAAAGACATTTTGTGTAACAAATCATATCAATGGTGTAGGAATTGAATGTTAATAGTCCCAATCAAAAGACAAAGAAAATGATAAAAGTCATTATCCCATTTTATCAAGTTTGGTTTTTTAATATTTTGAGTAAATTTCACGAATGATTCATGTGGTTTGCGTTGACTTTCATTTTTAGTCTTTTAACTTTTTTCCTGCTTAGATAGTCCCCAACTCTGAAACCTTTAACACACAGAGTCCTTGACTAACCAGAGCTTAAATTTAACTGTTAAAGTCTCTCATTTGCATAGCACATGAGGATATAATTGTCAATTTATCCTATGTTTTCTTATTTTAGTTGTAACAAGTTTCACTTTTATTCTAGCAATCTTTCTGAACTAAAAAAAGGCAAATTACAATAAAATTAGCTTACAATACAACTCAAATAAACAAGTTATATCCACTTGATAAATCCACGCAATCTATGTGACTACTTCAACATTTACCTCATCACTTTCTTATCTCATTATTTTCTTTCCAGGCTTTATCTAACTTGTGCCATGGAGGCATGGCTTAAAAAGTATTAATTAATCATAATTATTTCTTAAATTAGTTTTATTTCCATGTAAAATGATATTGAAATTGGCAAATATTTTTTTTTTTGAAAAGTAACAATATCAACTTATATTTAAATATTGTAATTTTACTTATTTAATCATTTAAACATGTGCCAACGTGACACATAGTAGAAAATCCTTGTTTCTATCAGCCACAAACACAACGATAAATCACAAACACCGAACCACTTTACATCAATCACAAATCAAATGAATCAAGAACCTTTGTTCTTTGTTTCTTTACGGTACAAACACATATCAGATAGAGTACAAGATTTTCAAGTCTTCTTGCATGCAATAGCTTTTTTTTTTTAAATATGTTAATACAAATAAATCGTAAAAACGTTTATTCATATTTAGCTATCTCTTTGTGGTTGTTGATAACAAATATAGAGTTATCATAAGTAAAATTATAAGGTTACATGTTATTTTTGTAAAACATTTACATATATAGTCATTTAACATAAATTGTTGTAATAATTCATTTGTTGTAATAGTTTATTAGGATGGGTAAAATCCATAACCCATGACCCATACCCATGGAGCTAACCCATGACCCAATGTCTAGATACATTGTACCTTGAAGGCCACTCAAGGCTCATATCCATGACCCATGATCAATGACCCATAACCCATTTAGGAGGAGCGTCCTACGGATCCCCCAGTTTACACTAGACAAATCCCTTATGTAAGGGATTCGTAGGATCCTGGGAACAGTAGGCAGTTTCTACCCATAAATAGTGAGTCATTTCTTAATTGTAACTCACCTCTCTTCTTACAAACTCTCTCATATATTCTCTATATCTTCTAATCTCAGATCTCTTGATCTTTCTATTAGTTTCTTTCTTCTGTTGTGATTCTCATATAGGTCATTCCAAATGCTAGATCACGAGATACTACAAGTCATCCAAGCAAGGGGTCCTTGATTGATTTGTTCCTCCACAAGATTCAATAGCTAGATCTTGTATCTTATATTTCACCTAGTTGTTGTGTTATAGTTGTGCTGGTTTGGTCCTCCGTGTTAAGGACTCGGTATTTAGCGTTGTACCGGAAAAAGTGTAAGCGACGTTGTGAAGGCTTCTCCGCCAAGTTGAAGGAGTTTGTTGACACAGTGCTTGAACTCTCGAGTAGGTGACTCGGGGAGTGGAGTAGGGTAAGGAAGGTGTCCTTGTAGCCGAACCACTATAAATTTGTCGTGTCATTTCTATCATTTACTTTAATTGCTTTCTTTACTTACATTACATATTGATCTATACTTTCTATTCATCCACACGATTTCACGTAACATCGAATCTAAAGTTTTTGAAACTAATTTAAAATAGACAAAACTATTCAACCCCCTTCTAGTTTTCCACAAAACAATTTATAATGAAAGATGATAGGTGTTGATTGGTTTAACGATGGTGGATCTATGGCAGGGGTGATGGGTGTTAGCTGGTTTAATGATGGTAAAGGAAGTCAATAAGTGTGCATATGAGATTTGTTGGTATTCAGTGTGCATGATGAAACATACAACTTATATTGGTCACTATTTTCGAGAAAGTGGGATGGAAAAGGAAGTCAATAAGTCTTCATATGGGATTTGTTGGTATTCAGTGTGCATGATGAAACATACAACTTATATTGGTCACTATTTTCGAGACCTAATTATCATACATATATAATGCGAGATGCTTGAATAATACATATATATATTGTACATAGAGACTCTAAATGAGTTATTAACTTATCGGACTTAATTAGCTATTAGGCTTAATTCATGCTATAAATAAATAAACATCGTAATATATTGGATTTGGCAAAATGCCCAATGAGCCTATAGTGGGCCCATTTACGGCCTACTACCCTAGAGGATAGGGGAAAAGTATTATCTTGTTAGATAAGATAATTATATTTTTGGATATGATAATTATCTTATTTTTATCTCTTTATTTAAATTTGGAGATTAACTATAATTTAAGATCATTTGAGGACAAAAAATCATTTACATATTAAAGGATCAATTTGCACAATCTATCTTTCCTCCATCTTTATTTGATCGAATGGATGAAATTAATCCTAACAATTTAAAAACCCACTTTCATCATTTTTTTTTCAAATATTAAATCTTTCAAACCGTTAATCGTTAAGCGAAAGAATATATACCATTTACGACAAGCATTTTTTTTTTTTTTTTTTTTTTTTCACGTTTTCACATTTTTTCGTTATTGAAAATTTTCATGAAAAAATCACATGTGATTAAACACTAATTTTTAAATGTCACATATGATATTAATGTTAAATCACATATGATAAATTTGAATATCACATGTGATATTAATGTTAAATCACATATGATAAATTTGAATATCACATGTAAAATTAGTATTAAATCACATATGATAATATATCATATGTGACTTAACATTAATATCACATGTGATATTACATATCATATGTGATTTAACACTAAATATTACATGTGATATTCAAATTAGTGTATAATCACATGTGATTTTTTCATGCAAACATTAGATTCGAAAAAAAATAAAAAATAAAAACGAAAAAAAGACGAAAACCGTGAAAAAAACGTTCTTTTTTCTTTTTCGAAAGTATATCCAAGTACCCTGTCTGTAGAAAGATAATTTATGCTCGTTTTGATAGTGTAATTATTTTCGCTTAACGATTAATGGTTTAAAAAATATTTAAATTATAAAAAATATGTGAAATAATAAAATGCTTTTAATCTCAACCATTTATTTCTTTTTAAATGAAGGATGGAGATGAGTCTCTTGGTATGTGAGAAAAGTTTTGTATGTAAAATAACTTTTCTCATTATCTACTTATTATTTTATCTTTTACTCATTGGATAATTATTGAACGGGTATAAATATAAATCAATATGATTGATTCTAATATAGAACTTGAAAAACCCTAAACCTTTCCCTTGTCCCTTTGGTTAGGGTGCACACTCCACACCACACATAAACACATTGTGTGTACGTGTTATACAGGTTTGATCAATATCTTGTTATGTTAGACGTAGTTGATTCAAGCCTAATAGCTATATGCCATCGCTTAAGGTGTTAGTGTAATATATTGACAAGTCTGTTCTACTTTGAACAAATGTTTGTGAACTTCGAGTATCATGAGCTTGGATGTGGAGAAAAAGTGACAAGGTATTCATTTGTTCGTGTTTGCTGGTCAGTCATAAGGTGTGCCATCGCTTGAGGTGTTAGTGTAATATATTGAAAAGTCTGTTCTACTTTGAACAGATGTTTGTGAACTTCGAGTATCATGAGCTTGGATGTGGAGAAAAATTGACAAGGTATTCATTTGTTCGTGTTTGCTGGTCAGTCATAAGGTATGTTTTTACTGTTTATGCGTGATTAATTAAGTTGGGTGCATACGGATCTCAGGAAAGGAAAACCTTTTCGTAAACAAGTCTTCTGTTGCATGTTTTATCACATAAACCTGAACAATTAATGGTTAAAAGCAAGTAAAATTTTTAATTCACTGTCTATTATACTGTTATTTTCCATCAGGATTAACGATGGTGGATCAATGGCCGGGGTGATGGTGGTAAAAGAAATGACGGACGACCATTGGAATCATCCGCTACCCTCGAGTCACCACCACTGGCAATCATCAGATTTGTTTGTATGTGGGTGATGATGATAATGGTGGATTGGTGGATATGAGGTTTTCATTTTGATGTAATTTTTATTTGTTTAAATTTTCTTAAATTTAGTTACTTGTAGGTTTATAATTTGATATAGTTAAGATCAAAATATAAATTATGGGTTTTAAAGTTGTTGTGTTTAAAAAAATGTGATAAAGATAGAATGTGGTGAGTTTACTGTGCGCGAAAGATGATGTTAAGTGATTTAATGGTGGTTTTTGAATTGTCGTGAAAATGTGGATCCTATTTGTATGTTGATTAGTTGTTAGTTTGTTATATATTTGTTTTTAAAGTTGTAATACCTATTGATGAAAGCTTCTACAAATAAAGAGGTTTATATCCTATATCGGTGATGTTGCCTGAAGGTGCAAGTTTTTGTGATAGAGGTTGGTTAACTATGGTGGTCGATAGAGAAAGATTAATGAAAAAAAGAAGCTTGTTGAAAAAAAAGGACAATAATACCCTCATGGCACATGAGGACTTTTAACGGTCAAATTTAACTTTCGTTTAGTCAAAGAACTCTAAGGACCCGTTTGGTTGACATGAATGGGTGTAAAAATATTACTTATAGGTTTGACTAAACCCACAACATGGGGGTTTGAGTATACCAAGTTATAATGGTGGGTATATGGAGACATTTCAGTTGTGTAGGGATCACTAATTTGATAGTATCTGAAAAAAATAAAAAATGAACCACTAATGGAACAAGTTGAGAGGGACCCACAATTTGAATGAGGTTTTGTGTTTATTTCTTTCTTTTTTTCCTTTCTTTAATAGCTTATAATGATAAAGAGGACCCGCTAGATACTCATTTTTATTGATCCAAACAAAAATCTTGTAATTAATATATTCATTGTAATTCCATATTATACCAACACTCATACTTATTGTGATTCATGACAACAAACCAAACGATCGCTAAGTGTTAAGGGATTCCAAATTAGAGACTATTTGAGTCATAACAAATGTCAAGGGACTAAAGTTGAAAATAAACCCAAACCATAAAGACATCCGTGTAATTTACACTAATGTCTATTCAAGCCCGCCATCGCCACTTGTATTATATAATTGTTGCGTTAATAATAAAGCTTTCTTCTCTAATTATACAAAAACCACTTTTCTCTCGACCAAATCACCTCAAACCGAGTCATTTTAATCCCGCCGCCGACCTTGTTACACCATTTCAGTTTGTAGAATGTCCTTCAGCAACATATTACGTTTCTCCTCCGATCCTTTATCCATAACTTCATTAGAAATTACGCTGATGGCAATACTAGTGGGCTTTATCTATATCTACTTTTATTCAATGGCGCTTCATTCATTTTGAAGTGGGCGTAAAACTGGAAAAATTCCGCATGATGAGCTATTACTACTTTTATTCATGGGCATCTTCTTCAAACTCTAGGTATGATGTTTTCATAAGTTTCAAGAGAGAGGACACCCGTAGTAACTTTGTCGATGATCTTTATCATGTTCTTATGTGTAAATTAATGTGTTTTACCAACCAAAGAAGAATGAAAAAGAAAAACGTTTTGTTTGAAAACCAAAAGAAAAGAAGCAAGCCTTGCTATTGAAGTTGAGAAAGGAATAGTATGACATGATTCAACTTTTGCTTCCTACATATAGTGAGGTATGAGCCGAAATTTTTATTAGGGAGGCACGAAAATTTTGAGATAGTAATTATTATTATTATTATTATTATTATTATTATTATTATTATTATTATTATTATTTTAACCAATGATCGAATTGATAAACATATCTGCACCTATATAACGAACTTGCACAATTAGAAATATATCTTTATCTTCATAATAATTTATAAAACTTGAACCATTGCAACAAAGTGTTATTTTCCGATGAGTGCAATCGCGACATGGAATAGGGGAGATATGATCACCGACGGTGGCGGATCTAGGAATCCCTCGCAGAGTGTGCACAAATTAATAGAAAAAAAAATTTGACGTGAGTTTTAGTAGGTCGGGCTATTAAACTGGCTTTCTTTTCTTTCTTTTTTTTTTCTTTTCGTTCTTATTGTTTTCTTTGACATTCTTAATTGGTTCAAGACAGGGCCGGATTTGAGAGAGTGCGGGGTGCTCGACCGCACAAGGCCCCTAAATTTCGAGGGGCCTCATGATTTGTAACGACCAGTGGTGTTTTAATTCGGTTTTTCACATAACATAGATGCAAAGTGTAGTATAAACTTAACTTATGCTGAATTTGACGAACCTAAGTTAAACATCTATGAGTTTTAAACGATTTAAAAGTAAATGGCACAAACAGAGGTTATGGATGTCATGCGGGTAAGGAAGATGATATCTTTGGGTTAATTTCATTATGCACTCCATAGTTTCTAAACTTGATGCTTTTACTCTAATGTTTCGCTTTATTTCATAATAAGTATAAATGGGTTATAAAATTAACATTTTAAATCAAGATTTTAGACAAAGTTTAAGAAAAGTCCAATTTGTTTCTTAAGGGCTGATATAGCTTATATATGCTCTACAACTAAAGGCGTTATAGGTGCTTTACCATTATTGGTGTAATATATATAATTTCATTTAACATTTTTGGTTCGATGGACCTTTAACGATCCTTTTAGTTACTAATTTTGCATATATAACTCTTTCATGCGACTAAAAGGCCTAAATTTTGATCTTGCCCAAGATGCGCCTCCAAAACTCACTAACTCTTTACCTAAAACCTGTTCAGGACATGTTATATTTTAACCAAAATGATCAAAATTAGTTGTACAAAGAATTAATTTAGTTGCCATAACTAAGTGAAAATATCAATATGCCTTTGTATATATAGCTTCTATTAAAAAGAAAAAATGAAAAAATAACTAATATGATATCACTATAAAAACACTAGAACATATAATATCCAATATTAGATAATGATGAACCCACTTCCACCACTCACAAACATACACGCCTCTCTCTTAAATACATTCTCACTCCTATTCTTCTTCTTCTAAAGCAGTAAAGCCTCTATTCAAAACTTCCATTGTTGTTCTTAAATTTCTTTGCATGTTAAAAAATTCAATGAAACATGGGCTGAAATTCAAGCAATAAGTTGAACAAGTTAGGCCGGTTGGGGGTGGCTGAGCACCCGCTAGCCGCCCTACCGGCTCCGCCTCTGCATATAGTCAAACACATGTGTTAAATGAACACAAGTTTGAGCCATAGAAAGTGTTCACAATTTGACAACTTTGTATTTGTATTCATATTGTGTAATAGTAGGCTACAACTAGCCTATATAAATAAGCATGACGGTAGTAGCAAATGTACCAGTGAGTCCACAAAATAATACAAGTGTTTCAAGTTTTTTTTAATAAAGGATATTTTTGAGTGCATTGTTTCATATAACAAATGAGCTGCTTAAATTTTGTTGTAATAATTATTGTGAACAATTTTTTGTGAGAGTAACATCTCATATATCCAACGTTATGGCTAACGGCATTCAAACTCACATGGAAGTCGAGATGGGGGAAAGGATCGGCGTTCAGCTCGTGAGAGCCATTGAAGACTCCAAAATTTACATCGTTGTTTTTTCCGAAAACTACGCTTCTTCGTCATGGTGTTTGGATGAGCTTGTCGAGATTATGGACTCTCACATGAAGAACGGGCGCACGGTTTACCCTGTTTTCTATGAAGTGACACGCAGGGAAGTGAGACACCAAATTGAGCTGTTGGCAATGCTTTTTCTAGACTTGAAAACCAAACTGGGGCTGTTGGCGAAGCTTTTTCTAGGCTTAAAAACCAAGAAGCTGTTATGAGATGGAGAGCGGCTTTAGAAGAAGCAGCCTGTCTGCATGGATGGGAATTGAGCAACTATAGTGATCTGTAATTTCTTACTTTTGTTTGTTGCTAATATGTGTTGAAAAAGGATAATGGATAAACTATTATATATCTAAAACACTCTTCATTTTCTATAGTCTATGCTAAACATATCTTGTTTTTACATACACAGGACCAACGATGCACGATACTACTAATTGATGGAAAGGTAATAGGATCAAAATGCCAGGGCTGGGGAGACAACTACAACCTCTATGTTTGGTTTGAAGAATTTAGGAATTATGCTTATGATAACGCTAATGATAATGCTAATGGTCTTTATTTATTACTTTTATCCAATGCCATCTTCGTCCAACTCATCTGCACCAAACATAATGGTGTCCACCTCAACTTCATTCATTCAAACTAGCTTTAAGTACGATGTTTTTTTAAGCTTCAGGGGTGAAGACACCCGTAAAAACTTTGTTGATCATCTTTATAAAGCTCTTAAGGACAAAGGCATTTACACTTACAAAGATGATGAAAAATCAAGAAAGGAGAAAGGATCAATGATGAGCTTATCAAAGCCATTGAAGACTCCAAATTTTACATCATTGTTTTTCCAAAACTATGCTTCTTCATCTTGGTGTTTGGAAGAGCTTGCCAAGATTATGGAGTGTCAAAATTTGACTGAGCACACCGCTTAACCGGTATTCTATGATGTGGAACCCACCGAAGTCCGCAAACAAAGTGGGGCTGTTGGTAGAGCTTTTGCTAAACATACAAAGTGGACAGTTAGAATAATAGCCTTTTTCATGAATAAAAAGAAAGCTCCGTTGGGGAAATGGAAATGGGCTTTAAAAGAAGCAGCCGATCTGGCTGGGTGGGACCTGAAGAACACTCTTGATGGGTAATTTCTTTCATCATATCTATGTGTGCCATGTTCATCATATATGATTGTATGCTAAACAGATCTTGTTCTTACATACGCACAGGCACGAAGCAAAATTAATCGATAAAATTGTTCAACATCTTTCACTAGAGTTACGTTCCATCAATTCGGATTTGATGAAAAGCTAGTCGGCATGGAGACCCGAGTAGAGGAAGTTGTTTCATCTTTAGAAATTGGTACCGATGAAGTTCGCATGATAGGGATCAAGGGCATGGGAGGGGCTGGGAAGACAACTATAGCGAGAGTTGTTTATGTTCATCTATCTAATTATTTCGAAGCTAAAAGCTTTGTTGGGAATGTGAGGAAGTTTCAAAGGCCTCTATGTTTGGTTTGAAGAGTTTACAAGAACAAGTCCTTTCAAATGTGCTAAATGAACAAGTCACTCTAGATAGTGTTGATGATGGGAAAAACATGATGAAAAAGAGGATGTGCGGTAAAAAGGTTCTTCTTGTTCTAGATGACGTGGATCACATAAACCAACTTAAGGCATTAGCCGGTGACCCTAAGTGGTTTAAGCCAGGAAGTAGAATTCTCATTACAACAAGAGATGAGCAAGTATTGGTAGCACACAGAGTGAACATGATTCACGATATTGTTCTCTTATCAATGCAAGAAGCAACTTCCCTCTTTAGTAGGTATGCATTTGGAAGAGAGAATCCACTTCAAGGATACGAAGAGTTGTCAGCTAAAGTTGTACGTTATGCTGCTGGTCTTCCCTTAACAATTACAGTATTGGGTTCATTGCTCTTTGGTAAGGATATGGCTGAATGGGAAGATACCATAGAAAGACTAAAAAAAATTCCCTTAAAGGAGACTCAGGAAAAGCTAGAATTAAGCTATATCAGTCTAGAAGATGAATATAAGGAAATATTTCTAGACATTGCATGCATATTGAAAGGAAAGCACAAAAAAGAGGCAATCATAATTCTTGAAAGCTGTGGATTTCATGCTAGAATTGGTTTAGAAGTTCTTCAGCAGAGATCTCTCATAACTGTTGATAGATATGGGTTTTTGGGCATGCATGACCATATAGAAGAGATGGGAAAGAACATTGTTCGTCGTGAGCACCCTGATGAGCCTAACAAACATAGCCGACTGTGGATTAAAGAGGAAATTGAAGATATATTGGCTAATGACATGGTAAAGATCAGTTTACTTATAAGGTGGATAAAACTAATACATTTTCATTTGTTCTGACTTCTGACACTGTTTTTGGATTGCAGGGTACTGAAGCAACAAGATGTCTAAGAAGACTTGATATGTCGAGAGGAAATTCGAGGATTCTCATGAATGGTCTTGGAAAAATGAAGAAACTTAGATATCTTGAAGTGAATTATGGCGATTATAATTCTGAATCTGACTGCAAAAGTGATGGCGAATGCCTTGGCAGTGATCCGAAATTTGATAATGCCAGCCAATTGGATGAATCTTCCCAATACTTTCCAGATTCTTTAAAATATCTAAAATGTTCGTATTATCCTTTCTTGTATTTACCCAGAACATTTCAAGCAAACAATCTTGTTGGACTTGATATGGAGTACAGCAAACTGGTACAGCTTTGGGAGGAGGGAGAAAAAAAGGTAGAATAATTGTTGATTGGTTGTTATGCATAATTCGTAATAATGCTAATAATTTGCTAGTTTGTTAATACGGCGTTATTAATATTTTTATCTTATTTTTGTTGGTAGGTTCTCAAAAAACTCAGATTCCTTTCTCTCGATATAACAAACTTGACGACCTTTGACTTTAGGATGACTCCAAATCTCGATGTGTTATCTATGGATCGTTCTGCATTCAGGGCCGGCCAGGCCATGGGCGAGTTGGGTGACCACCGAGAGCTTTAAAAAAATAGGGGGCATCAAATTTTTAGTGTTATGAATAGGTTTTATGTTATGAAATGGTGTTGTGATGATAGAATGATGTCTCATAGTGATAGAAACTCGTGCTTGTCAAAAAACGTCTTTCCATTTAGAAATAATTTTCCAGGGTTGTATCTTTGGTGCCTTGGTTGTTGCAGAGACTACTGAAAAGAAGGTGAGGAAGAAGACATGAAGGAAGAGAGATGGTGTTTTCTATGGAGTATGTATATGGATTAGATAAAAGAATACATATATTATGATACTCTCAAGTCTCAATGCAATACACTGTTACTTTTTTTAACTGGAGTACAAAATGGGTAGTTCTTGAAATGTTTAGTTTTGTTTTGATGGTCGTATCAGTTGTCGCTTTAGTTGGTTCGGTAGCTGGACTTATTGAAGCAAAGATGAGCTAGTCTCCTGTCGTTGTTTGTCAGACCGTTTAAAAAATGAGTAAACACGCTAAATTTGAAGCAATTTGGTCGGTTAGGAAATTTCCTAATCGGCCGTTCATTACCCAACTCAATACTTTCTTGTCCATGACTAATAGTCACAACAATGATAGTAGCGTATCAATTGTAGAAGACATAAAAATCCTACCAATTGAAATATGAAGAGAAACTTTTACACAACACTTGGATAAACTTCCAACAGCACAAGATTGTCATATCATGATCATATTACATGATAAAAATATGAAACAAAAGCGGTGCTGCCGTAATTAAGCTCCAAATGACAGCTTCCAGTCCACTTTCAGATTTAAAGAGCAATCGTTACCCACTATAGAACCAAAAGAGGTGCTACCATCAAGTGGCACAGGGAATTCATAAGTGCCCGACAAAATTATATTCCGAGAGGTGAAGTCACGTAAGTTTGCATCAAAATATATCCAGACAAAAGTCTTTATAATTTTCTCAAATTGCATATTCAATCCTATCTTTTTTAAAGTGCAGGCGTAGTCTTTGTGAGAAACTTTTGATGTAGATATAGTCCCTACCTTCAGCTTCACAAATATCGGGCTGGATCCATAAAGAATCGATACCATGAGGATACGACACGACGAGAAAACAGTATATGGAATAAACATGTTAAACCCGACAAACTACAAGGACTATTTATTTAATTCGGTCTAAACAATAACTCTTTTACACTTTTGACATGCAAAAATATCTATAATTTGTCCAATAGAAAACAGTCCAATGTTACTTGATAAAATGGGTCCCTCCACAATGTGTAATGTTTAAGTAGTACCCCATAAGTCACAATTATATATGTCTATGTTTCTATTTTGGGTTGATTGTCCACTTTCATGTTTTAACCGATCAAGTGGGCTTAGATGATATTTGATTAGTACACAATGTAATGGTCTTACATTTTCTTAAACTATGTGTAATTTAAAAGCGGACAAATAAATTGAAACATAACGAGTAGCAACTTTTGGTATGAATGGTGATTTGCATACTCTCATATTTGATTGAGACACTTCAAAATGTGCATCAAACAATTGTACTATTAATATAAACTGCTTTAACTGTTTGTATGTTAAGTGTCCCAATCAAATTTATAAGTGTGTCAATCATTTAATTTTTGTTATCTTTATTATGAAGGGAGAAATGGGCCCACTTTGTACCAATATATAAATTCCTTAAAAGATTCAAACTATATACTAATACTAGTAATTTAATTACTTAGATTAGAAAGAGTTGAATCTTGTAACCTGCAAGTTTGTTTAAAACACAAAAAACATGTTTTGAGTTTGACCAAACAATCTCAAAGCCCAAATCACATGTTTCCCAAGATTTAACCTCAAATTTAACAACCTTAAATACTTTCTTAGAAATCGAAAAACTCGAAAAAAAAACATGATCAGAGGAGACAGTTTGGAACATGAAGAGGAGGAAACTCCAATGTTGCAGCTATCTCCTTTTAAGCACACTGGTTTGATCCATATATTTTTTTGTCTAATGTTTTTCTTTTCGTATATATATTGATTGTACATAAGAACAGTTGTTTTGGATTCCTTATATTAGCATTTTTCGTATATAGTTATTGTGTTTTTTAGCAGATAAACAGAAATAAACAGTTTTGAGTGTTTAGATGAAACTGCTTATCTGCTTAGTTCAGATTAACTATATATTTTAAAGAGGTGTTTAGATAAGTAATTCTATCTGAATACTGAATTTTGTTGAGTCAGGGACGTTATGGAGTACAATTGCTCACATAATTACCGCTGTGATTGGATCTGGCGTGCTTTCTCTTGCGTGGAGTATGTCACAACTAGGTTGGGTAGGTGGGCCCCTTGCGTTGTTCTTCTTTGCAATGGTGACATACGTGTCTTCGTCTCTTTTGGCGGATTGCTATAGGTCTCCTGATCCTGTTACTGGAGCAAGAAACCGCTCTTTTGCAGATGCTGTTAGAGTTATATATCCTTGGTACTATATACCTTAAAGTTTCTAGTTAATATTAGCATCTGATTCTGGTAGTCATGCTGGTACCCAGTTAGCTTAAAACCAATCAATCATATGATTGGTTTGATTTAAGATTGTAAGAGTATGTTTGGCTAAAGTCTTTAGAAGATCCAGCTATTAGTTGTATAGAGTTGTTTAGCAAAATAGTTGTAGTAGTACCCAAAAAGCGTAAAACCTCGAGTTTCATTCAGAGGCGTATTTTTTTTTTCCAATTTAAGTTAAAGCTCTTATATCCTAATAAAGATTACATTTCAATGGGAGTGTAACTTTTAAAATCAAAAGCTTATGCTCTAAAGACTATAAAAATTTGTGCGCCAAACATACCCTTAGTAATCAAATGATCGAGGAGTTGACTGGTACCATCATGACCCACATATACAGATATGCATACAAGAGTCATTATAGTATACACGTCATATATATGTTATTCGGTCAAGTGATAGTGTTCCAGGTGAAAAACAGGCATTGTTATGTGGTGTGCTTCAGTTTTTAAACTTTTATGGGACGGGTGTTGCTTATGTTGTTACAACTGCAACGTGTATGAGGTATTACTTTTGAAGAAAATATTCTGAATAACAAAGGATGTCGAGCTTGTTTCATTATCATTAACGGCTGTTGTTTATGTTGATATCAGTGCAATTTGGAAATCAAATTGTTACCATAATAAAGGGCATGAGGCTTCTTGCGAGTATGATGGCAATGTGTATATGTTTTTGTTTGGAGTTATACAGATTGTTATGTCACAAATACCCGATTTCCATAGCATAATGTGGGTATCTGTTGTTGCTGCCATCATGTCGTTTTGTTACTCATCCATTGGTTTTGGACTCGGTATAGCCAAAGTAGTAGGTAACTCAGCGTTTTTTTTAATTCAAATTCATGTGATCAGATCACATTTGATAGATTTTGACTATTTTCTGTTAACTACAGATAATGGTAAAATAGATGGAAGTATCTATGGAGTCTCGGGTGTCAGTCCACATCTGAAATTATTGTTGACATTTCAAGCACTAGGTGACATTGCATTTGCTTATCCATATTCCTTGGTTTTTCTTGAAATACAGGTTAATAATCTAATTTCAGTGCACAAATATGGTCACTGCTTGTACATAAATCTTAGGATTAGTTAGTACTTTTTTACTTATTTGTAAACCTTAATTTCTGTTGGTTTAAGGATACTTTGAAGTCACCACCGTCAGAAAACAAGGTTATGAAGAATGGGTAATTGTGATAAATGTTCAACAAGTCGGGGTTGTGCGGAGTGTGTTCACAGGTTTGTGGGCAACAATCTTTGGTTTAAACAAATGTTTCATGTTTAAGATAAAAGCTGTGTGAATGGTGTGATTTCAATAGAACAGTAAATGGGTAAAACAAGAGATACTTAAGACAGAATTATATAGATACTGCAAATGTTGCTATATGTTTTCTAAAGCAGAAAACATATATATAGTTTTCTAAACGACACCTTTTGACAGTTATGCATCATCCTAAGCATTTGTGACTTTTAGATGATAACTGCCAAAATAACTAACTATGCATAACTGCCTACATTGGGCTGTTTGGGTTGACCAAAATGACCCATGTGCAGACCTACAAATTCGACCCATACATAAATAATACATAAACCATGTCTTTAAAATAAGTACTATGTAATTAAAACTATAGTCTAATTTGATCTTAAGCAAATTAAAGGCTAACAGAGTGTACACTTGTATGACGTTATTATGATTATCATTCGGGGGCGAAGGGGTCCGGGGGAAGCACCCTTGGTAGCAGGGTCCAAGGGGCGGCATCCCCTGGCAGGGTCCAAAGGGCAGCGCCCCTGGCTGGGGTCGAGCAATTATAACCGACAGTTGGTTGGTTGGTCATATGTATGATTTCTGGTTTAGTTTTCATAACATACAAAACATATTCACGTTCTAAATATGAGTTTCATCTGATTTAAGATTTTGGTAGAACCACCGAAATACTTCAATCACACGACTCTCAGATTAATGTGATCCAAATTTCATAACAACTGGAACTAGAAATCACTCTTTTACATATGCTGTTAGAGTTATTCTAGGTAACAACTTAAAACCACATCTAGCATTTTATTTATTTAAAAAAATTATTTTTCTTATTCACGAGTTATATTACATTTCTTTACACAAGAAAAAAAAGGCATGGGGGTGTGGATTAATACAATATGTGAGCTTTACGAGACTGCGATTGCTTATGTTGTGACAACAGCTACGTGCAACAAGTAATTAAATATATAAATCTCAGATTAAATTGCTTGTGGACTAGTGCTTTATAATCTTTTATGTTGCTATGATCATTAATGACGAGTTGGCGTTTTTTATTAATCAGGGCGATTAGGAAATCAAATTGTTACCACAAAGAAGGACGTTGTGCTAATTGTGAATATGGTGGCAATGTGTATATGTTGTTGTTTGGAGTTGTGCAGATAGTAATATCACAAATACCGGATTTCCACAGTTTGGTTTGGGTGTCTGTTGTTGCAACCATTTTGTCGTTTTGTTATGCTTCTATCGGTTTTGGACTTGGTTTTGCTCAAGTAATTGGTACAAATGCCTTCATATTTCAATAATTTACAAGCTCTAAAAGCTTTTAATCAGCTTTATCAAAACACGGTAGGAAGATTAGCAGTTTTTAAACACAGTTTTTTAATCTCCATGCTGTTTTAAACAGTTTGACTTGACTCATTTGATCGCGTGAAAACAACAGAAATGGTAAGATAGCTGGTGCTGAGTTTAAGATACATGAATAACAATTAAACATGTAGACACCACAGAGTACACATCGGAAGACTTAAGATCATAACAAATAAATAATTAACTTAATTAAAAACTTAACATACCTCTTGCGAATGTCGATCTCTTGAACAAAAATGGAAGAAGTGGTTTAAAGAGTTTTCTTACCGTTTACAACTCAAACCAATTAGGTGTAAGAATAGTGTCTTACTACCACGCTTTGTACACACAAATTAACCAACGAATCAAGCCATTGCTAGATCTAACACAAGTCCTTATTTTATGAAAAAAAAACAAAGCCAAAACACCCCTTTGGAGGAGGGTTTCGGCCGAAGTAAGCAAGAAAGAGGAGAGGCAAGATCTAGGGTTAATTCAATGCACAAAGTTATGAAAAAACCCTAAGCTCTAGCCTTTGTATATATAGTGTATGGAAAACTTGAAAGAAAATTTAGGGTTTAGGGCTTGGAGAGCACCCTATGGCCGGCCACCCTAAGAGAGGAAAAAGAGATTTGAAATATTTTCCATTTTCAAGATATTCACCATATATTCTCCCATTTAATATTTAACGGTCGTTAGTCATTTCCGTTAAATACTTAACGATCGTTAGACGGACTTTATGTGTAATAATTAATCGTAAACATTAGCATTAATTATTTAACTTGAATTATCATTCGCTAATGTGTGCAATCCCGTGGTCACGAGTTCGGATCCGGACATTTACGTATTTAGAAATATATACATTTCCAACAGCTCCCACTTTGATATGTTTACAAAACGTGAAATGGCATTGGTTAGCGTCTAGCAACACGCCAATGCCCCCGGTACAACTCTTGTATGGTTTTCTGGAGAAAAACCAAGTTTCGATGATTCATCATCATATTCATCTTTTTGTTTCAAATACCATGTTAATAAGAATATGGATCTCACTCATTTCTTAATTAACTCTTCTGTTTCTCGCTTTATGTGATTGATCAAGATTACCCATTATTCGAACATATTCGGAAGACCTTGGGCATGGCCATGCAAACATCTTGACAACCCTACGAGGGCCCAAAGAATATTATACTTCAAAATAAATTTAAAGGAAACAAATCCGTTTTGACTACAAGCGAAATCATAAATTTCGCAACACTACGAAAACAACCCTTATAACTACCGATTCGTATAGCGTTAGATTGCTTCACAAAATGCACTACATCCATGACATATCTCCGGTATCTCAAGTCGAGTATAAATATCCATGATATACTTAATGACAAAGATCCATAAAGTATCATCATGTGAGTGGGATAAGTCCTATACTCAATTCATTGAATATCATCTGAAATTAGTCATGCTACGCATCAATATACTTTCAAGTATATTCTAACTAATACTAAGATTTGTCTTAATTCAATATCATTCCCATGTTATTGATTGACAATGGACTATTTAGAATAACTTAAGCTATTCAAGGATTTAAACATGCAAATATAGGATAACATCATAATAAGTGAATAATAAACATAACAAAATACTTTATTTCATTTCAATAATAATGTTTACAATATCCTTTTATCTAAAATACTTAGTCACAGATGGGCATGAAACTACTAGCTAAACGAAGTCCAAACTTATCGACAAATGATTAAGTTTTCACCGTGTAAGGCCTTCGTTAAAGGATCCGCTAGGTTATCATCTATGTGAACTTTGAGCAACTCAATTTCACCTATCTCGACTTGTTCTCGAACATAGTGATATTGTCTAGGATAGCGTCTGGTGCCCTTTATGACTCCAGGTTCATGGGCAAAAGTTATTGCAGCAGAATTGTCACAATATACTTTAATAGGATTTTCAATCGACGGCATAATACCAAGCCCCGAAACAAACTTCCTTATCCAAATAGCTTCCATGGCAGCCTCAGACGCCACTATGTACTCACTTTCTGTAGCAAACATCGCAAGTATTGTATGTTTCTTGCTCTTCCAATCCACAGCACCTCCATTAATGACAAATATGTAACCCGTCTAAAACTTCGTATCATCTTTGTCACACTTCCGAGATGCATCGCGAGAACTCGTAATGCACGAGCTCGCTCGATTTCCCATATAGTATGAACATATCTCTTGTAGCCCTAAGGTACTTGAGAATAAGTTTAACAATGATCCCATGAATTTCACCCGGATTCCGTTGATACCGATCGGTCAAGTTTTGAGCAAACGCCACATCGTGCCTTGTGCATCGCACCGCATACATGATAGATCCTACAGATGAAGCATAAGGAAATTTCTTTATACGCGCCACCTCTGTAGGTGTTGAAGCACAGCCTTGGCTGCTCAAACCATGATTTACTTACATTGGCAAAAAACCCTTCTTGAAATTTTGCATATTGAATCTATTCAATACTTTGTCAATGTAAGCACTTTAGCTTAAACCAATTAGCCGCCTTGATCTATCCCTA
This sequence comes from Chrysanthemum lavandulifolium, assembly GCA_022545495.1. NCBI lineage: Eukaryota > Viridiplantae > Streptophyta > Magnoliopsida > Asterales > Asteraceae > Chrysanthemum > Chrysanthemum lavandulifolium. The sequence goes on along the minus strand of CM040239.1, from coordinate 10,293,995 downwards.
TAGATCTTGATTCCGAGTATGTATGCTGCTTCCCCTAAGTCCTTCATCGAAAAACATTTACCAAGATAGGCTTTTACCTCATTTAGACTTGGTATATGATTTCCCATGATTAATATGTCATCGACATACAGAACAAGGAAAGTATCATGACTCCCACTAGCTTTGTGATATACACATGGCTCATCAAGATTCTGAGTAAATCCAAAACTTTTGATTTCTCCATCAAATATTTTATTCCATTGCCTTGATGCTTGCTTAAGTCCATAAATGGACCTTTTAAGCTTGCGTACACGATTAGGAAATAATGGATTCACAAACCCCTCAGGTTGTGCCATATAGATGTCTTCATCTAGACGACCATTCAGAAAGGCGGTTTTGACATTCATATGCCAAATCTCATAGTCATAGTGTGCAGCTATAGCTATGAGAATCCTAATAGCTCTTATGTCCGCTACAGGAGAGAATGTCTCCTCGTAATCAATGCCATAGGTTTGAGTAAAACCTTTAGCCACTAGAAAAGCCTTGTAGGTGTGTACATTGCCATCCATGTCAGTTTTCTTTTTGAAGATCCACTTACTTCCAACGACTTTAGCATTGGGAGGAAGGTCAACTTCAATCCACCATCATTATCTTTCATGGATTGCATTTCCCATTCATAGCAATCGCCATTTATCCTTTTCGAGGATCGACCATGGCGCCTTTATAGTTAGCGTGTTCATTAAGATCCCCAACCATATTTTCCTCCACCTCTACGTTAAGACATAGACGGTCAGTGCACATATAGTCCTTTCGGACCTACGAATGGGAACAACTTCGGGAGGAGCGCCTAAGCTTTCGTGCTCTTTTGAAGTTGGCTAGTATTTTCGAAGGTGTTGTATCTTCTTGATCGTATTCCGATCATATGCTCTCCCATCGAGTTCTTGAGATATGAGATTCCTTTCAAGGAAATCTCCATACCTAGCCACTATGACTTTGTTCTCACTGGGTAGTAAAAGTAGTAACCCATAGTTTCCTTAGGGTATCCTACAAAGATACACTTAATGATCGGGTTGGAGCTTATCCGGTGAGTCACGTTTAACAAACGCCTCACATCCCCAGACCTTTAAGTAAGAAAAGTTGGGAGCTTTTCATGTCCATATTTCATATGAAGTTTTAACAACCTTCTTCTATGGAACCATATTCAAAATGCGAATAGCAGTTTCAAGGCGCATGTTTTTAATGCTACTTCGAACGCCCATACGTGAGAGTCAGGATCGCCTATCCCTTTGTAGAGGCCTACGCTCTTGGGCATAACTAGGTCGTCAGGGAGTTCATAGTCGGATATCTAGTGAACAAATTGTTCCCTGGATATCGCTATGGCTTTTAAGTGATCAGGTGTTGATGACCCTAGGCGATGCTTTTCCTTTGTTCCAGAAAGTGCCTTAGTTAGTAGTCTAATTAGGTTTTCCTCTTCGGTCGGTGTTTGGCCTGAAGATGGGCAGGTGTTGTATTGCTCTGGTTGTGCTCATAGTTATGTTAACTTGGGATTTTGTGTTAGGTGGTGGGGTGCCCTGATTAGTGATTATACTGTTATGCGGAAAAGAATAGGTAGGATGAAATGTGTTTACGTGAGAACTAGCCATCCCTTTTTCTTCTGCGAGTTGTTCCAGGTAAGCCGACACAGTTGGCGTGACCTGGATGTAGAGTAACCCCTCTTCCTGTTGTACCCGAGAACCATGTCTGTTATTGGTCACTAGTGTAGTGAAGTCTTATGCTCGCGACTACACCCTGAGACCCTTCGAGCTACCTTTTGACTTGAGTACTTGGTCTCGGACCTTGGTGTTCGTCCTGGGACCGTGTGGTTCCCGTTGGGAAGAGAGTTGTATGCATATTGACATGCCGTTTATTGCATGCATCTCCCCGATGGTCTTCTTGTGAGGCTTCTCATTGAATGGTGTACCTCATTTTCGAGCACTTGTCGACCTTCCTCTGTATGAGTAAGGTCGTCCACCTGGGTGGGGCCAAGGTGGCCATTGGTTATATCCGAAATTTGAGAGGGTTGTTCACCAGACATGTTTGGTTAAGAAAAACTTACGCAAGAAGAAAAAGTTTTTGAATGAGAAATGAGTGAAAATAGGTGAAAATTTTCGAGCAATTTGTCGCTATTTTGTATCATATCCCCAAGGATGGCGCCATGTTTACATATGGTATGTAATGTGTTTTAGATATGGGATGAGAATGGTTTTGTTGTTTGGTTTGAATGGTTTTGTTGTTTGGTTTTCTGTGTTGAACAGTTTGGACCCGATTAGAATGATGAAGATCATGAAACTCGGGTAACACTTAAATAAAGACCATACTTTACTGCTGTGAGATAATATTTCCCCAAGTGTGTGAAAACTTGTGTAGTTGTGTGCGTTGCTCTCCTTTTATAGAGAGGCTTGTAGAGTTTAGAGATAAACCCTTTGGGAATGATCAACAGCTGCCAGGGAGGCAGGTGTTGATCATCCGAGACCAGACAAGGAAGACATGTAGCGTTCATTGGCTCGTACACTAGAGTGCTCTGCTCTCCTATTTTTTTGGTCGTGTGTTCCCCACTCGCACGCGTTAGATTGTGCGTTTAACCATTAGTGAGAATTAGAATAGTTGTCTCTTGTGCATGAACTATGCAACACGAGAGTTGTTACCAATCGTGGCTCGGTGTGGGTTTAAGTAGTTCTTGTTAGGATTGACTCGCGAACTCTTGTTGTTTGGGCTTGATCCGAGAGTGTGTTTAGTAGTCTTTAGCGACTAATAATGATACCATCTTCTATATAAAAAACATAAAGAAGAAACATATTTCGAATTTGTGTCAATGTGACATCAAACTTGGAAATTTTGTCAAGTCTTATGACCCTCTTTAACTTTTGTAGATGATTATTTTCAACTTTTGAAAGCGTCCATCTAAATCAACTTGGGCTGTACTAAGCACATCCTTTGAACTTCACTAAATTTTATATACTTCTTTATTTTTTCTATTAATAAATATACAATACTTTTTTTTTAGTTTCCGTATAATTTTTGTAAAACATTTTCATATGATTTATGCATGGCTTCTTGAGAGTTCATTCTTGCATGTTGCGGGGAGTTTTTGGGTCAGCGCAAATAACTTTAATAAGAGTCTGGTTAATATTATAGGTACGTTTTTGGTTATAAAATTTAATCTATTCTTATATCATTTTGATGTCGTACTATTTTTTCTATTGGTTATAAAATTTATTTTTTATATACTCGATCTTAATAACACATCACAATATCAATTATTTATATATAATTCAAACTTCTATAATGTACACTTTTTGCCTCTGTGATTTAAACAGACTTTAAAATGGTTTTTAAAGTTACTTGGCAGGTTTAATGGTGCATTTTAAAAGTTAATTTTTTTCTTATAAAAATATATATTAAACTTCAACATTTTTTATAACATCGTATATAATTAAAAGTATATCAATATTTGACTGTTTTATTAAGTAATTCATATACCTTTTCGCGATATATTTGTTATTAAAGAAATCGTTAGATATTTGTTAGGTATTCGCTAAATAAAATTTGTTATATAAAAAATTTGTAAATAGGAAAAAGTTTAAAGTAATTTTGCAACTTTGTTGCATATTTAGGGAGCAAGCACCTCTTTCGCCTTAGTCAAATAGCCACCGGAGGCAAGGCGACGCAATTCTTAATCAAAAGAAAGCATGGCGATAACCTATTTATTGTTTACTTTGTTTTGGGCGTGGGCTGATATTCCTTTTTGGGGTTAATATTATAAGGGTTTTGTTAACAACAACCTCATGAGTTGTCTTTAAGCATTCCTTAACTAACAAATTAGCATTAATTAAACTAATATATTTTATAATTATAAATATTTGTACATTTTAAACATGGAATGTGATGTTAATCATGGTATGTTTGGTATTTATTGATTGTTTATTTTGTAATTAAGGAATTCTTAATCACAACCCGAGTGGTTTTTAGCAAAACCCATATTATAATAACGCGATCGAAACAGGAAACTTCAAGGAATTATCTCATTTTCCCTCGTAAATAACGCGTGTGACGAAAGTTGAAAAAGTCGTTGCAATAAGTCAAATTAGAATAAGATATTCAAATTTTAATGTATACCATCTCACAACCTTTAATTTATTATATTTCTCAGTCAAACATTTTTATCAAGTTTGGTTTCTTTCATTTTGCGTTTATAAAGCGTAGTATAAGTCAGCACAAAATATGAAAATATTTATATATTTATATAATTTCATATATATCGAGTTTAAAAAAAATGACATAAGTCATGACGTTACAGCATGATCAAACTTCATGCCTTTGCGTGACTTTTAAAACCACGGATACAACACAAATAAGAGCATGCTTGATAGAGGTTATGGGGGTAAGGAATGAAAAAACATGCTTGATAGAGTATAATGCAATAACCCATTAGTTAATTTTAGGTAATAAGTCATTACCTAATAAATTAAAAAGAATAAAAAAAAAATAGTTTTCTTTTCCCCACCGTTATCATCACGCACACCCTAAAAGACTTTGTATGCACCTAACAAGCATGCACCAACTATCCAAACTTTTTTTATTCTATTCTGTTTTTTATTTTTTGTTTTTTAACTTTTTTTTATTCAAACCATACCAAAGGAACACAAACGAACAAAATTACGAGTATAACAATCGGGACGTTTTCACAATACACTCCTGATTAATTGATTAACATTTTTAAATCTACAAGTTGTATCCTCTGTTTTATTTCAGTTTTTTATTTTTATTTTTTATTAAACTTTTTTTATAATTTTGTTTATGTTATAATACTGTTCATATACAAGTGAGAAATAAAAAATATAAAATTTAAAAAGTCAAAAGTATTAAACTGTCAAAAAATGCGAAACAAAAATTGATAAAAAGCTATCTTTTACTGTAAATAGGGTGACAAACAATGATAGAACCCTAATCTATACTATATTATAATGCATGGATAAACTTTAATTATGAGGTGATATGTGTCACTTATTAACAAACTCAAAGCAGTCCATTAGACTTTTCTAACTTGATCCATTTTGCTCCAATTTACGTCCAAAATAGCTAACTTTTATTATTTGCTTGATAATAAATGTGACTTAAAAAAGTAAACGATTAAGTATCAAATCTCATATAAAATAATGCAAAACAAGCAATAAACATAAGATAAATTATGCTAATAATATGACGTTATTTGATGTCATCAACCATCCTACCCATTGATGCTTAGTTACCTACTCCAGTAGTTCTAAACTTTCATATTTTTCTTATCCATAAAAAATCCAAATATTTCTGCACACATCGCACTAAAATCGCAAACAATAAAAGAAATATAAGACACGACAGACACACTGAAATCCAACAAGACAAAACAACAACAACATAAGCAAACTTTCGCACCTAAAAAAGACACAGGTTTTTTTACAAACGAAAGTAAGCAAGAACAAATATCAGATAATTCAAATAAGACCAAATCAGCCCCAAGCAAAATTATAAAAAAGGAAGAAAACATATGGCGTTAATGCAACACCCCCAACGTTGAGACATCGTTAAGCATGACGTGGAGAGCACTGTATATAGTACTATTCATTAGCTTAGATCGGGCTGACAATAACAAACCGTCATGACCTAACCAACTGGAACAAAAAATGTGAGTAATGAAGGAGAAATAACAGAGCGGGTAGGGTTAAAAAACAGGACATATATAAGCGTCGGGCCTAAACCAGGTGTCGGGTCGGGTTCCCCAGTGATTATACTATAGTAGAAATACAAGAAATTCAAATATGATTTTAACTATAGTTGATAAGTATTTTTGTTTATATGCTGGTTTAACTCATTTTTTATATATAACTTGAAGCTTCTCGTACCCGTAGCGTAACGTGATACTTGCTTACTCATGTATCAATATTGTAAGAGTTTATATGGTAATAGGGTCTATATTTATGTTTATATCAATACAAGCTATAATTTTCTCTCTTTTTTACTTTAAGCTCGAGATGCAATTTTAGTTAACTATGTTAAGATATATTTTTTTATCATCACATATATTTCGATCTACGAATTTTCAAGACATTTCTTTTGTCATTACAAATTTTTTGACTTGCCTAGAGCTAGAAACTATTACGATATTTTTTTATTGTAAAAGACAAAGACATTTTGTGTAACAAATCATTGGTGTAGGAATTGAATATTAAAAAATAGTCCCAATCAAAAGACAAAGAAAATGATAAAAGTCATTATCCCCTTTTATCAAGTTTGGTTTTTTAATATTTTGAGTAAATTACGCGAATGATTCATGTGGTTTGCATTAGCTTTCATTTTTAGTCCTTTAACTTTTTCCTGCTCAGATAGTCCCCAACTCTGAAACCTTTAACACACAGAGTCCTTGATTAACTAGACATTAAATTTAACTGTTAAAGTCTCCCATTTGCATAGCACATGAGGATATAATTGTCAATTTATTCTATATTTTCTTATTTTATCTGTAACAAGTTTCACTTTTATTCTAGCAATCTTTTTGAAAAAAAAAAGGCAAATTACAATAAAATTAGCTTACAGTACAACTCAAATAAACTAGTTATATCCACACCAATCTATGTGACCACTTCAACATTTACCTCACCTCTTTCTTATCTCATCCTTTGTTTCTATCAGCCACAAACACAACGATAATTCACAAACACCGAACCACTTTACATCAATCCCAAATCAAATGAATCAAGAACCTATGTTCTTTGTTTCTTTACGGTACAAACACACATATCAGATAGAGTACAAGATTTTCAAGTCTTCTTGTATGTTGCAATAGCTTTTTTTGAAACATGTTAATACAAATAGATCGTAAAAACGTTTATTCATATTTAGCTCTTTTTTGTGTTTTATAATTTTGTTTATATTATAAAATTGTTCACCTAAAAGTGAGAAATAAAAAAAATAAAATTTAACAAGTCAAAAGTATTAAACTGTCAAAAAATGCGAAACAAAAACTGATTAAAAACTATTTTTTACTGTAAATAGGGTGACAAAGAATGATAGAATCCTAATCTATACTATATTATAATGCATGAATAAACCATCTCAAACTACTAACCAAAAACTAAGATAAGGAAAGGTGACATGTGTCACATATTAACAAACTTCAAACATTCAAGAGACTTTTCTAACTTGATACATTTTGCTCCAATTTACGTCCAAAATAGCTAACTTTCACCAATTGCTTGATAATAACTGAGACTTAAAAAAGTAAACGATTAAGTATCAAATCTCATATAAAATAATGCAAAAAAAGCAATAAACATAGAATAAATGATGCTAATAATATGACGTTATTTGATGTCATCAACTATCCTACCCATTGATGCTTAGTTACCTACTCCAATAGTTCTAAACTTTCATATTTTTCTTATCCATAAAAAATCCAAATATTTCCGCACACATCTTTTTTTACCTAATCTTGGACACAAATGCTAAAATGTTTCTGCATTTACAAATCATAAACTTAAATTTCTACTAACGCATAAGAAGAAAAAACATGAGTGCAACTAATCCTTAATCCTAAAACAATAACCCTAACTAATCAAGACATCTTAGTAAACAAATCCACACCCCTCACAAAAAATCACAAACAATAAAAGAAATATAAGGTACGGCAGACACACTGAAATCCAACAAGACTAAAACAACAACAACATAAGCAAACCTGCGCACCTAAAATAGACACAAGTTTTTGTACAAACGAAAATAAGCAAGAACAGATATCAGATAATTCAAATAAGACAAGATCAGCCCCAAACAAAATTATAAAAAGGTAGAAAACGTGTAGGATTCATGCAACACCCCCAACGCTGAGACATCGTTACGCATGACGTGGAGAGCACTATAGATGGTACTATTCATTAGTTTGGATCGGGCTGACAATAACAAACCGTCATGACCTAACCAACTAGAACAAAAAATATGAGTAGCGAAGGAGAAATAGAAGAGTGGGTAGGGTTAAAAAACCGGACGGATATAAGCGTCGTGCCTAAACCAGGTGTCGGGTCGGGTTCCCCGGGATTATACTATAGTAGAAATACAAGAAATTCAAATATGATCTTAAATATAGTTGATAAGAATTTTTGTTTATATGCTAGTTTAACGCATTTTTTATATATAACTTGAAGCTTCTCGTACCCCGTAAGGTGATACTTGCTTACTCATGTATCAATATTGTAAGAATTTATATGTTAATAGGGTCTATATTTATGTTTATATCAATACAAGATATAATTTTCTCTCTTTTTTACTTTAAGCTCGAGATGTAATTTTAGTAACTATGGTAAGATATTTTTTTTTATCATCACATATATGTCGATCTACAAGTTTTCAAGACATTTCTTTTGTCATTACATTTTTTTTTACTTGACTAGAGCCAGAAACTATCGATATTTTTTTCATTGTAAAAGACAAAGACATTTTGTATAACAAATCATTGTAGGAATTGAATGTTAAAAAATAGTCCCAATCAAAAGACAAAGAAAATGATAAAAGTCATTATCTCTTTTATCAAGTTTGGTTTTTTAATATTTTGAGTAAATTACACGAATGGGTCATGCGGTTTGCATTGACTTTCATTTTTAGTCATTTAATTTTTTTCCTGCTCAGATAGTCCCCAACTTTGAAACCTTTAACACAAAGAGTCCTTGACTAATCGGACATTAAATTTAACACTAGTATCACATGTGATATTACATATAATATGTGATTTAACACTAATATCACATGTGATATTCAAATTAGTGTTTAATCACATATGATTTTTCATGCAAATATCACATTCGAAAAAAAAACGAAAAAAAGACGAAAAACGTGAAAAAACCGTTTTTTTTTCTTTTTTCGAAAGTATATCAAATTGTCCATTTATAGAAAGATAATTAAATGCTCATCGGGATGGTGTAATTATTTTCGCTTAACGATTAACGGTTTAAAAAATATTTAAATTATAAAAAATAGTTAAAATAATAAAATGCTTTTAATCTCAACCATTGATTTATTTTTAAATAGAGGGTGGAGATGAGTCACTTGCTATGTGAGAAAATTTTTGTATGTAAAATAACTTTTCTCATTATCTATTTATTAGTTTATCTTTTACTTATTGGAAAAGTATTGGGGACTGGTATAAATATAAATCAATGTGATTGATTTTAATATAGAACTTGAAAAACCCTAAACCTTTCCCTTGTCCTTTTGGCTCGGGTGCACACTCCACACCACACATAAACACATTTTGTGTTTGTGTTATATAGGTTTGATCAATATCTTGTTACGTTAGATGTAGTTGATTCAAGCCTAACAGATATATGCCATCGCTTGAGGTGTTAGTGTATATACTGAAAAGTCTGTTCTACTTTGAACAAATGTTTGTGAACTTCATGTATCATGAGATTGGATGTGGATAAAAAGTGACAAGGTATTCATGTGTTCGTGTTTGCTGGTCAGTCATAAGGTATGTTTTACTGTTTATGCATGATTAATTAAGGTGGGTGTATATGGATCTCAAGAAAGGAAAACTTTTCGTAAACAAGTGTTTTTAAACAAGTCTTCTGTTGGATGTTTTATCGCATAAACCTGAACAATATTTAATGGTTAAAGCAAGTAGAATTTTTAATTCACTGTCTATTACACTGTTATTTTCCATCGGGATTAACGACGGTGGATATGTGGCTGGGGTGATGGTGGTAAAAGAAATGCCGGACGACCACTGGAATCATCCGCTACCCTCGAGTCGCCACCACCGGCCATCATCAGATTTGTGTGTATGTGGATGATGATGATAATGGTGGATTGGTGGCTGTGAGGTTTTCATTTTGATGTAATTTTTATTTGTTTAAATTTTCTTAAATTTAGTTACTTGTAGGTTTATTATTTGATATAGTTAAGATCACAAAATAAATTATGGGTTTTAAAGTTGTTGTGTTTAAAAAAATGCGATAAAGATAGAATGTGGTGAGTTTATTGTGCGCGAAAGATGATGTTAAGTGATTTAATGGTGGTTTTTGAATTGTCGTGAAAATGTGGATCCTATTTGTATGTTGATTAGTTGTTAGTTTGTTATATATTTGTTTTTAAAGTTGTAATACATATTGATGAAAGCTTCTACAAATAAAAAGTTGTCAGTTTATGTCCTATGGTTTGTTGATCTACCGATATCGGTGATGTTGCCTGAAGGTGCATGTTTTTCTGATAGAGATTGGTTAACTATGGTGGTGGATAGATAAAGATTAATGAAAAGAAGAAGCTTGTTGAAAAAAAAAGGACAATAATACCCTTAGGGCACATGTGGAATTTTAACGGTCAAATTTAACTTTCGTTTAGTCAAAGAACTCTAAGTGTTAAGGGATTCCAAATTAGGGACTATTTGAGTCAGAAAAAAAGTCAAGGGACTAAAGATGAAAATTAACCCAAACCATGAAGACATCCATGTAATTTACACTAATGTCTATTCATTCGATCAAGCCCGCCATCGCCACTTGTATTATATAATTGTTGTGTTAATAATAACCTTCTCTTAGTCTCTAATTATACAAAACCACTTTTCTCTCGATCAAATCACCTCAAACCGAGTCATTTTAATCCCGCCGCCGACCTTGTTACACCATTTCAGTTTGTAGAATGTCCTTCAGCAACATATTATTACGTTTCTCCTACGATCCTTTATCCATAACTTCATTAGTAATTACGCTGATGCTAATGCTAATGAGCTATTACTACTTTTATTCAAGGGCATCTTCTTCAAACTCAACTTCATATATCCAAAATAACTTTAGGTATGATGTTTTCATAAGTTTCAAGAGAGAGGACAGCTGTAGTAACTTTGTCGATTATCTTTATCATGTTCTTATGGCTAACGGCATTCAAACTCACATGAAAGTCGAGATGGGGGAAAGGATCGGCGATCAGCTCTTGAAGCCATTGAAGACTCAAAATTTACATCATTGTTTTTCCAAAACTACGCTTTTTCGTCATGGTGTTTGGATGAGCTTGTCGAGATTATGGACTCTAGCAAGAAAAACGGGCGCACGGTTTACCCTGTTTTCTATGATGTGACACGCAGGAAGTGAGACACCAAACTGGGGCTGTTGGCAAAGCTTTTCTAGACTTGAAAACCAAAGGAACTGTTAGGAGATGGAAAGCGGCCTTAAAAGCAGCTAGTCTGGGTGGATGGGAGTTGAACAACAATAATGATGGGTAATTTCTTACTTTTGTTTGTTGCTAATATGTGTTGAAAAAGGATAATGGATAAAATTATTATTATACTATGTTTTTACTTCATATATTATCATTACAATACTATGTTTTACTTCATTTTCTATAGTCTATGCTAAACATATCTTGTTTTTACATACACAGGGCCGACAACGAATGCATCAGACAAATTGTTGAAGAGATTTTACGAAAGATCAAGGGCATGGGAGGGGTTGGGGAGACAACTACAGCCTCTATGTTTGGTTTGAAGAATTTAGGAATTATGCTAATGATAACGCTAATGATAATGCTAATGGTCTTTATTTATTACTTTTATCCAATGCCATCTTCGTCCAACTCATCTGCACCAAACATAATGGTGTCCACCTCAACTTCATTCATTCAAACTAGCTTTAAGTATGATGTTTTTAAGCTTCAGGGTGAAGACACCCGTAAAACTTTGTTGATCATCTTTATAAAGCTCTTAAGGACAAAGGCATTTACACTTACAAAGATGATGAAAAATCAAGCAAGGAGAAAGGATCAGTGATGAGCTTATCAAAGCCATTGAAGACTCAAATTTTACATCATTGTTTTTCCAAAACTATGCTTCTTCATCTTGGTGTTTGGAAGAGCTTGCCAAGATTATGGAGTGTCAAAATTTGACTGAGCACACCGCTTACCGGTATTCTATGATGTGGAACCCACAAGTCCGCAAACAAAGTGGGGCTGTTGGTGAAGCTTTGCTAAACATACAAAGTGGACAGTTAGAATATTAGCCTTTTCATGAATAAAAAGAAAGCTCCGTTGGAGAAATGGAAAGGGGCTCTAAAAGAAATAGCCGATCTGGCTGGGTGGGAGCTAAAGAACACTCTTGATGGGTAATATTTCTTTCATCATATCTATGTGTGCCTTGTTCATCATATATGATTGTATGCTAAACAGACATTGTTGTTACATACGCACAGGCACGAAGCTAAATTTATCAATAAAATTGTTCAACAGATTTCACTAGAGTTACGTTCCATCAATTCCGGATTTGATGAAAAGTTAGTCGGCATGGAGACCCGAGTAGAGGATGTTGTTTCATCTTTAGAAATTGGTACCGATGAAGTTCGCATGATAGGGATCAAGGGAATGGGAGGGGCTGGAAAGACAACTACAGCGAGAGCTGTTTTTGTTCATCTATCTAATTATTTCGAAGCTAAAAGCTTTGTTGGGAATGTGAGGAAGTTTCAAAAGCCTCTATGATTGGTTTGAAGAATTTACAAGAACAAGTCCTTTCAAATGTGCTAAATGAACAAGTCACTCTAGATAGTGTTGATGATGGGAAAACATGATGAAAAAGAGGATGTGCGGCAAAAGATTCTTCTTGTTCTAGATGACGTGGATCACATAGACCAACTTAAGGCATTAGTCGGTGACCCTAAGTGGTTTAAGCCAGGAAGTAGAATTCTCATTACAACAAGAGATGAGCAAGTATTGGTAGCACACAGAGTGAACGTGATTCACAATATTGTTCTCTTATCAAAGCAAGAATCAATTTCCCTCTTTAGTAGGTATGCATTTGGAAGAGAGAATCCACTTCAAGGATACGAAGAGCTATCTGGAAAAGTTGTACGTTATGCTGCTGGTCTTCCCTTAACAATTACAGTATTGGGTTCATTGCTTTTTGGTAAAGATATGGTTGAATGGGAAGATACCATAGAAAGACTAAAAAAGATTCCCTTAAAGGAGACTCAGGAAAAGCTAGAATTAAGCTATATCAGTCTGGAAGATGAATATAAGGAAATATTTCTAGACATTGCATGCATATTGAAAGGAAAGCACGAAAAAGAGGCAATCATAATTCTTGAAAGCTGTGGATTTCATGCTAGAATTGGTTTAGAAGTTCTTCAGCAGAGATCTCTCATAATAGTTGATGGATATGGGTTTTTGGGCATGCATGACCATATAGAAGAGATGGGAAAGAACATTGTTCGTCGTGAGCACCCTGATGAGCCTAACAAACATAGCCGACTGTGGATTAAAGAGGAAATTGAAGATATATTGGCTAATGACATGGTAAAGATCAGTTTACTTGTAAGGTGGATAAAACTAATACATTTTCATTTGTTCTCACTTCTGACACTGTTTTTGGATTGCAGGGTACTGAAGCAACAAGATGTCTAAGAAGACTTGATATGTCGAGAGGAAATTCGAGGATTCTCATGAATGGTCTTGGAAAAATGAAGAAACTTAGATATCTTGAAGTGAATTATGCAGATTATGATTCTGAATCTGACTGCAAAAGTGATGGCCCATGTCTTGGCAGTGATCCGAAATTTGATATTACCAGCCAATTGGATGAAGCTACCCAATACTTTCCAAATTCTTTAAAATATCTAAAATGTTCTTATTATCCTTTTTTGTATTTACCCAGAACATTTCAAGCAAACAATCTTGTTGGACTTGATATGGAGTACAGCAAACTGGCACAACTTTGGGAAGAGAGAGAAAAAAAGGTAGAATATGTTGATTGGTTGTTTATTAATAATTTACTGGTTCTTTAATATGCTAATATTAATCTTTTTGTCTTATTTTTTGTTGGTAGGTTCTCAAAAACTCAGATTCCTTTCTGCCCATGTAAGAAACGTGGCAACCTTTGAATATAAGACGATTGCTCGAATATCGAGGAGGCATTCACGCCATGGGCAAGTTGAGCAACCACCGAGGGCATAAAAAAGATAGGGGCATCAAATTTTTAGTGTTATGAATAGGTTTTATGTGATGTAAATGGTGTTGTGATGATAGAATGATGTCTGATAGTGATAGAAACTCGTGCTTGTCAAAAACGTCTTTGCATTAAGAACAAATTTTCCGGCGGCTGTATCGTTGGTGCCTTGGTCGTTGCATAGACTATTGAAAAGGTGAGGAAGAAGACATAAAGGAAGAGAGACGGTGTTTTCTATGGAGGTGTATAGTAGATAAAGAATACATATATTATGATACTCTCAAGTTTCAATGTAATACACTGTTACTTTTTTTAACTGGAGTACAAAATGGGTAGTTCTTGAAATGTTTAGTTTTGTTTTGATGGTTGTATCAGTTGTCGCTTTAGTTGGTTCGGTAGCTGGACTTATTGAAGCAAAGATGAGCTAGTCTCCTGTCGTTGTTTTTCAGACCGTTTTAAAAATGAGTAAACACGCTAAATTTGAAGCAATCTGGTCGGTTCGGAAATTTCCTTATCGGACGTTCATTGCAACTCAATACTTTCTTGTCTATGACAACGGTGTATCAATTGTAAAGACATAAAAATCCTACCAATTGAAATATGAAGAAAACTTTTACACAACACTTGGATAAACTTCCAACATCATAAGATTGTCATATCATGATCACATTACATGATAAAAATATGAAACAAAGGGCAACATGCTGCCGTAATTAAGCTCCAAATGACAGCTTCCAGTCCAATTTCAGATTTATAAAGAGCAATCGTTACCCGCTATAGAACCTAAAGAGGTGCTACCATCAACACTACACCAATATGTCAAATTTGGAACGGCCATATATTTTGGTCAACATTGTCGTCCCAAACTGCAGCCTAGGCCCACCATTTTTCAACCAAAATTGCAGTCAAACGAAACTTTAATGTCTTGGCTATTTGGGACGACAAAATCGTGCCATTTTTTTTTAATTAGATTTTTTTTGGGGAAATAAAAATAGCCCGCCAAGAAATTGAGTCCCGCCAAACACTTTAGTACGACAATGTCGTGCCAAAGTGATATTTTTTTTTTATTTTGCTTTTTAATAAATTTACTATATTATATTTATTATAAAAACTCTTTGAGACGACAATGTCGTGCCAAAATGTTTTTTTTTTTTAAATAAATTTACTGCATTTTATTTTAAAAATTATATATATTTCGTTTGCTAATAGTTTCCCGGCAAAATATTACCGCTAATAGTTTCCTGCCATTATTTTTCCCGCCAAATTGCAACTTTATATATCCCGCAAATTTTCCTTATATATCCCGACAAAACACAAATAACCCAATCGTCAAATCCCACAAAACACACGTAACAATATAATGGTTGATTACACGCCGGAAAAAAAATGGTCACTGGTTTTATCGTCGATATATCTCTTTACTCGAGTTCTTGATACGTATGGGTCAAAAATTTATGATGAATATGGTTCTTATAAGAACATAGACCCGTTGATGAGATTGCATTCGGAATAGTTAAGAAACGACCATTCTGTGGTGTATTTGATTGTGAAGCTAATGGTGTTGGAGGAGAAAACACGCTGGAAGCTGAAGCTATGTTTGAACAGTTCGTCAAGCAAAGGAAGGAAAAAGATGGAGCTGGAGAAAGTGCGTTCGATTACACATTTGATGATGCGGGAAATAGGGTAACAAATCTTGAAGCATTGTTTGAACAGTTCATCAAGCAAAGGAAGGGAAAAGATGGTGCATGTTCTAGCAGAGTGGGAAGTAGCAGGAAAAAAAATTGAATGGGCGATGTTTGTTATGGTCTATGTCGTGTGTATCGTTTGAGTTGTTTCGTTTGATCTGTTTCGTTTTGTTGTCAAGTTGTTTATTTATTCATATGTAATTTAGTATTGGAAAAAGGGTGTTTGGAAACCATAAACTTGTTAACTTAGAACATGGTCAACTTGAAAGGTACATAGTAATAAGCAATGTTGCAAAAATCATGAATCGGTAGTCGGGCGGTCGACCACCCTGCAGCGAGTAATCGGTCAAGTCGGGATTAATCGGTGATTAATCGGATTGGCATTTCTGCAGTTCTTTTTTGTATTTTTGGAGACCAAACTAAAAATCTTAACCGATTCCAAGCTCGCTATGTTTCCAAACCTTAATAAAAGGATCCAATTGTGATTATGATGCCCATTGTGCATTATAAGTGAAATATCGATCCCAAATTAAGTATAATGCCTAAATTATTATTATTTTAAAATGACCGATTTTCCCGATTCGACCGATTTTTACCGATTCGCGATTTTGACCGATTCGATTTTTGACCGCTTAGTGTCGATTTTATCCTAGGCCGATTTTTGACCGATTTTCAAAATCGACAAGGTACTCGGCCGATTAACGACATCGGCGATTAATCGGCCGAGTTGACCGATTTTTGCAACATTGGTAATAAGTTAAACATACGTATTATTCCAACAACAACAACAACAAACAACAAACAACAACACTACTACATACGAAGATTTTCCATGTCACCTAACAGCTCACGGAGTATTGCATCCGATTGACATGCGTGGTCGTGGTCGTCAGGAATCAGTTCAAGTCTTGCCTCCAGCATCCTTACTCTTGTCTCTAGCACCTGTTTTTGTGATTCCAGCATGTTTATCCTAAGATCTTTAGCATTACAGCTTGAGCTCTCTATTTGTACAGATCCAGAACCTTGAGATGTTGAACCAGAAGAGATTATTCTTAAGTACTCTCCAAATTCACTCTTCCACATAAAATATCCGTACCCATTATCTTCTTTCCTGGGCTGTTACATAATAAGAAAATTATAAGAGATTACAACCCAATTATTTGTATATTTACATAAATAAGAAATGTATGATTGTTCACCTTCGATAGAGGACATGCATAATATTTCCTTCCAGATGAATTTTCTCTATGTGATGTTCTTAATCTTATATTTCCTGCTCCACAAGAGCACATAAAAGGATTAAATGGCTCCATCTCAGGTTTTGAAATTTGTGTGAAGATAAAAGGTTGTGAGGTTGAGTGGTTTTGAGGATAAGATCTGGTAGCTTTTGGTGGGATAAGATCTCAAGTTTTCTTTATGTGATATATAGAGCAGATCTGGTAGCTTTTAGTGGGAAGTTTGGCACTAGTATTTTTGGTGGGAAGTTTTGGCGCCAGTATTTTTGGAGGAAAGTTTTGGCGCCATTATTTTGGTTGGATGTTTTGATGAGATAAAGAGTTATAGACTAACCAGTTGGGAGTTGAGACCAGTTTTGATGATATCACCTCGACTTGTTAATTTAACATTTCATGTATAGCGATATCACCTCGACTCATTCGTTTAACATCATGTATAACGATATCATCTCGACTCTTTGTTTAACATATCATGTATAACGATATCACCTCGACTCGTTAGTTTAACATATTATATATAATGATGTCATTTAGAATCATTCGTCTAACATCTCATGTATAACGATATCATCTTGACTCGTTCGTTTAACACATCCTGTATAATGGGAAGATATCGAATCGTTCGTTTAACATTTCATGTATCACGATACTATCTCGATTCATCCGTTTTAACATGTCATGTATAACGATATCACCTCGACTCGTTCGTTTAACATCATCTATAACGATATCATATCGACTTGTTCGTTTAGCATATCATGTATAACTATGTCACCTAGACTCGCTCGCTTAACATCATGTATAACAATATTACCTCGAATCATTAGTTTGACATATCATATATAACGATGTCATTTAGAATCATTTGTCTAACATCTCATGTATAACGATATCATCTTGACTCGTTCGCTTAACATATCATGTATAACGGAAGATCTCGACTCGTTTAACATTTCATGTATCACGATACTATCTCGATTCATCCGCTTTAACATGTCATGTATAATGATATCATCGACTGCTCGTTTAACATCATGTATAACGATATCATCTCGACTAGTTCGTTTAACATATCATGTATAACGATATCACCTAGACTCGTTCGTTTAACATCATGTATGGCAATATCTCCTCGACTCGTTAGTTTAACATATCATGTATAACGATGTCATTTAGAATCATTCTTCTAAAATCTCATGTCTAACGATATCATCTTAACTCGTTCGTTTAACATACCATGTATAACAGGAAGATCTCGACTCATTCGTTTAATATTTCATGTATCACGATACTATCTCGATTCATCCGTTTTAACATGTCATGTATAACGATAATGAATTAAAATCATTTTCAATCTATAAAAAAAATTATAATTATTTTTAAATCATTTTTAATCTATTTAAATATTTTATAACTAATTCAAATTATTTTTAAATTATTTAAAATTTTTATAACTAATTTAAATAATTTTAATTTATTTAGTATTAATTAAATAATTTAAACACATTTTAATATACATAAGACAAAAGAAAAAAAAAGCAGAAAGGGACGACATTGTCGTCCCATATTTTTCCACCAAAATTTTCACGCAAAGTCAAACCACCCGCCATTTCTTTCAACAAAATAAAAATGCTTAGGGACGACAATGTGTCCCGCTCGATTTTTGTCGTCCCAAAATTTATATCAATAATTGAGGTGTTACAGCACATCTATTTGCTTTTTGTTTTTCTTCTTCATCCAAACGAAAGTAAAACCTCTTCATCCAAATTGACACCTAAAACGAGATAGATCGACTCCCAAATTTCGTTCAACACCACCATCGACACCACCACAACCCCCATTAAAACCACCTCCGTTTTACACACGCACCACTATGCACAATTTCTTTAATGTTTTGTAATTCGTCTTTTTTAATGGTATGTATTTTTTCTTTTAATTTTTGTTTGTTAATTTAATAAAGTTTAATGAAATGGGAATTTGATGTATGTAATTCGTTAGGGTCAGCTGTGAACCACCACCGTGAACCACCGACACCATCTACACCACTGTGAACCACCGTCGGGTCAGCTGCTACAGCCCGGGACAGGTTAGGGACTTTTTTTTTTGTTAATGTGTTTTGGGACGACAATGTCGTCGTCAAAAGTTTTTATTAATTAATTTGGTTAATGTAAGTTTGGTTATTTAATTTAGGTTGTTTTTTGTATGTATAGTGTTTGGGACGGTAGGGACGATGAGGTCAACCTAAAGCAATGTGGTCAACCAGATGTACCCGTGTCACCGGGTCGAGCGACAACCTCTTTTTCTCTCTCTCTTTTCTTCTCTTCCTGTATTTTTACCGCGAAATAGGTATATACTTTAATTACTTTGTCGATAATGTATATACTATGTTTGTTTGATCACATAGGTTTGGTTTCGGCGCGACATTTTAATTGTTAGTTATTGATTGTGCTTTCAAGTGATATGTGATATCGGAAAAAAATATATGTGATATGTGATATCGGAAAAAATGATATGTGACCGTGTTAAAATGATATGTGATATGTTATTAATTGTTAGTTATAATACTTAAAGTGACCGTGTTAAAATGAAAATGATATGTGATATCGGAAAAAATGATATGTGATATGTTATTAATTGTTAGTTATAATACTTAAAGTGACTGTGTTAAAATGATATGTGATATCGGAAAAATATTGATGAATTAAAAGTTGTCGGATTTTGTATGTTTAGTATGATATTGTGAATATGCCATTTGGTTAGTAATATTGTGATTGTTAAACTTGTGTTAATGTTTTAGGATTTTAGTGATTAATTTCGAAATTCCCATCGAAGTTAATCATCCTATAGAAAACCCGTCCAAATTAATTTATTAGAAATTAATTTGAAAGTCCCGTGTTTGGGACTACTTTTTGAATGTTTTGTCTCATTTAGGATATGGATGCGTATAAGCGCTTTTACTATTTGAGAGAAATTTGGCAAGACTTCCTTTCACTCCTACGAATATGTCTTTAATGCACATATTTGGGAGTTGAGGAAATCTTGCCGATTTTTTTCAAATAGTAAATCGATTATACACATTCATATATGAACGAGACATTCAAAGAGTGGGTTAGGATTGCCTTCCATAGTTGCACTAGGTAAGCGAGCGACTTATAATTTCGCCTTTTCATGTTTGAATGTGTTTATTTGCATATGTATGTATATATATAAATTCATTTATTTGAATATGTGTTTTTACAACGCAGTCATGACAATTGATAAGAGTTGGACCACTGTATCCAACCATAATTCGCTAGAATTTTTAGATGGTCTTTTTGCATTCGTCGCGCATTGTGAGCCATTGTTAAACCCCATCTCAAAAATGATTCATTGACCATGTGTTCGTTGTGGTAACGCTCCAAATAAATTGGGTACGCTCAAAACTCTTGAGTCACACATATCTAAATACTGGTTTGACACACATTATACCACTTGGAAATATCACGGTGAACCGCTTCCTCCACCTGTAGTACACAACACACCACAAGCACCTTCACCTGAACACATTGACATGGATGCATTCTTCCAAGATATTTTTGCAGATAATGTCTCAACTCCACCATCTCAAATAACAGTTTCTCAACCAGATCAAATAACAGGTCCTCAACCAGCTCAAACCAATGATCCTAGCATTAATAACAAGTACGAAGAGTTACTTGCTAGGTCCACCCAAAAGTTTTACCCAGGTTGTGATATGACTACGTTGAACTTTACGTCAGAGCTTTCGCACATCAAGGTCTTATATAAAATAACTGATGTCGGGTTTAATAAAATTCTAGCTCTTTTGCAAAAGGCATGTCCCCCTAGTAAAGGATTCAATTTCCCACCATTATACTATGAAATTAAGAAGACATACAAAGATATCGGGTTAGGATACGAATCGATCCATGCTTGTATAAATGATTGTTTTTTATTTTGGGGATCAGATGAGAACAAAAGTCTCAATAATTGTCCAATCTGCAACGCGAGTAGATGGAAAAACCCAAAGACAAAGGGGAAGAAAGTTGCCAACAAGGTGTTGTGTAACTTTCCGTTATAACCTAGACTACAACGTATGTTCAACACAAAACACATCGCAAAGTGAATGACTTGGAATGCTACTAGACAGTCTAAGGAAAACGGTAAGATGAATCACCCGTGTGATGGTCAAGCGTGGAAAAAATTTGACATAATGAAACCTGAGTTTTCTTGTGACCCTAGAAACTTCCGGTTAGGGTTGGCTGCTGATGTTTTTAATCCATTTGGCAACATGAGTCAAACTTACAGCATGTGACCAGTCATGTTGACAACATACAACACACCCTCATGGATGTGTATGAAAGAGACTTCTTTAATGTTGACGATGTTAATTCCCAGCCCTAAATTAGCTACAAAGGACATTGATGTTTTCTTGCAGCCTTTGATCAAAGAACTTAAAGAGTTATGGATAGGAGAGTGTACTTTAGACGCTGCTACGGGTACTCATTTCAAATTGAAAGCGGCGGTTTTATGGACCATCAATGACTTTCCAGCTCGAAGTAGTTTGTCTGGGTGGATTAGACAAGGCTACTATGCATGCCCCACATGTAATCAGGACACTCCATCGCTTCCTGTGAAGCATAAAATCACTTATGTTGGGTATAGAAGATTCTTACGCGTAAGGCATCCACTGAGGAATAAACGTAAGGAATTCCATGGTAAACCTGAAAAGAACCATCCTCCTAAAAGCTTTACCAATGAGGAAATCATGATTCAAATTAGTAAAGTCTTTAAAGCGTGTCTCGTGGAAGCATCCGGATACTTTAAAAATAACCTAAACCTAATCGAGAAATCGAATTGAATTGGAGTAAGCGTCCTATCTTCTACGAACTGGAGTATTGGCCCGTTCTTCTACTAAAACACAATCTCGATGTCATGCACATAAAAAAGAACATGCTTGAGAGTGTACTAAATACCTTGTTAATGAACGAAAAATCCAAAGACACGCTAAAGGCAAGGCAAGACTTGAAAACTTTGGGAGTTCGAAAGGAGTTGTGGCTCGTTGATAAAGGAAACAGGAAGTTTGATAAGCCTTATCCAACGTACTCTTTCACACCAGAAAACAGAAAACTTTTTTGTAAATTCATCAAAGGAGTTAGACTACCTGATGGGTTTGGATCCAACTTCAAGAAAAAAGTGACCGCTTATGATAACAACATAACGGGCTTAAAATCTCATGAATGTCATATAATGATGCAGCGGTTACTTCCTTATGGAGTTCAACGATACTTACCTAAAGACATTTCAACCCCATTAATCGAGCTCTGATTATTCTTTAAGCATATTTGTGCTCAAAATTTGATGTAGCAGGACATGGAGAAAGCTAAAAAACAAATGATCGATGTTATGATTAATTTAGAGCAAATATTTCCTCCCGCTTTTTTTGACATAATGATTCATTTGGTTATACATTTACCCGAAGAGGCTATTCTAGGTGGCCCTGTTTACTGCAGGTGGATGTATCCATTTTAAAGATACATGAAAAAACTAAAAAGTTATGTCCGAAATGAAGCCAAGCCTGAAGGTTCTATAGCAGAGGGTTATGTTGCAGAAGAAGCATTAACTTTCTGTTCGCGTTATCTTAAGGATGTCGAGATGAGATTTAATCGTCCTAACAGAAATGATGACGGTTTGCCTGAACAACCAGATAAATTCCAGGTGTTTGATAAGGTTTTAAAAGGTACCATTTTGAGGGGTCGTTTTAGCCCTTATTTGATCACTTTTGTATCCGTTCTTGCTTAATATCGTTCCTTTTCACTTTTAGGTCTCTTGAAGGCAAAATCTTGGAATGGCACTTATTTGGACGAAAAGGCGAATATCTGAAGAAAATGGCCAAAGTCAAAATCGAGACACTCAAAGTCTTTGAAAATAGAAGGCGACGGCGTCCATCGCTTAAGCTATGACGCCGTCGTGGGATTTAATGACGGTCGAAGACAAAACTTGTATTTTCAAGAGGCGTCGGGCTTTAAAGGAGTAAACCGTCGCAACTCGGACGGCCTAGATGTGACCCAGACGGCGTCGAAAGCGAAGAGGACGGCGTCACAAGCATAAGGTGGCGCCGTCGCAAGGTTAACGTGGCCAAGACGAAACCCTAATGATGGCGACACGACGGCGTCACGAAACATAAGGTGGCGCCGTCGCATATGTAATCTTATATATAGAATCCAATTTTTCGGTTTTAGGAGAGTCTTTTGGGTGAAAACCTAAAACCGAACCTAAGGTGTCTTGTACAGTATTTTAGGGTTCTAAACCCTATTTTACATCAAGATAAGTATTTACTTTATCAATTGAATTATGTCTTTGATTATTTGTGTGTATGCTTGCATGTTCTCCATGTCCGGCTAATTTATTTGTGTGTTTGCTTAGGAAGTATGAAACTTAATTATTAAATATTGATTGGTTGTTTCTTATCTTAGTTGATTAATGATCTAGTAATGCGATAGGTCATTCGTTGTGTACTTAATGCTTGATTCATCTTTGTGAACCTTAGAATATGATTACCCGAGTAGTTGTAGGCTAAACCATCCAAAGAGTGCCTTAGAGTAAGAGTTTATCATCCTAATGGGTTTTGTAGTCGAGACCCTTTGGTAAGTTCAAAGAGTTAGGGAGAAACGCATACCCTACAACTTTAGACACACAACGCAACTAAGAATAAGGACGTGACAACTCAACCATCAATAGGAGATACTTAAGTAGTAGTAAAACCTAAGTAAACACATCTTTAAACTATCATACGAGTACACATAAATTAGACATAGACTCCCACAACCTTAGTTTAGATAACTAGATAATAGTAGAGTAATCGGTAGAAATACCAACCCCAAATCCAATACCCCGAGATTCGTACCTTTCAATTTCATAAAATACATAAAATACAAAAATAATCTTCCTCAACCTCAACCTTAGCGTAGTAACTTCTCACTAGCATTCCTATTCCCTAGAGAATGATACCAATACCGTGGCTTACCCTAATTACTACACTACAACGATTAGGTTCATTGCCTAGGGTGTTATAAAACTTGCTCAAGAAAAGGAAGTTTCCTTGACCCCGAATGACGCGTGTAGCATTATCAAGTTTTGGTTTGCACGGGAATAGATTAGCTAGTTAGTAGTCCACCTCGCTTAGGTTCTTTGCTTGATTCCTATCAAGTAAAATTTTTCTCATTTTTAGATTTCTCTTAGTCTATCCCCTTCTTCGTGACATTTGTTAGTAATCCCATCACTTTTCATCATGGAGGATGATAACCAACCACCACTCATCAACCCACCACCAAATGACCCGCTAAGAGCCCGTACTCTTGGTGAATACTCAAGACCAAGCCACTTAGGCTATAGGAACACCATTGAGCTTCCCGACCAAGCCCAAACTATACCTGCGATCCGACACCATCCGGTTGGTGCAAAGCGGATGTGCATTCCATGGACTTCGTTCGAAGATCCAAATCGAGATCTCGAGGATTCCTCAAAATTGTCGATTCCATCGACCTTGATGCTACTACTCGAGACCACGCGCTGCGTCTCTTCCAATTCTCTCTACGGGACCAAGCTAGTAATTGGCTTGAGCGACTTCCCGCCGGCTCCATCTCAAGTTGGGATGATCTTACATCTCGCTTCCTTGCTCAATTTTTCCCACCGGGAGAACCACTAAGCTTAGGAATGACATCTTGATGTTCCAACAACGTCAAGGTGAATCTCTACGAAGTATGGACCCGATTCAAGGACTCATCACGGTATTGATCTTTGGCTCCAAGTCCAAATCTTTTATGATCATGTCAACTTCCCACCAAGCGATCCATTGACCAAGCGGCCGGTGGAAAACTTAGTGATCTCACCGCAGAAGAATCATGGGGTATAATAGAGGACCTTGCCCTCTACGACAACGAAAGTTGGGATGACCCCCGTGAGCTACCTAAAACCGTCAAGGCAATCTCCTTGCCTTCCATCGACTCACAACCTTCCGACCGTAGGATGATCGAACTTGAAGATCAAGTTAAATTCCTCATGAGTTCTTACAAGAATCCTAAGTCCTCACGAAAAGTGAATCAAATTACTCTACCTTGTGAGTTATGCAGTGGTCCCCATGACACTCGTGATTGCATAAGGCTCCCCGAACGAGCTTTTGCGAACTACGCCTCCGTGCGTACCGACGGAGCGGGAGAGAAGTGGTACACTTTCAAACCCGAACAAAACAACTTAGGAAACTCGTACCACCCCTCATGGAGAAATCACCCTAACCTTAAGTGGAACCAAAACTCAAGCACACCCCAAAGCTCATCTAGTTCCACCACTAGGTTCAATTCTTTTCATCTTTGGGAACCCCACTAATCTTGAGGCAATTGCATCTAGATTTTTATCATCTCAAGAGACTCGATTGAATAAGCTTGAAGCCGATTTTAAGCAAAACAAAGCGAGATGAAAAACAAGCTTGATGCCCTCTTAAAAGCCTTCAATGAGCGGGAAGTTGGAGCACTCCCAAGTGATACCATAAAGAACCCAAAGTGAATTCGATTACATCGACTTCATGTTCTAGTTTACCATAGGAGAATGCACATCCATGCCCCTCACACCCGATGGTTCACTCGGTAAATGCCATCAAAAGGGTTCCAAGCCATCCAAGAGGTACCAAGGCCCGGCACCATTGGTAGAGCCTACTCTTGAGAAAGACCAAGAATCCAAACCTAGTTTATAGGAGGAGTATGATGAGTGTCTAAATACTCATCATTTTGTACCATTTAAACCGCAAAACATCCGAAAACACTCGTAAATGCATCAAAATGATAAAAATATCACAAATAAGTGTTTTATGTGTTTTAAATGCAAAATATCAAAATTTGATGAAAACGTATCAAGTTTGCATAATTGGCGCTTTAGTCCCCAAGTTTCAAAAGTTGTCAAAAGCAGTCCTGGTAAAACAAAATAAAGAAAATGTTATTCAAGGTCCCCGAAATATTCTAAGTTGTCAAAATGGTCCTTGAATAAATCTTTTGTCAAATGGCAAAAAAGGTCCTCAACTTTCAAAATGTCAAGTTTGGTCCTGGAAATTTGAAAATGTCAAAAGCGGTCCTTATACTATTGGAACTTGTCGGTTTGGTCCTTGTGACAACTTTGAGAAAATGGCGAGATTGGTCCCTCAAGTTTGGAAGAATTTCACAAATAGTCCTTATCATTATTAGAACCAAGCCTTGTCAAAACTGTTTTGGACCCCGCCACATCTCTTGTGACCCCGCCAAACCTCCTTGACCTCCTTTTTGACCCTTAGTCAAAACCGGTCAAACCTTTACTTTTGCCGCCCAACGTGTTTCTTCCCAACCACTTACCCGCAACACCTCTCACCCTCTCCCATCATCCTCCACCTTATCCTTCCCTCTCCCCCTCATCATCACACCTATCCACCCCCTAGTTGCGTCTAAAGCCCAGAGGTCAAAATACTTTTTCCGCCAAAACCAAGTCAATGGCCAAAATCCACAAAAGTGGTCCAATGGCTCGGAATATTGTGGGAAGTGATCGAGAAGATGTGAGAGAAGTTGTTTGGGTATAAAATAAAGAAGAAAAGCAAGAAGAGAGGAAGTAGTTAGTTTTATTTTTCATATGTATGTCGTTTTCAATTTTAATGTTTTAATTAGTTTAAAAATGTAATCTTAAGTTCCTATGTATTCAACTTAAGGTATTTTATCGTTATAATCATATTTCAAGTCTTAATTCAAGGTCTCATTTATATTTCATGTTTTAATGTTTTCTGTTGAAAATTTCAAGTTTCATGTTCTTACATTAAAGCTTCAATAGCTTATTTTTAACTCAAACAAGCTTATTTAAGCTATTTATAGCTTTTGTAAGTTTGCAATTAATTTTCAAGCAATTTTCATTTTGGTCAACATAAGTCAATCTGTGAAGAAAATTGGTTCAAGCGTTGATGGAAATGGATAATGGTTGTTGCGAGAGATGGATTTGGGTTGGTATTGAATTGTTTTATGATTTAGAATAGATAAATGGATCATGTGTATCTTTGGCAATTTGTGAGTGGATAGGACCATTTGTAAGTGCATTTTCAAAGCCAATGCATAATCAGATCGTGTTTAATTTTAGTTCTTACTTGTTTATTTAGTGTTAATTAAAGTATTTAGACTTAGTGTGATCAAGAAATAAGCTAGTTCGGTGTTTATCTCGGTTTAAATTGCAAATCGGTATTATTAAGGTGTGTTTGGATTTCTTTGTTTAAAGCGCATTAGAGGTTTGTTCATTGGCGAGACTTGTTGTTTCATGCTTGTTTAGCTCTATTTGAACTCATTAGGTCATAAAATTTGCTGCTAACACTCAAAGTCAAAATTCACTCAAAATCTTTCTCATTTCATATCTGTTAAGATTTTGGAAAAGCAAAATCTTGTTTTGTGTTTCAAATTCATAGATATAGCTTAATTTAGTTTTATTTCATCTTATAACATCAATCTCGGTCCATAAATTTGGTTTCAAAGTTCAATAAAGTCAAAATTCAAAATTGCTCAAAAGTCAAAATGTTGAAAATCGGTTTGAGCCCAACTAGAGATTTTCATTGAGCTTTCTAGGCCAAATCAAATGAAACTTAGGGTTTTAAAGTTCAATTGGTCTAGTTTATTATTATGATTTTTGTATATTTTGTGAATTTTTATAAGTCTCAAATGGCTTGTCAAGTTGGGCTTATATGCCTCTGTGTGACTCGATTAACCGAGTCTTGACAGGTTTGTGTGACCTTTGCACAGAGCTCAATTGAGCTTCCCATGGTCTGGTTTTGGTTTATAAACACCTAGCCAGGTCTTCTTTAGGTCCCCACTTTTGTTTTGAATTTCGACTTATTGGATGGCTTAATCTTAAGCTCAAAAGTAGTAGTCCAAACTGCTTTTAACACTTAAGCTCAAATCATCAAATCTTTGTAGTTTGCAATTTAGAGGTTTAGGATAGTTGTATTAGTTTCTTTTGAGTACTTTTAGCATATTAGAGCTTTCGTGATAGTTTGGTGCTCATTTGGTACCATTTGCTTATTTAAGTGCTTATTACATAAGCACTTGTATTGCGATTTCATTTTCTTCCACACAAGCACTTGTGTTTTATATTTTCCTAGATTCCTCATATTATTTTAGACTTTTCTTGAATTTTTCACATTTTTCTAGGTCTGTTTGGTATTTTTCTTAATTAAAATCAGTTTTAAGCCTTTTAATTAGCTTTTAATACAATTAATTCGGAAAAGTTTCAAAAAATAATTTTCATTTTCTTAGGTTAAGATAAATATAAAAGTCAAAAATTATTTTTCCAGATTTTTCTTAGTTAAATTTGTAATTTTAGTAATTTAATTAGTTTTAAATAGTTTAAAATTCATAAAAATAGAAAATAATCGAGAAAAATACAAAAATAGTTTTGAAAATTCTATTTTGTTATTTTAGATTTTTCCAAGTCATAATTTTATTTTTCTAGCTTTATTTCATATTTTCTTGTATTTTAGGTTATTATTAAATAGTTAAAAATAGTTTTAATTAATAATAATTAGATAAATAGTTATAAAAATAATTTTCTTTTTCTAATAATTTTCTTTTATCATTAGGATTGTAAAATGTCATTTTCATATTTTTAGGATTAATATTGCTTTAGTTTCACATTTTCTTTTAGACGTCACGTAGTTTTAAATTTAAGTTTTATAAAACATAAAATCAAAAACATCATTTTGCAAATAGTGATAGCGTTTATTTAATATTTTTATCTTTTTAATTTTCTTTAATTTGCATTTAAGCCCTTGTAGTTTATGTACTTTCTCTTTAGGTATAGATCAATCAAAATCCTTTCCGCTCAAATTCTCTCGATCACTATATCGTTTGATTATTCTCATGACTCGTTGGGACTTAACGACTGGGAAACACTATACTCTCTCGATCTTCATTGCATTGGTGTTTAAACTGTTTTAAGTTTCTTACGATCGGCCATTCACAAGTGGCCGGGCATGTGATAAAACTTGACGGTTTTGCACCAATCAAATTTTGGCTTCACGGGAGTCTGTGCTAATTATCTTACGTTTAGCAGATTAGTGATTTGAATATTCACTCCTTGTTTATACCATCTATATATGTTTATATTTTCTTATAGAAATCCAAAAATCCAAAAACATCTTAAAATCCAAAACCCAAAAGATTTTCATTCTTTGTTTTACATCATGTTTTTCAAAAATACCAAAAATATTCCTCTTTACCCTCTTACCCTTTTTGATTCTTTATCCCTTTACCCTCTATCCATTTGATTCTAACTTTTTCTCATGGAATCTCTCGATCACGACAATTCGGGACGGTTGAAAACTTCGACTTTATCACAAATGTCAAGAATTCGTGTTGTTCGTGATGATCCATTAATTCTGCGTAGGAAATGGAACGAGAAACCGGGGTGACAAAGGACCGGATACTTCCTCTAATAATGGAAGTGCTAAACGTCCAACCTACGGTTATCCAAAGATCTAACCCTCAATTGCTCCTAAGCCGTCTAGAATTGATCCTAAACTTTCACGATTTACGGTTAAAAGCAAACATGCGAATTTAGACCGTGACTAGCAAGAATGACTTGCCTAATCTTCACGCTTCTCAAGAACCGAACCGGAGACCATAACGGAAGTGGTGGAAATTGCTAGCTCTCGAGCACACCACTTGTTCCACCTCCGGATTTTTCAAAATGTTCTTTGAGACTTGATAGTCATTCGGATCACCATGTTGGTTTTGTTGATTCTTTGAATAAACCGATTCCTTCTCATAACTCTCAAATGAAATCGTTTATTCCTTGTGTCGGTTGTGGTGAGCCTCTTTTGGTTCACCACATCGTTGGTGTACGTGTGTACAATGTGGTAATGATATTCGTAACGGGAGTTGTTTGTTTTGTGGTTCGAGGAATTCATTTGATTATGATCCTAATCCGAACTCATTTAACGACCCTCAAACTTTTCCAATTACCCACCACACCCGACTTATCTTCATATAATCAACATAACTTCTTTGTGAATTTTGTGGAGGTCCTCACCAAGGATTTGAGTGTCAATCCGAAACACGTTTGTCTATGAACAGTTTTCGGTGATGCTCGAACTTTGGTTATGACCAATATCCATATAATTCACCATCCGGACTCAACAATTTCTTGTTGTGAACTGTGGAGGTTCCCATTTCACTCGATTGTCAAACAGGAATCCATTTCCTTGTAACAACCACGACTATCCATATCACGACCAACCTTTGACAAATGAATCAAACCTCAACAAACCCAACAAGACACTTTTCTAGAGCTTACGGAGTCTGAAAAGAGCGAGGAATTGAGTAAAACAACATTTCATAATGTTCCCGTTTTTCTTTGTATATTGTGGGGTCCTCATGATGATTATCAATGTCAACCTAACGGTTTTGACAAATCTCCACTCCCACAATGTGTCATTCAAAATTCACATGAGAAATCCATGGAAGAATTGCTAGTCAAGAGCGTGCTAAAATAAATTCCCAATTGCCTTTGAAAAAGCTATTAGGAATCAATTGCTAAAAAAAGCACCGGATCTAGCTCTCAATTTCTTTATTCACGATGATGGTGATGATGATGATACACTTGATTCATCAAGTTCATCGGTTGATATCCCGCAGTTGAGATTCTATCTCAAACAACGCTATCACACCAAGCTCCCACTCACTCTCTCGAACATGGGGACGAGCATCTTGACACTTGTTCACGAAAAGGAATCGGACGAATTCATAAAGTCTAGTGTTGAGAACCTTGTCCCAATCCCAAGAGAGTCACAGGAATTCTTGATCATGTGTGTGATATCCTCCTCCTCTTGTCTTCCAAAATGATCATATTGAGATGTTCTCCGATTCTAATGATAATGATTCATTATCTTGTGGAGACATCGTTTATGTGGAAGATTTACCTTCCGAGCTTGTTAGCTTAGAAGAAGAGAATGATGAAGTTATCGACATCGAAATCAAAGATGAAGCACTTCGTGCAACATTACCGAATGTCGGTCTTCTCATTTCTAAAATCGAGGCTTTCAATGAAAACCTATTTCATCTCCTATCCCCATTAAGGATAGTGACATTCTTTCCGATGATTCTATTCGGAAATGAAAGCCTTGTTTTAATAATATGGGAGAGAAGATTAGTGGCGTACCACTTTTCATTCTCATAATTCTCTCCCGATTATGAATCATTTACATTGGAGGAGTTCACCGGTGAACCCACTCATATCAATTCGAATATGATTCATTCACCTTCATGGAGTTCTCGGATGAACTCACTCATATCATATCTCCGCCGAGTATGATAACTTCTACTTTGATCTAGACACACCCGGATATGTCTAGACCAATTGAGCTTAAAAGATGAAATTCATGCTATTATGAATTCTCCTTCCGATGATGATGAGTTAGTCAAGATTATTATCATGACTTTCTTTCTCTTCTTCACCTATCCCGTGGCTTCTCCTGTTCTTCACTCCTTCGGAATGAAGACATTATCTTTGACCCGAGCATTTCCATGTACCATTTGTGAGCCGGGTCGTCTATGTATATCTCATCGGTGTGGAACTTTCACGCGCTTCAATGTTTATCCAAACATCTTGAATGAAAGTCCGATGGAGATTGTCTCTTCCACTTACTTCCCATGAACAAATTAATTGGGTCGAGTCAAGCTAGCGACTCGGTAATCAAAAACGAAGAGTTAAACATGGGTTTTCACCCGTGTGTACCACCCTAGTGTGGGGAGATGCCCCACATGTTGTATATAGATCTAAAAATGAATGAAAATTGTAAATATTAAAAAGAGAATAATTGTTGTGTTTCTACACTTAGCTAGTAATGTTATCTTTTTACGTTCTAAGTTTCGCATAATAGTTGGACTTTGAATATTGAGGACAATATTCATTTCTAAGTGTGGGGGAAATTCGCTAATTTGATCATAAATGTACCCTTTAGTCCCTTTTCCCCCAAATGGCCAAATTTTAAAATTTTTTAGTGGAAGTACTATGTACTAAACACAACAAATGGTAATCAGTCCACCATGTCTAACCCACATAAGGATTGGCTAATCCATGAGCAAACGGCTCTTGGTAAAGATATCTCAAACCGTTGATGGCTTGCAATTTGCCCAAAATTGTATGGTATTATTTCACCATATCCTTAAAAGTGAAGAGTTGGCTAGCCCGCAAGTTTATGGCTTGTGGTAAAGGCGATGGAAAAACCATAATTGGTAATCACTCACCAAAGATAATATTGATAATTTATCTAAGAGTTGGCTAGTCCGAAGCAAACGGCTTCGGTAAAGACAAATCAAATCCGTTGAAAGTCGGTGATTTGCTCAAAATCATTTGGTTATCGATGTACCAAGGTTCTTACTTGAACTGAAACATTTGGCTACTCCGTAAGTAATGGCTTTTGGTAAAGAGATGAAAATCCATTAATTTTCTCAAAACATTGCTAGGGACTAGCAATATCTTAGTGTGGGGGATTGATGAGTGTCTAAATACTCATCATTTTGTACCAATTAAAGCGCAAAAACATCCGAAAACACTCGAAATGCATCAAAATGATAAAATATCACAAATAAGTGTTTTATGTGTTTTAAATGCAAAATATCAAAATCGATGAAAACGTATCAAGTTTGCATAATTGGCGCTTTAGTCCCCAAGTTTCAAAAGTTGTCAAAAACAGTCCACTGGTAAAACAAAATAAAGAAAAATGTTATTCAAGGTCCCGAAATATTCTAAGTTGTCAAAATGGTCCTTGAATAAATCTTTTGTCAAATTACAAGAAAAGGTCCCTCAACTTTGAAAAATGTCAAGTTTGGTCCTTGGAAATTTGAAAATGTCAAAACTGGTCCTTGTACTATTAGAACTTGTCGGTTTGGTCCTTGTGACAACTTTGGAAAATGGCGAAATGGTCCCTCTAGTTTGGAAGAATTGCAAAACAAGTCCTTTCATTATTAATAACCAAGCCTTGTCAAAACCTGTTTTGGACCCCGCCATATCTCTTGTGACCCCGCCAAACCCTTTGACCTCCCCTATTTTGACCCTTAGTCAAAACCGGTCAAACCTCTACTTTTGCCGCCCAACCTATTCCCTTCCTTCTCCACTGCCTGCAACACCTCTCACCCTCTCCCATCCACCTTAACCCTTATCCTCCACTAATCCTCATCATCACACCTATCCACCCCCTAGTTGTTAAAAGCCCGGAGGTCAAAATAATTTTTCCCCAAAAATGATCAATGGCCAAAATCCACAAAAGCATCCAATGGCTTAAATTGATGGGAAGTGATCGGAAGATGTGAGAGAAGCTAGTTGGGTATAAAAGAAAGAAGAAAAGCAAGAAGAAGAAGTAGTTAGTTTTTTTTTTTCATATGTATGTCGTTTTCAATTTTAATGTTCTCAATTAGTTTAAAAATGTAATCTTAAGCTTTTATGTATTCAACTTAAGGTACTTTATCATTATAATCCATTTCAAGTCTTAATTCAAGGTTCATTTATATTTCATGTTTTCATGTTAACTGTTGAAAATTTCAGTTTCATGTTCTTACATTAAAGCTTCAATAGCTTATTCTTAAGATCCAACAAGCTTATTTAAGCTTTTAAAGCTTTTGTAAGCTGCAATTAATTTTCAAGCAATTTTCATGTTTGGTCAACAAAAGTCAACTCAAGAAGAAAAATTGGTTTAAGCGATGATGGAAATGGATAATGGTTGATGCGAGATGGATTTGGGTTGGTATTGAATTGTTTTATGATTTAGAATAGATAAATGGTTTTGTTCTTTGGCAATATCGTGGATAGGACCTAGTGTAAGTGTCATTTTCAAAGCCAATGCATAATGTACTTGTATGTGTAATCGTGTTTAATTTTAGTTCTTACTTGTTTATTTAGTGTTAATTAAAGTATTTAGACTTAGTTTGATCAAGAAATCAAGTCGGTTCGGTGTTTATCTCAGTTTAAAGTGCAAATCATATTATTAAAGTGTGTTTGGATTTCTTTGTTTAAACTTCATTAGAGGTTTGTTCATGATTGAGTCTTGTTGTTTCATGCTTGTTTAGCTCTATTTGAACTCATTTGCGTCTTAAAATTGCACCTACTAACACCAAAGTCAAAATCATCCAAAATCATCTCAACAATATATGTTTGGATTTTATAAAAGCAAAATCTTGTTTTGTGTTTCAAATTCATAGATATAGCTTGCATTTAGTTTTATTTCATCTTATAACATCAATCTCAGTCCTTAAAATTGGTTTCAAAGTTCAATAAAGTCAAACTTCAAAATTGCAACAAAAGTCAAAATGTTGAAAAATCGGTTTGAGCCCAACTGGGAGAATTTTCATTGCTTCATTTCTAGGCCAAATCAAATGAAACTTAGGGTTTATAAAGTTCAATTGGTCTAGTTCCTTATTATGATTTTTGTATATTTTGTGAATTTTTATAAGCTCAAATTGGCTTGTCAAGTTGGGCTTGTATGCCTGTGCACCGACTCAATTAACACCGAGTGCACTTGACAGGTTTGTGCAGCCTTGCACGAGCTCAATTGAGCTCACCATGGTCGGTTTTTGGTTTATAAACACTTGGCCAGGTCTTCTTTAGGTCCCCACTTTTGTTTTGAATTTCACTTATTGGATGGCTTAATCTTTAAGCTTAAAAGTAGTAGTCATAATCTGCTTTTAACACTTGTTCTCAAATCATCAAATCTTAGTAATTTGCAATTTAGAGGTTTAGGATAGTTGTATTTAGTTTCTTTTGAGTACTTTTAGCATATTAAAGCTTTTGTGATAGTTTGGTGCTCATTTGGTACATTTGCTTAAAATAAGTGCTTATTTATAAGCACTTGTATTGCGCTTCATTTTCTTCCACACAAGCACCTGTTTTATATTTTCCTAGATTCCTCATATTATTTTAGACTTTTCTTGAATTTTTCACATTTTTCTAGGTCTGTTTGCTATTTTTCTTAATTAAAATCAGTTTTAAGCATTTTTAATTAGCTTTTAATACAAATAATTCGAGAAAAAGTTCAAAAAATAATTTTTCATTTTTCTTAGGTTAAGATAAATATAAAAGTAAAAAATTATTTTTCCAGATTTTTCATAGTTAAATTTGTAATTTTAAGTAATTTAATTAGTTTTAAATAGTTTAAAATTCATAAAAATAGAAAAATAATCGAAAAATACAAAAATAGTTTTGAAAATTCTATTTTGTTATTTTAGGTTTTCCAAGTCATAATTTTATTTTTCTAGCTTTATTTCATATTTTCTTGTATTTTAGGTTATTATTAAATAGTTAAAAATAGTTTTTAATTAATAATAATTAGATAAATAGTTATAAAATAATTTTCTTTTTCTAATAATTTTCTTTTATCATTAGGATTGTAAAATGTCAATTTCATATTTTTAGGATTTATATTGCTTTAGTTTCACATTTTCTTTAGATACGTCACGTAGTTTTAAATTTAAGTTTTATAAAACATAAAATCAAAAACATCATTTTGCAAATAGTGATAGCGTTTATTTAATATTTTTATCTTTTAATTTTCTTTAATTTGCATTTAAGCCCTTGTAGTTTATGTACTTTCTCTTTAGGTATAGATCAATCAAAATCCTTTCCGTTCAAATTATCTCGATCACTATACGTTTGATTATTCTCGCATGACTCGTTGGGACTTAACGACACGGGAAACACTATACTCTCGATCTTCATTGCATTGGTGTTTGAACTGTTTTAAGTTTCTTACGGTCGGCCATTCACAAGTGGCTTTGCGTGATAAAACTTGACGGTTTAGCACCAAACCAAGGTCCCGACATTGGTAGAACATACTCTTTCAACCAAGAACCCAAACCTAATCTAGAGGAAGAGTACAAGGAACTCCATCAAGAAAAACCGATTCTTGAAGTCTTAGCTCATCCACCTTATTATAATGCTTTAAAAGAAAATTATGAGTTAGAACTTAGGCTTGGAAAACATGGGTCCGCTTTTGTGCAAAATAATCTACCTAAGAAGTTAGACGATCCGGGCTATTTACTCTTCCGTGTAGGCTTGGAACTTCCAAACCACTCGATGCTCTAGCCGATTTAGGATCATGCATCAATCTTGTTCCGTTGTCCCTCCATGAAGCCTTAACTTAGGTAAATAGAACCAACGGAAACCATCTTAGGTCTAGCGGACGGTAGTATTGCATATCCGTAGGAATAATAAAGGACATGGTAGTACACGTAGGAGAATTGACTCTTTTGGCGGACTTTCATGTGCTAGACATGAATAAGGACCCGACATGCCCATTACTAGTTGGAAGAGGATTTTAGCTACCGCTAGTGCCATCATCGATTGTAAGATGTCCAAAATAGTGGTAAGAGAGGGAGTGCTAGATCAATTTACGATGTCAAAAGCATACTTACTACAAGGAAGAGGAAATCCCATGAGATTAGGTTGGATAGAGCACCATCTAGATATGGACCTTGGATTGATAAGAACATCATAGGCCCCAATGACCTTTTACCTAGATAAAGCCTTCACTAGTAGCAACCAAGAAAAAGAAATGGCTATGGACATGGAAGTGAACCCGTTCGAGGACGCCTTAGTATTTAGGAAGATGACCGAGTTCCTAGGAAGCTTGCCCATCAACCTTGTCATGAATAAGTGGAAAGTTGAGGAATCTAAACATAAGTGGGATTGGGATAGACCGCCTAGTGATGGTAATGGAGAATGGCACATTAGGATAACGATCTATGATCCCGATGGTGAAAAGTTTGAAAAGACATATTTAACCAAACGTACTACTAGGAACTTAAATGATAAGTTTGATCCTTATGACATTGTTGAGGATAGACTTACTTATATCGGTGCGTAGGGCACGACTTGAGTCTAGCTACAAGACTCTTAAATAAAGAAAAGCGCTTCGTGAGAGGCAACCCATGCTTAGTTGTTTGCTTGTTAGTGTCGTATATCTTTTATTGATTGTTTATTCTCATGTTTAAATTTGTAAAATGCTTTATTTTGTCTTTAACCTCGTCTTGATTACATATAAATGTATTTTACATAAGGGATAAGTGTAGGGAGGATTACACACGTGTTCAAAAGAAACGTAAACATGAGAATTTCAATTAATTAAAAGATATATATGTTTGTTTGTTCGAGTCAAATGCTTGTATCGAGTCATAATGGATGTTTTGCGAAAATTTTTCTAGATTCTAAAGATAAAAATTTTCCGAATTTTTCGGAAAATCGCACCGCTTTTTGTCGGGATAACTGACGGCGTCGAGAAGGAGTAAAACAATCGATTACTTTTTCTCGTTTTCGAGCTACTTATAAATTTTGGAATTTTCGTGTCTTAATTTTCTTAGAAAATCAGTAAACATCCATTCCACAAGCATTATATCCAAGTTTAGTCGAGTCTTATATATATTATTACCGCCGATTTTACGCGAAGGTTTCGTTTGTTTTCAAGTGTGCGGGATTAATTTGTCAAGAAGAATATACATAAGATTGGAAGGAGCTTTTCACGCAAACATTCTTCTTGAAAAAGATGTAACCACCACTTTACACGGATCCTACCGAGCTAATCGGGAGTACTAGTTTCTTTCGCTTTTAATTACCTTCCATTATCATAACTTTGATACTTTCGGGAACATTGGGGACAATGTTCGGTTTAAGTGTAGGGAGGAAAATAAAGCGGAACTTTGAAAATATGCTTATCCTTGACTATTTGCTTTGTCCAATTTCATTTGTGTAATAAACAATGAGAAATATCGGTTAGGGTAATTTTGGAACCAAATGTAAAAATTTTCATAACATATAGGAGTGGGCCATTAGTTTTAATAAAGCATCTCATGGATAGGAAATTATATGACTAGCACAAAACCCTTTACCACTTAAATTCCACCCAAAATGTGAGGATCGCCCTTAGATTAGTAGGAATTAAAGCATTCATCTTCAATGCTTAGAGTGTGAACCGGTAGTATAATAGATTCTATAACTTGTTTTGTGATGCATCCCGAGATCGCTAGTGAGACTACACTTGTGTAGTTAGGAATAACTAAATGATAAGAGGCATTAGAATAACCCTTGTTTGATACCGTAATATAATTACTTCTTCCACATCGGTTGAGTAATTCTCCCACACCTTTGCGTTGTACTCATCTTTAGTACACGATACCCTAGTTAGCCCCTCGAGCCTATCCTTTTCGCGGTTCTCGTGATGTTTTGGTTTTTCGAATATCAATGAAGAGCATTGTTTACAATCCACCCCAAATGTACACCTAAATCGACTTAGCCTACCTTGTATGCACTCACTTTTAGTGCATTATTGTTATCACACTAAACCCTTAGTTCAATTATCTTGTTGCTTGCATAAGTTGCTAAGTCGAGTCATATCCTTTGTATACGTTTTGGGACGATTGGGACTCATGGGAAAAGTTAAAGTTTATGAAATGACGGAAGGGAATGTTAAATTCAAATGAGTGTGTAAATACTCATCATTTTATTCCATTTAAAGCAAAAACATCCGAAACACTCGAAATGCCACAAAATACTATAAATATCATTGAAATGTGTTTTTATGTGTTACAAGTGCAAAAGGATTGGCGATGAAAAACAACAAAGTTTACATAATTTTTCAGTCCTAAACTTTCATAAATTGGCAAAACTAGTCCTGGTAATACAAAACTTGTAAAATATCATTAAAGGTCCTTAGGATTCACAAGTTTTAGAAATAGTCCTTTGAAGTTAAAATTGCATATTTACAACTTTGGTCCTCAACTTTGAAAAATGTCAAAAATGGTCCTCGGTTATTCAAAATGGAAAATTAATAAATATAACCCTTGTACTATTCATAAATGGCATAATCGGTCCTTGTGTTAACTTTGGAAAATTGCAGTTTAACCCTTCAAGAATTCGAGAAAATACAAATTTTGGTCCTTGGGCTTAAACACTATAAACCAACCGGACCTTATTACTTCATAAAACCCAAGCCCAAAAATAAACCCACCCAACTCCTTATTAATAAAACCAGGTCAACCCTTGGTCAAACCCATTCCTGTTCTCTTCCTCACCATCCCCGCCAAAACCAAACCACCTCCACTCCATGGTTTCACCACCACCATCCACCTTATCCCCAATTGTCAAACCACTCACCACCACATCTTTCCACCTCCACAACACACCAAAAGATCATTAATTGCAAAACACCTGGCTTTAGATATTTTGGCGCCAAAATCACAAATCAAGGGCTGAAATGAATTGGAACAATCCAACGACTGGGATTCAATCAGAGGGACCCAAGAAAGCTTTTGGAGTCGATAAAACACCAAAGACACAGAGAAGCAGGGGAGTAGATTTTAGTTGTAGTTAAGAATTTTAAATTAATGTCGTGAGTATAATTTTAATGTAAAACCTTTCTGGGTTTCTTAGTTTCTAAATTATATAAGTCATTTCAGTTGTAATACAAGCGTTTAATTAGATTAATTTCATGTTTTCAGTCCTAACAAGAATTCCCGCCAAAATTGTTCTTGCTTGTTTTTCATGTTATAAGCTGTTTGAATGGTTCCAATAAGTTTGTTTAAGCTTATTCAAGTTAATTTAATTGAGTTTAAGAAGTTTTATGGTTTTAAATGCAATTTTCCAAAAAAGTTTGGAAAAGTCAACAAAAGTCAACTCTCATGTAGCTCGACTTAATTTGTTGCTTATTTTAGATTTCTCGGTTTATTTGCTATAATCATAGATGTCGACTTTTAATTGATGTAGTATAAGTGCTTAAAGTAGTTTTTGCCAAAATCAAGTTAAAAGCCAAAATAGCTAAAAATAGCGTAGCTTATTCTAATGCTTATTTCATTTTAAAAGTTGTTAATCA
Source organism: Chrysanthemum lavandulifolium (assembly GCA_022545495.1). NCBI lineage: Eukaryota > Viridiplantae > Streptophyta > Magnoliopsida > Asterales > Asteraceae > Chrysanthemum > Chrysanthemum lavandulifolium. Next base: position 10,254,206 of record CM040239.1, on the reverse strand, counting down.
TAGTCAATATAAGTTAGTTAATCAAGTAAAACCAAGAAACCTAGCTTATATAGGTGCGTGCTAGTTCAAATTCCAAAAAGACCATTATAAAGGGTGTTTGGATTAAGATTGAAATCGAGTTAGAGGTTTTAAAATTGGTAAAACTCGGTTGGTTTTGTCTCATATAGCTGCATATTAGTCATTTTAACTTTCACTTTTCATCTGCATACTCTAATAGTCAAAATCAAATGTTTTCTGTTTTAAATTCTATATCAAGTTGGATTTTAGGAAGCTAAATTCTATATCAACTTAGGGTAGCTTTATTTAGCTTCATTTCTTCATAAAACATCAATATCAATCGGTTCTCGAATCAAAAGTTCACATAAGTCAAATATTCAAAAACTTCAAAAGTCAAAAAGTTGGAAAATCCGTTTTCACAAAACTTTCGGATTTTTCATGGATTCATTTCGATCCAATTTAATTGAAATTTTGGGATAATTAAGTTCGAGTTGGTGAAGTTTTCAAATATCATTTTGTGGAATTTTATGAATTTCCTATAAGCACTAAATAAGTTGTCCAAGCAGGCGGTTTGCCTGCCTCATCCAAGAAAAAATAAGTGAAAAAGTGATTTTTGCAAAACTTTGTGGAATTTTCACAGATTCCTTATAAGTCCATTTGAGCTGAAATTTGGGATACAAGATCTTTGGTTGGTCGTGGATTTCATGGCCATTTTAGTTTATTTTTAGGAATTTTTCTAACTAGCTTATTTTAGGCTTAAAATAGCTAGTTAGGGCCGTTTGGCGTGTTGAGACTTGAATTATGGTCTCGAGCTTTTTTTCTGTAGCTTGTGCTTTTTACTTCCCAATCAGTTGCATTAGCTCATTTTAGGTTAGATTTAGGCTGTAGTAGCTTATGGTAGCTTATAGTTAGCTTTTAGCTTATTTCAAGTGCTTATTTAAACTGCTTATTTGCTCAATTCAGCTTATTAGTGAGCTTATTTAACTTTTTATATTTTTCCTAGTGTTCTGCTATAATATAGTATTTATAAAAAAAAGTTTCATATTTATTAGAGTTCATTTAGTATTTATTAGAATTTTTATTAGTTTTAAATAATTAATAAATAGTAATTAATTAATAATAAATACATAAAAAGTCTAAAAAATATACTTTCAGTTTTAAAATAAGTTTTATAATATTTTAGATTTTTCTAAGTCATAATTTCACTTTTCTAGCTTTATTTCTTATTTTCGTATATTTTAATGTATTTTTAAATAGTTAAAAATAGTTTTAATTAATAATAATTAAATAAATAGTCATAAAATAATTTTATTTTTCCAATAATTTTCTTGCATCATTAGGATTGTAAAATATATTTTCCATATCCGTATACTTCTTTATTTTCACGTTTTATTTCGACGTTCATGTAATTTTATTTAAGCGCACGTTTTAGTTTTAAACGTTAATCGTTTTAGGTTTTAAACGTTAATCATTTTTAAATATAGAATTAAAATGACTTCAAAGTCTTTATTAGATTTAATTTCCTTAGTGTAATCAATCATAACCTTTTCCTGCTCAAGATTCACCCGATCACGATTCGTTTGTATTACGGTTTACACCTCGTTGGGACTTAACGACCGGGATACACTAAACTCCTCTGGACTTAATTGCATTGCGTTCTCGCATTGTTGGACTTTTATTACGGTTGACCATTCACAAGTGGTTGACTTGTGTAATAAAAACGACCGTTTGGAACCAATCAAATTCAAATTCCTTTGTTTGCATAATAATGTACCCCAGTGTTTTGATCTTTTCAATTCGGGTCAAATTAGTGTTAGAGTAATAAAACTCAAGTGTAGGGATGTGCTATTAATCCCTATCATTTTGATGTAACCTTAGAGGATGGTAGAGTAAAGTGTATTAAAAAAAAAAAAAAAAAAAAAAAAAAAAAACGGGCTACCATCCTACATCTATCTTTTAAATTTATGTTTGTTTATTTCGTTGCCTAGAGTTTTAGAGTGTCGAGTCTTGGCTTAGCAACGCCATTCTTCGTATGCTTGTAACATAGAGATTTTGACTTGCCACCACTAAAAAGCCTATCCCACCAAACCCTTTATTTCCTACCGTAAGCTAACATTACAACCCTTTAAAAGACCTCTTTGATAGTCTTTCCTAGGTGCTTACGCAAAAGCGATGAAGATTTGATCTATTCTCAAGCCTATGGTAATCTATGTACTAGGACCGGTTAATGAGTGTTTATCTTCCATTTCCTATTTGTTATATTTCATATATACACCCGAGAGAGATGCGAGTATCCAAACACCCCATGTGAGGTGCTAGTATGTAATATCCGTGCTTGTTATGACTTTTATGGGCTTATATGTGTTGTGGACCATTTTGAATTAATGCTTCATGACCCCTAACTTATAAATTAATTGGCTAAAGCACATTTGCTTGAGGACAAGCAAATACCAAGTGTAGGGATATTTGATAAGGTTTTAAAAGGTACCATTTGAGGGTCGTTTTAGCCCTTATTTGATCACTTTTGTATCCGTTAGTGCTTAATATCGTTCCTTTTCACTTTTAGGTCTCTTGAAGGCAAAATCTGGAACAGCACTTATTTGGACGAAAAGGCGCGAATATACAAAGAAAATGGCCAAAGTCAAAATCGAGACACTCAAAGTCTTGAAAATAGAAGGCGACGGCGTTATCGCTTAAGCGCGACGCCGTCGTGGGATTTTGTGACGGTCACAAGACAAAACTCTTATTTTCAAGAGACGGCCGGGCTTTAAAGGAGTAGACCGTCGCAACTCGGAAGGCCTAGATGTGACCCGACGGCGTCGAAAGTCAAGAGGACGACGCCACAGCATAAGGTGACGTCGTCGCAAGGTTAACGTGGCCAAGACGAAACCCTAATGACGGCGACACGACGGCGCCACGAAACATAAGGTGCCGCCGCATATTTAATCTTATATATAGAATCCGAATTTTTCGGTTTTAGGGAGAGTCTTTTGGGTGAAAACCTAAAACCGAACCTAAGGTGTCTTGTACAAGTATTTTAGGGTTCTAAACCCTATTTTACATCAAGATAAGTATTTACTTCATTAATTCAATTATGTCTTTGATTATTTGTGTGTATGCTTGCATGTTCTCCATGTCCGGCTAATTTATTTGTGTGTTTGCTTAGGAAGTATGAAACTTAATTATTAAATATTGATTGGTTGTTTCTTATCTTAGTTGATTAATGATCTAGTAATGCGATAGGTCATTCGTTGTGTACTTAATGCTTGATTCATCTTTGTGAACCTTAGAATATGATTACCTGAGTAGTTGTAGGCTAAACCATCCAAAGAGTGCCTTAGAGTAAGAGTTTATCATCCCTAGTGGGTTTTGTAGACGAGACCCTTTGGTAAGTTCAAAGAGTTAGGAGAAACGATACCCTACAACTTTAGACACACAACGCAACTAAGAATAAGGACGTGACAACTCAACCATCAATAGGAGATAATTAAGGAGTAGTAAAACCTAAGTAAACACATCTTTAAACTATCATCAGTACACATAAATTAGACATAGACTCCACAACCTTAGTTTAGATAATTAGATAATAGTAGAGTAATCGGTAGAAATACCAACCCCCAAATCCAATACCCGAGATTCGTACCTTTCAATTTCATAAAATACAAAAATACAAAAATAATCTTCCTCAACCTCAACCTTAGCGTAGTAACTTCTCACTAGCATTCCTATTCCCCAGAGAACGATATCAATACCCGTGGCTTACCCTAATTACTACACTACAACGATTAGGTTCCCGCCTAGGGTGTTATAAAACTTGCTCAAGAAAAGGAAGTTTCCTTGACCCCGAACGACGCAGCGTGTGGCGTTATCATGTTCCAATCAGTATGCAAACCGTGGGTAGAGAAGTCTCGATCGGGTTGAATACAGATGTTATCTGCGGTTGTATGGTTTATACTTAACAACTGTCCTAGAATAGACGCAAACATCCTGGCGTACAAAAAGTATGTTTCTTCTTTTTTATATTTTGAAGAACCCTTTTTTTTTTCTTAAGTTATTTGTTTTCGATGACTTATTCATTAACTTTGTGTAGTGAATTTCCTGACAATACCGTGGAAACAAGTTTTCCTCCCTGGTTCAATCACAAGGTAAACGCATTAGATATATTACCTTATAGTCCATAGTTATTGCTCATTTAAATGTGTTTGTATCTCTTTCGTAGATTCGTGAAAAGAGCGTGGCAAAAGACCCAAGTTGTAGTCCCGAGTTACTCTCTTTGGCATGTGGACCTTCATCTAGTGCAAGTACATACCACGCTTGCATAGTGAACGGTGTGAAGTTCTTGGTGCACGATGGAGCTATGTATTATGGTCAACTGAAAGAAATTCTGGAGCTCACTTATATGGGCAACCGTAAGGTTGTGTTGTTCCGATGTATATAGTTCGACACCCATAACCTAATTAACCCTACGCCATGCTCTAGACGTTCTTACATTGAACATGGTATACATCATATTTTGACTGAACGGGATGCTTTTAGAAATCAACAATAAATTCTTGCGACAAAAGCAACACAAGTCTTCTACCTTGAAGACCCTGCTAGACGACCACCTCATTGGAAGGTAGTCGAAGATGTTCATCATCGGAAGATCTCGCATCGGGATGTGGTAGATTCTGATCAGGATGTTATACATGGCAGCAGTTCATCCGATGTTGCATTGTCTGCTGGTTTGTTGATTTTGAGTATGCGAATTTGAGTGTAAATGATGAATCGCCAGGCGGACGCCCACCGATGGTCTTTGAAGAAGATGTTGATTTTATTAATAATGAGGATAATGTCGTTGCTCATGTCCTTAATGATGATGATGTTGGCGTGTCGATGATGATGAAGTGAACCCCACTATTGTTGTTGAAGAAGTTTTATCTAGTGATGATTCGATTATGACAATTGTTCTTAAATTGTAATTTGAATATGACAAATGTTTTTAGATTGTAATTTGAATGAAATTGTTACTATATGTCTATATGAATGTGTATATTTATATGAATGTGTATTAATTGGTCCACTGTGTGTTCTTGTACTTTTACTTTTACAGATAGCGTGTGTACAGCCTAGATCACACGGCGGGTATGCTGGCGGTGATCCACCCAGACGACCGCATTTACTATGCTTAGGGCTATTCTTGTGACTAACAAATTGTGATTTTTATTTTATTATTTTATTTTTACTTTTATATAATTTTTATTGATAAAATGAATTTTTTACATGTATTTTCACAACTCAATAACGATATTTGTAGGTTCAATGATCATTGGTGAGGCGGAAAATCGGACCTTAAAGAGGGCTTATAAGGAGAATAATGGCCCTTTGCCTATAGCCTTTGATTCCGATGATCAAGGCACCTTCTCACCGATAGGCACTTATGCTGTAATGATTGGCTAGTCTTATTGGGGAACAAGTGAGGCCACTTCCCTTGATTGCGATTGGGAAGAAATTTCGATCGCTTTAAGGCGCATATAATTCGAGCACTACAGGTTATATTTATTGTTTATTTTATTTCTATTCTTATTGTTATTGACCGTTTAGATATGCATGTTATATTTAAATTGTGTGTTTTTTTTAATGTGTATATTTATTTGCATACCTATTTCAACCTGGCGCCTTGGTTAAATAACGAGAACAGATTCCAAGTTGAAAATAATGTATATACGGTGGGGGAAAGGGTAGGATTTGGGCTATACCTAGAGATGAGGATGTTATACTGATTCGTTCCAAACGGTCAGGTTTTATTACACAAGTCAACCACTTGTGAATGGTCAACCGTAATAAAAGTCCAACACTCTGAGAACGCAATGCAATTAAATCCAGAGGAGTTTAGTGTTTCCCGGTCGTTAAGTCCCAACGAGGTGTGAAATCGTAATACAACGAATCGTGATCGGGTGAATATTGAACAAGAAAGGGTTTTGATTGATTTTACACTAAGGAATCGAATCTATTTAAGACTTTGAAGTTATTTTAATTTTATATTTAAAATCGTTTAACGATTAAAACCTAAAATGATCTAAAATCGCTTTTACTCTAAAATGCAATTTAAAACTTTATTATGATTTAAAACATTTTTTTATGATTTTTCTTTTATTTATTTGATTTAAAACTAATTTTAAACTTTTAAAACTAATCTAAAATACTAGAAATTATGAAATTAAAGAGGAAAATTGTGAAACTATTTTTCAAAAATCTACAATGACTAAATAGAATTTTCAAAACTAATTTTGTATTTTATGATTATTTTTCTATTTTCTATGAATTAAACATTATTTAAAACTAATTTAATGGCTAAAATTACAAATTAAACTAGGAAAAATCGGAAAAATTATTTTTTGCTTTTATATTTATCTTAATCTATGAAAATTGAAAACTTATTTTTTAAAGCTTTTCCGATTTATTTGTATTAAAAGCTATTTAAAAGTCTTAAAAGCGATTTAAAATAAGAAAAATAGCAAGCAAGTGATGAAAAATTATGAAAATTCAGGAAAATTCTAAAATATTATTATAAATATAGGAAAAATAATAAAAGTGGTGCGGTGTGCAAGAAATCTGTTCTATAGATAAATGTGCTTATAAATAAGCACTAAAAATAAGCTATAAGTACCAAATGAGCACCAAATGATCACAGCAGCTAGAGTATGCAAAATATACTTAATACTAACCTATTTCAACTAGCCTAAACCTCTAATATGCAAACTATAATGATTTGGTTCTATTTAAGCACTAGTGCCAAACAACCTTATAGCCCTACTTTAAGCCCCGATTAAGCTAGCTTATAAAATTCCTAAAAATAAACTAAAATCACCATGAAAACCAATACCAACCAAAGTGTCTAACTCCAGAATTTCAGCTAATAAGGACTAAAATTGAGGAAACTAAAATGCAAAAGTAGAAGCTATTTGTACTTGCAATGGAAATGGGTCAAAATGAGCTATTAAGCTTGCATAAGCTAATAAAAGCTACCACCTCTGAACCAAAGGTTGAATAAGCTATAAAAAGTTATGGGAACTTAGAATAAGCAACAACAACAAGAAAAACACACTAAATAAGCGTAAATAAGAAATAAGCAAAAAGGAAGGGTTGTGAAAAGAGCTTAAAAAGCTAGCAAATAAGCGGTTTACAACACTAACTAAAATTATAAAAATACTATGATGAAGACAAGCAACGAATGACAAATATCCAAAAGCACAAGTCTTCACTCATAATATTAAGTCCTACATGAAATTCACAAGTTTATTCAAACGGGTTTCTATGAAATTTTGACTTTTTAAGAAAACATGCGGTTTGACTTTTATGAGATTTTGATCTCATCGAAATGGATTGAAATTAACACTAAATGCTATAATGAACCTAATGCAAGCTTGTTCTACTGATTCTAAACCTAAATGCAAAATCTCACTAGTTGATACTAACTGATTTGAATCACAAGGGCAGTTTAAACTAAATTTTGACTTAAGCTAAACTAGGATGCAAAATAATGATAGGATATGACTTAATGATGCTATATGAGACTGATGCAACCTAACTTGATCTCTACTATAACCTATATCTCAGTAAAGATGCTTATGCCAAACATTGGTGAATAGACAAAAGTGCAAATTTTAACAACCAAAACTAAATTCTAAGCTTATGATTACTACTATGATGATTTATAGTACCTAAATGATGTAGATAAATCAAGTAACTAAACACTAATACTAACTAAATCTCTCGATGCAAATTGATGAAATGAGATAACAATCAAAATGATCAAGATTACGGATGTCCTAGCCAAAATGGCTTGCCACTCAAAATCAAAGAACCACTATCCTATTCGATCTCAACCCAATTTCTATCACAAACAACCCATATCTAATATCATTCCAAGAATCCGTAACCTTATATGCGATTTTGACTTTTATTGACTCGGTTTGACTTTCGTTGACTTTTCTTCAAAATGAAATTAGAACCTTAGGAACCTCTCAATAATTCTTTTATTAACTTCAATAAGCTCATAAGATCTTATTTCAACAACTATTTCGTATTATAACATTAAAATCAAACAAGAACACTTTTAGCGGGAAAAGCAGTTTGATGGAAACATGGAATTGATGATTAAAAACACTTGAAATATGATTAATATGATTCATACAATACATAATTAACAAAACCCAAGACTATTTTTGCATAAAACTTAAAATTGAATTACAAGTTACACTACTAATTGGTCTAAAAGCGGGACAATCTTTTCTTTTGTCTTCTTTCTTCTATATAGCTCTCAAAAGGTGCTCTAAACATTCTTTAGCCTTTGGATTGGTCCAATTAATCTCACCCTCAAATCCACTTTTGGCTAATTTTTGCAATCAATGCACTTTGGTATGTTGTGGAGGTGGAAAGGATGATAGTGAAGGATAAGTGGTGAGGTGAAGAAAGCGTGGGTGATAAGGTGGTATGGTTTTATAGTGTGTGGGAGGAAGAAGAAAAGATGGGTTTGGCCGTGTTTTATTTATTAATAAGGAAGGGGTTCAAAATGGGGGTTCAGTGGGATTTTGAACTGCTCATGGTCAAGGGTCATGGTCCAAGGTTCAAGTTACTTGGGCTTGGGCTTGTGTGTTGCATTGGGCTGTTGGGTTTGTGGGTTTGTGTTTTGGGTTTTATTTATATTTTGGGTTAATACAATTTAGGGTCCGGTTTGGTTTGTAGTTATCACAAGGACCAAAATTGTAATTTGTGCAAAGTTGAGGGGTTAAACCTGCAATTTTTCCAAATTTAACACAAGGACCGATTATGCCATATATTAATAGTACAAGGGTAATATTTGATAAATTTCCATTTTTAAATACCTGAGGACTAATTTTGCCATTTTTGAAACTTGAGGGGTAAAAGTTGCCAATTTTAGAAAACTTTCATCCGTGGACTATAGTAAATATATTTGAGTTCCCAAGGACTAAAGTTGACTTTTTATCATTTTAAACTTTCGTGGACTAGATTTGCCAATTTATGAAACTCAAGGACCGAAAATGACAATTGTGTGAACTTTGATCATTTTTCACTTGTTTTCAATCTTTTGTACCGATTCATATAAAACACATTTCAATGATATTTGTAACATTTATATGGTCATTTGTGTTTTTGGTCGTTTATGTGGTTTAAATAATATAAAATATATGTGTATTTAGACACATATCAAATCCCCACACTAAACTATTGCTAGTCCCTAGCAATCTTTTATAAAAATTAATGGATTTCATCTCTTTACCAAAAGCCATTACTCTGGAGTAGCCAATTGTTTCAGTTCAAGTAAGAACCTTGGTACAATGATAACCAAATGATTTTGAGCAAATCACCGACTTTCAACGGTTTTGATTTGTCTTTACCGTAAGTCGTTTGCTCGGACTAGCCAACTCTTAACTAATTAAAGATATGGGAGTTGATTACCATACAATTTTAGGCAAATTGTAAGCCATAAACGGATTTGATAAATCTTTACCAAGAGCCGTTTGCTCTGGATTAGCCGATCCTTATGTGTGTTAGACATGGTGGATGATTACCATTGTTGTGTTTAGTACATAGTACTTTCACTAAAAAAATTTAAAATTTGGCCATTTTGGGGAAAAAGGGACTAAAGGGTACATTTATGATCAAATTCGCGAATTTCCCCAGCACTTAGAAATGAATATTGTCCTCAATATTCAAAGTCCCGCTATTATGCCGCTATTATCTTCCATGACCCTAGATCAAGACTATGAGTCGCATGACAATGGCTACCGCTCGAGATGTTCTTGTGGATGATGAATCATCAAGTCATCGAGAACACCGACCGCTTCATCGATTCTTACGGATCATCTCGCCTGCTATCCGTCGTCGTCGACGTATGATTCGTGTTCTTAAGCCTCATGAGCCCTGAGCCGTTTGGAGTACCTTATAGGCGCA